>OZ023307.1:4796189-5996189 GCA_964007245.1 Hypomecis atomaria | reverse complement strand
CACCGAGCGCTAGTGGAGCGGCGAGGGCCGGCGGCCGCCATTCGATAACTTGACGGCAATCGGTTTACATCGGACCGCGTGCTACGTGTTTGGTGGAGTGTCATCTAATATTGGAGTGATCAATGATTGGACTGTTTGATTCAAGACCCATTTTGTGCCGAGGATTGGAATCTGATTGGAATTACAGTGCATAACATAACGTTGCGTTATTATTCTCCTCGCCCGACTACCCACGCCTACCAGCAATCAAATATGGATACTTCTGATGAAAACATGGATACTTCTGATGATATGGACGCCTCTCATGTCCCTTCACATACATACATTAATGTTTTATGTACTTAACTATGTGTACGGTATGTCATTATTGAAATGTAAATGTAATATTAGCACTTATACTCCTATTCACACTATTTCGCCTTGGTTACAGGGCAAGCGGATAAAACTGCGTAATTAATAGATAAGATTTGATTACCTATTAAGCTATGTAATAATTCATCTATTGTTGATTGAAAATAATAAATCACTACACAGTATAAAGCAAAGTTGGTTTCGCTATGTGTCCCTATGTACAACATGTATCTTATATCTTTAAAACTACGCAACGGATTTTGATGCGGTTTTTTAGGGTTCCGTACCTACCCAAAGAGTAAAAAGGCTAGGCAGCTGAAATTTTCACAGGTGATGTATTTCTGTTGCCGCTATAACAACAAATACTAAAAATAGAATAAAATAAATATTTAAGGGGGGCTCCCATACTACAAACGTGATTTTTAGGAGTTTTTTTGCTCACTATTGATAACGGTAAGAGGAATGGGGCTTCTATACGGTACGGAACCCTTCGTGCGCTAGTCCGACTCGCACTTGGCCGATTTTATTTTATAGATAGAGTGATTCAAGAAGAAGGTTTTATTATGTATAATAATACACCTGTGCGAAGCCGGGGCTTGTTGCAAGTAATCGATAAAATAATTTTAATCATTATTACCCAATTATGCTTTGCAAAATACTTTCAAAAATTGATAAAGTTCTTAATTTTGATGCATTTTTGGCCATGTTATATACTTAGACATAGAACGACAGATATACTTATCTACTGACGCAACCCTTCTTTTTCATTGGTGGTAAATAAACATTACCGCTCTTACCTACCATTTGCATCTGCTGAACTGAATCTTCATAAGTATACAATATATATACTCGTGTTTCAACTCGCTCTTGATCGATTTGGTTCATATTCATAAATCTTGTTAGAATTTAGATATTTTAGTACATTATGATATAAGTGCGGTAAGTTAAAAATTATAGCCGAGGCGATTTTGCAAGCCCGAGCCGTAGGCGAGGGCTATAAGGAAGCAGAGGCTGTAATTTTCAAAGCGCACGTATGTCATACGTCGTTTTATAACATATTTGCGAGTAAATTAATAAAACTCTGACTTTGAGTGAAAGTCGTGCATCAGTCGAAGCATCGTGCGTTTTACATTACATTACCGCACAAGTGCCGTAATGTCTCTCACTCTCTTGAGTGAAAGTAACTCGCAAGAAAAAAAGAAAAGAAAGAAGATTCTTGCGAGTGAGCTCGAAGAGTCAACACGTCCTGAAAATGCCTCGTTTAGAGGCGAAACACGTGTCGAATAGAGTACAGTAAGAATAGGGGTGCTATTTATTGACTAAGTATTTTTTCAATTATTTTATACCATTTTTTATAAATAAATTATATTTGTAATTTTAACATATTAATTAAATATTATTTTCAGGTTTACTACATTTTTTAAACAGATTACTAAACACTATTTTTGTTACAGGTTTAATTATTTTTTATTATTTTAAACGGATTAATTAAAAAAAAAATTGTTTCAGGTTCATTCACATTTTGTAAACATACCTAAGCCTAACTTTTCTAGCCTGACCTAACCTTAGCCTAACCATAGTCGAACCATGATACAGTTTGATGATTAATTACTAATTTTGTTTGTGATTTAATTTGGATTTTGAATAGTACCCTTAACTTACATGACTACGACAGAGCGGAAATACACTAAATATTTATTCAAAACAAGAATTTTCTTTATTATTATGCACTACGGGACTAATCGCGCATTCAAATTACGAGATAAATAAACAAATACCTCATCATCCCGACGTTTCGACCGAGTTGCATCGATCGTGGTCTCGGGTTTTGATTGGAATGTGGAACAGCTCTGGCAATTTAACTTGAACTTGAAATAATTATTTTTCGCAAAAAATGGCGAAACCGCCTTCCATCGTGTGCAAAATTCGAATATTTCGCTAGAATTGTTTCCATTATTGTTGATTTTTCAAAAACGGCTCAGCCGATATCTGTAAAATTTAAATGGAATCATCTCGGGAGTAGGTATTCCTTTCCAACTAAAAATTAAATTTTTCGATTCGGTTCACAATTGGCGAAATAATCAATGTTTATCGTGTACAAAATTCGGATATTTCGCTTTGAATTGTTTACATTATTGTTGATTTTTTCATAAACGGATCAGCCGATTTCTGTGAAATTTAAATGGAACCACCTCGGGAGTGTACCCTTTTGAACTAAAAAGAATTTTTCGATTCAGTTCACAATTGGCGAAATTATCGATGAACATTGAACATCCACAAAAAAATATTTAAAAAATACATACAGACGAACCTCCTCCTTTTTAGAAGTCGGTTAAAAATTTCACTACGACACACAGCACTGACGGTATCTAATAATGTCTTGCTACCTACACTACGCGATTTACATTTGATCATAACAGGATTCCACGATGCCGATAACTTAAATCCATCAAAAAATCTTCTAAAATCAATGAAAACATTACACTGAGCACGCGGATCTCCAAAAATAACCTCTTTACAGCAGATTGGGCAAAGGGCTGGCTATTAAAAATAATAAAAATGTCCAGTCGTCTGTAAAAAGGTCTAGGGATGCTGTCAGAGGAAATCCTTTGAAAATATAGGGACCACCGACTTATACAATGCTGGTTTAACACTAAAGGTGCCTGCCCACTATATCGTGCCATATCATGCCCGTGCTAAAAACTTGTCAGGCCTCAGACTAAATAAAATTATTGGCCAAGTACAAGTCGGACTCGAGGGTTCCGTACTATATGGGAGCCCTCCTTAAATGTTTATTTTATTTCAATTTAATTATTTACTAATAAAGTGAAAATACAACTTAATATTCTGTGAATATTTCAAGCATCTACTTGTTACCATTATTGAAATCGAACGAAAAACGGCTTAAAATTCAGGTTTGTTGTATGGGGGCCCCCCTTAAATATTTATTTTATTCTGTTTGTAGTATTTGTTGTTATAGTGGCAAGAGACAAGAGAAATACATAATCTGTGAAAATTTCTAGCTATTATTCTAGCTTATTAGCTATTTAACGGTTCAAAAGATACAGCCTGGAGACAGACAGACGGACAAACAGACAGACAGACGGACAGCGGAGTCTTAGTAATAGGGTCCCGTTTTTACCCTTTGGGTTCCGTACCCCTAAAAATGAGTACAGAATGTTGTGAATAAACAAGTGAAGCCGACAAAACTACGCCTCGCCATGTACAGACACAATCACACACAAACACGTTTAACGAAACCACGCCTTGGTTGTCAGTCGAACTATGGCGGCGCAACACCGACGCACTCACACTCACCCACATGTATAAAAAAACCGGCCTTACTTGTCTGTTCACCGACTTTCTGTCTTGATTTTTTTATTTGGTGTGAGGCAAAAAATAATCGACCAAGTGCGAGTCAGATTCGCGCACGAAGAGTTCCGTACAGTATGGAAGCCCCCTTAATATATTAAATTTAATTATTTATTTTTGTACGGAATATAAAAATTAACATTCTGTGAATAGTTCAAGTATCTGCCTGTTGTCGTTATTAATATCGAGCAACAATATAACTTTTCTTGTATGAGAGCCCACCTTAAATATTTATCTAGACACGCGGCAGCGTGTCCAGCCAAAGTGTTCTACAGAAAACTGGCGACGCAGCGGCCGTGTGTAATATTACACGAACCATTTGGAGCTACTTTTGACCCCCTCACAACTCAAAAACTATTTAGCCTACATACATGAAATTTGGCACATTTACTAAAGTCTTTTAGCTTATCAAGAATCCAAAATTTCATAAATTTTGCTCAGTCAGTTATTGATATATTAACGTTTAAAAACTCGTGTTTCATTGACTGATTCACTCACTGACTCACTGATTCACTGACTTATAGATCAAAAACCTAACCCACTTACAGATGACCTAGAATCTTGATATTTGGCACCAAGGTAGACTATCAGGCATAAATAAAGGAAAAAATCTAAAAACTGAAAATTATTGATAATTAGTACTGTTAACAAAGTAATTGTAAAATTTACCTAACCAATACTCCAATAAATGGCGGTAGCGTCGCGAGGCACTGAGATTTTCGATAGATGAACCATGCCATTTGTGATAGTAATATAATAAATACTAGATAACTTTTTCAGAGATAAGTGTACTATGATAATCATGATGTAACTAATAATTATTTCTGAACAAAAAGTTATGATATTATCTCATCAAAAACATAAATGTGAAATGGTAGCCAAAGTGTCGCCACCAAAAGAATTGAGATCTAACACGGGGGCCAAGTGTTCTGTAGAAAATCCTAAAGTTTATGCTACAAGAATATACCTACAACATTTAAAAGAAATTTAGTTATGTAATTCAAGCTCAAGATTTGATTTGGCTAGTTTACACGTACAGACAAATGCTTATTTGCACTGTACTTATTCTTAAACTAGCCAAGTCAAATCACGAGCTTGAATTACATAAGTAAATCCCTTTAGAATGTTGTAGGTATGATCTTGTAGCTTAAACTTTATGATTTTCTACAGAACACTTGGCCCCCGTGTTAGATCTCAATTCTTTTGGTTGCGACACTTTGGCTGCCATTTCACATTTATGTTTTTGATGAGATTTTATTTTCGTTTAGTTGTTTAAGCAATATACCTGTAATCTTTGTTAATATCGAGCAAAAAAGGCTCTAACGGCTAAAAAATCAGATTTGTTGTATGGGAGCCCCTCTTAATTTTCTTTTTCTGTTTTCAGTATTTGTTGTTATAGCGGCAACAGTAATATCTTCTGTGAAAATTTTAGCTTTCTAGCTAGCACCGTTCATGAGATACAGCCTGGTGACAGACAGATGGACAGACGGACGGACAAAGGAGTCTTAGTAATAGGGTCCCGTTTTTACCCTTCGGGCACGGAACCCTAAAAATAAAAAAATCGAAAGTAATATTTTTTCAATACATAAAAGACGAAGAAGAACGTATCGTGTTGTTTTCCGTGCTTGATACGTTCCTAGCACAACCATAGTATGGTGGTATGATAATGTAGTGGGCAGACGCCTTAAGGGGTAATACGGTATGGTAACTATGTACTAACAACAATTATTTTTAACCCGCCTTAATCGTCAAAAGTAGAATCTGTACCAGTCTTTTTAATAGTCCACTACAGGACGTAGGCCTACCCAAGAAGGGTGATTGGGCCATATCTACCACGCTGGCCCAATGCGGGTTGGTGGATTCACACACGCCATTGAATTTCTTCTACGGACGTATGCAGGTTGCCTCACGATGTTTTCCTTCACCGAAAAGCCAGTGGTGTGAAATTCCGTATATAAGTTCCAAAGAAACTCATTGGTACGGGACCGGGATTGAACCCACGACCTCAAGAATGACAGGCCAGCGTTACAACCACTAGACCACCACGGCTTCTCTATAGTTATAGTTATTTATTTATGCAAAACACATGTAAGCCATTTTATCGACGTCTGAAATTGAGGAGGTACTATGTTCATCTGTATGTATTTTTCTGTAGTATGTGCATCGATATTTTCGCCAATTGTGAAACGATTTGGAAAATGATTTTGTTAGCTTTTTTTACTAAGAAATTACTGAAATGATTTCATTGTGCTTCACACACTAGGTTTATAGAGGTAGAAAATGTTCTTTTTGTGATAAATATTTCAATAATCTTAATTAAATTAAAAATTTAAAAAACCCCCGACACTTGACAACCATTTTGGGCACATTTGTAGAATTTTGGTTCTTCCATCCCCACTTAAACCACCATTACTCTTAAATGGCTCAATCGATTTTTATAAAACATAGCTAAGAACACTCTCGATTAAGTCTCCTTTCCTTTCATCCAAAAAAAACTAAACTGCAATCGGTTCAGTGAAATCGGGCGCTATGATGCCACAGACAGACAGACAGACACACACACAGACAAACAGACACGTCAAACTTATAACACCCCTCTTTTGCGTCGGGGGTTAAAAATCGACGCGGTCGCAGGATCGCACACTAGGTTTATAGAAAATGTTATATTTTGACCGACGAACCAAAACGGAGGAGGTACTCAATGCGACGCGTATATATTTTTTTATTTATTAACCACGCATAACTTTTTTCATAGTAGTCCGATTTCAAGATTTTTTTTATTAGAAAGAGTTTACTTCGAAATTGGTCCCATTAAAATTTTATTGAAATCGGCTGAGCCAATTTTGATGCATCATCAATGTGAAAAATGCAACATCGATCCGTGCGAAATATTCGCGAATTCTGTTCACGGGTGAAGTCGGTCATGCTATTTTTTGCAAAAAATAAAAATTCGAAAATCGACGCCCTCTGGGATTCTGGCGCTGTACTACGAACTCGCCAAATTAGTGAAGTGTTTATCATTTTACTACCAACTTCTACAGTGTCGGAAGCGCCCTCGTTAACATATTATGAAATTACTAACCACAGACTCCGGGTCCTGTGCCCTTTGTTAACTAAAATTTGATTGAACTGTACAAAGAGAGTTAGTACATAGTTAATGCCCACCTTTAGCCTATAGCCAACGCTTGATTAAGTTAAACGTGTGATTACTATATTTAAATATTCGGCCAAGTACGAGTCCGACTCGCGCACGGAGGGTTCCGTACTGTATGGGAGCCCCTTTAAATATTTATTTTATTTTAATATTTATTATTGAAGTGGATATAAAACTAAATATTCTGTGAACATTTCAAGCATCTACCTGTTACCATTATTAAAATTTCTAAAAATTCAGTTTCTAAAAATTATGAAAAATGTCTAAAAATTCAGGTTTGTTGTATGGGAGCCCACTTAAATATTTATTTTATTATGTTTTTTGTAGGTATTTGTTGTTATAGCGGCAACAAAAAACATCATCTGTGAAAATTTCAGCTGCCTAGCTATCATGGTTCATGAGATACAGCCCGGTGCCAGACAGACAGACAGACGGACATCGAAGTATTAGTAATACGGTCCCGTTTTTACCCTTTAGGTACGGAACCCTAAAAACGATTAAATTCGGGTTTTAGACCCTAGTTCACCAACAGATGTTTAATTTATCCACCGTTGGTTAAATCTCAAACAGATTTTAACGAAATTTCGCTGTTCAGCAAGCAAAAACCGTTGGTTAAATACAGTAATCACACGTTTAACTTAAACAAGCGTTGGTGAACGCGGGGCTAAGTCGGTGCACTGCGTGAATGCCACTATTTTTCAGTTTTAAAGGGTATACTTTCGAGGTGGTCCCATTTAAATGTTATCGAAATTCGCCGAGCCGTTTTCGAAAAATCCTAGTCCTAGTAATATTATTAACGCGAAAGTTTATTAATATGTATGGATGTTTGTTACTCTTTCACGCACAAACGGCTGAACCGATTTGGATGAAATTCGGTATGAAGGTAGCTTAGACCTTGGATTAACACATAGGCTACTTTTTATCTCGGACTATCGTGGGTAACACCGCGGGGCGCAACTAGTCTACAATAATGTAAAAGTAGTATACATCGACTCGAGCGAACTACTCTAATTTTGTACACAATTGTGCCGGTTTTTGCGCAAAATAATAAAACTTATATTATCTATTGTTGATATTTTAAAAATCACTCAACTGCTCACGATAAAATCTAAATATCCAGATTTAGTACAGAAAAAAAGAATTTTATCTTTGCACTAAATTTCCAACCCAATTTTTGTTTTTTGTAAGGTCACTTACTGAGCATAAAATCACAAAATGCTGACAGATCCAGGTGGAGCTTCAAGCGCCATCTTGAAATAACGTATTTGGCCGATATCTTGGAAACTTAGCATTTTAAGGCACACGTTATGGAGACTATTATTGTAGAAAATAAAATTAAGCATCTTTTGTTCCCAGTAAACTTTTTTGTTAAGACTTACCGTTTACGATTTATAGACATTTAATGAAATTTCATTGAATGGGCCATAAATCATCAAATGGGCGATAAATCATCAAATGGGCCACAAATCGTAAACGGTAAGTTTAACAAAAAGTTTACTGGAAACAAAAGATGCAAACTTTTATACTCTACAATAACAATCTTGATAACTTTTGCTCTAAGTGCATAGTTTCCAAGATATCGGCCAAAAACATTTTTTCTAGATGGCGCTTGAAGCCTGGATCTGTCAGCATTTTGTAATTTTATGCTCAGTAAGTGATCATAAACCTTATAAAAAACAAAAATTGGATCGTAAATTTAGTGCAAAGTGGTCCAAAAATAACGTCTATTTTTTCCTCGTAGTAGTAATTGGTTGAAAAATGCGACCTGTAGCGAAAAATCAACATCCAAACTAACAAACATTTCGAAAGTTAAAAATTGTGTCATTCTCGAAGTACCCACTTTCTTTCTCTATCTATCTTACTCTCTCTCTCTCTCTCAGCTTTGCTCCCTCGATCAATTAGCTATTAAAAAATACTTCAATCATTTATCATTTTACTAGCTATTAAAATTTATCTCGTAAATTGCAAAATTAATTACTTGATAATTTTCATAAAAGTAGCATACCTAATTCATATTTCAATAGCAATATTGAATCATGAAACATGTTCTGGTTTAAATGGATTTTAAAATGTGAGTTTTTTTTTCAACTCCCAATTTTTATCGTGAAACATTCAGCTACAGGACGTCCTCTGCTGGACATAGGCCTCCCCTATAGATCTCGAATATAACCGGTTGGTAGCGGCTTGCATTTATGTTGCCGCTATAACAACAAATACTAATAATCGGCCAAGTACGAGTCGGACTCGCGCACGGAGGGTTCCGTACTGTGTGGGAGCCCCCCTTAAACATTTATTTAATTTTAAATTTTATTATTGATTATAGAAGTGGATATAAAACTAAATATTCTGTGAAAAAATCAAGCATCTACCTGATGCAATTATTAATATAGAACGAAAAACGTCTAAAAAATCAGGTTTGTTGTATCGGAGCCCCCCTTAAATATTTATTTTATTTGGTTTTTAGTATTTCTTGCTATAGCGGCAACAGAAATACATCATCTGTGAAAAATTCAGCTGCCTAGCTATCATGGTTCATGAGAAACAGCCCGGTGACAGACAGACAGACAGACGGACAGACGGACATCGAAGTCTTAGTAATAGGGTCTCGTTTTTCCCTTGGGGTACGGAACCCTAAAAACAGAAAAAAAATACTTAAGGGGGGCTCCCATACAAGAAACCTAAATTTTTAGTCATTTTTCGTTCATTATTATAATAACGGTGAAAGGTACACGCTTCAAATATTCACATAATATTTAATTAAATATTTACTTCACAAACAAGTAATTAAATTAAAGTAAAGTAAATATTAGAGGGGGGCTCCTATACAAGAAACGTGATTTTTTGCTCGATAATGTTAACGGCAACAGAAAGATGCTTGAAATATTTCACAGAATATTAAGTTGTATATTCCCTTATAAAATAAATTAAATTATATGTCAGATATGAGTTTACATAGTAATTTTTCTGACCGTATAAAACACTACAGATATGGATTTTCTTACAACTTTTCCGGCCGATGCTGGGATGTATTTGGCCATTACTGCAATGTTGATTTATCTTGAAGAAGGTGGTAATTTTTTTTAATCGGGCAAAAGTGCCTTTTTTAACAACAAAATACAATACTACTTGATATGATTAAACTACCTACACTACTACATAAAAAGCATTGGATCATCCACAGACCCTTGAATGTTTAAAGATAATCCAAATGCTCAAGCCCACTGCCAGTTGGCAGCGTGCCCGGCATGCTGGCTGCATTATCACGCTGAATGCTTAATGCGTTGAGCCAAATAAACACCAGCATTTTGTCAAAATAATGTTCACATTTCGAAGCATGTTTGAGAAAAAGTTATTATTTGTCCTAGGGCTGGCATTATGGTGGACATGTGTGACCATAAACGACGTCACATGCAAGAGAGGTCCAAGGAGTTTCATAGCGCATGATGATCATGACTTTGTCGGTGATGACCCCGTCTTGGCCGCGGAGCTCGCCCGTCGTATGGCACAAACCCCAGCGGAAGATTTCTTAATGTAAGGCAAACGTTCTTGAAGTAAGGCAGAAACATCTGCCGTTAGAAACATAATATACGAGTATAACGTTAAAGTAAGGCAGATATTTTTACAGTAAGATAAACGTATTTCTTGGCCAAGGAGCTCGCTCGTCATATGGCACAAATCCCAACGAAAGATTTCTTAATCAAATCATTTATTTTTGATATAATAAACGTGTTACGATAATACATGATCCATAGGCTCCTGAACTAGTCTAAGACTGTGTCTCAGGAGCCAGTGGCTTCTCCATAATAATATAAAAAAGCATGGCAAAATAAAAATAAGAAGTAGACTTAACTAATTTGGAAAAAAAACGTAATCTTAAAAACTTAAATGAAAAAAAAAATTAATTTAGATATAAATTGTAAATACTAAATTATACATTGACGAAAAAATATATATTTCAAACCAAAGATCATATAATAAAGAAAACTTGACTTGTCTTAAATCATTTAGAAAACTAAAACGAAATGATCTGATAAATTAAATTTAAACATATGAATTGAGCTATAAATTAAACATACTTATTTATACATTAACATCAAAAAATAATACAAAACAAAGATAATATAATAAAGAAAACATTAAACAATAATTTGAAAAATGAATAAAAAAATGTTTACATAAATATATTTTATTACGCATACCAATATTTAACAAAAAATACATTATTTAAATAAACTATCAAGTAGAATTTCATACCTTCATAATCATATTTTTTCAATTCATATTTTTAATAGGACCTTCTTTATTTCATTGTTACTGTGTTTTTCATACGTAATATGTAATTCCTTATTCAATTTTTTATACAGTCTTGCAGCTATATTACCATACTTTTTTTGTGCGAATCTAGACCTTGTTGAGGCAGCTGGAAACAGTTCATGTCTTTTATTATCTTGTTTAGGTAAATATGGTACAGTTTTTTTGTGATACCTTCGCATTCAAAGATAAACAATTTTCAAACACTCAAAACGCCCGCTTTTTTGTATACCTCTATGGTGGGGTGTCTGAAAGGTAAGCGTAACAGTACCTTCAATATCGCACGCTGTGCACGCTCAGCATGTATAAGGTGAGTTTTGGCGGCTGCTCCCCATGCACAGATGCAATACCTAACGATGCACTCACACAATGCCTTATAAGTATTTATTAATGTTTTATGATCGGCTACTGTCCTAAGAGTCTTAAAGATGTAGATCAGTTTTCTAATTCTTAGTTTAAGCGCATCGATATGAATGTTCCATCTGAGATGGTCATCTAAATATAATGTAAGGCAGATATTCTTAGAGTAAGGTAAACTCGTATTTCTTAAAGTAAGGCAGATATTTTTCTTGGCCGCGGAGCTCACCCGTCGTTTGACGCGAACTCCAACATAAGAACCAGATCATTTTCTTATAGTGCATATTGCGAACCCTTCGTGCGCGAATCCGACTTGCACTTGGCCGATTATTCATGTGCAACCTGTGTTCAAACAACGATTTGAGCAATTTTGACATTAGTCATCAATTTCATCATAGTTCGAAAAACTATTTTGATTAGTCTAATGACAAAAAGTCTTAACTAAGTTCTTATACTTAATTGCATGATGCTTTATTTATAATAATTATTTTGTTTGTTAGAAAATTTTGTTTAGTTTTTGTTCATTTAAGGACTTTTTTCTTATTGCTTTTTTTATTACTGGTTACTAGTACTACTTGCAGTTTAAAAATTAATGTCGACGTCAGCTCTCCAGCCTGATTACTACATACATAAGTTGTGATGAAATCTTAATGTGTAGAAAATAATATTAATTCACGTAAGAAAGATGGTTACAATTAAGATGAAAATGTTTATGATATGTTATAGGTACAGGTTATTTTAATTAGGTACTATTTACGTTTAATGCTGACTGGGATTAATTTTCGAACAGATTATTATTAATGATTCATTATTCAATTTATAATTTTCGTTTACTTTACGATGACTTCGAAAATATTTGCTTCAGAAATAATAGTATTACATGGACTTCATACACATAGATGTAGGTACATTTTATCTAAAATTTTAGACATCCCGTTCTTTCGGTGGGGCGTTGCAATGATTAAATTTTGTAGTCAAATTGTGTACTTCATGGCACTACCAATTTAATTTAAAATCGCGCGACACCCCTGGTGGGGCAGAATCCACTAGAAAGTGAGTGTGGAATCTGCCCCACCAAAATGAGACGGGTGCCTTGGTGGGGCAAAGTGGATGTCACCGATCTAATGTCTAATAACTATAAAGTAGCTTGCTTTGAGTAATTAGTATACTGTACTGTATTTTACCGGCCTTTTAATAGTCCATTGCTGCAAATAGACCTACTCACGAAGCATGATTAGGTCATACCCACAACGCTGGCCCAGTGCGGGTTGGTGAATTCACATACGCCATCGAATTTCATCTACGGACGTATGCAGGTTGCCTCACGATGTTTTCCTACACCGAAAAGCCATTGGTGTGAAATTCCGTACATAAATTCCAAGGAATTCATTGGTACGGAACCCACGACCTCACGATTGTAAGGTGGGTGTCATTACCACTACACCACCATGGCTTTATCTGTTACTTGTTCCTTATTGTGGTGTCAATAAAATGTTCTAGTAATAATATTTTTTTGCAAAAAATAGCATGACCGACTTCACCCGTGTACAGAATTCGCGAATATTTCGCATGGAACGATGTAGCATTTTCCACATTACTGTTGATTTATCAAAAATAGCTCAGCCGACTCGATAAAATTTAAACGGGACCAATTTCAAAGTATACTCTTTCCAATAAAAAAAGAATTATTGAAATCGGACTACTGTGAAAAAAGTTGTGCGTGGTTATACATAAAAAAATATACGCGTCGAATTGATTACCTCCTCCGGTGGTTCGTCGGTCAAAAAAGAATCCTCATCTTCAGTATTGACTTTACAGGGACATCAACACAGAAGAGCCCATAGCAAGCCGTAAAGGAAAGAAACGTAAGGAATCCTTCGAGTCAACTGGTGGGTGATCCTACTAATCCTACTATAATATTATAAAAGTGAAAGTTTGTAAGGATGGATGGATGGATGTTTGGATGTTTGTTACTCTTTCACGCAAAAACTACTGAACGGATTGAGATGAAACTTAGCAATTATATAGCTTATATATCAGATTAACACATAGGCTATAAATTATAATGATATTGCGTAAATTTTCCATAATATTATTACGATAAGTGTTAAGTAAGTAGGATAAATTCTGCCATCTGCGAGCCATTCTAGAGTGCGCTGCAAGAAATGTCAAAAAAAATACAACTGTCGAATCGAACAACGGTCAGATCGCTTTTTTTCCACCTGCTTTATTATGGGTGGTAAGGTAGGGCGTCGGGTTTAAAATACGGAAAGTGACATAGTCCACATTTTATCCCGGATAAATAAAGGGCTCCCATGGGATAGCACAATAATCAAAATATCTTGCGGGCGAAGCCGCGGGTAAAAACTAGTTCTGTATGAAAACGTTCGCGTGACGCGTGCTAAGTGGTCTTTGTTTTAAGAAATTCGTGTGGAAAATATTTATTTTTCTACTTATTCCTTAGTAATATTATAAATCTGAAAGTGTGTTTGTTGGTTTAATCCTTTGCTCCTCTTTCACTCAACAACGGAGAAATGGATTTACCTGATTTTTAACCGACTTCCAAAAAAGAACCTCCTAATTTTTGGAAGTCGGTGTCTTCTATGTTCGTGT
Source organism: Hypomecis atomaria (assembly GCA_964007245.1). Lineage (NCBI taxonomy): Eukaryota > Metazoa > Arthropoda > Insecta > Lepidoptera > Geometridae > Hypomecis > Hypomecis atomaria. The sequence goes on along the minus strand of OZ023307.1, from coordinate 5,982,031 downwards.
GTATGTATTTTTTTTTGTGTATGTTCATCGATAATTTCGCCAATTGTGAACCGAATCGAAAAATTATTTTTTAAATTCGATAGGGTATAATCGTATAATCCCGAGGTGGTCCCATTTGAATTTTAGAGAAATCGGCTGAGCTGTTTTTGAAAAAACCAACAATAATGTATGCAATTCGAGCGTAATTTCCGAATTTTGTACACGATGAACATCGATAATTTCGCCAATTGTGAACTGAATTGAAAAGTTCTTTTTTTAGTTCAAAAGGGTATACGAGTACTTCCAATGTCAAAAATAATGTAAACAATTCGAGCGAAATATTCGAATTTTGTACACTATGGAAGGCGGTTTTGCTATTTTTTTTGCGAAAAATAATTATTGATTTGGACATACCTAGTTTGAAAGACGGAAAGTAACAATGGTTACTTTTATTCCGAAAAATAAATGGTTGCTATAGGGATGGCACAAAATTCAAAATATCACGCGAGCGAAGCCGCAGGCAAAAGGTAAATGTAATTAAAAATATTTCTTCAACCGAAATTCACGGAAATAAAAATACGGTTTGCACTCCTAGTGAAGAAGTGAAAACTTGAACATTAAAGTTGTGCATTTTTGAATATTTTGGAATGATTAGGAAATAATTTCGCACGAATTTCTTTACTTATCAATATAATACTACTATCATTTATGTGAAAAAATACAATATCACACACGGTTCCCCAATGTTTCACAAACATTTTTTGAGAAAATATCACTTTAAAACTAACTATTCGTATAATATTCATTCCAAAAATTTTACATTTTAAATATATTTCATTTTACAAACAACATTTCGTATATTATTATTTTACAAACCATCATTTTGTAACCAATTATAAAGCAAACATTTCACTGAGACAATATCTCGAGTGGTGTTTTGTTTTTGGTATATTTTTCATTTCAGATAGTGTTCTCTTTATAAATTTTTAACATTTACCAAAATGTAATTTCACAGACAATGTTTTTTTACGAGTTGATCATGATCTGAAGGTAGCTTAATGTATATAGACTAGTGAACCAGGGACCGTGCGTTGTTTATCATGTTCTAACCTAACCTACTTTTTATCTAGTAATTTTAGTGCGCGATTATTCCCGTAGTAAATAGTAATGATAATGTGTTCAAATAGCGAAAGTTTAAAAACAACATAACCAACTTTTAGTTTCACACCTAATCTACAAAAGTGATTTGCTTGTGGTACTTCGCCGGGCGCTGCCGCGGTACGCTCGCTTTGTACGCTGGGTCGTGCGTTGGTTGTCATGTTCTAATCTAACCTAACCTACTTTTTGTTTCACGTCTAATTAACAAAAGTGATTTGCTTCTGGCACTTCGCTGGCCACTGCGGCGGCACGTTTGCTTCGCTTGCTCAGCTCGTGCGTTGGTTGTCATGTTCTAAACCAACCTAACCTACTTTTTGTTTCACACCTAATTTTCAAAGGCGATTCGTTTCCGGCATTTCGTCGGTAGCTGCTGCAGCACATTAGTTATTTTACCAAATGAAACCCTGTCATACAAAATTTGCTTATCACGAGCATATATTTGTTTATTCTGTTTGCGGAAATATGTGAAATCACAACAACGGCATGTAATTTTTAAACATTTGTTAAGTTTTTTAAATATAAATTGAATTGCTTGTCAAATGACACTTTATGAAATAAAAATATTTGTCAAGTACTGTTTTTTACTCAACATTTTATTGAGCAAAAATGTTTAAAAAATAGCTTGTCAAATAATACGTTATAGAATATTTGTCAAGTACTTACCTAATAATGTTGAGAACATATTTGTTAAAAAAAAATTGTGTAATAATCATCTGGCTACTCGTGGGTTTGTAAAACGTTGGTTATCACTTGCCAGTTTTAAAAAAAAGTTTGTGAAATGGACGGGTACCATCACACACTTACTCTTGCGCAAGCGCCTTGCGGCGTGTAAACAAAACATTAGAAGCAGGCATACATTTCCCCGCGCGGTAGAAAGAGAAGGGGATATTACGCCGCGCCAGCGGTCTTCTCCCCTCCGTCTTACGAATTTTCGATTATTTACGTGTCCTGACGCGAGTTAAACATTTTCACCCATCTCAAAAAGTGAAGAAGTTCTTATTTCAAAAATACTTAACGCGTTAAACGTTTCGTTTTGTCGACAGATAATCAGGCCCCAGGTTTTCATGGCATACCGTCTCGGCGAATATTTAAGGTTGATAAGACAGCACCTTATTGGGACTTGAAACTGAAAGATAGAGAAGAGGTGACAGGAGCTGGACACGAGGGAAAATACATAAATTACAAAAAAGACCCGAACGACACCAACTTGTATGCGATGCAACTTAAGGTAGGAACCATTTCTAACCGACTTCCAAAACGGAGGAAGTTCTATCTTCATCTGTATGTATTTTATTACTTTCTCCTTATTTTTATTTCTGAAGTGATATCTAAGAGTTAAAAAAAACATTGGAATATAATTCTAAGTTACCTAACATATATAAATAAAATAAATAAATAAATATTAGGGGACATCTTACACACATGTAGGTACATATGCACATAAAATATGAAACCTACCTATTTTTAGGGTTCCGTACCCAAAGGGAAAAACGGGACCCTATTACTAAGACTTCGATGTCCGTCTGTCTGTCTGTCCGTCTGTCACCGGGCTGTATCTCATGAACCATGATAGCTAGGCAGCTGAAATTTTCACAGATGATGTAATTCGGTTGCCGCTATAACAACAAATACTAAAATAAAAATAAAATAAACATTTAATGCGGGCTCCTATGCAACAAACCTGAATTTTTAGACGTTTTTCGCTCTATATTAATAATAGTACCAGGTAGATTTTCCTTTTTAATTCACTTTTAATTTTCACAGAATATTGAGTTTTATATTTCCTTCAATAATAAATAATAAAATTAAAATAAAATAAATATTTAAAGGGGGCTCCCATACAGTACGGAACCCTCCGTGCGCGAGTCCGACTCGTACTTGGCCGATTATTAACAGCCTGTTATATTAGGTCGACCTGTGTGTAACTATGTAATAGAATCTATGAAAACTAATTCAACCATCTTCCAAGGGTCGTAGCGTAATGAAAATTGCCAGTTTTATGTAGTTCTGATGACAAAACAATAATATGGTACTGTCGAACTGATCTGATGAAGGAAGATATGGAACTGAAACTTCATGATGGAAAATCGTTTTATAGCTGTGTTGGATTTCCCAGAAAAGTCTTGTAATGAACTTTGACCATGATTAGGTTTCAAGGTCTGATGAGCGTGTTTTTTAGTTTGTTTAAACTATTATATTTATTGTGAAAAATAATTAATTTAGTAATCTAACCTATTATCTCAAATGATTTTCAGGTCGCCGAACAGGCCATATACGGCATTCAAGGAAGGCTACGCGATTTAGACAGGATAGTCAATCCCTACAAAAATCACACTTTTGTTCGGATGGCGTTTATGCTAAAGTAAATCATAATCCAACAATAATTATTTTTCGCTAAAAAATGACAAAACCGCAATCCATCGTGTACAAAATTCGAATATTTCGCTCGAATTGTTTACATTATTGTTGATTTTTCAAAAACGGCTTAGCTCATTTCTGTAATATTTAAAATGGAACTACCTCGGGAGTTTATCCTTTGGAAATAAAAAATATTTTTTTGATTCGGTTCACAATTGGCGAAATTATCGATGAACATACACAAAAAATACATACATACAGACAAACATAGAACCCCCTCCTTTTTGAAAATCGGTTAAAAATATTTTCATGTAAAATGTAGCCAAGACAAGACCACAGTTTGCACTTTCAAAAGTTATCAGATCTCATGTAGAGCCAAGCTTCTAACTCTACAAGTCCTCACTACAAAAACACTACAGCTTAAAGTAGGGACAAGATAATAGGTCACTTTTGACATTTCATGTATGCAAAGAAAAATATACCTTACACTAAAGGAATAAAACTCATGAAAACAAATTGACGACGACCGATAATTGTTCTCGAAGACGGCTTGGAGTTTTATTCCTTTAGTGTAAGGTATATTTTTCTTTGCATACATTAACTGTCAAATGTGGCCTATTAAAATGACTCCACTTTAGTCAATATTATAGACAATATTGGCCGTTTCGTTACAATAAGAACTAATTTATTGAACATTTGATAATTAATCTTCACTTTACGCCCATTTGCAGCTAGCGAAACAGCCAAGCCGCATATATTGACTAAGATGTAGAGTTTGTGAAGTAAGGATTTGTAGAGTCAGAAACTTGGCTCTACATGAGATCTGACAACTTTTGAAAGTGCAAACTGTGGTCTTAAGGTATGATTCCGATCTCAACTGCAGGCAGCAGCAGCAGGCAGCAGTGCTGCCGCTGCACTACTGGTCCCCATACATTTACTATGAGTTTATATGAGATTACATTCCGAGCTAAGCAGCAGCGGCACGGCAGCATTGCAGCGGCAGACCAGTAGTGTCGCGACTGCAGCTACAGCGATAAAAAAGAGCATCGCAAAATAGGGGAGAGGTGCCACGAAAAGGACACGTATTGAAAGTGACAACTCATATAATGTAAAATAAAAACAACTTCGAGACATCATTATTTTGTTGTATAGCAACCTTAACGCAAGTTTGTTCGCGGCTAACTTCATATAGATAGATAGATAATTCTTTATTAGTACAATTACAATACAAAAACATACGAAAAATAAAAACATTACAAAGTTATACCAAATGGCGGCCTTATCGCTTCAAGCGATTTCTTCCAGGCAACCATATATTCTTATCATTTCAAACATGGCGGTTTCGTGCTAGTGTTAGTATTGTAATTGAAAAGTATTTATTCTGATATAGTTGTGAAACGTTTCTTTGAGCAATGCAAGATAATGATTTATTCGTGGATCACTGTTTAAGACAGGTCAGACATTCACAAATTCCGATAAAAAATTCTTAGAATGAAGATAACGCGTACCGATGCAAAAAAATTGAAAATGTATTAAAAGGAAAATGATTATAAATGTTTTGATCTTCAGATTTTATCGACATATGAAAGAGTGATCGATAATTATACATACTTCACTATATCTCTGTTTCGTTCTGACACGCCGTTAAAATTATTTCGTGGTGCGTATGCTGGCCCGGCTGCCCTAGCTCTAGCAAAAAAAATCTCATTTCACAGTCAAACTATGCCATGAACTCTACAGTAGAGGAATAAAAATCTATTAATAAAAGTGCCTATAACTGTGATCGAAACATAATACAATAAACGATTTTTTTTTGTATTATAAGGAAAATGATTATAAATGTTTTGATCTTGATTGATTGTAAGCTAAACTATTATTAAATACATAATTATTTTTCATGTTCATTTACATCTGACCAAACCTTTCAATATTATTGATTTTTGTTTGAGTTTAAATTTGGCAAAAAAGTTTTTAATTGTAGTAATCTTTAAGATCAAAACGGTAGGATTTAATAATAACAATAGTTTCAGCTACTCTTAAATTTGATTTTTGTATGTATTTATTGTACACATGTTTCCTCGAATTTAGGTACTGTCCCTTTCATAAATTTCTATGTCTTCTCTTAAAATACACTAGCAGCGCCCCGCGGTTTTACCCGCGTTGTGCCCGTTTCCGTGGGAATTTCGGGAATTTTTATACATATAAACCTTCCTCTTGAATCACTCTATCCATTAAAAAAAAAACCGCATCAAAATCCGTTGCGTAGTTTTAAAGATTTAAGCATACAGACAAACAAATAAACAAACGAAAATAGCGACTTTATTTTATACTATGTATAAGGATTCCAATTATGAAAGGGACAAAATAAACTTTTTTAAAATGCATAAAGAAACATCTTATAATTGATTGATTGATTGACAATTATTGCATTTCATTTCAATAGTTAAATAATAAATGCTTTCTATTCAACTCTAACCTGTCAAAGTCAAAGTCAATGTCAGAAATATTCGAATTTTGTACACGATGGAAGGCGGTTTTGCCATTTTTTGCGAAAAATAAATATTATACAACACTTCAACATTTCGATACACCGATAGTCAATACGGCATCCTTGAAGAGACTGAAGCACAACCGAACGAATCTCGACCGAATCAAAGTCTTTCTCATAGTCCACAAACGCTAAGCAAGGTGGCAGGTTATACTCCTCGGTCTTCTGTATAACCTGCCGCAGCGTACGAGTATGTATGTGGTCCATGGTGCTAAAACCCTTCATGGTGCGCAGGTAATATGTTGCCAGGGCCAGTTGTCGGGCGGGGTGGCAGCCGGATCTCTTCTGGAGATACTCAGCACCCCGTGCTCCGCGGTTACCGTGATGGCTGCCGGAGCCAGGGATAGCGTAGCCGCCGGGGACTGGGGGCCTGGTCTTATTTTTTACTAATCATGAAGAGGGTTTTGCCCGGGCTCAGGCGCAGAATGTTCCTTTCTCAAAATGTCTACCGCTCAAAAAATGTCCCTTTCGCACAATGTCCCTTTTGCAAAACGTCTCTTTCTCAAAATGTCCCTTTCGCACAATGTCCCTTTCGAAAAATGTCCTTCTCTCACGATGTCCCTTTCGAAAAATGTCCCTTTCGCAGAATGTCCCTTGGAGCCTCAGTGACTCTGTTTGATGTGTTGTCATTGCATATATATGCATGTGATGAAGAAAAAACAATTGACAACACATCAAACAGAGTCACTGAGGCTCCAAGGGGCATTTTGAGAAAGGGACATTCTGCGCCTGAGCCTTTGCCCGTAATGACTGCGCTGCATATAATTGCATTATATCGTGTGCCATGGAGCTAATCTGATGATGGAGTCGGAAGGTGGACACAGGAAGTCCTGTATTGAATAAGATAAACCCGTCGTATTTGGGCTCGTTTTACTTGTCTTGGCTAGCACTCTGCTGCTACATGATATTCAGGATCTCAAAAGCTTCGATACAAAAAGTTTTTTTGATGCTTACAGACATATAGTAATCTGGTACGAAGAGATGAAAGACTTGTATGGTTATTCTCACGGGAAATTCAACGTACTCGAAAAAAAAAAACAACACGCGTCTTATGACAGAATGAAGAAACAGCTTGGAATAAACGATAACCGAGTGTATCCTAAAGCAGGAAGCAACCAATGGTGGTTTCCCAACATTCGCCACTTGATGTATTATCAGGTACTGTATCAGCCGTTTTACCGACTTCCAAAAAGGAGGAGGTACTATGTTCGTCTGTATGTATAAAAATATATTTTTTTGTGTATGTTCATCGATATTTTCGCCAACTGTGAACCGACTTAAAAACTTTTTTTTCAGTTCGGATGAGTATACTTCCAAGGTAGAAATTCTAAAGAACTCAAACGAATTTTTTGCCGTTTTTCGCTCGATAATATTAACGGTGACACCCTTTCAATATTCATTTTATTTATTCCATCTACCTGTTACCATTATTAATATAGAGCGAAAAACGTCTACAAAAACAGTATTGTTGTGTGGGAGCCCCCCCTTAAATATTTATTTTATTTTCTTTGTAGTATTTGTTGTTATAGCGGCAACAGAAATATATCATCAGTGAAAGTTTCAGCTGCCTAGCTATCATGGTTCATGAGATACAGCCCGGTGACAGACAGACTGACAGACGGACAGACGGACATCGATGTCTTAGTAATAGGGTCCCGTTTTTCCCTTTGGGTACGGAACCCTAAAAAAGAATGTCAGATTACAGAAACAAAAGTCAAATTACAATTAAATTTAAATTAAAAATTGGTCATCAGTCCTCCGCGCTATGTGCCCTTACCATTGCCAAATTTACTTTCGCATTGAATAGTAAGTAACTAAGGATTGTATTCCAGGCTATACTGAAACGATACATTGATATCATATATACCACGGAGTTTCTAAGAAGACTGCATCGAGATGAAATGGCAAAGCACAAGACGACGAAACAACTAAAGCTTGCTCTGAAAATGGAACAAGAACTAAAAGATAAATTGAAACAAAATAAAAACAATCAGCCACCAGGAGGACCACCTGCATTGCCACCTTAGCCCTTCTGGGGCTAGAACAACGAGTTCACATACAATAACAATTATTTTTCGCAAAAAATAGCATGACCGACTTCACCCGTATACAGAATTCGCGAATATTTCGCACGGATCGATGTAGCATTTTTCACATTATTGATGATATATCAAAAACGGCTTAGCCGATTTCGATAAAATTTGAATGGTACCAATTCCGAAGTATACTCTATCCAATAAAAAAAGAATGATTGAAATCGGACTACTATTAAAAAAGTTATGCGTGGTTACACATTAAAAAAAAAATGCGCGTCGAATTCGGTACCTCCTCCGGTGGTTCGTCGGTCAAAAAGTGCTAGCACTTTTTAGGTAGTGAACTCGTTGTTTAATGATTTAGACTACTAATCCAAAAGATATCGAAAAGGAAAACTGTTTTATTAAACAACTAAAAATTATTCTATTATCCAAATGTTATATATGTTATATTTATAATGTTATATATTATATAATAACATTTGGATAATAGAATAATTTTTAGTTGTTTAATAAAACAGTTTTCCTTTTGGATATCTTTTGGATTAGTAGTCTAAATCATTAAACAACGAGTTCACTACCTAAAAAGTGCTGGCACTTTTTGACCGACGAACCACCGGAGGAGGTACCGAATTCGACGCGCATATTTTTTTTTAATGTGTAACCACGCATAACTTTTTTAATAGTAGTCCGATTTCAATCATTCTTTTTTTATTGGATAGAGTATGCTTCGGAATTGGTACCATTCAAATTTTATCGAAATCGGCTAAGCCGTTTTTGATAAATCATCAATAATGTGAAAAATGCTACATCGATCCGTGCGAAATATTCGCGAATTCTGTACACGGGTGAAGTCGGTCATGCTATTTTTTGCGAAAAATAATTGTTACTGTATAAATAATGGCAATGCTATATTGTCTATACAAAACATGTTAATTAAGAACCGCATGTAAATCTCATATGTTGCAATAAATGATTTGACTTCAACTATCGGTAGTATCATCAATCATCGGTTCATAAGAAGAACATAAAACAAATATTAGAAATAAATCAATAGTCTATGACACGAATTGCTAAAGTTCAATGTTGTTAGAATGGCGTAAATTTCAGTTTCTAGTGCGATATTTCTAAGAAAATGAAATTCAATTCAAATTCAAAATTACTTTATTTCAGGTTATTCCCTTATATAACAACAATAATAATTAAATATGTCAATAATGGTCAACCTACCAGCGGTCTGTGAGACCGCAGCGTATTTTTAAATTCAAATATTTCAATCTATATGTATCGTAGAACAGTGCGCGTCTATATACCTGTATACTACACCTGCTCGGAAAGTACCTTGATACTTTATCAAATTTACGGTAGAAAGTACGTCATTGCAAATCGAACAAATATGCGGGGAGAAAATGCATCTGAGCGGGAGAGAAAAGTGTATGAAAATCCATTTCTTACGTGGTTTTTCTTTTTTAATTTTGGGTAAGACTATGCGCTGGTAACCTAAATATCAAAAGCCAAAAAGTTTTTACAGTGAGTTTTTATCTCCAAGTTCGCAAAATGACACTGGCCACTAGCTGTGTGTTGGATGGTGTCAAACAATTTGAACAAAGAACATGTGAAAATTGCAGACGCCATTGGCGCCATTTTCAAGTGTTACATTAAGCTTCACTAACTGCAACAATTTCAATATAAATTTCAATTAGTAAAGATTTAGTTTTTTATTTTCCTCGTAGGTGTAGTATAAAGCACTATGTATCACTCGAGAGAAAGTGCGATTCCCGATCTCGGGTGTTTTAAATCAAACGACACCCTCGACGGTAATCGGTCACTTTCTCCTCTCGGTGAACAATGTACTATTTCTACACATATATCAAAACCACACTTGCGGTCGGCGAGTGTACATGCTCGCAAAATGTAGCCAGGCTAAGTAAAAATAATTCGTCAGCGGTCTGTGTGACCGCACGTAGGTGGTTACGTGACTATTTTTCACTGAAACGATGAAGATAAAAATGATGTAATTTCACTGCAAATTCCAAAAGTAGGTTTCATATGTGATACAAATAGAAACAGAAGACCGTTCTTATGTTTTTTTACTGATGTTTTATAAGAAAGGTGCCAATTTGTTTAGAGTGTGCATAGAAAATGAACTGGAAAAACCGCAAAAATGTGCATTATTGACAGTTGCAATTTTGTTGAAATGTTTGTTTAATTTTTAGATTTTTTCTTAAATTGTATAGGTTATATCCTAAACTTCAAGAAACTAATCCAAAAATTCCATATTTTATGTTTCTTATCAATTTAATCTCATTATTTTAGATGAGTCTCTTTTTGTATAAAATTACTAGTTCTCGAACTATTATATGAAATCAGGAGATTTTATTACATGTTCAGGATATTTGAAGGTCTAAAATAAAGGTCCAAAGTATAAACAACTATTATAGTAATTTGAATGCTTTGTGAATAATGTAGTACCCGCATTTAAGGTTTTTATAAATAAGCGGTCTCCAAGACCGCAGGTAGGTTACGTTATAAAAATAGGTGGTAGGTGGTTAAGGGTTAAAAATAAAATAATTATGTACAGTCAAAAATTATAGTAAAATTGTAAAAATAAAAACAACATTTAAACTATCATACAGTCAAATTAAAATAATAAGAATTGAGCATAAAATGTCAGTCTGAGTAGTAAAATAATTCAATTAACACAAAAATCAAAACAAGTCATCTATAGGTAGGTACATAAAATGAAATGGCAATGCTTATGCGTTGAGCCAAATAAACACCAGAACGAACAAACAAACAAACACTGTAGTTATCGAAAATTGTGTTCCTGTACAGATATATGTAGACATAGGCTCACCTTTACTAGAAGAATTAGTTGTTGCGTTGACAACCACAGGAACTGATCCGGAATTCTGAAAAAAAAAAAAAAACATTATTACTTATATTGAGCGAGCAAACGAAGTAGAGAGAGTTTTGACTAAACAATATTGCTTTCGTCTTTTTTGTAACCGACTTCCAAAAAGGAGGATGTTCTAATGTTCGTCTGTAGGTTTTTTTTGTGTATGTTCATCGATGATTGCGCCAATTGTAAACCAAATCGAAAAAAAAATTTTTAGTTCGAAAGAGTATACTCCTGAGGTGGTCCCATTGAAATTTCACAGAAATCGGCTTAATCGTTTTTGAAAAAACCAACAATAATGTAAGCAATTCGAGCCAAATATCCGAATTTTGTACACGATGAACAGCGATAATTTCGCCAATTGTGAACCGAACCGAAAAATACAATTCATTTATTGATAACTTTAGTTACATGTCATAAAAAATAATAATAATTCACAATTCATTCCATTTGATAAAACGTTATATAAAATAATAATAATAGTTAGAAACAAATTGATATGAAATTTAATCCTTACCACCTTCGGACAAAAATATCTACAGAGCCACAGTCCCTAAGTGAAAGTAGTGAAAAAATGTCCGAGCGTCGTCATACATACCGACTTAGATATTTACATTAAATAATTCACAATGTCCCGTTTTCTTGAATCTCGATGTTACGTCACCTAATTAGTGCTTGTAACCGAGCACTTTGGCATCGCGCGGCGTTGTAGTCGGCTTGCAATCGCCTTACGACCAACTAAAAAGCTTGCCCACTACGTAGCTTAGGCAGAGTTTTGGCACGGACTCTTTTTTTGCACGATTGTGACTCTATAGATATTTGCTCGAAGCTTACCACATGTAAAATAAACATTTTCTAAATTAATTTCGCTGGGTATGACCGCTGAATCCATTAAATATCTTAATAACGGAATGACGTAACAAAAGCCCCGGATTTTCTTATAATAACAACTAATATGATAAGACTTGTAGTCCTGAGGGCACGCGCGTTTCCATTCACCTACGTCAAGAATCAGCGACATTATGTTTGACTTTCGTGCGGTTAAGAAGCTATTTTACGGAACTTTAGACTCGATAACTTTTTTTGAAGTAAAAACTTCTTTAGCGGCTTAATGCACTTTATCTACACTAATGTTGTAACATTCTACTTATGTTTCCAATACTTGACTTATAATGACTACTGTTATAGCGCAGACAACAAAACACTCAATTTAAGCAATTTCACATGATGTTATAATATCCACATCGATATCGTAAAATCTCATTATAACATCGCGCGCTCGCTCCTGATTGGCCCTGCGCGCGCAGCTGCGCTCTCATTGGTTAGATTTTAATGGCGCCAAGTTCACTGTGACAATACACGTACGCGTGAATTTAATGTTTCGCAATATGTTTTTATTTTTATTAGTGAAGATAAAGTAGTGTATGCAACTGCATATAACACCCTTCATTATATGACAGTTGCATAAACTACTATTTTGGGATGGGTAAAAATGTAAAACTCGCATACAATCACGTGACCTGATCGAAAATTACTAAGACGAAGGGAGAGTAGAACGCCGGCGCGGCGTTGGAGAGGAAGTAGTATTCCCTTCTCTTTCAACCGCGCGACGAAAATGAATACCTGCTCCTGCTGTTTCGTTTAAGTGACGCTTGCGCGAGTGTGCGTGTGTTATATTGTATTTTACCACATAAATGGTAGTACTTTTTTACTGGTAAATAAACCAATTCGAGCGAAATTATTCCCCAACCTTCGATATTTAAAAGTGTAAGTTCAAGAGTGCCGGAAACTTTTGACGTGCGGTACTGAGGCATGTCGGACGCAAGTACCTACTATAGTCTGGCAAACTCGTGCGGGACCGACCTGCGGGGTGACAGACGGTGGCGGGGACGAGGTACCCAAGATGCCAGCGGGTAGCGGGATGTGTGGCGGGGAAGGGAAAGAATGCTAGAATGACGCGTAGTTACTACTACTACCTCGTCCTCGCCACCGTCTGTCACCCCGCGGGACGGCCGCGCACGAGATTGCCGGACTATAAATAGATTTTCGTGCGCTTGTTGGCCGAGCCTTTCATATTGCAATTGACTGTAGATTTGTGTATAGATTCTGTCTTTTGTCAAGCAAAGATGAGATATAGAAAAAAAAACGTTTTATTGTCATATTGAATTTGACTACCATCTCGCCTGATAGTATACTAAGCGCCACACAAATCGGCGGTTTGGAAAGCTATGCGCAGAACGCTGCGCAAAAGCCGAAATATAGGTAAGTGCGGGAGCCAGAGAGACGAGACGCCGCGCGCCGGGCACACCTCATGCCTCCCGCGCGCTCCTTACACCCGTGCTCAACACTACGCCACGCGGCGTCGGTACTGTGCGCACATGCGCAATAATTAGCGAATCACGGCAAAGTGTCATCTGCGGCTAACTTTTCATCCGCCGATTTGTGTGGCGCTTAGTATTAGATAGAATATCACTATCACTACATAGTAGGTATAAAACAAATTCGCTTCCCGCTGTCTGTCCCCATGTATGCTTATATCTTTAAAATTACGCGGGTTTTTTTTTTTAATAGATAGAGTGATTCAAGAGGAAGTTTTGTATAATACACCTGTGTGAAGCCGGGGCGGGTCGCTAGTGCTAAATAAATAATAAGCCAAAATGTCGTAGTAGTGTGGAAACGCGCGCGGTCGTGGGTTGTTCTCTAACGAGGCGCTTGCTGGCCCGCGGCGGCTCCAGTACACGGCGCGCGCCAGGTAAACCTTGTGCCTTGCCCCCTATAATAGCGATGTAGCGATATATTCCACGTCATAATGTACTACCAATTGGATTTGTAACATTATCAGTGTAAAATAAATTCATTCAAAAGAAGGATGCAGAGACTCGACCTGTTAAAACATTTTTATTTTATTTTTTTGCACTCATGGAGCAAAACATCTTTTCTAATAATTATTATGTGCTTCAAAAATATAGTGATTTTTTGCTTTTTAGGGTTCCGTACCCAAAGGAAAAACGGGACCCTATTACTAAGACTTCGATGTCCGTCTGTCTGTCTGTCTGTCACCGGGCTGTATCTCATGAACCATGATAGCTAGGCAGCTGAAATTTTCACAGATGATGTATTTCGGTTGCCGCTATAACAACAAAATACTAAAAACAAAATAAAATGAATGTTTAAGGGGGGCTCCCATACAACAAACCTGATTTTTTAGACGTTTTTCGCTCTATATTAATAATGGTACCAGGTAGATGCTTGAAATTTTCACAGAATATTTAGTATTACATTCCCTTCAATAATAATAATAAAATTAAAATAAAATAAATATTTAAGGGAGGCTCCCATACAGTACGGAACCCTCCGTGCGCGAGTCCGACTCGTACTTGGCCGATTATTTCATATCAGTAGTTAAAATTAAAATTAGACCACCAGAAAAATTACAATGATTTTTTATTGTTTTTACCATCTAAATCCCCTACCAATGCTTGTGTGGCCAAATATTTTATAATAACTTCATTACAAACGAACTTGTACATATCAGAACAGTTTTAGAATCGTCATAAATTACTCTGACGAACATAACATTTTTAGAAATAAACTTCGGAGAAAACGAGTGTATTCGTATACAACAGGTATTCGTATTTATGAGCTGCCGACATCCTTCTTTCGTAAAAAGTTTTCTCTCTATCGAATGCCTAAAGTGAAATAGAAACAGAAATAGTCTAATTAGCTATTAAAGTTACGATGGTGTCTCTAAAATTGGGCTTATTATCAGTATAAAATAAATTCATACAAATTTTTAGAATCGGCCAAGTGCTAGTCGGACTTACGCGCAACCCTTCGTGGTTCCGTACTGTTTTTCTTGTTTATTTAAATTTTCGTGTGACAATATAGAATTGATCTATCTATCTATTTACTGTATGGAAGACCCTTTAGCCACGTTTCGAGCGTCTACCTGTTGCCGTTATGGTTTTATATGGCATACACGTTTGTTGCATGGAATACAACACAAATTACAACTCAATTACAATACAACCTTCTTTAAATGTTTGTCCTGTTTTTAGTATTTGTTGTTCTAGCGGCAACATAAATACATCATCTGTGAAAATGTCAGCTTTCTAGCTATCACGGTTCTTGAGGTACAGCCTGGTGACAGACAGACACACATACGGACGGACGGACAAAGGAGTCTTGTTGGGGGCTCAGACCAAATAAAATAAAAACGGGACAGAACGTCGTGAACAGACAAGTAAGGCCAGTTTTTTACATGTGGTGAATGCGTCGGTGTTGCGCCGTCTTGATTTTTAGGATTCCGTACAGTATACAAAAAGTATAGTATACAATTTCTGTATTTCTGTACCTATACCGGTTTAAAGATGTCTTCATAAGCCTATGTCTCGACTCGATCTTGACCGATTAGATACATACTCGCAAATCTTATAAAAAAATGAATATTAAGCAATTTTGAAAAATACTCTCGAAATCAGGTGACAAAATAGCGCTACTATTATTTTTTTTGACCGAAGAACCAAATCGGAGGAGGTACTCAATTCGACGTGTATATATTTTTTTATGTATAACCACGCTTAACTTTTTTCGTAGTAGTCCGATTCAATAATTATTTTTTTATTGGAAAGAATATACTTCGAAAATGGTCCCATTAAAATTTTATTGAAATCAACTGAGCCATTTTTGATAGATCAATAAAAAATGTCACATCGATCCGTGCGAAATATTCGCGAATTCTGTACACGGGTGAAGTCGGTCATGCTAGTTTTTGAGAAAAATAATTTTTATTTAAGTATTTTTCCATGCTATCTAAATCTTTAATTCAAAACAGAGATTTAAATACTCCCCTTATCAGAAATCACCTAAAACTAAAATTTCTCAAAATACATTTGTTTCTTTATTCAATTACTCGTAGTAACGAATACAATACACGAATTACACTAATGACAATGATATTTGAATGAATTATATGAAACTAGCAACCCGCCCCGGCTTCGCACAGGTGTATTATTATACATATAAACCTTCCTCTTGAATCTGTCTATCTTTTAAAAAAAACCGCATCAAAATCCGATGCGTAGTTTCAAAGATATAATAAGCATAATACATATAACCCGGTCAGAATATCTGTGCACCTCGCTGGAATGCGGCGCCTCTCCTGCTTCCCCTGTCACCTCTCCGCGCACTCCCCGGTGCGACAGTACGGTTAGCATCTTCGTTGCCGATACACGTCCCGATAATAATTTACTTCCGGACGGTATACTAGACGTCCGGTAATGTATATACGTCCCGATAATTCGATATGACGTCACGAAGTCAGGTGCACAGATATTGTGACCGGGTTGTACATATGTAGTGAATAATGTCAACAAATATAAATATGTCAAAAAATAATATGTTGTTGTTGTTTTTGCTAGCCTTTTGTGTCCCACTGCTGGTCAAAGGTCTCCCACCGATCTTTCCAAATTTGACTGTTAAAAAATAATATTAACGAACGAGCGAACTTTTCGAATTTTTTGAATTTTTTTCACTATGAAAGTCGGTTTTGCCATTTTTCGCTAAAAATAATTATCTTACTGTAAGACGTGGTTACTTATGCATTGTTGGCTTTTCTGTAAAGGAAAACATCGTGAGGCAATCTGCATACGTCTGTAGAAGGAATTTGATGACGTATGTGAATCCACCAACCCGCACTGGGCCAAAGTGGTGGATATGGCCCAATCACCTTTTGTTCCGCCGTTTGTTAAGCCGTGGTGGTCTAGTGATGATGAAACCCGCCTTACAATCGTGAGGTCGTGGGTTCAAATCCCGGTCCCGTACCAATGATTTCCTTGGAATTTATGTACGGAATTTCACACTACTGGCTTTTCAGTGAAGGAAAAATCGTGAGGCAACCTGCATACGTCAATAGAAGAAATTCGATAGCGTATGTGAATCCACCAACCCGCACTTGGCCAGCGTGGTGGAAATGGTCCAATCACCCTTCTTGGGTAGGCCTACGTCCTGCAGTGGACTATCAAAAAGGCGGGTACATGTACATACCCTTTGTTCCCACCATGTAAAACACGGTAAAGCTAGTAAAAATATCTGTCTTTTCACTGGGCAACAAACCTTAAAATTTCCTGTTCGTATTTTGTTAATTTTTATAAAAACATATTTCTAACAACAATAATGAGATCTTGGATGAGATTTGTTTTGGATGTTCAAATTGAAAACAAATAAATAATTAGCTACTCTGTAAAAAGAGGCCTTCACATTGGTTATGAAAACATTTGTAGCGCTCGTAGCGTAGTTTGACTAGGTGTTTGTCAGCGATCACCGAAATTAAGCTACGTTCCGCACGGTCAGTATTTGGATGGGTGTCTGCAGGTGGCATTTTTTTATTTATTTCATATAGGTTTGCGTTTGACAACAACACACTTTAGATATGCGGTCTAGGATGTAACACGCTTACCTAGAAGATACTTATAATAGATATATAAGATTTACTCGGGATTTGTACTTTAGCAGGAAGACAGATTCAGGCAAAGCGTTCCACATTCTGGCAGTTCGTATGAGGAATGTGGACTCAAGACACTTGGTTTGGCCTAGTGGCTTTATCCAACAGAGCGCTACCGTGGCTCGGATGACACGTTAAATTGTAGGTACGAGTACTGTTGTTTTAACCGTTTAGCCATGTCAGAGGCCTCGAGGTGGCCTAAAAACTGACACCAGGGCTAGCCACCCGGCCTATACGAAATTAGATACATTAGTCTGGTTGCACTAAGTATTTTAACCAACTTTCAAAAAAGAGTTTTTGTTTGTTCTTTATGAATTTTTATTTCATGTATAGTCTTCGCTATTTTCGCTAATTGTGAACGGATTTAAAAAATCTTATTACGGACTTCCAAAAAGTAGGAGGAGGTACTGTGTTTGTCTGTATGTTTTTTTGTGTATGTTTATAGATAACTTCGCCAACTGTGAACCAATTTATGAAATATATTTTGCGCATAAAATCGCAACACAGACTTCCACCGTGTACAGAATAATTTCGAATAGTTTGCACGAATCGATGTGACATCCATGTACGTTTTTGATGATTTATCAAAAACGTACACGAAGTATGGAGGGGGTGGCTGCGCATGAGTTTAGTATGGCGTTCAACATGCGCAGTCATCCCCTCCACAGTACCCTCAGCGCTAGACTTATGTGCCGCTACTTGTACGAGTAGGTATCTACATTTTAGGCAATTATTAAGAATACATGTTGTTAGTAAGTACATATCAAAACATCATAGAGATCTAACAAGATATTCAATTTACTTTAGTTTCTTTTTACCGACTTCCAAAAAAGAGGAGGTACTTTGTTCGTCTGTTTGTGTTTTTTTATGTTCATCGATATCTTCGCCAATTGTAAACCGATTTAAAAAATGTCTTTTTTGTTCAAAAGAGTATACTTCCAAGGTGGTCCCATTTAAATTTTATCGAAATCAGTTCAGCTGTTTTTGATAAATCATCAATACTCTACATGGATGTCACACCGATTCGTGAAAAATATTAGAATTCTGCACGCGGTGAAAATCGGTGTTTCGATTTTTACGAAAAGTAATTAATTATATTTATTTAGTCAATAAATGAATTTTGATTTTGAATTGAATTTTCGTATGCATCTCAAAGAAATTAACTTTGCACTAAATTTCCGATCAATTTTTTATTGTGTAACAAGTTTTCGAGATATTGGCCAAAATGTTTTTTTCAAGATGGCGCTTGAAGCTGTACCTGGATCTGTCAGCATATTGTGATTTTATACTCAGACGACCCGCCCCGGCTTCGTACAGATGTATTATACCTCTACATATAGGTAAACCTTCCTCTTGAATCACTCCATCTACAAAAAAAACTGCATCAAAATCCGTTGCGTAGTTTTAAATATATAAGCATACATGGGGACAGACAGCGGGAAGCTACTTTGTTTTATACTATGTAGTGATGATGACAGTGATAGTGAAGTGATCCTAAACCTTATAAAAAGGGTCGGAAATTTAGTGCAAAGGTGACCAAAAAAAACGTCTATTATTCCTCAGGCTGAATCCTGTTGAATCTAACTTCTCGCCAACTGTGATGTTAGATACAAACTGCGAAAAACATATTCTATACATTATCTCACTTAACAGCTGCCGAGGATTGGCTTTTGCTCTGGTTGTAGCTTACTTCACAGCCGACAAGAAATCTGATTCGGCCTATACCAGGGGCCTTACTGTGTAAGCGCTCTGACGTTCGGCTTCGCTTGTTCTCCTGCTCGCACCAGTCAGTCACGCCACGAGGGCGAGCGGGAGGAAAAGCGAAGCCGAACGTCAGAGCGCTTACACAGTAACGCGACAGATCTGTGTATTTAACAGTCACTAACGCCATCTGTCGAAATACAGAAACAATGAAACGAGAAGTGGAGAGCGAACTGTGGAAAGCGCACTACCTACAGGAAAATTAGTTTTCCTCTTGTCTACGTAGTTCAGCACGTAACTACAAGATGGCGCTACATAATTTTCTTGCGTCATTTTCTCCTTCATGCGAAAAATACGTATAGATTTTTAGCCTACGGAGAAGAAAAGAGGGATGTTAATAGTTATCTTATAGAGCAGCGGTTTTCTAACTTTTTGGGGGAACCTTTTAGAAAGTGACATATTTGAAAGATTCCTAAAACAAACAAAAAAATATTCATTTATACCTAAGCATGACAAAATGTAACAGTTGCCTAATAACTAGTAGTTTTTTGAATAGTAGACCACGCATCTGTTTAACTAAACATTCTGGACTCGCTTTTGACCGATTGATTTCGTTCATAGCAAATCTTAGGTATTATACATGGGCGTATATGAGGGGGGGTCCGAGGGGTCCGGACCCCCCCCCCCCCTTGGCCTATACATTTTCAAATATTTTTATGAGTGTATCCTAGTAAAAAAAACGAATAAGTAGCAACTATCACCTCAGCAAATGTGACAAAAATTGCAGATACATTTGCTTCGTTGCATTGCATTCCTACCCTAAAGTTTTTATACTAACCCATAGTCCTTTGTTTTCGTCGGGTCTACGGTCAACACGTGCAACAGATTAATGCAAAAAAGTTTACAATATGAAGTGACAAAAGAAACCCAAAGTGTTTAATTTTACGACTAACTTTTGCCCGCGGTTTCACTCGCGCGATTTTTTACTTTTTGTACCATCCTAGAACATTTTATTTTTTTTTTGGATAAAAAACGAGCCTACGACACTCTGATCTTTAGAGTAGGTATGCATAAAAATCAAAAATGTAAAAAAAAAAAACAAATTGATCCTTTTCTCGGTTGCATTGTTGCGTGAAAAAGTAACAAACAAACATACTTTTAGAGTTACAAAATTAGTAAAGAATCCTAACAGTTTAGTCACAACACAAACAAAAAAAATGTGTTTTCGAGAATTGGTGGTTAGAAAGTGTTCTAGAACAAAAAATGGCTTCAAAAGGGAAACACCTTTTTGAAACCGTCTTTGTTTAGAACTCACATTGATTGACACACCTCAGAAGTATTTTATTGGTCCAGAGTTTATCCAATTGAGTTAGATAATGTGACAAAATTAAACAATTTAGGTGTTATAATAAATGAAATGAGAAATAGAGATTGTTTACAAAGTAGTAGGTATTTTAACTGAGAAATAATGATGAACCCCTTGAGAACCTACTACAGCAATAGTGACTATCTCACTGGCAATTAAGTTAGGCCAAATAATTTTATTAAGTTAGGTATTTATCAATTTATATTTGTGGCCTCCCGTCGAGGTTTTTTTCTACATTTGCGGTATAACACAAATAAAGATAAATGTATTAAGAAATGCAACATTGTAAAAATGTAACTAGAGTCTTTTTCTTAAGAAGTCTTATGGAAATTACCATTAATTACTAATTTAGATAGACAAGGCATGCGCCTGTGGCGCCGCATCTGTGGGACTTCTTTAGTGAATCGGATTCTAATCAGTTCGCCGAGGACGGAACTTAGGTGCTTACTCCTTCATTTCTATTAAAATTAGTGCAGCATCAAAAGCTATGTAAGGGAGGCATAAACATAACTTGATGGTATAATAAGTACGTTTCTACGTTCATTTTCTTGCAAAAACTGCTCTTTTTTGGACAGTCGGAAGAAAAATTTGGACCCCCCCCTTGCAAGAGCTATATATACGTCCGTGGGTATTAAGGTTTAGTTACTAAACTTTCTTGCCAAATGTTTCAAAAATAGGTTGATAAACAGCGCTACAAAAAGGGGGGAGCCCCCCTTTTTGAAGGAAATACGCAATCCATCAAAAATGGCCGACGCCAAAAAAGATCAAAAAATAAATGCAACGAAAGCTACTCATTTGAATTATCATCTGGTTCGCGTACGGACTTTGGTACAGTAAATGATTACTTTGTTTTGTAGGATACAAATTAAATAGTTATGATACTTTTTTCCATTTTTTAGGGTTCCGTACCCAAAGGGTAAAAACGCGACCCAATTACTAAGACTCTGCTGTCCGTCTGTCTGTCACCAGGCTGTATCTCATGACGGTGATTCTAGAACGTTGAAATTTTCACAGATGACGTATTGCTGTTGCCGCTATAACAACAAATACTAAAATTAGAAGAAAAAAAAAACGGGGGCTCCGATACAACAAACCTGAACTTTTAGCCGTTTTTCCCTCGATATTAATAACAGTGACAGAAGCTAGAAATATTCGCAGAACATTTAATTTAATGTTCACTTTAAAAAAAAAAATAAAGTACCCATAGTAAATATTTAAGGGGGCTTCCATACAAGAAACGTGATAACTCGATATTAATAACAGCAACCGGAAGATGCTTGAAAAATTCACCGAATAATTAGTTTTATATTTCCTTCATAAATAAATAATTAAATTACTATAAAATATATTAAGCGGGGCTTCCATATGATGCGGAACCCAATGTGCGCGAGTCCGCCTCGCACTTGGCTGATTATTTACAAATTGGAAGCAGAAGCACATGCATCGCCCCCCTCATAATTATGTTCTCTACCTACAGATGTTTTGTGAACTTTTGTGTTAGTTTCTTTTTCAAAACAGCTATTGTGTGTTTTATCGAAGTTTTTATACACCAGGTGTTTCAAACACTGTTCGAAATTAGGTGATTTAGAGGTGTGGGAAGTTACGTACTGTGTTAATATTTTAAAATTGATAAAATAATAACAACTGTTTTAATTAGTGCTCAAAAATTGCGCATAATCATTTACAAGTTAAAATTTACAAAAATACAATCAAAATCACTGTAAATACTGTACACAGTGCTTAACACACTATACTTGATTGTAAGCAATTTTCTTTTGAAATTCATTGTACTTTTCTTTATGAAACTAATTCATGCGACAGGATGCTTACAATAATAATGAACATGCTAAAAAGTAGAGTACCTACAGTTTGACTCTACAAAAAATAATAGATAATTTTGTTTTCAACCTATGCTGTGCACTTCTGGGTAAAGGTCTCCCCCACTTCCTTCTTTTTATCGCGTTATGTAGCCAAATCCCGCCAACCTTCCCAGAAAGTGTCAAGATCGTCACGCCGGCGTTTTTTAGGACTTCCCTGCCTTCGTGTGCACTCCGGTACCCACTGTGTGACGATCCTGGCCGTCTCGATCTTCCGGGGTGCATACGAACCACATGACCAGCCCCTCATTCCCATTTTAGTTTGGCAGCTTTTTGGCCTACGTCAAGTACACCTGTGATGGAACGAGTTAAAATATAAATTAGACTTTAAAATGTGGTATGAAGTGTTAATACCAGCTCCAGTGCTCATGATCCCAATCTTAGTCATGACTACGAGAGGGACGCATTCGACCAATGACAGCAACCTGCCCTCTGACGTCATCGTCACCTACTCCAATCACGCTGAAGCAAACCAAAACGATAAAATATTGACTAATCAGGAGCCAGTAACCGTTGAAAGTACTACCAGCACTGCGTATAGTCCTAGTCCGGTCCCGTATCATGAATCTGATAATTTAGAAGTTGAACATACGAGTAAAGTAAAGAAGTCCAAGAAAAAAAAGCAGCATTATAAGAAGCCTGAAAAAGAAATAGTTGAAGAGGAAGAGGTAATGTTTTTATCTAATTCTATCTATTTAATACCTACATAAGGTGTTTTTTTGCAAAATGCATAGACTACTTACTAGAGAACGATCCAGGAATAACGAAAAAAAAAAATTCGCAAAAAATGGCAAAACCGCCTTCCATCGTGTACAAAATTCGAATATTTCGCTCGAATTGTTTACATTATTCTTGATTTATCAAAAACGGCTCAGCCGATTTCCGTAAAATTTAAATGGGACCATCTAAGGAGTATACCCTTTTGGACTAAAAAATATTTTTTTGATTCGGTTCACAATTGGCGAAATTATTGATGTTCATCGTGTCCAAATTCGGATTTTTCGCTCGAATTGCTTCCATTATTGTTGGTTTTTACAAAAACGGCTCAGCCGATTTCTGTAAAATTTAAATGGGACCACTTCGGGAGTATACCCTTTCGAATTAAAAATGAATTTTTCGATTCGGTTCACAATTGGCGTAATTATCGATGAACATACACAAAAAAAAATACATACACACGAACATAGAACCTCCTCCTTTTTGGAAGTCGGTTAATTATAGAGGAGGATATATCCAGCAGTAGACATTCTACTGCTAAAATTGTGAGATTTTTTTTGTTTTAAGGGTTCCGTACCCAAAGGGTGAAAACGGGACCCTATTACTAAGACTTCGATGTCCGTCTGTCACCGGGCTGTAACTCATGAACGGTGATAGCTAGGCAACTGAATTTTTTACAGATGATGTATTTCTGTTGCTGCTATAACAACAAATACTAAAAACAGAATAAAATTAATATTAAAGGGGGGCTCCCATACAACAAACGTGATTTTACGAGTTTTTTGCTTCCTATTAATAACGGCAAGCGGAATGGGGCTCCCATACGGTACGGAACCCTTCGTGCGCGAGTCCGACTCGCACTTGGCCGATTTTTTTTAATTCTTGGCTCCCCTGGGTGATGCAGAAAGCATCAACTCCACGTCACACGCCACCCCTTAATTGATGATGATGAAAATGGCTTGTGTAATTTCCAGCCCATGCACGAAGACGTAGTGTTCATCCCCAACGAAAGAGGCGAGAGAGTGAGAAACGAGTACTACCTTCAGAACGAGCACAAGAGCCTCAGCGAGCTGATGGGAGGCCATAAGACCATGGAAGACGTGCTGGCTGCCAAAGACGTTCGGTTAGAAACTGGTAAGTAACATAACTTTATTTAAAAAAAATATAAAAAATGACTTTTTAAAAATTCAAGCATTTGAGATCCTGGATATAGGTAATGTAGCAGCAGAGTGATCAAGACAAGTAAAACGAGCCCTAACACGTAGGGGTTTTCTTGTTTCGTGCAGGAGTTTCTATGGCCACCTTCCGACTCCATCATCAGATCAGCTCCATGGTACCATATTATTGCATTGTCACGCGATATACATATGCGTGCAAAATTTCAGCTCAATCAGAAACCGGGAAGTTGGTCAAATGTAACTTGCAAATTCTACCCGAACTTACATAGGTAGTAGTACATACTTACATACGAGTACATAGTTAAATCCAATGCAAGATAATTAAAAAAAAACTTGTAATAAAAAGACAAGGCAAATAAATATAGGAAGCACAGGTATGGTTTGGTTAGAGGATGACAAGTGGAGTGGATAATGTCAATAATTATGTTAAAACCAATCCCTTTCCAGAATCACCAATAACTGACATCGTGTTCGTGATGGGCAAGAATAATGAAAACTTGGACGTCACAGAAAAAAGAATTCTAGAACAAAAGAAGTGGCAAGACGACAGAGGATCTGACAGAGATGTCTCACCTTTGATGGCCAAACTTAACTGCTCAAACTTGAATTGCAATAACTCTATTGATTCTGTATGCGGAGAGAAAATAGATGATAAATACCAGCTAAGGCGAAGGCTGTTTTTGAACGACTGTTATTTTAGAAAAGTGAACTGCAACTTCAAAGATCCTACAAACAGTAAGTGCCTATTTCCATCCATCAGCCATAGAACGTCCACTGATGGACGTTCCCCTAATGGACACAGGCTCCCCCAATGGAAAGCAACAGTATAATTTAAAAGAAACAAATAGGCACCCCACGTCTATAGGGAAGTTCCTATTTGTTTCTATGATATTATACTGTTTTTTTGTTTGCAAAAAGTAAGGACATCAGAGGTATAACCTAGTCATTATTATGAAATAATAGAGAGAATATTAAAAGACCTAACCCAAAAATATTTCTCTCACACCCCTGCACTTTGAAAAGTGAAGGTGTTCTCTTAACAAGGTGGGAAGTTTTATAGCGCCATTTATCAATCGATTTTGGTAACATCTGACAAAATCAACAATATCCAAAAACAAGATCAGCGAATATAAACCAAGGTGGTCCAAAACGTGTCGCGTAGTAAAGTTTCAGTTAAAGTTACGGGTACCTATAGCAAAGACACACGGCCTTTGGATGTGCTATCTCAAAGTTTAATGTTTTTAATTTCGCTAGGTATATTGGGATTTAGATGGTCTCTCACTACCTATGGAACTTATTAGTAAGCTCCAAGTAGTCCAACGAGCCATGGAGAGGGCTATGCTCGGAGTTTCTCTGCGAGATCGAATCAGAAATGAGGAGATCCGTAGAAGAACCAAGGTTACCGACATAGTCCAGCGGATTGGCAGGTTGAAGTGGCAATGAGCAGGGCACATAGTCCAGAGGACAGATGACTGATGGGGTCGAAAAGTTCTCAAGTGGAGACCACGTACCGACAAGCGCAGCGTAGGACGTCCACCCACAAGGTGGACGGATGACCTTATTAAGACCGCAGGATTGCGCTGGATGCGAGCCGCTACGAACCGGTCTTATTGGAGATCTTTAGAGGAGGCCTATGTCCAGCAGTGGACATCCTATGGCTGAAACGATTCGGAAAATGACTTGTTTTATATAGATTAAACCTCGGCAGGGTTC
This sequence comes from Hypomecis atomaria, assembly GCA_964007245.1. Lineage (NCBI taxonomy): Eukaryota > Metazoa > Arthropoda > Insecta > Lepidoptera > Geometridae > Hypomecis > Hypomecis atomaria. Next base: position 5,956,002 of record OZ023307.1, on the reverse strand, counting down.
AAGAAAGTGATACTAAACAAATGCAGGAATGCAGGTGTACACACGCAGGCTCCTTTATCATTTTCCGTCATCAAACCGATGCAAAACGTCCAGAAGGCCGAAGCTACAGCCGTCCAATTCAACAAAACGAGGAAAAGCTTCTCGTCTAGAAGGTAGAGTATATAACTAGCCAATTTTTTAAAGATTTTTGTACGTTACAATCGAATCATCATCGTCGCTATCATTCAACCTAGACAAAAAACCCTATTGTGCCACTTTTATACTAAACTAGCTGTCCATCCCGGCTTCACCCGAATTAATTAAAACTTCCGGAAGAAATAAAGGCATTTCTTTCACGATAGTGAAAACCGCAATGAAATCTGTGGTGTGGTTTGGAAGATATAAGCGGATACACAGACAGACACATAGAAATAAAGGTTTTGCTTTATAATATGTAGTGAAGTCTCCAAATAGTACTTAGTATCTTAGCAATTCATCGAATAATCCTTTACCACCATTATTTTACGCTTATACATATCTCAGATCCCAGGCCTATGACAACGGTTGAACGGATCTACAGTCGTATTGTGTATGGTTGCACTTTTGCTCACGGTCGCTCTCGTAACGCGAGTAATTGGAGCGAGCAGGAGAAAAACAAAGCCGAACGTCAATACGCGTAAATACAATACGGCCCCTTCACGGCCAGTCGGGCTAGTTTTATTCGCATCCATGCCCCGAGATGTACTCGTACATGCCAGAGTGTGCTGTTATGAGCACGGGCTTTCGCAGAGTGTTCGTCAACCAGAACGCCAGCCAAAGCGTGAACATTGGATCATAGTTCATTCCTAGGTACACAGAAAATTTCCAAACACGCTGGTGGGATTTTGACTTTGACAATTTAGGTAGATAAACTTGTAGCCCATTTGATATTTGTACTTATATCAGGGCGATGACAACGGACCTGCACGGCCAGTTCTGCTCACACCCGTGTCCCGCTTCGTGCCCCGAGCTATACGCGCCAGAGTGCGCTATCTCTAGCACGGGCCGACACCGTGTTTTCGTCAACCATTGCGCATTGGATCACAATTCCTGTTCTTTTGGTATCGGTACGTTACAATAAAGGTATAAATAATTCCGAACTCCGCTGCAGGCAGCAGCAGAAGGCAGCAGTTCTGCCGCACCACTACTTATTTATTACTCCTCATATTGCTACCGCGACAATGTTGCTTAGTTCGGACTGTAATCTCATATAAACTCATAGAGATTATATGGAGACCAGTAGTGCTGCGGCAGCACCGCTGCGGTGTTGCTACTGCCTGCAGCGGAGTTCGGAATCATCAATTGGTACTTATGAGCCAGGCTCTTGTCACTTTTTAACTACTTTCAAAAAGGAGGAAGTACTATTTTTGTTTCGTTTAGTTAGTTCATACTTTTTTTTTTTTTGTTAATCGATATTCAAGGCATATTTAGAACCGATTAAAAAAATCCTTACTTCGAAATAATATATCATACATAGTCCCATTTTAATTTTATCGAAATCGGTCACATCGAGTCGTCACAACTATTCAAATTCTGCATGGACCTAAAGAAAGTGTGGAAGTCGGTGATGCCATTTTTTGAGAACAATAATTATCGGTCTTGGTTTTCTGCCTTGTCTCGTCTTAAATCTAATTAAAAATGATTTTTTTTTTATTTGTTTGTCTCATACTAATGTTGCACTACACAATTAAATATAAATACAAGTTAGTAAGTTCTTTTGGATAAATTTTGGGGTATTTAAATTATATAAGCTAGAATTTGCCAAAGTGAGCTGTATACAAGAAAATATTTTTTATTTACTATCCCATTTTTTTTTCAGTATGGCACAGTGTACCGCTTTCAGAATGCGTTGGCGGCAAAAAAGCGAGCATGCGTCAAAATGCGGGATTCGTCGGGTGGATGCAACGAGTCGGGATTGTCGACAACAGGGGGCGCTTAGCTTACAATACGAATTGACTCTCCTTTTTCTTTCTGGCTATACAGCGTTATTTCTAATCAATTAGCATCCTTTCATGGGCTTATTCTGTACATCAAAACTAACAACTTTTGTTCTACGACTTTTATTATTTCTCAAATAAAAAGTTGTTGTTCCATAGAAAAATATCGTTCACTCGCGACCAAATGTACGGAACAGCTGATTTATTATTTGAGTTTTGGCAAAAGTCGTAGAACAAAAGTTGTTAGTTTTGATGTATAGAATAAGCTCCTGGAAGGATGCTAATTGATTAAAAATAACCCTGTATATCCCACATAGTGATAGGGTCAGCTTTCCTCACTTTCCTCCTCCACTTCGCTCGATCTTTAGATAGATACACATTCATTTATTGTCAGTAAAGACAGTTACATACATTGGTATACAACAATATTCTATGAGCAACACCTTACGAATTGTCAAAATAACAATTATTCATTATGTACTCAACAGAATTATTAGGCATAATATTACAATAAATTTCTTAAAATTTGGTACATTACACAAAATTAAAAATACATTATTAAAAAACTAAGATGTCAGAAACACCTACTGTAATTGAAATGTCTGCAATAGCATCGTCGTGCATTTATCATCGTCTTCGGAAAAATTGCACTCTCTCATGTCCCTCGGCACTACATCCCTCCATCTTGTCTTCGGTCTGCCTCTGGTTCTTCAACCGGCGATAGAAAGTTGCAGAGCCAAGTTGCCTACGTAGTCCGGTGGTCTTCACTTAACGTGGCCATACCATCGCAGCCTACTCTCCTGCATCTTGTTCGCAATGTCGCGTACGCCCAGACTGCCTCGCATAATACCCATACCCAGACAATATGAGTTGACTAATTCGTGAAATTAAATAGAGACTGAATCATACAAGTCAGCGGATGTGTACCCAAAAGGTAGAGTACCCAAAGGGTAAAAACGGGACCCTATTACTAAGACTCCGCTGTCTGTCTGTCTATCTGTCAGTCTGTCTCCAGGCTGTATCTCTTGAACCGCTATAGCTAGAAAGCTTAAATTTAAAAACAACAACTACTAAAAATAGAATAAAAATAAAATTTAAGGGGGGCTCCCATACAAAAAATTAAATTTTTAGCCGTTTTTCGCTCGATATCAATACCTAATGGTACAAGGTAAATGCTTGAAATATTCACAAAATATTAAGCTGCATGCCTACTTTAATAATAAATAATCAAATTACAATAAAATAAATATTTAAGGAGGACTTCCATGCAGTACGGAACCCTTCATGTGCGAGTCCGACTCGTATTTGGCAGATTTTTAGGGTTACGTACCCAAAGGGAAAAAACGGGACCCTACTACTAAGACTCCGCTGTCCGTCTGTCCGTCTGTCTGTCTGTCACCAGGCTCGCCGTCTCATGAACGGTGATAGCTAGAACGTTGAAATGTTCACTGATGACGTATTGCTGTTGCCGCTATAACAGCAAATACTAAAATCAGAAGAAAAAAAAGTAATAAAAATAAACAAACCTGATTTTTTTGCCGTTTTTTGCTCGATACTAATAATGGTAACAGGCAGACACTTGATATATCCTCAGTTGTTTATCCACTTTAATAATTTATAACTAAAATAAAATAAGGATTTAACGGGGGCTTCCATACAGTACGAAACCCTTCGTGCGCGAGTTTGACTCGTACTTGGCCGATTACGAGTATGTTTATGTAATTATGCGTATTAAGATTCTACAGATTTGCTCATTCGGGTAAAAGTCTAACAGACAGCAAAAAGAGGCTTATTTGTGGCAAAAAGGCGACCTACCATGCGGCAAATTACGGGATTCGTCGGGTGGTATCGTCGGGGGCGCTTAGCTTACACTAGGAATTGATAAATTCGTGAAATAACGAAATAAGTACCTAGTTAACTTCCTGGAGCGCGTGAGGATGTTTTTAAAAACTAGAAATTAAACAAACGTGTTGCCGATGCAAAGGCACTATATTTAATGAATCAAAATACATTGAGATATCTTACAAGCTAACTTAGGCATCTAGGTGGTCTTATTCGCAGACGTCAGAGTCAGCTCTACTGATAAGACCACTGCTCGGTTTTGTTACTGGGAACCGACCGCTTATCTATAGTATTAAATTACGTGGGAACATATTACCTAGAGTACTAGAGGCGGTTGTGTACGCTGCAAGTACATAACTCCTCCCTCCCTAAGCGAAAAATTATCGGAGCGCTCGATTTGAGAGGGATTCCGATAATTTTGTATGAAAGGGATAATTTTAGTGTAAGAAACATATGAAATAATCGAAACTATACTTAAGACTACTAATCCTAACGCTATGACACTAATTGTAGAGTCATTTTCTCTGTTATAGGTTTCACTAAAAACTTCACTGTTCTTCAAAGCAAAGGCCATGTATTTAACTTCGTCCAGTGCAATCTCTCGCATGTTGAGTGCATGTGCACTGGATAGGTTCTCGGTTGCGCGTAATTTCGGAAGGTTGATGATGGGTAGTGGGGTCCCTGGGTCCGCTTCGGTGTAAAGACGGTGGTACCGGATGGTCGTCCCGTTGACAGTGACATCACAGGGTCTGTTCAGGGTCACAACGTGTGTTCCGCATATCTGCTGCTTCGAAGCCTCTTCGCCGCAGGTCTCTGTGAGGGTTGTTTCCGATCTGGTGTATAGTATCCAGTTGTTTTTATCTATTTTCTGCAGCTTCACGTCCTCGACGTGAATGGGGTGTTGCTTGCAGAAGCCAGTGACGTCCTCGTACCTCATTAGTTTTTCCTCGCATGAGGGTCCGCTGTATGGGGCGCGGTTGTCATCGTCGCAGAGAAACTCGTCTCCAGCAGCGAGTGAGCGGCACGGCTTTACGATCGGCTGATACTTCAGCCTTTTCGCCAATAGGAATGGGTATTTAGGAAATATGGCAACGGTTAGGTTTTCAGGTTTGAGGAGGATGGGTAATGTGTACAATTTAAAATAGTTATACGTAACATTATCGGTCAGAGGGATTTCCAATATAAAGGTAATTTGGTCCTTTTTGATAAAAGATTTAACATCAATAGTTTCCTCAATTTTAATTAAATTAAATTCATTGGGTACATATACCAGGTTTCTAGATTCTGCTATCAAGTTCAAATGGTATAGCAGTTCGGTGGAATTAATTATAGACTGGTGTAGTATGGAGCTCTTGCTTAGAGCTAGAGCGGTTTCGATTTCACTTAATCTAATGAATATAGTCCTAAAACTACTTATGAATAGATTATATAGTCCTAACGCGTAAGATGAAATACTTAAATTATTTTCTCGGATTACAGTCTCTTTAAGGGTAGTTTCAACCCTTCTTAGACGGGAATCCATCGTTAGTGAGTTTTGCTGAATTAACTCTGTGGCGTTTACTAGGCTGTCTAGCATTTTAGTAACAATCGTGATTTTCTTTGACAAAATAACTTGGTTATGACTCGATTCTGAGGTCAACCGATCATATTTAAGGGCGTCCTCGTGGTCTAGGTTGCCTGTTACAATCTTAATAATGGATCCTAATGGGTTAAGTATCCCACGCTTGAATCGTTGAGGAATTAGTTGGTGATACTTGTCTATGGTTATGTCGCGCATATATTCTGCGTGCATAAACATTCCTATGAATTCGTGCGGAAATGTTTTATTAGATGAAATTAATTGCTGAAATTCTGCTAATTTTGAAATGACTAAGTTGAGATCGGTCCAAATATTGTCTAACTTAATAGTTTTTAGAATTGTCCAACTGTCGGTTTGCATGTGAGCTTGGCCTTTCTTTACTGGCAGAAGTCCCGGATTTCCATCAAGATTTTGCAGATGAAGGGCGACTGCTGCTGTTGCTAGCATCGCGCTGCACCACCTGTGGAGGTCGTTTTATATTTTTAATGGGTGCTTTACTATTTTTCCTTTCGGTTTCTACCTTGACAGGGACAACGTTTTTCTCAACAGGGCCTATTACTTTGGCCTTCTTATAACGGGGTTTTTCTTTACTTTTCCTCTTATTTATGTCCTTTACGAACACTACTTCTGGGAGTTCCACGTCGGTTTCCCCACCTCGTTTCGACCTAACTTTTTCCTTGTCCGCCTTAAGTTTTTCTGATATGTGTGTGTACAGGTGTTTTGTTCGTTTACTGTGGTCTTTTACTAACTGCTGTGTATAAGTTTTTTCAACTTCTAAGTTAAACGGGTTGTCTGTGTCGGTATGCCCAAAGACAACTTCGAAGGGCGTTAGGCCCGTTGCAGTATGTATGGTGTGGTTGTAAGCCATGATGGAATAAGTCATGACAGACGCGGCGTCTGTGCATTTCTGTTCGTACTTAGCCAACCTATAAATTTCTATTAAGGTCGAGTGGAACCGTTCTACAAGTCCCATGGAGTTGGGGTTGTTGACAGTCCCTATGTGTCTCTGTATTTTGTGTAGGCTGAGGAATTCTTTCATGAGCTCGTTGTTGAACTCCGTACCGGGGTCTGAACTGATTTTCTTTGGTATCCCGTAGAATGAAAAGTATTTCATTAGGGCTCTTACAACTTCAGGTGTGGATTTGTTTGGGATTTCGAATGCTTGGCCTAGCTTACTGAATGCATCTACGAGGGTGAGGTAATACTTTCCTTCGATGCTGAAAAGGTCGATGAAAATTTCCTGAAAGGGTGCATCTTGGGTCTGAGTAAGCTGCAATACAGGTTTTATCGGTTTTCGATCATATTTGGTCTTTCTACATGCGTCACAATTATTTATCACGGCTGAAACTGTTTCCTGCATTTTGTCCCAGTAGTAAGCCCTACGAAGCCTAACTAACGTTTCTTTAATACCACGGTGACAGGTCTTTCCTTCATGATATTTTATTATTATTGCCTTCTGTTCATTCTCGTCGTCTACGTAAACTACTCGCTCTGTACACTCGACTAGATTTATTGTCCCTTTTCTAAAGATTTCTATAACGGTTGTACTAAATTGTTTGCGGTGTTCTGCGTTCTCGAAATAGATGAAGAGTTTTGCTTTTGGTTTAGCGTATTCCTTCAGAAAGTTTTTGATTAATTCGGGGTTGTTAATGGGCAAGAAAACTTCCAAAATTTTGTGTTTCCCTATGGAAATGTCTTTGACATGAAGTTCGTTTTTTAGCCATGAGTATACCAGGATTTGATTGGGTTTGGTATCAATGGCCTCGTGAAGGATTGGTATCCCGGTGGAGTCCATATCTTCAGCAGAGTGCACTGTGAGCGTCCTACTACTTGCTGATGGGGACGGAATAACCGGCCTCTCTATCTCTAGCTCGGGTAGCGATATGGTGGATTCGTCAGAGTCTGAGAGGGTCACAATGGAAATCGCGTCACTTTCTTCAGATAATTCCACGGTTGTCGGATTTTGTCGTGTCTGCCTACTCGTCTGTGGTTTAGGTTCTTGGTCACCTATGTTCACTACCATTGAGTCATCGTCGGTCAAGGCGTTAACTTTAACTCTGCTTAGGGCGTCAGCGTTAGTGTTTTGTTTTCCCTTTTTGTAAATTATTTCAAAGTCAAAGTCCTGGAGGCGTAACCTCCATCGTGTCAATTTACTATTGTTGTCTTTCAGGGAGTTTAACCAAGCTAAGGGTCGATGGTCTGTATAGATGAAGAATTTCCGTCCATACAGGTAGGGGCGAAAATGTTTTGTTGCCCAGATAATAGCGAGCAACTCTCGCTCTATGGTGCTGTAACGAGATTCTGTGTCGCTTAAGGTACGGCTCGCGTACGCGACAGGTTTATCACTGCCTACTTGTCCTTGGGAGAGAACTGCCCCCAGGGCTACGTTCGAAGCATCTGTTGTTAAGATGAAAGGTTTGTCATAGTCGGGGTACTGTAAGAGTGGTGCATGTGTCAAGAGTTCTTTGCATTTATTAAACGCGTCGATGTAATTTTGGTCTACTATAACCTTGTTGCGTTTTTTTAAGCACGAAGTCAGTGGTTGGGTAATTTTCGCAAAGTTGGGGATGAAGCGTCTGTAGTAACCTACAAGTCCGAGGAAACTTTTGATTTCCGTCGTAGTCCGTGGGATTGGAAAGTTCATTACAGCTTTAATTTTGTCGTCATTTGGTTTTAGGCCATTCTTGGTGATGATGTGTCCCAGGTATAGCACTTCCCTGCGCAGAAATTCAGACTTCCCTAACTGTACCTTTAAATTGGTTTCCCTAAGTCGGTCAAAAACTAGTCTTAGTTTTTGGATATGCTCTTCTAGGCTAGACGAAAAGATGATTACGTCATCAAGGTACACCATACAGTGTAGTCCTTGCAGTCCTCGAAGGATATGATCCATTGTACGCTGGAAGGTCGCGGGGGCTGTTTTCAGCCCGAACGGCATTCTTAAAAACTCAAAATGGCCGTTTTGCGTACTGAAAGCTGTTTTCTGTCTATCTCGCTCTTCTACCTCGACCTGGTGGAATCCACTAGCTAAATCTATCGTACTAAAGTACGTGCTTTTACCCAATTTGTCAAAAAGATCGCTGATGTTCGGTAATGGATATTTGTCGTCTATTGTTATCTCATTTAGGCGCCTAAAGTCGATTACTAGTCGCCATTTTTGTTCCCCGGACGCGTCCCTCTTTTTCGGCACTAAATGCACTGGGGCGTTCCAGGGGGAGTGTGACTCCTGGACTATGTTGTCCTGTAGCATTTTATTTACTTGATGATTTATTTCTTGAGCTTGAGCGGGTGCCTGCCTGTAGGGTTTTACATAAATTGGGTCTTCATTCGTTGTCCTAATCTTATGTTTTACTGCGTTGGAAAAGGTCAGGGGCAATTCGTCGCAATGAAAGATGTCTTTGTACTCATTGCAAAGCCTATAAATTTTCTCATGTTCTTCGGGGTTAGTGTGTTCTAGTTTTAACTTGTCTAAATTTTCAGTCAGTATTCTGTCTGTTTGCGGGTCTGTAGTAGTCACATTAGTCGCATTGAGGTCGCATTTGGTGGTCTCATATTTCGTCACTTGTAAGGGTCGTTTTACTGTAAGAGTCACTATTTCCTCTGATGTGTTTTGTATTACGGTGGTTGCGTATCCGTTAATGCAGTTTACTAGGGCACTGGGCATTCGTACACCAGGACCAAAATTTCGGTAGTCTAATATAGCCTCACCGGAGTGTTGGTCTATTGGTATTCTGACACGTTGTTCCGAACGGGGTTGCAACTCTATTTCATAGTCCAAATTTGTATTGATAATTGGAATATGGGTCGTTTTTGTTCTAAGCACGGAATGCTTTAAGTCTATTATGGCACCAAGTTGTCTTAGTAAGTCATTTCCTATCAGTCCGTCATATCTTGAGTCAACATTATACAAGTAAAACTTGTGGCTGTCGTCTGTTCGGAATGTGGGCAGAAGCGGAATCTCGACTACTTCGCTATGTCTGCTAGATGCGTGCGTACTAACTACCTCGAAAGGTTCGTTCCTAACGCTTTCGTAGAAGAATTCGTATGCTTTCTGGGGTTTTAAAAATGATCTAGTACTACCCGTATCTATCATTAATTTCGCGTCTATTTCAGGGATGTAAATGTGGGGTAGTTTTAGTGTGGGGTCACAGTTTAGCTCTATCACTTCTTGTCCTCTATGGAGGCCTGTGCTGTAAAATTTTCAGCCAGCTGTTCCTGAGCTGAATCTGTCAGTTGGGTCTCGTATGTCAAGTCGTTGTTGTATACGTCGTATTCAAAGTCGTTTGTAGGGTCACATTCATATTGTCCGTACATGTCGTTTTCGTGGTCGTAGGGATAAGTATCGTCATGGTAATAATTTTGTTCGTCGTCGTGACCGGTTATCTCGTTGAGCTTGAATCCAGTGGGACGGGCGGTCCTCATGGATACGTCGCCAGATTGCAAGTGCGGCGGGTTAATTTGTTGAGGTGGTTGATAGGGTGGCTTGTAGCCAAATTGAGGAGGCTTATACCCAAATTGGGGTGGCTTGTACCCGAATTGGGGTGGTTTATACCCGAATTGGGGTGGCCTATAACCTAGCTGCGGGGTCGTCCCTAACTGGGGTCTGAACCCTTGCTGCGGTGTTGATTGTTGGCCTAATTGCGGGCGATAACCGAACTGAGGCGCGGAGCCTAGCTGAGGGCGGTAGCCAAATTGGGGCGCGGAGCCTAGCTGCGGGCGGTAGCCAAATTGAGGCTGTCCGAACCTTGGAACCGGTGGTCGATTTAAATTTTGGTTCCCAGGTATACCGAACTGGAACTGAGGCGCGGGAATCGCGGGTCTCATAGTATTCTGGCTACTAGGCATCGAAAACTGGGATCTAAGCAATTTTGACTTCATGTTATATTGTTCCTGGAAGTTTACTTCTTCCAGTACAATTTTTAGAGCGTCTTCCAGTGAGGTTGGGTTTTTCAACCTAACCAACCGAACCATTTGCTCGGGCAAATTATAAAGGAAGACGTTTAATGCGGTATGATCATAGATGATCTTCTTCGCGACTCTCATTTCTTCTGAATTTGACTGAAAAACTTTGGATATTAGAATGGCCTTAACATCTTGTATTCTGCTGCAGAAGTCCAAATATGATTCGTGATTTTTCATTTTTAGGGTTTCTAACTCTATAGCAACGCACTCCTCACTCCGAGGGTCACCAAAATGTTGCACTAGGACCTCTTTTAACTCGTTGTAAGTAGTGAAGTCGCTTCGCTCACTAATAACGGCGGCGGCCTTCCCGGTTAACTTGCTTGTGATGCATTGCATAAGAAATTCGTTTCGTGTGGGCGTGCCCTGTAGTTGTCGGAGGACATATTCACACTTTCTCATGAACAAATTTAGTAATTTAGTTTCCCCATTGAAGACAGGAATTAACCCTAGCATTTCCTTTGGAATTTCCGTTTGCGCAAGAGCGCCAACTCTATGTTCTTGCGCCATTTTAATTAATTTTAATTTAACACAACTATACTAAAATTATTCACTCCTAAATTAAAGTCTGGGTAGAGTTAATACCAATCCTATTACTTAATTTTAATTATTCTTAATTAACACAATTTAATTGATTTAAGACTAAATTTCCCGATACTATTACTAAATATCCTTAATTAACACAATTCAATCGATTTAAGACCAAATTTTCCAAAATTACTATTAACACAAGCAAATCTGACCGATAACCAAGGTCTAAATTTACAATAATCGAGGAAGATGGGGTGGAAGGTCAAGGATGGCGAAAAAGGCTTACTCACCAACCGACCTGCATCTTCTGCGCCCGTAGATAACTAATTTGTTTGGTTCGTGTGGATAGCCGGAACGGATATCACTGAATTCAGTATTAACACCGTTTACTTAATGCTGCACAACGCGGGGGAAATTCACCGAATTTAAGAGCGAACTTTTCGCGCTGACAGCAGCCGACTATCCTACCGGCTGCGCCAGTTAACTTCCTGGAGCGCGTGAGGATGTTTTTAAAAACTAGAAATTAAACAAACGTGTTGCCGATGCAAAGGCACTATATTTAATGAATCAAAATACATTGAGATATCTTACAAGCTAACTTAGGCATCTAGGTGGTCTTATTCGCAGACGTCAGAGTCAGCTCTACTGATAAGACCACTGCTCGGTTTTGTTACTGGGAACCGACCGCTTATCTATAGTATTAAATTACGTGGGAACATATTACCTAGAGTACTAGAGGCGGTTGTGTACGCTGCAAGTACATAACTACCTACCTTTATAACAATTTTGTAGTAAAGATAAGATAAAGATTGTTTATAACTGTACTGTATCAGCTTTTTAGGGTTCCGTACCCAAAGGGAAAAACAGGACCCTATAACTAAGACTTCGATATCCGTCTGTCCGTCTGTCCGTCTGTCACCGGGCTGTATCTCATGAACCATGATAGCTAGGCAGCTGAATTTTATGAAATTTCACAGATGATGTATTTCGGTTGCCGCTATAACAAAAAATACTAAAAACAAAATAATATAAATATTTATGGGGGGCTCCCATACAACAAACGTGAGTTTTTAGACGTTTTTCGCTCTATATTAATAATGGTACCAGCACGGGAAGCATAGCAAAGGGAATAATAGTCTTTCCACCATTATATCCCCTCGAAGAGGAAATAAAGTATGGACTGACAATGACAGCTGACATTAAAAGTGGATAAAATGGTTTTCTCCCCTTGCCGTGCTACCCGGGCTGGTAGATGCTTGAAACTTTCAAAGAATATTTAGTTTTATATTCCCTTCAATAATAAATAATAAAATTAAATTAAATAAATATTTAAGGGGGGATCCCATACAGTACGGAACCCTCCGTGCGCGAGTCCGACTCGTACTTGGCCGATTATTTTTTATAATCTACTGCAGGTTACCCACCAAGGGTGATTGGGTCATATCCACCACGCTGGCCCAGTGCGTGTTGGTGGATTCACATACGCCATCGAATTTCTTCTTCGGACGTATTGAGGTTGCGTCACGATGTTTTCCTTCACCGCAAAGCCAGTGGTGTTAAATTCCGTACCTACATAAATTCCAAAGAACTCATTGGTACGGGACCGGGACTTGAACCCACAACCTCACGATTGTAAGGAGGCTGTCACTAAAAAACATAAATTAAAAATTTAAAAAACCCCCGACACATTGACAACCATTTTGGGCACATTTGTAGAATTTTGGTTCTTCCATCCCCACTTTAACCCACCATAACTCTTAAACGGCTCAATCGATTTTTATAAAACATAGCTAAGAACACTCTCGATTAAGTCTCCGTTTTCTAATTCTAGCGAAATATTCGAATTTTGTACACGATGGAAGGCGATTTTGCTATTTTTTGCGAAAACTAATTATTTACGTTCGTGATTGTGCATATTTAGATTCTACAGATTTTTCCACAGATTTGCTCTTGTGGAAAAAGTGTGACAGACTTCACACTTCAGCACGAGGCTTATTTGTGGCAAAAAGCCGAGCATGCGGCAAACGCGGGATTCGTGGATGCAACGTGTCGGGATTGTCGACAACCGGGGCGCTAGTACTGTACTGTATCAGCCTTTTTAATAGTCCACTGCAGGACGTAGGCCTACCCACGAAGGGTGATTGGGCCATATCCACCACGCTGGCCCAGTGCGGTTTGGTGGATTCACATACGCCATCGAATTTCTTCTACTGACGTATGCAGGTTGCCTCACGATGTTTTCCTTCACCGAAAAGCCAGTGGTGTTTAATTCCGTACATAAATTCCGAAGAACTCATTGGTACGGGACCGGGTTTGAACCCACGACCTCACGATTGTAAGGCGGGTGTCACTACCACTAGACCACCACGGCTCTCAACCGGGGCGCTTAGATTACAAATAATATTAAAGACAACAAGGATCATCTGTACTGTCTTATTCGCACATTTTCATTATTTTAAAAATAAAATGAAAACATAGGCCTCCCCCATGAATCTCCAACGAGACCGGTTGGAAGCGGCTTGCATCCAGCGCGATCCTGCGTCATCAGTCCACCGTTTGGGTGGACGTCCTACGCTGCGCTTGCCGGTACGTGGTCTCCGCTCGATAAATTTTCGACCCCATCGGTCATCAGCCCTCCGTGCTATATGCCCACTGCCATTTCAACTTGCCAATCCGTTAGGCTATGTCTGTAACTTAGGTTCTTTTACGGATCTCCTCATTTCTTTTTTTTCCGCGAATAAGTCTGTGCTTGACCACGAACTCGCCTGATGGTAAGCGACGTTGTGGTCGAAGGTGAAGCACGCAGACCTAGAAGATACCTATTCACTCTGACCTTGAAAAGCTTTAGATTTTATCCCTTAAGAAACAGATTCGATTTGATCTAGCAAAAAGACTCCGAGCATAGCCCTTTCCACAGCTCGTTGGGCTACTTGGAGCTTTTTGACCGACGAACCAAACCGGAGGAGGTACTCAATTCGACGCGTATATTTTTTTTTAATGTGTAACCACCCATAACTTTTTTCGTAGTGGTCCGATTTCAATAATTCATTTTTATTGGAAAGAATATACTTATTGGTCCTATCAAAATTTTATTGAAATCGGCTGAGCCATTTTTGATAAATCAACAATAATGTGAAAAATGTAACATCGATCCGTGCGAAACATTCGTGAATTCTGTACACGGGTGAAGTCGGTCATGCTATTTTAAAAATAATTATAATAAAACGTGTTGTACCCTATAGTAATTACCGCATCAGGTAGATTTTCCACGTTTCAGTTTGTTAAAAATAAAAAATAAAAACAATTTATTTATTTATAAACATCAATGCCATAATTCAATATAAAAAGCCAAACAATTTAAAAAGGACACGCACACACATTTCCTGAACTAGGTTAAACCAGTGCTTCAGGCTGACAAACAGCAAAAAAAGAAAATTTAATACTTATAAAAAAAATAACTACTTGCTACCTAAACTTAGCAAAATACTTCTAAAAACTGATTACAGTGCAAAAGTGCGACATACTTAGTAACCTAAACAATATACCTGATAATACCTAAAAACCTAACGTTTTATATGGAACTAAAATAAATTGAAAACTAAGTTAGAATAGATGTCTACCTAATGCTTAAAAATAGTACGTGACATTTGTAAACCTACTTAAAAGTTAGGAATGCTTAACTGTACAGTTTCAACTTATTTCACTATTAACAATAAAAAAAAAAATGCTACCTACATGTTAATTTTTGAGTGCAGTTTCAGTAGGCGACATCTATTATTTCGCCGGTCCGGTCTAAATTTGTCTGGATAGGCTTTCAGACGCCATTACGCGATGGCAACGGCCAAAAATCGCATTAGTGAAGCACTTAGACACCTAGAGCTTCTAACGTTGAGCTAAAAGCATATTTTTCGTTCCGATGTGCACTTTTTGTTCTATCATATGTTGGGTTTTGGGCAAAAATTGCATATTTTAAATAATGTGCGGTTTTTGAACGGACACGATAGTTCGAGGGTAGTGGTCAACCACAGACTTTTAAAAAGTAAATGCAACAGGAAACGAGCTGTGGTTGGCTATTACTGAGGAAGTCGTAAGAATTATTAATTAATAAATTTAAAAAGAATTCATGGTCAGAGACTAGCAGGGGTTTTGAAGACCATTCTGGTCGAGCCGTCGGAGCGAAGAACAAGTCTAGATTAATTATTTGTAAAGCTTAAGGAAGACTGTGATGGAAGAAATAAATCTACAAAGTATTATTTTAATAATGGCGTTTCTACTGCATCGAATCCACGGTTCTCCTAACACATAGTTTATAATATGATAGAGCGTAGGACTTCAACACAAGGTCTACATAACATGTGACGATAATATTTTATTATACGTCCATTAACGCAATGGGCATGATGACTGGGTAAATCAAATTAAAGTCATGGTTGCCTGGATGAAATCGCCATGGGTGATAAGGCCGCCAATTTATAATCATGTTTAGTCCTTAGTGTGTACATATTGTTTAATTATTGTTTGTGGTTATGAATAAAGAGTTTTGTCTGTCTGTCTGTCTGTCATTATTATAATTAGTCCGTGAGTTAGATTATTAAAAATATTGGACACGTATTTTTTCTTTTGTTAATCAAACAACAAATGACAAAGATTAACCATCTCAATGTTTTGGAGTGAGGGTCGTGAGTAGTCGTGACGTCACCTCTCTTACAGCCTCTTCTCATTTATACATAGCTACGTGTAGAATGATATCCTAAAACTATGTCCATAACTAGAAACACCCCGCTTAATAATAAATAATAAATATTGGGGGACATCTTACACACGGTCTCTGACTCCAAACTAAGCTAAGCTTGTGATATGGCTGCCAGAGACTGATAAACTACATATACATATTTTTAAATATATACTTATATAAAAAGTACCTAAATAACGCCCAGACACAGAGCAATTACCTATGTTCATCACATAAATGCTTGCCCTGGGTGGGAATCGAACCCACGCCTCTTTGATCCAGAAGTCAGGGTCACTAACCACTGAGACACCGAGGCAGTCGAGGCAAAACAGATACACGATTGAAACGAAATAAAATCCCTCTTTTCCTGTCTTAAGTCAAAAACACATAAACATTTCTCCCTAAAACTTCTAAAAAGATAAGGTTTTAAAATTCTCTAAAATGTCGGAAGAACAATGGCGGAATTAAGACATTGAATTATTCAAGGACATGAATATTCAGGGGTTCGTTAAGATAATATTCAGGAAAAAATACTTTTGACGCCAAATTGGATGTCACTTTGCGGATTTGGAGGTTTTGTGGGGCAAAAATTAAATAATAATAGGCCAAGTACGAGTCAGACTCGCGCACGAAGGGTTCCGTACCGTATGGGAGCCCCATTCCTCTTGCCGTTATTAAAAAGGGCTTATAAAAGTGAGCAAAAAACTCCAAAAAATCACGTTTTTTGTATGGGAAAATATTTTTTTTTTTTTTATACGGGCAAAAGTGCCTTTATTAACTACAACAAAACTACACTACTATTACAATGGTATTAGTATTTATTTTATTATATTTTTAGTATTTGTTGTTACAGCGGCAACAGAAATAGCGTGATAGCTTCGTAGCTATCACGGTTCATGGGATACAGCCCGGTGACAGACAGACGGACAGACGGACATCGAAGTCTTAGTAATAGGGTCCCGTTTTTACCCTTTGGGTACGGAACCCTAAAAAGATCTAGAATAGGACTTCTTTACCTGACTACAGTGAGGGTTATGATTTTAACCCGCAATGAAATTGAACTATTTGAAGTGACGAGCTATAGAGAGGACTATGCTCGGAGTCTCTTTGCGAGATCGAATCAGCAATTAGGAGATCCACAGAAAAACGATGACTTACTGTCTCTTTTACTATGAGACCAATCCGAAAAACTCACCTATTCCATACAAAAACTGAATTGACGCTCGACAAAACGTATGAACAATCTGATTTTTTTGGCGATTTCACAGTTCATCCCATAGTAAAAGTTGGTCATAATTATAAGTATAAAAAGTAATGAAATTGTTTGTCTGTAAAGTTGGTTTAAGGGCGATAATTTTACGTGATAACGTCATAAGAAAACATTAAGCCCGATTACAGAGGCGCCATCGTAATTATATTAGCTAAATAGGATAGTTCTGTTTCTTTTTCACTTTAGGCATTCGATAGAGAGAACGCTTCTTACGTTGCTATTTAGTTTACGCTGGCTCCTCTGTAATCGGGCTTGTTGTTGAATCAACAACTGAAAAAATTTATATGTTTTAATTGGAACGAATTTTCTGATGGGTGGCCACGCGTCGTAGTTATAACTTTACCTACTGAGCGCTACCGTGGCTCAGATGACACGTTAAGTTGTGGATTCCGGTGTTTTAGCCGAGTTTGAAGCTTTCGGGCGGCTTTTAAAAACTCTGACATAGCGGCGCCATCCAGCCTATACCTACGAACTTACTTATTTACTGTACCTACTGTTAATGTTTTTTGTAAGGAACTGCTAACATTTCTCGTGATTTTAGCAATTCAGGTGTAGGTTTTACTGAGGTTTTAATACTATTTATGATGAATAGCATTGATTTTCTTTCGGATTAGTACGCATATCAAATGTAAAATGTATGTCCAACTAAAGAACAACGAAAACACAAAGAAAATTCTCGTGATCTCCAATACTGCCAAAATATTGCACCCCCTTTTTACGGCGCTGTAGGTCAAAATTAACTCGGATTAAAGTCGGGCGTTAAATTCTAATTAGACACCCTCAGATATCTAAAGCGGCGGGCACACCGGCGCAGCAGCGGTAGCGGCCAAATCAAATTCTTGCCGGCTGTGATGTTAGCTACAAGTTGCGAAAATCCAATCCTGACTGAATCTCACTTAATATCTGCGCGAGGATTTGGTTAGCTTATAGCTAACTTCACAGTCGCCAAGTAGTTTAACTCGACCCATTACGGTGGCGGCGGCAGCGGTTATACCTCAAATATCATCATTGCTTCAACGAAATGCGTCGAGTTTTAAACCCACCGCTTAACTTTGTCCTCGCCTGCGCGGTACAGGGGCGCCGGGGGAGACGACAAAGGGGACAGGTGCGTGCTCCGGGGTAGGATTATAGAACGGTACTGACTGCGTTACTGTATAGACACCGACTCTCTTCTCCCCCGTTTCCAACAACTTTTTAACCGGCCACACCTGTCTTATTGGGACATATGCTCGTAATAATACATAAGCATTGAATTTTTCAACCAGCTGCAGCTTCCTCACTCGCACATTTGCTAGTTTGAATACATAGTAATTGGATTCCTAACAATTGGGAAACAACTTATTAATTTTTTTTTAAACCTGGCACTGTCCTACTGCTGGGCAAAAGTCTCCCTAATTTGATTCCATGCGTCGTCATCTCCTGAAACTCCTGCCAACCTCCCTTGAATGAGTCCCCAGTGGACGTTCTATGACTGAAACGAACGAACTAATTTTTAAATTAAACGCTGCCGCTGCGCTGGCAGGAATAAGTTATGGCTTATATAAACCAATGTTAGCAGTGCCTAGCCATAACACGCAAATCTACGATCTTATACATTTCGTAATAATGCTAATGTCACTGTTTACCTACTGAATTTTTATTTGTCTCTCACCGCTACCGCAGTAGTTAGTATTCGCGTTGGTTTGCGAGTTACTTTAAACATTTCGGTGCAATTAGTGAAAGACAGGGAACTTTGCATAGATATTATAATGTTACGGTGCAGATAAAAATCAGTAATAGAAGTCAGTGATACTGAGCTTTTTACCGACTTCCAAAAAAGAGAAGGTACTAAGTTCGTCTGTGTGTATTTTTTTGTGTCTGTTCATCGATATTTTCACTAATTGTGAACCGATTCAAAATAATATTATTTGATTCGAACGGGTACCTATACTTCCGAGGTGGACCTATGTAAATTTAATCTGAATCGGCTGAGTCGTTTTTGATAAATCATCCATAATGTACATGTAATGTCACATCGATTCGATCACATCGATTCGTGCAAACTATTCGAATTCTGTACACGGTGGAAGTGTGTGTTGCGATTTTTTGAAAAATAAAAATTAATGCTACTACCAGCATTCCTGAAAAACTTTTTAAAACAAAATATTTATAAAAAAGGGATACGAGTGAGACTGACAAGGTGTATCTGTATCTGATACACCAACAAAAATTGTTGCTTTTTAAAGTACAACAATTTATAGAGATGCAAATAGTACTCATCATTATGAATAACTTTTACCATGGAATTAACTTTAATATCACTTATAATCATCTGTTCTCCACACTTTTTAGACAGTTGATATTTTTTTGGTGTTATAATATTATGGACATACCAACCTATCTAAATAAATCACTACATAATATAAAACAAAGTCGCTGCTCCTGTCTGTTTGTCCCTATGTATGCTTATATCTTTAAGACTACGCAACGGATTTTGAGACGGCTTTTTTTAATAGATAGAGTGATTCAAGAGGAAGTTTATTATGTATAGTATACTACACCTGTGCGAAGCCAGGGCGGGTCGCTTGTATTTTATAAATGACAGTTTGGAACGTAACTTGCAAAAATATTTAAGAAAATTCTAAATAAGCTTCCTGATCGAGACGCACCGCCTCAAGATTAGTTAGTTTGACAAGCCAAGGGTTAGATCAAACGGCATCGTCAATTATAATCAAAGCGTGTTGAACTGCATTCTAGTTAGTGATCGACTACTCAGAATACCTGTCGATTAGTATGGTGTGAGACACACGAGCAACTAAAACGGCGAGCTCACGGTGAACTGGCTACGACAATAGTAAATCTCCTGACAAGACATCGAGGCACAACTATTTAACTGAATCTTAATAAGCAAATATCTCAACTCTGAACCGATTTAATTCAAACTCAATATAAATAGCGCTACTTTTTCCTTTTTTGATAAATCCATATTCAAAAATCGCTGACACCAAAAAAAAAACATTTAAATAAATAAAATCCGTATATCAAGCTAACTCGAAATTAGTAAAACCCTGTAGCGGAGAACCAACATCCGGACAGACGAAAACTTTTTTTGCTCATCTTGAAACTGATATTCACTTGCGCATCGATCAAAACTAAGTATGGAAAGACAAGTATCCCCCTATTTTTAGAGGTAGCTCGTAACTATATCCCAATAAATAATAAAATCGGCCAAGTTCGAGTCGGACTCGCGCACGGAGGGTTCCGTACTGTATGGGAGCCCCCCTTAAATCTTTATTTTATTCTTTTTTAGTATTTTTTGTTACAGCGGCAACAGAAATACACCATTTGTGAAAATTTCAGCTGCCTAGCTATCACGGTTCATGAGATACAGCCCGGTGACAGACAGACAGACGGACATCGAAGTCTTAGTAATAGGGTCCCGTTTTTACCCTTTGGGTACGAAACCCTAAAAAAAGGAAATTACTATAAATTCTTTTATAGACTACAGACGGACAAAAAGAGAATCAAACAACACGTTCGGCTTGATTAATGCACACGTCTGTCTGCTTTCTATTGTCAGTGGTTAATGTGTTTGGCTATAAATAATCCAGTGGCTGACATGAAGGACACACACGCGTTAAAAATGACATACAAGTACGTGTCTAGTGTAATTATTTTTCGCAAAAAATATTACAATACCATACAAGAAACGTAATTTTTAGGAGCTTTTTGCTCGCTATTAATAACGGCAAGAGGAATGGGGCTCCCATACGGTACGGAACCCTTCGTGCGCGAATCCGACTTGCACTTGACTGATTATTTAACGCAAATATGTCCACGCTTGACCACCAACTCGCCTGATGGTAAGCGACGTTGTGGTCGAAGATGAAGCACGCAGACCTAGAAGATACCTATTCACTCTGACCTTGAAAAGCTTTAGATTATATCTCTTAGGAAACAGGAAAGCAGGAAGACTGTTCCATTCCCTGGCGGTACGAATAGTTCTGCAAACTATAGAATTTTCATTATTTTAGCAACGATTTTATTAGATCACCATAAAAACTAATACTGTCCTGTATTGTACCAGCCTTTTTAACAGTCCACTGCAAGACGTAGGCCTACCCACGTAGGGTGATTGGGCCATATTCACCACGCTGGCCCAGTGCGGGTTGGTGGATTCACACACGCCATCGAATTTATTCTACGATCGTATGCAGGTTGCCTCACGATGTTTTCCTTCACCGAAAAGCCAGTGGTGTAGAATTCTGTACATAAATTTCAAAGAACTCATTGTTACAGGATCGAGATCCGAACCCACGACCTCGCGATCGTAGGGCGGGTGTTACTACCTCTAGGCCACCACGGCTAAACTAATAGTTATAACGCAACTAATTGCTCAATTTTTTGCTCTTCAGGTTCATTCAGGTACTTCACTATTCACAGTTTTTCTGCAAACTGTACTTTAATTACCTTTATCTACACTAATGTTGTAACATTCTACTTATGTTTCCAATACTTGACTTATAATGACTACTGTTGTAGCGCAGACAACAAAACACTCAATTTAAGCAATTTCACATGATGTTATAATATCCACATCGATATCGTAAAATCTCATTATAACATCGCGCGCTCGCTCCTGATTGGCCCTGCGCGCGCAGCTGCGCTCTCATTGGTTAGATTTTAATGGCGCCAAGTTCACTGTGACAATACACGTACGCGTGAATTTAATGTTTCACAATTAGTTTTATTTTTATTTTTATTAGTGAAGATAAATAGTGTATGCAACTGCATAACACGGGTATTAAAACACTCGTTACTATTATGAAACTCGCTGCGCTCGTTTCATAAACTCACACTCGTGTTTTAATACCTTTCATTATATGACAGTTGCATAAACTACTATTATTGCGTTGCGACATCTTTTTACCGACTTGCAAAAAGGAAGAGGTACAGAATGTTCGTCTGTATGTATTTTTTCTGTCTATGTTCATCAATATTTTCGCCTATTGGGAACTGATTTAAGAATCTTTTTTAGTTTGAAAGAATATACTTCCGAGGTGGTCCCATTTAAATTTTATCGAAGTCAGCTGAGCCGTTCTTGATAAATCAACAAAAATGTACGTGGATGTCACACAGATTCGTGCAAATTATACTAATCATGTACACGGTGAAGTCGATGTTGCGATTTTTTGCGAAAAATAATTATTCTTCAACAAAAAGTAACTGGTGTGAAATTCCGTACATAAGTTACGAACAACTCTATGGACGAAAACGGGATTTGAACCCACGCCCAACAGAATCATATGCGAGTATTACTACCACTAGACTACCACGGCTTTTATTAGCGGCATTTTATCACTTACTACAATAATTACGGCAAGTAAAATTGTAGTAAGTGATTAGGATGTAAAATCAGTCACTGCAGAAACGCTTGCCTTGATCAACCTTATGTGAAATTAAATTATAATATTTCACATAAACCAAATATATATCAGGTGAGCAAAGCAATATAGCATAGCAGGTGAGTAAAGCAGTATATCAGGTGAGTCCCAAAGTTTTAATAAAACCGTCAAAAGCAGAGTTCCGTCAGTCGATTTAAAAACCACCCCTGAGGGGCGTGAAACCACTTGTAAAGGGGTACGGGTGCTGGTATACTAGCAAATGCAGTATTGAAGCTTTAGACATTTTGTTTACGTATTTTTAAGGAGGCACAGTCTGAAAATGTCTTTATAATAACGTCTAACAAGAATCAAGATTTTAAAATAAAACTGTTCCTAGTACTTATTTTAATTTGATTATTTATTTTTTAAGTAAATGTACTACCAGATATTCTGTGACTAACTCAAGCATCTGCCTGTTCCCGATATTATTATTGCACCAGAAAATCACGGGTCTTATATGGGAAAAGAAAAATATTATATTTTAATATTGTTATTAATTGTTGAAGTAAATATACAATTAATAAATAAATATTCGGTGAATATTCCAAGTGTCTACCTGTTACCGTTATTAATATCGAGCGAATAAGGGCAAAAAATTCAGGTTTGTTGTATGAAAGCCCGGGCCCCTTTAATTTTTATTTTATTTTGTTTTTAGTATTTGTGTTTTATCGGCAACAGAAATACACCTTATGTGACCTAATTTCAACTACCTAGCTATCACGGTTCATGAGATACAGCCTGGTGACAGACAGACAGACAGACGGACGGACAGCGTAGTTTTAGTAACAGGATCCCGTTTTTATCCATTGGGTACGGAACCCTAAAAATGAATATTTGTCTCTATATACTTCATAGAATCGTACACAATGCATTTGTTCATGTGATGATTTTTAGCAAAGTTGTCGTGCATGAGCCAAGGAGGTTTCTGAGTGTCGTTGACAGTTGACAGACGGTGAAACGAGTTAGCCGGGTTAGCTAGTAGATAATAAATACACTTGCCCAGCGTCAAAAACGTATATTCTAAAGATTTGATTTTTTTTTATTTACCATTGGCGACACTGTTAAATGTTGAAGCTGCAGTACTGTATTGTTCAGTAGCGCGACATTCGGCAGCCATAAATTCATGGGCGACCGATCCCATCCTTTGTACAAGTGGTAGTATGTCACCTACAGACCGTTAGTGTCGTGTGCATGTAAAAATGTATGGCAGCTTTGAATTTTCACGCCACAGAGCTATACAAAGTCATATGTTTTAAGCGGAAAACCTTTTAAGGGCGGGTCTAGTACTTATAGACAAACAACGTTTGTACAATGACTTTTGAAAATTCGCAAATAAAAAAAATCCATAATAATATACATTTTGCCGCGCGTTGACGAACTTTTTGTAAATTAAAATTGTACACATTAATTCGAGCGGATTATTCGAATTTTGTACACGATGGTCGGTTTCGCCATCTTTTGCGAAAAATAATTATTAAAGTTACCGGCAAAGAGTCATTTCTGTCACAGTTATCCGATTTAAGGAGAATCCGTTTTCCTTAAAACTAGTTCGCAATTGGCGCAAATATTGATTAACATACACAAACACATACAGGCAAAATAGGAGGTTCTCCTCCTTTTTGGAAGCCGGTTAAAAAGCGGCAATGCGATCCGCGGTCATCCATCCGAAAACTGACCGTATGAAACATTACTTGACTTCTGTGATCGACAATACAAAATAAGCTACGCTATAATAAAACTCTGCTGTCCTGTATCAGCCTTTTTAGGGTTCCGTACCCAAAGGGAAATACGGGACCCTATTACTAAGACTTCGATGTCCGTCTGTCTGTCTGTCTGTCCGTCTGTCACCAGGCTGTATCTCATGAACCATGATAGCTAGGCAGCTGAAATTTTCACAGATGATGTATTCCTGTTGCCGCTATAACAACAAATACTAAAAACAAAATAAAATAAATATTTAAGGGGGGCTCCCATACAACAAACCTGAAGTTTTAGACGTTTTTCGCTCTATATTAATAATGGTAATAGGTAGATGCTTGAAATATTCACAGAATATTTAGTTTTATACTCACTTCAATAATAAAAAATAAAATTGAAATAAAATCAATATTTGATGGGGGCTCCCATACAGTACGGAACCCTCCGTGCGCGAGTCCGACTCGTACTTGACCGATTATTAATAGTCCACTGCAGGACGTAGGCTTACCCACGAAGGGTAATAATATAAACGAAGCACGCCAATTCCCATGATATTTCCGAGTAATTAGCCAGCCCCCGGCAGAGATTCAATCGCCGAGTTTCTGTTATTTTTAATTAAGACACTAATTGCAGGGCTGGCGAGTGACGCCATCTTGACAGGTTTTGAACCGAGCGATCGAAATGAGCGGAACGTCCTTGCTACGGACGGGTAATATTTTATCATGTGTGTATTCGGATGTTACTTAGTTTGGAAGTTGTTTCTCGAGTATAACGACCAGATTCAGTTAACTAAGTAATGTGGAGTATGATAGAACATATAGTAATTAGACGTAGGGTAGATGCACCGGTTGTGGCCACCTTAGTACAGTTTGTGGCCACTTTTACCATTTTAAGGATTAAAAAGACAATTTTATGTTAAAATATTTTTTTTATTTTCTGACATGTAGATTCAGACGAACAATATTTATGGTATTACATTGTTTATAATTATCATTTATGCAATAATTTTGTTACCAAATGGCCACAACCGGGTCAGTGGCCACAACCGGTACACCCACTATATGCGTAGAGCGTGTAATTTGAAGTATAATAGAGCATGTTATATGACGTATACTAGAGCATGTAATATATGTTAAGCGTTCACCTTCCTTGAATGTTTTCAAACAACTTGTGAAAGCTCACTATCTAAAACCATAATGCTACTTTTTCCCATAGCTACTATTTTGTAACGTGTGTAGGTATATGTAGGTATAATTATGTAGGTATATGTAGGTCTAATTGTGTAGGTATATGTAGATCTAATTATGTAAGTATATGTATAATTATATGTATTATAACGTATATATGTAAGTATATTTAAATTTTGTATTATATAAGTGTGTTTAGTTTATTATTCATAGGTGTTTTCTTTTGTTAATCTCTAGTTAAGGCCACTATTTTATGTTCTTGTCAGTTCATTTTCGTGCAAGGTTGCCTGGAAGAAATCGCCATGGGTGATAAGGCCGCCAATTTATAATCATATTTGTTTTTTTTTGTCTATATGTGAAAATTATTTTTATTTTTAAATTGTGGTTGTAAATAAAGAGTTTTTGTCTTGTCTTGTCTTGTCTTGTCTTGTATATGTGTCGTAAGCTAGAGCATGTAATGTGACGTATACTAGAGCATGTAACATATGTGACGTATGCTAGAGCACGTGATGTGACGTATGCTAGAGCATGCAATTTGACCTCCCAAGGACTGTTCGAGCTTACTTACTAAAACCTTAATACCAGATGCGACAGCCAGGGGATACCGAAGCCGTATTCTATCTCCCTGGTACCAGGCTCCAGCTGAGAACGGTTAGTCAAACCACACTATGAGCACTTTATTCTGAATTTTCATTTATATTGATATATGTATCTTATTATGTATAATTTGTCATTTGTTCATTGTTTAGACTTGTATCTTTGTTCTGTTTGTTATTTTTTTTTCTGTCCGCGCATTTTTATCGGTCGTAATGTCACTTGCTGGTTCCAACAGAATATCAGCGCTGATTGCTCGTAAGTGCAACCAGCACTACGCTGAGTTGGGGCCAGTTTTGTGATAGAAATACTAGGTAAAATATTGTTGTTTTTTGTGTTTTATCATTTGTTTTGTCGTTGTTTATGTATTGTACCTCTTATTTTTGTTGCAAATATAAATTTCGGTATTTCTTTAGAACAGTGCTTTGTACAGTTGCTAGGTACCTACCTAAAAGTGTAAAGTTATGAATAATACAGCGCGGCAGCCCTAGCCGACGAAGTTTTTAATTAAATATTTAAATTCATGCTACAACCCGAGATAAGAACAGCCCCCGCGGATGTGAAGCTGTGCCAAACTGTTTTGATACTTGGAATTATTTTCATGCACGGGATAATTTAGAGAGGCACTTGCGCTTGTTGGTTCATTTTTAACCGACTTCCAAAAAGGATGAGGTTCTATGTTCGTCTGTATGTTTTTTTTTGTACTTATGTTCATCGATAATTCCGCCAATTGTGAACCGGATCGAAAAATTCTTTTTTATTTCGAAAGGGTATTTAAATAAATAAAAAATATAAATTAATATTAGGGGACATCTTACACACGGTCTCTGACCCCAAACTAAGCATAGCTTGTGATATCGCTGCCAGAGACTGATACAATACATATACATGTTTTAAATACATACTTTCAAAGTCAAAGTCAAAGTCAAAGAACATTTATTGTAGAACTGTGTTACATTGAGATCTTAAAACTAACGACAAAAATATTGAATCAACAGTTAAGTCCAATATGACCGTACAATAATTATTAAAACACACAAAAATCATACAATTTATTTTTATTAAATTAATTTACTTATATGGATAGTACCTATATTTATATAGTTCCGAGGTAGTCCCATTTAAATTGTACAGTTATCGGCTGAGCCGTTTTTGAAATATCAGCAATTATTATTATTCGAGCGAAATATCGAATTTCGTACACGATGAAGGGCGGTTTTGCCATTTTTAGCGAAATTTAATTATTGGACACAGCATTTCCGTAAACGTAAACAGAGAGGTACCCCTATTAGTATCTGCCATGTTTAATATTCTTGCCATTTTTGGCTCTGTAATTTAAAATTAATCTCATTCGCACATGTTCAAGTTGAAAGACATAAAATAAGCAATTAAAGTCAATCCCTAATGTATTTTCTCGAAATGTGTAAAACTTCATCCTACTTAAATTTTAAACGCGAAAGTTTGTATGTATGAATGTTTATTCCTCTTTCACGCAAAAACGGATTGAGATGAAACTTTGCAATAGTAATGTTTATACATCAGCATAACACAAAGGCTATAATTTATAAAGATTTCGCGTGAAACGAAGTTCACCGGGTCAGCAAGTTTTAAATATTTTTTTAAGTTATTATATTAAATTGAAATGTGAATGAAATTAAAATTGAGTATATATTAAATTTAAATGTAAATGTATAAATTTTTAACATGTTTTGTGACGACTAAACATATTGTATGTCCATTATGGGCGAAACTGTTGGTACTATAAGCTATTATTAAGACCTTTATATTGTAACACAGTTTAACAATAAAGATATCTGAATCTAAATTTTATTACGAGACTGTAGCTTGTACTATAAAAAGTTATCAAATCTACTGTCGAACCAAGCGTCTAGCTCTACACGCTCTAACTAGCAAACTTCACAAACTTTTTAAGTTTTTGAAGTTAAAATTTGTAGAGTTAGCCAGAAGTTAGATTTATACAATTAAGTGGCTTTTATTAATTGTTGTAAATTTTGTGATGCAAAAATTAGAACCACCGCCTTCCACCTTGTACAGAGTTCGAATAGTTTGCACGAATCGATGCGACATCTATGTACATTATTGTTGAAATATCAAAAATGGCTCAGCCAATTTCGATCCGAGATTATATATTTTCATGTGATTTTAAAGGAATTATAGGTATGATTCCGATCTCCTCTGCACGCAGAATTGCTGCCGCAGCACTATACTAAAATTAAGTTCACATAGGCCGGGTGGCTAACCCTGTTGTCAGAGTTTTTAGGCCGCCTAAAGGCCTCTGACATGGCTAAACGGTTAAAACAACCGGGACCTGCAATTTAACGTGTCATCCGAGCCACAGTAGCGCTCAGTTGGAAAACGCCACCCGCGTTCTCCCATCTAAATACTGACCGTGCGGAATGTTGGTTAATTTAACAAACCTCCCAAGTATCAAGACTGGTCAGTCTTTGCCGTGATCTGAAGACATTCGCGCGTGTAATCGTGCAGTCGAGCGACAAACGTCACGCGTGCCGACGTCTCTACCGGGTAGGGAGGAGGGGGTGTCAAATTATTATTATACGGCCGTTTAATTTTACAATAGCCATGTAAGAAACCTTTAACCATAGGACGTCCACTCCACTGCAGGACATAGGCCTCCCCTATGGGTCCTAATTAAAAGCGGTTGGAAGCATCTTGCATTCAAGGCGATACTGCGATCTTGATGAGTCATCTGTCGACATCATCTCCACTCGATGGGTGACCGCGGGTGGCATTTGCCAACTGAGCGCTACTGTGGCTCGGATGACACGTTAAATTGTAGGTTCCGGTTGTTTTACCGCTTAGCCATCTCAGAGGCCTTCAGGCGGCCTAAAAACTTTGACACCAGGGCTAGTCACACGGCCTTTACTAACTTACTTACTAGATAAACTTTCGACTTCATCGTCTTCAATCCTACGTGCTATGTTCCCTGCCTACAGTTATCTTTCTCCATTCTCAATAGGCCGCGCCACACAAGTTGGCGGTTGTGAAGTTAGCTACAAGCTGCGTTTCTATATCTATTAAAAATGTATTAGTAATAATTATTTTTCGCAAAAAAATGGCAAACCCGCCTTCCATCGTGAACAAAATTCGAAAATTTCGCTTGAATTGTTTACATTATTTTTGAGTTTTCAAAAACGGCTCAGCCGATTTCTGTAGATTTTAAATGGGACCAATTCGGGAGTATTTCGGGAGTATATTTCCATTTAAAAAAAAGCGATTAGGTTCACAATTGGCGAAATTATCGAAGAACATAAACAAAAAAACACACAGACAAACATAGATCCTCCTCCTTTTTGGAAGTCAGTTAACCGATTTTATTAAAAAGTGAAAAAATATTGAACCAGACGAGCATGTTTATGAATCAATATTATGTAATACTAGGTTCTATTAATATTACATTATAAAGTTATCTCATATTTGGAAGTCGGTAAAAAGTTTTTCACGATAGAGTTCAATGACCTCTCTGCTTAGCGTACAACCCATTACATTGAAGAATAGAATAATATAAACAAAGTTACAATCAAACAGGTTACCTGGAGCTACGTTCACCGCAAATATGACCAAATTTTGAGTGAAAACATTACGTCTGTAGCCGGCAGCGTGTTTGTACTGGCTAATTGGAACGTGTTGCCTGCGGGGTTGCTAGGGATGGGATAGAAAATTTATCGATAGTCGCTACTTTTTGTCAATAGTCGATAAAAAAAGTTTTGTTCATCGATAGTCGATAAAAAGCATTTTTTTCATTGATAGTCGATAAAAAGCGTTTATTCATCGTTGTTCGATAAACAGTATTAGTTTTTCAATAGTCGATACTTTTTCCCATCAGTAGATAGGTACTTTCGTGTAGATATAAATCTCAAGTATCAAAGCTTTTATATTTTAATTCTATAAATTAGGTGAAATACGTACGCAGGCAGTCATTCATATAACGACAGGTACAATTTCTCCAAATATGACCAAATTTTGAGTGATAACATTAAGTCTGTAACCGGCAGCGTGTTTGTATTGGCTGATTAGAACGCGTCGCCTTCTGGTTAGGATAGAAAATCTATCGATAATCGATATTTTTTATCGATAGTCGATGAAAAATAATACAATTTTATTTTTTTAGGCAATAAACAATGAGTGAAATTTTCATCGAAATTCTATAAATTAAAGGGTTGTTATGAAAAAAGGCGATCCGCCACACAACACCGCTGCAAGTGAAACTCAGACGATACAATCGTTTCTATGAACAAAGTGATTTAATTATGAAGTGATTGTTCATATTCAAAGTTTGTGTTAAAATACGAAAATCATCTCCCGATTCCCAGTTTTTTTAACCTTCAAAACGGTTCACTATGTTGACGAAACAGATTCAGATTGATTGAAAAAATTATACGTAGAGTACCAAAGTTGCCATTTCTTCAAATTTTCTTGCTATTAAAGTAATTAACATTTACAAAAACTTTTCAAGAAAATATGAAATTTCAATCTGCAACATTAACACCATTCTAAAACATACGTCTCGTAATACTAGACAAACAAGAGTCTGTCGATTTCGCAAACATGTCTACAAAACCCCATTACACATCGCAATACATTCTCAACCACTAACTTATTAAAAATACATGACCAAGACTTTATCCCACTGCTTTTAAAGACGTTATTCGGGCAGTAACTGCAATCTATCGACTTTTCGGTATCGATAACATAAATTTCTAAACCTCCGCCCCCTCCCTAAGGGTTTCTTGTTTAAATATTAATCCAAAGCGACAAAGGGTCGATTGTGGCGCGTTCTGCCTTTATATTCACGCTAGGGGACGGTGGGGTAAAACAGTATACGATTTCATAATAAAATAAAACATACGAGGAACCTTCTCTACTGTAATTTATGTTGCATACCCCTGGAAGATGACCAACATACTGTACTGTACCAGCCTAACTGCAGGATGTAGGCCTACCCACGAAGGGTGATTGGGTCATATCCACCACGCTGGTCCAATGCTGTTTTTTTACAAACAAAACGTAGTTTTTTTTCGTTTTTTGCTCCTTATTAATAACTAGCAGCCTCTCTATTTTTTTTTAAATATAATGTAGCCTATGACACCCGGGTATTGTGTAGCTTCCCAACAGTGAAATAATTTTTCAAATCGGTTCAGGAGTTTCGGAGCCTATTCAATGCAAAGAAACAAAAAATCAAATCTTTCCTCTTTATTATATTGGTATAGACGACAACAGGTAGACGCTTGAAATGAGGCTAAGGGGAACCCCCTTATCCCCCATAGGGTACGGAACTCTTCGTGTCGCCAGTCCAACTCGCACTTGGCCAAATATTATTGATATATTTTTGACCGAAAGAAGTGAGCGAAGCGTCTCTGTTTTGACGCTACAACTTTGTTTTTATCCATCTGGATTTAAAATCTCCTCCACAGGTCACATTTTAAAACGAATCATGATGAAACTCTGTATGGGTGTAGAAAGCCTTTTAAAAAAACGTGCAAGTGGAGTCCCTCCGCGCGGAAGAAGTGAAACTTTGACGCAACAGTGCTTTTATTCCACTTCCATGGTAGCGTTAAAAGTTTAACGCAATCTTGTTGGAAGTCGCATTGCAAGTTCCACTTCAAAAAACACTAGTCCAAATATCTTGTTGATCCTGCCAAACACAGCCCAATATCTCTCCAAACTTGTACAAGTGTATCACAAGCGCCTTTAACGCCCTTGTTTGCTAGGGGTAGGACGAGGGTTATGTTTATGTAATTTCCATAGAGATCTAAGCAGAAGTCTTCTCTTTACCCGTCGTGAGAGATATAAGTATCTCGCTTATGTAGTAAAAATAATTGGCCAAGTGCGAGTCGGGCTCGCGCACGAAGGGTTCCGTACCACATGGAATAAATAAGCCCCGTCAATAAATTTTATTTTATTTTAAAATTTGAATATTTGAAGCATCTTCCTGTTGCTATTATTAATATCGACCAAACTACTATATAAGAAACGTGGTTTTCTTGTATAGTAGCCCCTTTAAATATTAATT
Source organism: Hypomecis atomaria (assembly GCA_964007245.1). Taxonomy (NCBI): domain Eukaryota; kingdom Metazoa; phylum Arthropoda; class Insecta; order Lepidoptera; family Geometridae; genus Hypomecis; species Hypomecis atomaria. Next base: position 5,924,183 of record OZ023307.1, on the reverse strand, counting down.
TAATATTTAATTATTTAATTGTGAAGTTACTATTTAGATAATATTCCGTGAATATTTCAAGCATCTACCTATCACCGTTATTAATAGCGAGCGAAAAAGGGCTAAGAAATCAGTTTTGTTGTATGGGAGCCCTCCTTAAATATTTATTTTAACCTGTTTTTATTATTTGTGGTTATAGCCAGAACAAAAACACGTCACCTGTGAAAATTTCAACGTTCTAGCTATTTCACGGTTCATGAAATACAGCTTGGTGACAGACAGACGGACAGACGGACGGCAGACTCTTAGTAATAGGGTCCCGTTTTTACCCTTTGGGTATGGAACCCTAAAAACAACGGGTTGCACTCTGGGAGTGCCGGCAGAAGTGAAACCTTGATCATATACAGTAGGTACTATCATTTATGTCGTAAATATCACACACGCACTATCGCGCAAGCGCATTGCGCCGTCTTGCGAATTTTCAATTAAGTCACGTGTCCTGACGCGAGTCAACATTTTTTTACCCATCCCAATAATTATTTTTCGCAAAAAAACGGCAAAACCGCTATATAAGTATTCTACCGCTATAACAGCGAAATTTCGCTCGAATCGTTTACATTATTATTGGATTTTTTTAAAAACGGCTCAGCTGATTTCTTTAAAATTCAAATGGAACCACTTCGGGAGTAAACCGTTTCGAACCAAAAAATAATTTTTCGATTAGGTTCACAATTGGTGAATTTATCGATGAATATATACAAAAAAAATTACAGAAGAACATTGAACCTCCTCGTTTTTGGTAGTAGGTTAAAAAGTGTACAACGCCGCTAATAATATTTCACTTCAAAAAGAACCGCAAAATCCATTTCCACAAAACATATTAAATACAGAATGCGGTGTAAACTAGAAGTTCTTCGGACAGTAGAACCCAAAACTGTTTTACTGAATTTTAATAAGCCTGTAAGCACGATTACAGAGGCGCCAGCGTAAATTAAATAGCAACGTAAAAAGCGTTCTCTCTATCGAATGCCTAAAGTGAAAAAGAAACAGAACTATGCTATTAAGCTAATATAATTACGCTGGTGCCTCTGTAATCGGGCTTTGTATCTCTCTAACTTGCTCTTGCCCGATTCGGTTCATACTCGAAAATCTTGTTAGGACTTAGAGATACTAAACAATCTTGCCAAATATTATCGAAGCCTGCTAATAAATAGTGCGACAACAATTTCCTCTCCATTTTGAGGTAGCCCTCCAACCCCAAATAAAAAACGTTGACGTTAATAATTATTTTTTGCAAAAAATAGGATGACCGACTTCAACCGTGTACAGAATTCGCGAATATTTCGATGTAGCATTTTTCACATTATTGTTGATTTATCAAAAATGGCTCAGCCGATTTCAATAAAATTTTAATGGACCAATTTCGAAGTATACTCTTTCCAATAAAAAAAAAATATTGATATCGGACTACTATGAAAAAAGTTATGCGTGGTTATACATTAAAAAATATACGCGTTGAATTGAGTTTCCTCCGGTTCGGTTCGTTGGTCAAAAAAATCATTTTAAATTCATTAATTAATATGTGTACCAGGTTTCGTCGATATTCGTTCAAATTTACCTGTAAAGGAAAATAAACATCCCGACAGGAGACCTCTCTTACTTAGTTCGCTTGGGTATTATTGTATTTTACTCGCGTTCCGCGTATTTGTGATTTAGAGTAGAGTTTGCATGCGTGCAAAATTAGATACCTACACTATACAGAGACATGTTGCATCTCGCGATATCTGTGGGTGGTAATATCATACTTGGCCTTCGAGTAAGCTCTCAAGTTGGACGGTCAAACATTAAGTTGCTCGGCTCGATAACTTAATAGCTACTTAGCTATTTTGTCGAGTTTCGTGACCTTTTGCAAAATATCGACCTTGATGGGTAGGGCTATGTTCAGCAGAGGACTATTAAAAAACGTGTACAGGCACAGGTTGCAAAATTTTAATCGGTATACTAAGCTCCACACAAATCGGCGGATGAGAAGTTAGCCGCAGATGACACTTCGCCGTGATTCGCTAATTATTGCGCATCAAGGTCGATATTTCGCAACTTACTCTCGATCAGACTGGATCTGTTTAACCGCCACAATCATAATTATTTTTTGCAAAAAACAGCATGACCGACTTCACCCGTGTACCGAATTCGCGAATATTTCGCACGGATCGATTTAGTGTTTTTCACATTATTGTTGATTTATCAAAAATGGCTCAGCCGATTTCAACAAAATTTCAATGGGACTAATTTCGAAATATACTGTTTCAAATTAAAAAACGGCGTGACTGTGGGGCTCTGACGCTAAGAAATTTGCCTATGACCTGGGACAGCGTTTGCGCGAGAAGGGTCGGGATCCTCGAGCGGGCTGGTTTGTAGTCCAAAGAATTTCATTGGCCATACAGTGTGGAAATGCCGCTAGTGTGTTGGGAACGTTTGGGTCACGGTCTGCGCGCGAGGGGCTTGTTTGACATGTTTTCTTGTCCGTGACTAGTATCTACCTACTTGACGATTATATTTTAATATATTGAATTCTGATTTTGACATGTATTTGGAATTATTGCTAACTAAAATATATAATATTTATAAATATAAAATAAATTCTACAAATAAAAAATAATTATTGAAATCGGACTACTGTGAAAAAAGTTAAGCGTGGTTATGCATAAATATGAAAACATATACGCGTCGAATTGAGTACCTCCTCCGGTTCGGTCGTCGGTCAAAAACACGCCGACAAAAGTAGGTACACTAAGTTTCGTCAAGATTGGTTGAAAATAACCCGTAAAGGAGCATTAAGATCTGGACAACATGAAAGCATTTTTAACCGACTTCCAAAAAGGAGGAGGTTCTATGTTCGTCTGGATGTATATTGTACATATTTTTTGTGTATGTTCATCGATAATTCCGCCAACTGTGAACCGAATCGAAAAATTCTTATTTAGTTCGAAAGTGTGGTCCCATTTCAATTTTACAGAAATCGGCTGAACCGTTTTTGAAAAATCAACAATAATGTAAACAATTCGAGCGAAATATTTGAATTGTGTACACGATGGAAGATGGTTTTGCCATTTTTTGCGAAAAATAATTATTAAACAAGATTTTATTAGGTCGACCTGTATGTAACCTATGTAATGGAATCTAAGGTAACTAATTTAACCATTTTCCAAGATCGTAGCATAATGAAAATTGGCAGCTGTATGTAGTTCTGATGACAATACAATAATAATTATGGTACTGTCGAACTGATCTGATGATGGAGATCTGATCTTTCATAATGGAAAATCATATCATAGCTGTTTAGGATTTCTTATAAAAGTCTTGTAACAAACTTTGACCACGATTAGCTTTCAAGGTCTGATGATGAAGCCGGAAGATAGGCACTGGCATTCCATGATGGAATATCGTATCATAGTCGTGTTTGCACTTGTGAGAAAGGCCATGTAAAGTTTTTTAAACAATTAATTATTTGCGATAAAACTCGACGAAACTTGATGCAGGTTCTATATATTTTTGTTTTATTTTTTGTCGTTGGAAAATATTGATTCTGGATTCCATCAAAGGAGGGGAAATTTGCTGTCGCGCTGTATATCAGCCAATTTCGATAAAAATTGCCAAGATTGTTATGTATCTAAATCCTAACAAAATTTGCGAATATGAACCAAATCGGTCAAAAGCGAGTCGAAAAAAGAATATGAAAAGGCCTATGAAGATTTAGTTAAAGAAATGTGTCGCGAGATCTACTGTTCGGAGAACTACTAGTATGTTTAAGGTATATGTCCGGCGTCCGCGTATCTTTATGTCTATCTATAATCTTTCTAACTGAGCTGGAACTTTTGTTGACGCCAAGCAAAGATAGCATTTATTCATTAGGCTTACGGTCTACGTCTGGGCCTCAAAAACAGATTTCATCAAGAATAATCCCAATTGTACAGTGCATATCAACCAGAAAATACGTTATCACAAGTTGTATTATCTCCGTACCCCCTTGACTGCAAGATCAAAGCAAGGCCTCAACCCCGCGAGGGTGGGAGAGGGGTATTTTAACGCAGCTGCACACTCTCGCTGAGACAGCTTAAGATTGCGATGTTCATCGATATATTTTAATTATTTTATTCAAAATGGTATATAGTAGGTGTACCGGCTGTGGCCACTGACCCGGTTGTGTTAAAGAGAATGTTAATGGTAATGAGAATTATAAACAATGTAAAACTATAAATATTGTTTGTTTGAATCTAAATGTTTTAAAATTTCTTTAAAAACATCATTTTAGCATAAAATTGTCTTTATTATTCCTTGAAATTCTAAGTGGCCACAAATGAAACTAAGATGGTCACAACCGGTGCATTTGCCCTACTCCCGAGGTGGTATCATTTACATTTTATCGAAATCGGCTGAACCATTTTTGAAAAAATCCACAATAATGTAAATATTGAATAGGTACATCAATTCGAGTGAACTAAACGAATTTTGTACACGATGGATGTCGGTTTTGCCATTTTTTGCAAAAAATAATTATTTTGTTTTACGATTACTCAATTATAATCAAATTCTGTACACGGTTGAAGCCGGTTATACCATTTTTGGCTAAAAATAATTCTAATTAACTAACTGGTTTTGGGCTGTTTCGAGGTAAATGTTAACGAGATTATGTACATCCGCGATCAGCGATCGTGTGCAGCCGGCATTAAAGACCCCGCGGGGGTGAGGGAGGGGTATTTCAGATCTGGAGGGGGTGGGAGAGGGGTCATTGTTTGATTTTAATTTCTCTAACTCATTCTTTATTCATTAATCTTTCTTTTGACTGGCTTTGGACTTGTTGCGCGGTTAAATAGGCGTTTTGTTTAGGATGTTTTAACCGACCGAAAAGGAGGGAGGGTTTTTGGCTTTTTAACTGTCTTCCAAAAAAGAGGAGGTTCTATTTTCGTCTGTATGTATTTTTTTGTGTAAGTATGTTCATCGATATTAATTTTTGCCACTTGTGAACTAATTCTAAAAAAAAACCTTTTTAGTTCAAGTATAAAATTAATAATTCTTTAGAATTAATAATTCAAGGTTTAATTTCATTAAAATTTTATCGAAATCGGCTGAGCCGTTTTTGAAAAATCAACAATTATGTAAAAAGTATATACCTACATCAATTCGCGCGAACTATTCGAATTTTGTATGCGATGGAAGTCGGTTTTGCCATTATTTACGAAAAATCATTACTACTTGACGCTTTAAGGTTGATAAAATCATTGTATGTTTTCAACCCACCTAAAAAGGCAGGTGTATGGATGGAAAAAGAGATAATGTAAAAATATATTATTCACAGTATTCAATTATTTGCTTTATTTGTTTTGGAAAATGATTTTCTTGTTATTTTCTTACATAACAATCTACGTTTAAAGGAATTTTCGGATCTTAATATCTTTTGAAATTGCTTGTAAAATAAGTTAGAGTGATGGCAGCCTTGAAGAAAAATCAAATTAGACAAAATGAAATTCCATTCAAATTAAGCATTAAATGAGGTTGCTTTACTCTGCGCATTTATTTACCATTTTTAGGGTTCCATACCCAAAGGGTAAAAACGGGACCCTATTACTAAAGCTCCGATGTCCGCCTGTCCGCCTGTCCGTCTGTCTGTCACCAGGCTGTTTCTCATGAACGGTAATAGCTAGAACGTTGAAATTTTCACAGATGATGTATTTCTGTTGCTGCTATAACAACAAATATCTAGAAACAGAAAAAAATAATAAGTATTTAAGGGGGGCTCCCATACAACAAAACTACATTTTTTAAGCTGTTTTACGATCGATATTAATAACGGTGACAGGTAGATGCTTGAAATATTCGTTCTTGAAACGTGTTTTTTTTTTTTGCTCGATATTAATAACGGCAACAGGTAGACGCTTGAAATGGGCTAAGGCTGTTCCAAAACGGTACGGAACCCTTCGTGCGCGAGTCCGACTTGCACTTGACCGATTTTTAATGTTTTTTTGAGCTACTGTACAAAGTTTGCAAGATCTTCTTATAGCACTTCTATCATTCATTCGTTCGTTCATTCTTCCTAGATAAAAAATACACCTAAACCTACCTATGCAGCAATTTTATTTGAATTTCATCACAGACGCAAAAAGACCGCAACAGGGCGGCGGCGGTCAGCGGGAATCGCTGACCGTTCGCCTTTTTTAGCCCCACGGGGGGGGTGTCCTTTAATTAACACGGCCGTGGATTCATATCTCAGTTATTTATTGAGTATCGATTATATCGATGCTACCGAGCTATGGAGGGAACCATACGTACTCGTACGAGTATCTATATATCCAACAAAAACATTTTCATGTGAAATGAAGCCAAGTCTAAATGACAGTTCCCACTATCAAAAAGTTGTCAGATCTCAAGTAAAGCCAAGCTTCTAACTCTACACGCCTTACTCTACAAGTCCTTACTCCACAAACTCTACACCTTAGTCAATATATGTGACTTGGCCGTTTTGTCGCGTTGTAATTTAGTTTCAGTAAACCATTCAAGTGGTTAGAATGTGTGTATCTTAGTTAAATATCTAAAAAAAAATATTTTCCAAAGCAGCAAGCAGGGCCACACAATGACTTTTCATACCACCTGCTCGAAAATGACCCAATATATGTCATAGAACTTCAATGTAAAACGAGTCATTATTATCTTAGCACAATCTCGAGAGTCAATGATGCAGCAGGTCAATAATGTTGTATGAAACTCCCTAGGGGTTAAAGTGATTTAAATTAGGAACGTCTAATTCGTATGAAAATTTCCTTAGAAAATTTCTCAACTTAGAACATTTAAGGACATCGTAAAAAGGTTTCATTTTTCAAAATCGAAAAAACATCTTTACATTGCACGGCAAACTGGTATTGTAAGGAGGTTCCACTCAACTTCACAGATTATAACCTCTTTGGTGCTCGTATGATATCAGTTCGATTTTATAGAATAATAACCCCTTTGCAATGCCTGTGCTAGGCCATGATAATCGATGGAGCTGGCCATGGTCTTATTTTTTCATTTTACATTTTTTACACACCACTGGCTTTTCGGTGAAAGAAAACATCGTGAGGCAACCTGCATACGTCCGTAGAAGGAATTCAATGTTGTATGTGAATCCACCAACCCGCACTGGGCCAGACTGGGCCAGCTTCGAAGTATACTCTTTTCAATAATAAAATAATTATCAAAATCGGACCACCATGTAAAAAGTTATGCGTGGTTATACATAAAAAGAAAAATATAAACGCGTCGAATTTTGTTTTTGATATTTGTACGCCACGACGGCAAGAACATGCGTTCTATACTCTTGAAAGATCTGTATGCAACTTTGTATGTTGTTTGCATTACCATGTTTTTTGACAAATAAATAATCTTGAATCTTACAACCTCACAAACTCACAAACTACCTCATTATTATATAAGTATAGATCATAGAAACACATCCAGTAATCATCATAATTTCTTCATCCTTTCTCATAATAAACAAACGGTCTAATACAACCATTATATCGCGTTCATTCCACCCCACTGCACAGTGGACGCCATCTGGACAAAAACGAGCCAAAAACGTGCACAGAGGGGACGTCAATTAGTTATGTCTGCACAGTGTCAGGTGCGCAGCGTAAGCGATAGAGACATTTTTAACCGACTTCGAAAATGGAAATTCTCAATTCGACATTTTTTGTATGTATTTTACGCGATTATGAACGCAATTTTTGACCGACGAACCAAACCGGAGGAGGTACTCAATTCGACGCCTATTTTTTTATGTAAAACCACGCATAACTTTTTTCGTAGTATTCCGATTTCTGTAGTCCACCCACAAGGTGGACGGACGACCTCATTAAGACCGCAGGATCGCGCTGGATGCAAGCCGCTACCAACCGGTCTTATTGGAGGTCTTTAGGGGAGGCCTATGTCCAGCAGTGGACGTCCTATGGCTGAAAAGAAGAAGAGAAGAAGAAGTCCGATTTCAATAATTATTTTTTTATTGAAAAGAGTAAACTTTATTGAAATTGACTTAGCCATTTTTGATAAATCAACTAATATCAACATAAATTAACACATGTGAAAAATGTAACATCGATCCGTCCGAAATATTCGCGAACTCTGTACACAGGTGAAGTCGGTCTTGCTATTTTTTGCGAAAATAATTATGATAATCTTTATAGGTGGTGATGTGCTCTCTTTTAAATTTTATCAATATCGGTTCAGTGGTTTTTAACAAGATTAAATTTAAAATTGGAAGCAGCTTGCATCCATCATGTTCCTGCTGTCTTGATTAAAATGATCAAACTACCTTGTCAGTGGCCACCTCCACGCTTATCTGTATGTATAGTTACAATTGGAAAACTGTGTGATGCCATTCGCCATACATTTTTACCGACTCCCAAAAAGAAGGAGGTACTATGTTTGTCTGTATTTTTTGTGTATGTTTATCGATATTTTCGCCAATCGTGAAACGATTTTAAAAAGCTTTTTCGAATTCTGTACACGGTGGAAGTCGGTGTAGCGATTGTTTGCAAAAAATAGTTATCATTTAGAGCAAATATGTCCAATTTGCTCGGTCGGTTGTACCGTACTGTACCAGCCTTTTTGACCGACGAAACGGAGGAGGTACTCAATTCGACGCGTTTATATTTTTCTTTTCTATACCAATACTATAAAGAGGAAAGATTTTATTTTTTGTTTGTTTACATCACACATTAAATAGGCTCCAAAACTACTGAACCGATTTGAAAACTTCTTTCACTGTTTGGAAGCTATACAATCCCCCGGTGTCATAGGCTATTGTATGTTATAAAAAAATTACGGAGTCTGCTAGTTATGTATAACCACATATAACTTTTTACGTAGTGGTCCGATTTTGATAATTATTTTATTTTTGAAAAGAGTATACTTCGAAATTGATCCCGTTTAAATTTTATCGAAATCGGCTGAACCATTTTTGATAAATCAACAATAATGTGAAAAATGCTACATCGATCCGTACGAAATATTCGCGAATTCTGTACATGGTTGAAGTCGGTCAAGCTTTTTTGAGAAAAATAATTATTAATAGTCCACTTCAACACGTTTGCCTACCCACGAAGGGTGATTGGGTCATATCCACCAAGCTGGCCCTGACAGGCCCAGTGCGGGTTGGTGGATTCACATACAACATTGAATTCCTCCGGACGTATGCAGGTTGCCTCACAATGTTTTCCTTCACCGAAAAGCCAGTGATGTGTAATTCGGTACAAAAATTCCATAGAACTCACTGGTACGGGACCGGGATTTGAACCCACTGCCTCACGATTGTAAGGCAAGTGGCATTACCATTAGATCACCATGGTCGGTTCATTTGTTTACCTCTGTATATCATGGTAAGGAAACAAAACAAATGCTTATAAACACCTACTAAGCTACCCGGCAGCAATCAAGCGAAAATTCTTCGCGAAGAATGTAAAATTAACCCTTCGTCGCCGGGTCAGATTGACCCGCGCATTGCTGGAGCGTCGACGTGTTAATTGACAACCCTACAGCAGAAGGGACGGAATGCGGGTTGGACCCAAGTTCAGAATATCTGTTTTTACCGCTTCTGAAAAGGAGGAGGTACTATTTTTGTCTTTGCATGCATTTTTAACCCCCGACGCAAAAGAGGGGTGTTATAAGTTTGACGTGTCTGTCTGTGTGTCTGTCTGTGGCATCATAGCGCCCGAACCACTGAACCGATTTCAGTTTAGTTTTTTTTTTGGATGAAAGGAGACTTAGTCGAGAGTGTTCTTAGCTATGTTTTATAAAAATCGATTGAGCCGTTTAAGAGTTATGGTGGGTTAAAGTGGGGATGGAAGAACCAACATTCTACAAATGTGCCCAAAACGGTTGTCAATGTGTCGGGGGTTTTTTAAATTTTTAATATTTATGTGTGTGTTCATCGATATTTTTGCCAATTGTGAACCGATTAAAAAAAACTTGTTGATTTAAAAATTTTAAAAGGATGTACTATCACGATAGTTCCATTAAAATTTTATTGAAATCGGCTGAGCCTTTTTTGATAAATCAAACACACATCGATTCGTGCAAACTATTCGAATTCTGTACACGGTGGAAGTAGATGGTGCCATTTTTTGCGAAAAATAATTATGACTTTATGTTGTGATGTTTTAACCAACTTTCAAAAAAAAGGGTGATAATAATACAATAAAATAAGAGTTCTCCGAATAGTAGACCTAACTTCTGCATAAATGAATTTTCAAAAATTTCAACGTTGAATTTCTTTGAGACGATGTGATTTATATTAAAACTAGCGACCCGCCTCGGCTTCGCACATGTATTATACATATAAACCTTCCTCTTGAATCACTCTATCTATTATAAAAACCGCATCAAAATCCGTTGCGTAGTTTTCAAGATAAAAGCATACATAGGCACAGACAGCGGGAAGCGACTTTGTTTTATACTATGTAGTGATGGGATTTTGATTGAAAATCGCCAAGTCAAAAATCACCGATTAATTTTCCACAGCATTCTTTAAAAATGTGACCTATAGAGGAAAATCAAAATCCAGACAGATGAAAGAAAATTTTACATTTCGAAATACAAACGCTTCGCGTGCTCGATTAATTAAAATGCATAACAAAAAAATGTTTTTCGCAAAAAATGGCAAAATCGCCTTCCATCGTGTACAAAATTCGAATATTTCGCTCCAATTGTTTACATTATTGTTGATTTTTCAAAAACGGCTCAGCCGATTTCTGTAAAATTTAAATAGTGGTCCCTCGGGAGTATACCATTTCGAACTAAAAAATATTTTTTTGATTCGTTTCACAATTATTTGATAAATCATCGATGAACATACTTACACAAAAAAATACATACACATGAACATAAACCCTCTACCTTTTTAGTAATCGGTTAAAAGTACATAAAAAACCTGTTACATGTCAGTTGAAAAAAACAAGCACCAAGTATCGGTAAAAACCCCTTCACCATTTTTTCGTCGGTTATTAAATATTACATTACAGACAGACAGCGCATGGAATAGGAAACGTGTTCAATATGAATGTAAAGAAGAAATAATAGGATTGGCGAGAAAATAGTGCCAAGTGCGCAGACATATTGCTTGGAGGTTCCGTATATAAATCATTGTTACTTGTTGCTGCGGGCCTTTTCCACAATTGAGCCCTCCAATGGGCCCGTTTTATGTGGGTCTGGTGACCCAGCAGCCGGGTGGCTGCAGCTAGTTCAGCCACCCGGTGTCCTCCAGGAAGTTCAGCAGTTCGCCAACGCCGGCGCAGGCCTCCCGGAGTGTCCTCGGTGCCCCGAGGTATTTCTCGCGTTGTTCCGCCACACTGCTGCATTCAAGCAGCATATGCGCGGTTGTTTCTTCTACCTCCATGCAACCTCTGCACAGAGGACTGTCTGTAACACCAATTTTAAACAGGTGCTTGTTTAGAGAGCAATGCCCCGTGACTACTCCGGCTATGAGTCGGAGTTTGTCTCGTTTAAGGTTCAGCAGGCGTCGGGAGTAACTCGGATTTAACTCCGGGAAAGCTTCTTTAGACTGCTTACAACCCTCAGTACTTGCCCAGTATTCCTTGTGTTGTCTAGCTATGTGTTGACGTATCCAGGATCTGACTTGGCTAAAAGGCAAAGGGATCATCGGTCCAGGCCCTACAGGGCGCCTACCTGCACCTCTCCTGGCTAGCTCGTCCGCCGCGTCATTCCCTCTGGACCCGCTGTGTCCTTTGATCCATTGGAGAGTGACTTTATTTTTCTTACTTACTTCTTCCAATAGACCATGACACTGTAAGGTTAGCCCTGAGGAGTGTTCATATCGTTGTAGTGCCTTAAGCACCGCAGCACTGTCTGAGAGGATTCTAATATTGTAATCAGTTACCTTTCTGTTGAGTACTGCTGTAGCAGCCTGGATGATACCTACACATTCCGCTTGGAAGATAGAGTTGTTTTCACCCAGGGTTGTTGCGATGTGTATATTCAGGTCTTCAGAGAAAGTACCTGACCCTGTACCTGTTTCAGTTTTCGAGACATCTGTATAAATCCTCACTTCTTGTATACCTGAGCTGTCACTTTGTTCTTCATGTAGCTGTATTGAGTAGCTCTTTGTGAAGATATGTTTTTTAGGCACCCTGTCATGGACCGAAAGAATTTCTTGGTTGCAATTTGCAAATTCCTTAATTATGGTGGTGTGTGTTGCTGCATATAAATCATTGAAATTGAATTGATAATTAAGAAATGATGATTTTCTAGAAAATACCTGGAAAACTTAGTAAAATAATTATTTTTCACATAAAATGGCAAAACTGTCTTCTATCGTGTATACAATTCGAATAGTTCGCCCGAATTGATGTAAAAAAAAATTACATTATTGTTGATTTTTCAAAAACGACTGAGCCAATTTCGATAAAATTTAAATGGGACTACTTCGAAGGTATACCCTTTTGAACTAAAAAAACATGCCCAAAAAATACATATAGACGAACATAGAACCTCCTCCTTTTTGGAAATCGGTTAAATATGACTAAAAGGCATTCTGGCCAAAAATCAAAGAAATTAAATAACGTGCTAAATGCTAAATTAAATAACGGGTACGTGCTGTATGTAGGTAGTTTTAGGTTGACATTTATTTAATAAATAATAAGCCCGATTACTGAGGCGCCATCTTAATTATATTAGCTAAATAGCATAGTTCTGTTTCTTTTTCACTTTAGGCATTCGATAGAGAGAACGCTTTTTACGTTACTTTTAAATTTACGCGGGCGCCTCTGTAATCGGGCTAAATGTGGGTGCTTAGAAATAAATCAGTTGTCATGTAACCAGCACACGACTGTTTGTTTTATATATTTCCTGGATACTAAATGGTAACAGGTGAAAATATTAGCAGTTATTTTGAGTGGAATGGTGTAACTATCGAAAGATAACATGTCGGTGAAATTGGAGACAACTCGAGCTACGCCGCGAGACGTGGGATAAGCGGCGCTGCAGCAGCCGGCTGCCAGAGCGAGGACGGCAACATGGCTGCTAACTGGGGACTGGAAAGCTGCCTTTGATTATTATCTAATCGCCACGGGCAAAGAGGATGCTGCGTCCAGGGAGAAGAGCGCGTTATTTTTACACGTCATTAGAAAACACGGCCGGGAAATATTCGAGGAATTGGACCTGGATGAAAAAACAGATTGTGAAGAATTAGTATTGAAGAATCAAAGTACCTATTGAAGTTCAAACTTCATTGTGATCTGACACGTAATATAAACTAAAAGCGACACGTGTTCTTCAAACTTTTCAACGTGAGGATAGTTTGGATAAAACTACGGAGTAAATCGTGCGAGTTCCGTCAGTTGAATAATTATTTTTCGCAAAAAATACCACGACCATAGAATAATAACGCCGAGAATGATAATTTCATGTCAAAAAAATCTCGAGAGTGAAGCATCAACACGATTGATGTATGCGCGAGTCATACGTATTTACGCGCGGCAACACGCACACTACGAAACAAGTAATGTTACTATCAGAATCAGATTACCCCAAAAAGTTGGGAAATTTGATCAGAGCCTTTAGTACAGATTTTGCATAACTTATACTAGTGCCTTTGAGTGTGGCTCCAAACATTTCTGTTAATAACATTTTTTTTTAATTCCATTAGTATGGGTATTATATGAAAGGGCTTTTCGTGTGGAACACAGTTTGTGAAATGGATATTTTTTTAACTAAACGGTTTTAAGTAGGTACTAAAAGATAAAAAATAATACTTCTAAAATAAAATCGTGGGGCGCATCATACATAATGAAATCTTTCAGGCGAAGACCTCACGATTTTATTGTTGAGTTATAATTTTTTATCTTTTAGTACATAAAACCGTTTAATTATAGTAAAATTTTGACCAATTTAATTATTGTGTTTTTAGTTTTTACTTTACAATTCAATTAAATTATCAATTGGAACATATGTAATTTTTACATGCGGTTATTAGATTACATGTCATAATAATGTCAAATACATATGACCCTTTAAGGGTATGACAAATTATTAATTACATTGGGAAGGCTCATTGCTAAATTATCACTACAAAATTAAAAATTAATTGTCATTACAAAATCAAAAACAAATCATCATCACAAAATTAAAATTAAATCATCACTACAAAATTATATAATTTTATAATGAAAAAAAATCAACACAGTATTGTTCACAATAAAATCAACCTGACAAATGTTCGTAGAAATACAAACCAAATCCGGAATGCACCCCCAAGTACACCTGGAAGTCATTGACCTTGACTACAATATCATCGACCTTGATGGACCTTAAGTGATCTTGGACTCAAGGTCAATGATTTTGGAGTCAAGATCAGTCATTTATACTTCCACATCCCACTGGATAAAAAAATAAATGCAGCCAATCACCCGAAACTTGTAGCCTGACTTTTCAGATGGGTTAGTCGTCATTTTTGTCGCTTGCCTCCTGGACTATAGTGGCCTACTTGATTATCGTATGATATCTCTTTACGATAACCGCATCTGTTCCATGTAAAGAAGTGACGTATTATGACGTTCCAAATCAAGACACTGTCGCTCTGTCATAACCTAAGGTCATAACCATCTAATTATGATGATAATGTCTCGCTTTGGTACTTATCAAGTAGGATATATGAAAACATAATAATATGTACTGATAATCCCATGTCAAGGCAATGGAAGTATATTTCATTACTAATTTCAATATCAAAATGTGGGGGAAAAGTTTTACCCTTTACTTGCAACTTTTAGTCCTTATGGCGTCTGTCGAAATTTTGTGAATTTATATTTACATTGGAAGGCGTTTTACATCAAATTATTAGATATTTTGTAATACTTACATGTGGAATGTGATGTTGCATTGTTTGTTTGGTTTTGCCGATTCACTGTGGCACCCGTTTACCACACAAACCGTCATTTTAAAATATAAATTACGGGAGCTGTTTTTATCACGGTACGACTGTGAGTACTGCCGCGCGCCGTTCGCGTACCAAGCTTTTTCAAGCTTGGTATTTCTTGCTTCACTTAGCGTGCTTGTTCTCGGTTTCTCGGCGTTATTATTCTATGACCACGACCGACTTCACCTGTGTACAGAATTCGCGAATATCGCACGGATCGATGTAGCATTTTCCACATTATTGTTGATTTTTTTAAAAAACAGCTCAGCCGATTTCGATAAAATTTAAATGGAACCAATTTCGAAGTATACTCTATCCAATAAAAAAAAATACGCGTCGAATTGAGTACCTCCTCCGGTGGTTCGTCGGTCAAAAATAGTCTCATTCTGACGCAGAATATTAGAGGTAAAGGTTCCTGGCATGCGGGAGCGAATGTTGGCCAAATCGAATAGCTGCGCGCCAGCCCCAGAGGTTCCAGCAGAATGTTCGTGGAGGAAATTCACATATTTCGTGCGGTAATTGTGGTCGGAAACACGGAGTTGGTTTGTGCGCGGCACGACAAGTGAAGTGTTACAAATGTGAGCGCATTGGTTATTTTGCGCGTATGTGTCGTACTACTGCGGACTACGAGGAGACTGAGGATTGCGACGAGATATGTGAGTCGTTGTTATGTTGCTTATCTCTCGACGAAGTAGGCGGGAATTGTAACTCTCGGTTTGATGACGTCATGATTGATGTCAGACTCCGCTTTAAGGTAAACTTTTTGTTGTTTTAAACCTTATAAAAATCTTGCTACATAACTTAAAACATTTCTGAAGATATGACTTACAAGAAGTTTTTCATTGTGTCGAATAAATGTGTAAAACTGGGGCAGTGGCTACAACTGATGCATCTACTGTGATCAGCGTTTTCCATTCGAGACAACGGGACCCTAAAAACATATTAGAATGTCCCCCAGACACATGTGTTAGGCCGAATGCAATATTCTCGATATGATATATCGTTTTGAAATGTAACAGGGGTTTTTATCGACAGACAAAAAATGGGTAATGTTCTCAGTATGCTACTATTACTACTCTACTAAGACTACTACCTACTACTAAGTACTTAGAATATTTTTTCAACCGACTTCAAAAAAAGAAGGTCCCGCTTCGGCTGTATGTTTTTTTTGACCGTGTGAACGAAGTTATTAGCCGACTTCCAAAATGGAGGAGGTTCTATGTTCGTTTGTATTTTTGTGTATGTTCTTCGATTATTCCGCCAATTGTGAACCAAATCGAAAAATTATTTTTTAGTTCGAATGGGTATATAATAATACTCCCGGCTGAGCCGTTTTTGAGAAATCAACAATAATGTAAACAATTTGAGCGAAATATTCTAATTTTGTACACGATGGAAGGCGGTTTTGCCATTTTTGCGAAAAATAATTAATGAGCAAAATATTCAAATTTTGCTCGTAGATTGCAATGATTGTGCCATTTTTGGCGAAAAATAATTATGTCACGAGATGTGACTCGATTCGACGACGGAACCAAATGCTCTTCAAACTTACACATTACATATTCTCTTTTTGGGTCGATGGTTAAATAAATTTAAACAATCATTAAAATATAACATTTTTAAAAAAATACAAGCTTTAAAGATCCTGGATTATCATGTAGCAGCCTGGTGCTAGCCAAGACAAGTAAAACGAGCCCAAACACGACGGGTCTATCTTGTTTAGTACAGGAATTCCTATGGCCATCTTCCGAATCCATCATCAGATCAGCTCCGTGACACCGTATTATTGCATTGTCACGCGATATACCTACATATGCGTACAAAATTTCAGCTCAATCGGAAACCGGGAAGTTGGTCAAATTTAGAGGTAATTTGCAAGATTCCACCTGAACTTACATACATATGTACATCCATTGCAGGTTAAATAAAACCTTGTAAAAATGGCGTACCGTTTCCGATTCATTGCACTATAAATATTCCGGCTCCGGATTTTATAAATAAAGATCAACAGCGCATCATACGCGACACTGCTTTTCAATTCTACGACTCGAGCGTAAGTAGATGAGAATAATGTGGACATGGCGGCATTTTTTTAATAACTAACACAATTTTGATACAATTTGGTATTTAGATAGAGTTTTTCATTCCACTTCTTATGCGACATTCTTCTAAAAACGTGATTTTTTCACACGAAAATAAAACATTTTTGTAACGCCATCTCGTGGCAACAGGGAATATCTTCAAATCGAGCGACGCTAGATTCCCAAACATTTTACACTGTATAGTAGTTGAACTTCGCCCGCTACAAACATGTCAATAAAATCAAGATCTACATATTTTTCCATTTAACTGTACAGAATTTCGGAGAATGCGTTTTCTCCGAAAATGGAAAAATATATAGAACTTTGTGCATGAACTTTGTATTCCGACTCCGGATTTTATAAATAAAGAGCAACAGCGCATCATACGCGGCACTGCTTTTTAAATTTACGACTCGAGCGTGAGTGGGCCAAAATAGTGTGGATACGACACCAGTGGTGGATTTACTAGCAGGTTTGTAGGTATGAGACTAAAACGATAGATTTTAGATTGGATAAGAGCAATTTAATAAAAAATACGTTTAAGTTTACGAAAAAGACTTATCAGTTACCCGACAAACTTCGTTTCACGCAATTTCTTTATAAATTATAGCCTATGTGTTATTCTGATGGATAAGCATTACTATTGCAAAGTTTCATGTTAATCCGTTCAGTAGTTTTAGCGTGAAAAAGGAACAAACATGGAAACATACAAACTTTCGCATTTATATTATTAGTAGGAGGAAGATCAACAGCGCATCGTACATACGCGACACTGCTTTTCAATTCTACGACTCGAGCGTAAGTGGAAAAAAATAGTGTGGATACGACACCAGTGGTAGATTACCGGCAGGTGTATAGGTATGAAACTAGGGCGATAGATAAATATTGAAATTAAAATAAATTTAATTTAATAAAAATATATTTATGTTTACGAAAAAGACAACAGTTATATTTTTATTTGAAAAATAATTAATAATAATAATAATAAATAATTAATAATAATTATTTACATTTTTGTTGATTTATCAAAAATGGGTCAGCTGATTTCGATAAAATTTAAAATGAACCAGTTTTGAAGTACAATCTACCAAACAAAAAATAATTATTGATATCGGACTACTTTGTAAAAAGTTATGCGTGGTATTCATAAAAATAAATACAGGTTTATTTCTAATCATATACATATTATTTTTACATATTATTTCTAATCAATAAGCCCCTAAAAGGATGCATGTACATCAAAACTAACAACTTTGGTTCTGTGATTTTACTCAAAACTCAAAAAAAACAGCTGTTCCATACATTTTGTCAAGGGTGAACGGAACGATATTTTTCTATGGAACAACAACATCATTTTTTGAGAATTAATAAAATTCGCAGAACAAAAGTTGTTAGTTTCGATGTACAGAATAAGCCCCTAAAAGGATGCTAATTGATTAGAAATAACCCTGTATACGCGTCGACTTATAAACCTCCTCCGTTTCGTCGGTAAAAAAATTTAATGGTATGAAATCAATTGAAAAATGTAGTAGGTATTATAAAAATCTATTAATGTATATTCATATTTCGTCGCCGCGTTGTAGTTTTTTTTCTACTTTCATGTTAGTCACAAAATATTACAAGTTTTTACCAGATAATTTGCTAATCACTAAGTTTGTAATAACAATTCAGTAATTATTTGATGTAAGTATCTACATCAGGAAATCTTAAGTAGGGATTAAGATATCGATTATTGCGTACTATCTGTAAGTATTTTCAATATAGTACACTTGTACAGGTTTGACAGAATAATTGTGCTAAGTATGCTATAAGCTATAACGCAGGGTTTTCCAAACTATGGGTCGTGGGTCGCTAGTAGATATAGTGGACCACCACATTACAACTACTAATAGGCCGCGCTACCCAAGTTGGCGGATGTGAAGTTAGCTACAAGCTTGGATATTGCGCAGCATGGAGCTAACTTTACATCCGCCAACTTGTATGGCGCGGCCTGTACCGAAATAAATATTTATCAAATTCACAGCGATCAAAAGTACCTCGAATTGAAGTTTAATAACTCTTTTGATAAACCTAGTGAGTTGAAAAGTTTCTTTACCGAATTCCAAAATGGAGGAGGTTCTATGTTCGTCTGTATGTATTTTTTGTATCGATGTGTTCGTCAAATATGAACCGAATCAAAAAATCTTTTTTCGTTCGGAATGGTATGCTCTTGAGGCGGTCCCATCTAAATTTTATCGAAATCAGCTGAGCCATTTTTGAAAAATCAACAATAATGTAAAAATTGTATACAGCAATTCAAGCGAACTATTCCAATTTTGTACATGATAGAAGTTGGTTTTGCATTTTTGCGAAAAATAATTATTATTCATTCAGGTGACAATTAAATTTCTTAAAAATGGGGTTTGTAAAATTTTATTAGATGGGTCGTAGCCCAGACAACTTTGGGAACCACTAAGGAAAAGGTACTTATAGCAAAGAATATAAATGCTTATAGGTAAGTATCTGTTACATGTTATTATTTGTATTCAAGGTGAAATCTGTAGTAAATGTGCTGATTTTCAATTGAATTGCAGAACGTGACAATGAGCCATATTCTTTGTGCGTGCAGCCGGCGTTCATCGATTTATAGGATGTTATCACGTCAAAAACATTTCAAACGAACCATGACATTCTTTTTAATTACCAATTATTTATAAGTATCTTAAAGGGTTATCTACTTGACCTGTGCTAAGCGGAAAGGGGGCTACTATAACTATCATTATAAGACACTTTTACTACGAGTCCAACTCGAAATTCGTGAAAAAAATTGGTTGTCTGTAAAGTCGGTTTACTGACGATAGTTGAACGTGACAACGTTTGTCGAACGCTGCCGAACACAAAGGCCGATTGTGCTTCTTTGTCTCGCTCGTTCCGCGCTCTCGCTTGCACTTCAACCTTACATGGAACGCCTCAGAGCGAGGTAACGCCGCATGAGTCATGTTTTTTCGTGCGTGGCAGCACTCTATCGAATTTTATGACGTTGTCACGTCAAAAATACTTTTCGATGATTTGTTCTGTTTTTAACACGACTTTATTAGGTCGACGTGTATGTTACTAACATGTAATGGAAGCTAAGGTAACTAATTTAACCATCTTCCAAGGGTAGTAGCGTAATGAAAATTGGCAGCTGTATGTAGTTCTGTTGACAATACAATAATATGGTACTGTCAAACTGATCTGATGATGGAGCCGGAAGATATGAACTGGAACTTCATGATCGAAAATCGTATCATAGCTGTTTTGGGTTTTTTAGAAAAGTCTTGCAATTAATTTGACCACGATTGGGTTTCAAGGTCTGATGATGAAGCCGGATGATAGGCACTGGCATTCCATGATGGAATGTTTTATCATAGTCGTGTTTGCACTGGTGGGAAAGACCACGTAAAGCGTGTTTTCTAGTGTTTTTAAACATTAAAATGTTATTCTATTAATCTTTGTTTTCGCGAATTTCGTTTTGTCCCCGTAGTACCTAAAAGTGGTTCGTAATGATGATCTAAGTCACTTGCTTCCGGCTTAGTCTGGTATACTACGCCTGTATTGACTTACTTGTTATTGTTGTATATAAAAAAATATTTCAATGTCCGTTCTGTAAAACCCAATTAAACACTTTTTTATCAATGACAGTTATGGCTGTAGGTGACCTATCAATCATTTACGATAATATCTACTATTGATAATTTTAAAACACTTAGTGCAGAGATACCTAAAAATTAATCACCTTGCAGTTTTGTTTTCCAATTAGCGATAAGAACATGGACGTGCGCCCGATATAATTATATACCTATTTAGTACACATACTCGTATGCTGCACGTGTTTTATACAAATATGGTACCTATTTGATAATAACACTAATTGACCTAACGAACGAAGTAAGCTAAGTTTCCGGTTTGACATGACGATTTTGCTTTCGTCGGATGTTGATTTTCCTACACCTACATGTCGCATTTTTCAATGAATCTCTACGAAATTTGGTACACAGGTTCTATAATTATATTTAAGACTTCTTCCTCCTCTCTCCGGAAAGAAATCTTGTTCTATCTAAGAAGAAATTCAACTTTTTAATTTACGAATAAAACATAATACTCAAGACTTGACTGACTAATTAATTGACTGCCTCGGTGGCTCAGTGGTTAGTGACCCTGATTTCTGGGCCAAAGAGGCGTGGGTTCGATCCCCACCCAGGGCAAACATTTGTGTGATGAACATAGGTGTTTGTTCTGTGTCTGGGTGTTATTTAGGTACTATCTATATAAGTATGTATTTAAAGTATGTATATTTAGTATATCAGTCTCTGGCAGCCATATCACAAGCTTTGCTTAGTTTGGGGTCAGAGACGGTGTGTAAGATGTCCCCTAATATTTATTTATTTATTTATTTAAGAACAAATTTCACACAATGAGTTAATTATCTCTACATCTAACTGAAACGATGTATGAATCATAATTATTTTTCGCCAAAAATAGCACAATCGATTTAAATCATCGCAATTAACCTACTTACGTACAAAATTCGAATAATTCGCTGAAATCGATCCATAATTATAAAGTTTAGAAATATCGCTATTTTATCAAAAATCAACAAACGATTTCGATAAAAAGTATTTGGGGCTAATGACGGCGTAAAATCACTTTTCAATTATTATTTTTTTCAAAATCGCACAACTCTGTAAGACTTTTGCAAAATATTAGATTATGCAAAAAGGGGACAAAGTATTATCCTATGTCGCGGGCAATATTGCACTCTGAGCGCAGCGAGGGGGTCCGGAGTTAACTTTAAAATTATTGTTCATATTCTTGGGATTTTATTTTCTCGCAGAAGGTATGAAAAGTAGCGTAGGTATGCATCTCTGGAACAAAGTCTGTCTTTGTCTTGGGCGGCTTGAACCTCTCTCCAGTCAGGACTCTACATAATGCCCTCGCTTCGCCCGGGAGTTTACTTTAGAGTCCCTCGCTACACTTAGAGTCCAATATCTTGCCTGTGTCACAAGACACGACTTCATTCTCGAGGTACCTACTGTACCAGCCTTTTTAATACTCCACTGCAGGGAGTACCCACGAAGGGTGATTGGGCCATATCCACCACGCTGGTCCAGTGTGAGTTGGTAGATTCGCATACGCCATCGAATTTCTTCTACGGACGTATGCAGGTTACCTCACGATGTTTTCCTTTACCGAAAAGCCCGTAGTGTGAAATTCTGTACATAAATTCCGAAGAACTCATTGGTTCGGGATCGCGATTTGAACCCACGACCTAACGATTGTAAGGCCAATCTCAATACCACTAAACCACCACGACCATTCTCGAGGTGCATCTACTACTTTTGGATTTGCATAAAAAATGCAACGTCTTCACGTCGCTAGATGGCGCAAAACCGAGCGGAATACACAGACAGGTTTAGACACACAAAAAAAAGATATTATTCCAGTCTGTCCCCCGAATCTATCTCCCGGGGGACAGAACGGAAGAAAAAAATCTTGTCTGTCCTCAGGTTGATCATCGGGGAACAGACCGGCATTATTTCACTCCTCAACAGTGCAGTCTGTCCCCCGACTAAATGAATTATTATTTTTCCTATTATTTTCTTTAATAAAAATCACCATTTAATGGAATCTCATATTTTCAGATCTTATTATCTTTTGAGTGCATAGTGGAGTCCCTCCGCGCGGAAGAAGTGAAACTCACTTCAATAATATTTGAGAGCGTATCCACATTATGTCTAACGTCCAACCAAGTAATTCCAAGTACGAGAATGATTCAATCTTGTATATTTAAGACTTTTTCCTCCTCCCTCGGGAGGAAATGCAAATTTTGAATTTAAATTCGAGACATCTATTGTCTTAAATCTGGGAAAAAATATCTATTGTCTCCAATTCAGGGAAATAAACGTCGCAAAAAATGTAAAAGTCGATTTCAGGCTGCAGTAGAGGTCGTTTTAAACCTACTTGAAAAAAGAGAGGCATTATTGACCGAATGAAAATACAAGGTTTTAGCAAATTCGACCTTATAAGCCCTGAAAGCGAAATATTCTACAGTAGAACTACCGAGACAAAAGCGTCCAGGTAGTTCTACGCTAGGACTACCAGGCAAGTTCGTATAGGCCGGGTGGCAAGCCCTGGTGTCGGAGTTTTTAGGCCTCTGACTTGGCTAAACGGTTAAAACAACCGGGACCTACAATTTAACGTGTCATCCGAGCCACGGTAGCGCTCAGTTGAAAAATGCTACCCACGGTCACCCATCCAAATACTGACCGTGGGAAACGTTGTTTAATTTCGGTGCTGGCTGACAAACACCTAATCAAACTACACTACGGATAGTTCTACTAGTGGAACTATTGGGTGAATTTTGTCCCGGTAGTTCTATTAGTAGAACTAATAGTAGAACGACGCGTGCAGAACGAAGTCTCAGTTTTAACTCGACAATTTGGTTTCGTCTGTCCAGATGTTGATTCTCCTTTACACGTCATACTCGTAATAATATTTTTCAACAAATATTGACGAAACCTGATACGGTTTTATATGTTTTAGGATTTTTTGCGGTCGACGGTTTTTGTTTAGGAGAGTATCTCCGTCATAATTATATTTCGTAAAAAATGGCAAAACCGCCTTCCATCGTGAATAAAATTCAATAGGTAATAATAATAATAAATAAATAAATAATCATTTATTTCCACAAACACAAATTACAAAGGAATCTTAAGGTGCAACAAGTTGACGGCACGAACTCAGATTTGGCGTAGCTTAAATTATTGATATCTCAGCTGTATTGTCTGAAGAAGAGATAGATTCGATGATAAACAGTAGATATAGTGCGTGTGCACCTATTGCAATATAATTTTGTTTTTATTTGTTTTAAAATACCTATAATTACAGCTGCGTTCTAAATGCGCATAAGGTTTTCTCCGTAGTAAATTATAAAAAAACTGTTTAGTTAATTTATTTAAATAATAGTTATTTGAACTAACGAAAACATAAACTAGGCCGCTATTTTCTTAAAAAATTACTCAGTTTAGTTCTTCTGTGTTTTAATTGCACCCAAAGTTTCCTAAAAATGTGAGTCAAAATTCAAATGTTCCGAGGCTTATGTCATTTGAGTGGAGTTTTTTTTTCACAATTTTATTAGCAATAAGCATACATTTTGTAAAGACAAATTGATATAAATGTTAGTTTCAGATATTCAACAGCAAACACTGATGTGATTAGCCACCGACGTTTGTATGGAGCGATGAGCGACTTGTTTACTCTTAAGTATTGCATGCAGACAAAATAAAAGAAAGCAAGAAAAACAATTCCTTAATTATTACTATTTCCAGCGGTCCCACACTAGGCTCGAGGGCCCGTGTTGTGGAGACCAAAAATACGAAATATTCAAATTTTTTTGATAAGTTGTGGAGGAATATCGTAACATTAAAAGCAAAAGTTTCACTCCAATTGCTTAGATTACTGTCGATTTTTCAAAAACGGCACAGTCGATTATTTCTGTAAAATTTAAATGGGGCCACCTCGGGAGTACACCCTTTCGAACTAAAAAAGAATTTCGATTCGGTTCACAATTGGCGAAATTATCGATGAACATACACAAAAAAAACATACAGACGAACATAGAACCTCCTCCTTTTTGGAAGTCAGGAGGAGAAATTTGCGCTATTCGATTCTTCTAGCTTAAACAGATGCGAGTAAGCCTAATCCACTCGATCGATAACAAAACATTTTACACCAGCCTTATCACAGTTTATTTTTGTTTCCGTCCACTGCTGAACATATGTCTACCCACGAAGGGTGAATGGGCCTACTGGGAATATCCACCACGCTAGCCCAGTGCGGGGTGGTGAATTCATATACACCAAAGAATTTCTTCCGCTGACGTATGCAGGTTGGCTTACGATGTTTTCTTCACCGAAAAGTCAGTGGTGTGAAATTCCGTACCTACATAAGTTCCGAAGAACTCATTGCTACGGGACTAGAATGTGAATCTACAACTTCACGATTATAAGGCAGATTCACTAGGTATAGGCCGCGTCACACAAGTTGGCGGAAATGAAGTTAGACTTAGATCCTGACTGAAACTCACACTAAGCCGCGCTTTGATTGGATATTGTAGCGCTCGTAGCGTAGTTTGACTAGGTGATTGCCAACGATCACCGAAATTAAGCAACGTTCCGCACGGTCAGTACTTGGATGGGTGACCGCGGGTGGCATTTTCCAACTGAGCGCTACCGTGGCTCGGATGACACGTTAAATTGTAGGCCCCGGTTTTTAGCCATGTCAGAGGCCTTCAGGCGGCCTAAAAACTCTTACTTACACCAGGACTAGCCACCCGGCCTATACGAACTTACTTATTTTCATTGGATTATGCGCATCTTGTAGCTAACTTCATTTCCGCCAACTTGTGTGACGCGGCCTATACGGTTTCAACGTAATCGCCATGGATAGTAATAATTATTTTTCGCAAAAAAACAGCATGACCGACTTCACCCGTGTACAGAATTCGCGAATATTTCGCTCGGATCGATGTAACATTTTACACATTATTGTTGATTTATCGAAAATGGCTAAGCCGATTTCGATAAAATTTCAATAGGACCGATTTCGAAGTTTACTATATCCAATAAAGAAATAATTATCGAAATCGGACCACTACGTAAACAGTTATGCGTGGTTATACATATAAAAAAAACGCGTCGAATTGAGTACCTCCTCCGTTTCGTCGGACAATAAAATAATCGTCGTCAATACAATCTTCTACATCTTAAACTCACTGCGTCACTGAAAGAAAAAAACTACAGAAAATGAGATTGCTTAAAGTCCCCCTCCGTAAGAAAACAGTGATTAGCACTGAGCCCGTCCCATCTGTATGCTTATTAGAGATCCCCGGGACACTTGACAAAACGCCCCTTGTCTCTCAGACGCGGTGGAAAAAGATACAAGCGATTGGCGGGTAAAGCAGCCAGTGTTATTATTGATACGGCATTTCGGAATGTCGTAGCACCTATTCCTACTAATACTCGTATTATAAACGCGAAAGTTTGTGAGTCGAATTGATTGAGTATGTATGGATGTTTGTTACTCTTTCACGCACTAACGGCTGAACCGATTTGGAGAAAAAAACCTTGGATTAACACATAGGCTACTTTTTATTTCGGGTAACGCGGGTAACACCGCGGGGCGCAGCTAGTAAATTCATAATTACTTTTCGTTAAAAATGGCATAACCGATTTCCACCGTGCACCTACAGAATTCTAATAGCTCACATCTATGTTTCCATGTATAACTAGTCATTTTTAGGGTTCCGTACCCAAAGGGTAAAAACGGGACCCTATTACTAAGACTCCGCTGTCTGTCTGTCCGTCTGACTGTCTGTCTGTCTGTCACCGGGCTGTATCTCATGAACCGTGATAGCTAGGTAGCTGAAATTTTCACAGATTATGTATTTCTGTTGCCGCTATAACAACTTAAAACAGAATAAAATAAATGTTTAAGGGTGGCTCCCATGCAACAGACGTGACTTTAAGGAGATTTTTGCTCGCTAATAATAACGGCAAGAGGAATGGAGCTCCCATAGGGTACGGAACCCTTCGTGCGCGAGTTCGACTCGCACTTGGCCGATTTTTACATTGTTGTTGACTTTTACGGACGAAAACGTTTTATTTAACTTCACGTGCCCGTTTTTTGGGTCAAATCTAGTAATTGAAATTTGACCCCCTTCCCGTGGACAGATTGAAGTGATATTTGATACACAGCTTTAGTTTCGATGACAATACTATTTCTTGTATTTAGTAAATACGAAATGGCCACCGCCACAACATGACGGATTACATTTTTTACACAATCCTCTTAATATGGGTATCAACTGAAAGAGATTTTCATGAAGAACACAGTTCTTAGTAACAAAATAAAAACTAGAATCACAAAAATAAAATTGGTAAAAAACTTTTTTGTATAAAACGGTTTTATGTAGGTACTAAAAGCTAAAAAACAATAACTCAAAAATAAAATCGTGGGGCGCAACGTCCGTAATGAAATCTTCCAGGCGAAGGCTCCACGATTTTATTTAAAAAAGTTTTTTACCGATTTTATTTATGTTTGACCACGCATAAATAATGGTCCAATTTCAATTATTTTTTTTTGGTAGATTGTGTCAGGTTTAAAGAATTGAAATATTTTATTAACAACATTAAAATTTGTTCCTATAAATGAGTAGTTCAAAAGAATCGCTTATCCCTTGGCCCAAACCCTAACGCTTTGAACTTAGGAAAAAACTTGAAAAACTCTAATTACAAAGATCGCTTTACGGGCAGATGGCCGAGAATATAAAGACGTTATGGCCTCATCTAATAATGGATATTGTGTAAAACTTGAACAAGTTGTGTTTAGAGCTCTTTACACTGTTTTTTTTTTTCGAGATGGAGAACCTGAAAGTCTGCTAATGATATTTAAATGCAGATAGATTCTCAGATACACGGATAATAGTAGATTATGTACCAAGTCGTGTCTTACGTCACGGGCAACATGGACCCTGTTTAGAGTCCTGAGTGAAGCGAGGGGTTCAAATCGCCCAAGACGAAGACAGATTTGGTTCTAGTGGTGCATACTCTACTTTTCATACCTCTTGCGAGAAAATATGAGTTTTTATTCTATAAAATCGAACTGATACGGGCACCAAAGAGGTTCAATTCTATAAAATCGAACTAAGATTAGCCTCTAAATTGGGTTAAGATAATAATGACTTATTCTACGTTAAAATTTTACGACAAATAATGAGTCATTTTCGAGCGGGTGGTATGAAAATATAAATACGTGTGTACCTGAGTGTAGGTATATAACAAAGATGATTATGCAAAGGAAACTGTTTTGAGATGATGATGATGATGAAACCTAATGCAGCCATATACGAGTAGTACTTTAAGAAGACCAAACGTATATTTTCTTTGGTCAAGACGTGGGTTAAAGTGATAATATTTTCTTTACTGAGCTGCGCGCGAGAGATAGGAAGGGCGGGGAGATCCTGCCTTTTTACGTGTGTAGGTACAATCAGGAAGACAAGTGACCTAGGTTTAATATTTAGACTGCTTCTGACAACAAAAATAAATGTTAATTTTAAACCAGCTATTTGAACACATTATTATTGTGTACTACGGGACTAATCGCGTCGGGATGATGAGAATTTATCTCGTAATTTTAGTGCGCGATTAGTCCCATAGTACATAATAATAAAACCAAAAATAAAATTCAACAACAAACCAATTCGTCAACCAATCAACAAATTCGTACTTTTTACCGACTTCCAAAAAGGTATCCGTTTTTTTGTGTATGTTCTTCGATAATTTCGTCAATTGTGAACCGAATCCAAAAGTTCTTTTTTTGTTCAAAAGGGTAGATATTGGAGGAGGACCTATTTAAATTGTATTGAAATCGACTCAGCCGTTTTTGATAAATCATCAATAATTTATATGGATGTCACATCGATTCGTGCAAACTATTTGAATTCTGTACACGGTGGAAGTCGCTGTTGCGATTTATTGCAAAAAAAATTAAAAAATTAACAAAAAAATTTATAAATTGCGTGATTTTTAAAACGATTTATTGTGCTCTCGATATTGATATTATGACGGGTAAAGTGACCCCTATTTTTGGGAAATCATGTAAAAATATCACTTTACCCGTCATAATATAAATATCGAGAGCTCACCATAACACTAAATCGTTTTAAAAAACAATTAATAGTAAAAATATTATAAATTGCGTGATTTTTTACAAGATTTATTGTTACAGTAAGCCCTCGATATTGATATTATGACGGGTAAAGTGATATTTTTTTCACGATTGCCCAAAAATAGGAGTGTAATGCATTGTAATTTTTTTACCGACGAAACGGAGGAGGTTTTCAAGTTGACCAGTATTTTTTTTATGTGTGAGAATACGCATAATTTAAACCATAGTCCGGTTTAGATCATTCTTTTTATATTGGAATCTTATCGAAATTAGTTTGTAGGTAAATAAATTATTTTCCATTTAAATTATTTTAAAATTTAATTAATAAAATTTAAAAAATTAGCTTTTGAGATCCTGGATATCATGTAGCAGCAGAGTTCTAGCCAAGACAAATAAAACGAGGCTACCCTCCGACTCCATCATCAGATCAGCTCCATGGTACTATATTATGGCATTGTCACGCGATATATTATACATTTATACGAGTACGTACAAAATTTCAGCTCAATCGGAAACCGGAAAGTTGGTCAAATTTAACGTGCAAGATTCCACCCGAACTTACATCCATCCATCACAAGTTAAATAAAAGCTTGTAAAATGGCATCCATCCTCGAGCGAACTATTCGAATTTTGTACGTAGATTACGATTCTTGACTACTTACGGTTGTGCTATTTTTGCAGAAAAATATATATTCACTTGCGTGCGCGAGTGTCCCGATTTGCCGTTGTTATGACAGGTCGGCTGCTTGACCGCAGATAAGGCGACAAGTATTGCCTCTTACGGCGGGCCCGATATACCTACTAGTTATAGTTTCCTACAACTTCGCACAGTTTGAAATAAGTTGTAAAATATTTCATCTTTGACCAACGAACCAACCGGAGGAGGTACCTACTCAATAGGGTGGAGTGAAAAACACTTTTATTAAATTTTAAAACTCCTGTATTTCCTATCATTACCCTATATGTTTAGGAGTATTTGTGCAACATGTAAGCTTTCTAAGTTAATATCCTAAGGTGGCGCGTTGAACTTGAAGTTTGAAAAAATGTAACTTTTTGGCACATTCCCAGAACCTAATTTATGTTAACATTATCACATAATTCACATTAAATACTCATAAAATATGTAACTATATAAAACAAACATTAAATAATTAAAAATTTATCTTTTAATTAACGAAATTAGAAATTACACCACCTTGATTTTGACCGACTTACGAAAATTTGATGTTATATGACAGGATGTGCTTTCGAGGGTTATTTCCTGAATTCAATGAAAATGTATCTTCTATTTGGTCTAAAAACACATATAAACCTCTGCTATAAGACTTCTGAACACTTTTATTTTTTCCAAACACTATTATTTTTTCAAACTTCAAGTATAACGCGCCACCTTAGGATAAAAACTTAGAAAGCTTAAATTTTGCACAAATACTCCTAAACATATAGGTCAATGATTGGAAACACAGGAGTCTCAAAATTAAAAAAAAAAAGTGTTTTTCACTCCACCCTACTACTCAATTCGACGCATATAATTATATATTTTTTTAATAGACGAGTTTTACCTACCAATAAAACTCATATTATGTCCGGAGCCTTATTCGAAGCCTTTTAAACATATATTGAGAATGCATCTTCCGTTTCCGGCCGTCTTTGCGGTTGTAGCTCCATCTGGTGGGTTGAATGTGGCAACCCTCGTTCACCAGTTCTCGATCCGAGATAGGTTTCGTCATTGTAGTCTCAATATTCTATGAAATTAATTAACACCAGGCAGAATTTGCTGTAAGGCTTCGAATAAGGCTCCGGACATAATATGAGTTTTATTGGTAGGTAAAACTCGTCTATTATGTCCTTCGCCGTTATTCGAAGCCTTTTAAACATATATTGAGATGTGTTTGTTTTCGCCTGGTGAACGAGACGCCAATGTGAATGCACAGATTGATATAAATAAACAGTATGAAAAACGTAAGTATTAGCACAAGATAGTGTAAATTGCTAACAACATATCGTTTATCACTACATAAAGCTACGTAAAAATGTATTAGAAAAAGGAATATAATCTTTTCCCTGTAAAATGTGTATGTTATTATTATATAGAAACGAATAGGTAAACCTAATAATCACTTATTATTACTGTCTTACAGTTTCTAACATTGTCGCTGATAATACTTTGGCGCAATTATTCGTATAATAATAATAGTAATATGTCAATCATTCATTAATAGTCTGTCGATTCACCCTCTGAACGCAACAGCTTGGGTGGTATCACTACCATCAGCCTCCGGCAAAAAATATTTTACACCATCGGTGATTCCAGTTTAAGATGCAGCTTTCACTACTGGTGTACGGCAATAGTTCTCGATTACAAATCTTGAAACCGGTATAAGAAATTTACCAAAAATCTGTTGACAACAAAACCCGTGAACGGTTCAGACCGCACATGAAAGTTGACATTTTGTTGCGGCCTCCTTGTCTAGCTATTTGTAATAGATATAGTCAACACCTACAGTAATAGAAGGTAGATACTATATGTTTATATACACCAACCCGCACTGGGCCAGCGTGGTGGACATGGCCCAATCACCCTTCGAGGGTAGGTCTACGTCCTGCAGTGGACTATTGAAAAGGCTGGTACAGTAAAGAACTATATGTTGAAAATGACCTTATAACTATAAGTACAAGAATTCTGAATTTCAATCATATAATAACAAGCGAGACTTAATAAAAAACAAAATAAAATTGTTACTCAGTCAAATCCTTGTGACTGGTAGGCTTTGTAATCCTAAAATCTCCCCACAGTTGTTCAAAAAATTTGGCGCGGCAGGTCACCGAGAGCCCCCTTTTACATTCAAGTGTTGAATTTTGTATTCATTCGTGAATACAATAATCCCAAACTTGCACACCGTCGGCGTCGTGGTGCATCCCGCAAATAATGAGTAGGTCGATTTAAAATTGACCATCAATTGAATAAGTACATATACTGGTATATATCCCGAACATGAATCTTCTTAGCACTATTATTTGATATGCTTTCATTTCACATGTTTAGAGCTAAGCTGGCTTTACCTATTGAATTTTTTTTTTTTTTTTTTTTTTTTTTTTCTGGAATATTTGAAAAGATAATGTATAAGCCAAGCCAAGGTAACTTTAAAGCCAAGAATTACACAAATCATTCTAATTATTGCCATACCCTTATAGGGTCGTAATAGATATAAACTATACAGACCATGTTACATAATAATGTTAATAATAAATGTAAGTATTACATACGTTGCAATAAATGATTGAGTAGGTATTGTACCTACTTTTAATTTTATCGTTCCAACATCATGTTAGTTTACAGGTATTAAGAGTATTTTCTCTAATTATTTTTCCTTGCTCGCAATATACTTTTGTTGTATATTATGATAATAAGCCATGAACTTTCACCCCATATTTTTAAATATTTTCGCACCATATCTGCACTCTCGACCCACGAGTCATTGCGTAGGCTCGCACGTGTTGCATGAAACTTGTGGACCTGGATTCTAAAGAGGAAATGTCCACGCTAAATAGATCACGCTTCGTAAATAAAAGAGTTACTTATCTAAACTTTTTGTTTTCAGCCTAGTCAAGACTGATAGAATTAAGTATATTGCCATTTTAACTAGAAATTGTATCAGATAAGCAAAGCAAACCAGCCATTCTTTTGCATGGTTTACGTTTTTCGCATGCACGACTTAACTTTGTCTTTAAAGGCAGAGATAATACCCGGAGCAAATATAAAGATAAAATTATATTAGAGAGTGCAAAAACCATTTCTCAGTAAAAATGGTCGAAACTGTGGAATAGCCAGCAGGTCGAAGTTCAATATTTTTTCTTTAAAATTATTTAATCAGCTGGTGCCAGAGTTATTTCTACAGAACCCATAAATTGAAAAACATTTCTCACTAAAAATGATCGACCCTGTGGAACAGCCAGCAGGTCAAAGTTCAATACTTGTTCTTTAAAATTATTTGAGCAGCTGTTGCCAGTTCTTTCTACAGAACCCATACATTGAGAAACATTTCTCAGTAAAAATGGTCGTCCCTGTGGAATAGCCAGCAGGTCAAAGTTCAATACTTTTTCTTTAAAATTCTTTAATCAGCTGTTGCCAAGAGTTCTTTCTACAGAACCCATAAATTGAAAAACATTTCTCACTAAAAATGGTCGAACCTGTGGAATAGCCAGCAGGTCAAAGTTCAGTAGTTTTTCATCAGCTGTTGTCAGAGTTCTTTCTACAGAACACTTAAATACCACTGCACTAAGTAGGTATTGTGGCAATTTTTACTAAAGAATAATAATATAAGCAGTTGACTCTGAAGTGTGTGAAACTGTGGCTTTTGAGTATTACTCTGGGAGCGATTGCAAATCCCAATGGCAAAACTTTCTATAGAATTGATAAAACAATAAGTAATATTTTAGTACCTATTACGAGTACAAGCAACAAGTTATGGGTAGTATGTGTCTGAAATAAATTAATTGAATTCATTCCGATGGCCAACGGGACGCATGGAATCATTGCTTTTCGTGGTTAAAACCGGGGTTTTGGTCTCAGCGACATTATTATATAACAATACTAGCTGACCCGGTGAACTTCATATCACCTTGGCGCCACCGGTGACCAAATACTGTAAACATTCACAGGTAGGAACATTTTGTATGGGAAAATAATTTCAATTTTTTATTATTATTCACGCTACTTTTTATAATTTTCTCATCATTTAAACCTTCCCTTAGCTTCCACGGATATTTCAAAATCTAAATTAGCCACATCGGTCCCGCCGTTCTCGAGTTTTAGCGAGACTAACAACCACGATTCATTTTTATATATGTAAGAAAGAAGAAGAAATAAGATTTCTTTTGTTGAGTTGCTTATCGTCGGTTCCTTACTTGTCAAGAAACAGTTTCATGACAGTGACCGTAAATGCAGTGCCGTAGGTCTAGCGGCAGGCTGCGCTTAAAAAGAGACTTTATAGTTCCTATTATTAATAGCTCCAAAAAGGGTTGGCGCTCTTTCACCCGTATTCATGAACGCTTCAATCTACCCGCAAAAACAAGTGTTATTTCAAATTTACTTTCTTATCTGCCGCTCCCGGCATTGGTTTGGTTCAATGGACTCAATTGATTGCAAGGTTATATTAAGTTTACCTGGACTTGTTGAACCGTGGTAAACTACTGTGGTTTTAATATTTTATTGATCACAGCAGCATTATAAAACAAAACCTGGCAAATTATTATTGAATGCATATGGCACAAGAGCGCATATTGCAACTATGTTGCAGTATTAAAATTCACGCAAAAAGTTGAAAAATTTATAATTGAATGCTACATGGGTGTATAGCAATTACACTGCAACAACACCCCCAACCAAATGCTTGTAAATCGCAATCGAACTCGTATGGCTACAAGATCCCGCAGTAATTAGGTACATTGCATCAACCAAAGGGCGATACAATAAACCTTGAAAAACGCATATCTTGTCATTAAATGTTATCTTATTTTTGATCACAAAATACTATACACATTAAGCTGAAACGTAATAATAAATGAATGCATACGGCAAAATGGGTGCATATCATTAAATTGGTATCAATAAATGTTATCATGTTTAAATCACAAAATGCAATACATATTAAGCTGAAAACGTAATAAATGAATGCATATGGCAATATGGGCGCATATGATTACATTGCACCACAAGATCTATATATTTGTGAGCATTGTTAAAAATTATAATTAGACGGTGCCGTGGGCGACCGGCTTAATTATAGCTATACTGGATTCAGGGGTAACGCCGCCTGTTAACCAGGGAACTAACTACCTGCCTTCTCCTGTGCAGAGACGGAAGGTTGTGGTTGTATGTTTGTATATGCATATAAAGCTAGGTACCTTTACCAGTATTCAAATCGTCTGAAAGATATTGAAATTTTATTTTTACTAAAGTACCCTCATTAATATTTGTGAAAAGAATACTGGGAATTTGCTTTAACTAAACAAAACTTTTAAAAATATCTTATGAAATAGTCTTGGTTCCAGTGACCGCAGAGTACCTAATACCAGACCAACGAGAACAAGTCGCTCGAAAACTATGTATAAGAATTGCTTGAACATTTTCATGCTCAAAATGAAAAACGACATGTAGAATTTCATCGTGGCAATCAAGATTGTTTGCCGAACTTAATCGTTTTCAAAATTGAAATTGCAATAATCTCTGAATGAAATACCTTCCATTGAAACAAATAGCCCTGTTTTCCTGGTTTAATAGTAATAATAGTTTTCAGAATTTGCAATTGTCAGACGTTTTCAGATATAATTGAAATTATAAGGGCCGCCTCGGCGGGCACCTCTATAAAAGGCACGATCTGCTGGATCAGCGCAGGAATAATTCTACTCTGAGGTATTCTGGTGTCTTGGGACCGACCAGCGGCTACGTGTCCTTACCCGAGGGCAGTATGTACAAAAGAAATAGTTTTGAATTTGCCATACCTGGTCAGTAAGGTGTTCTACTACCTTACTCTTTTTTGTAGCTTACATCCCCGGCGACCTGGCGGTCACGTGGTCACCACCCGCGGGCCAAGTGGTGCCCCACAGCGACGACGAGGGCAGCGTGGAGGTCTCGTATACGAGTATAATACTCTGCGGTTCCTAGTACCGCTAAAGGACGATGACGTCGACTTGGTCGACTTCATCCTCGAGCACGTGTACCACTTTCCGAGATTTTTCGCACACTTTTATATTCAATCATTATTATGTGGGTAGACACATAAGTTTTCAAATTAATGATTTCACTTCACAAAATAAAATATAAAGAAACTACAACCTATTAATGTTATTTAGAACAATTTTAGAAATTATTCTATTTTAATATAACGACGAACGCTAACAGCGTTAACGTGACTTAACGGCACGGAAGTTAAGACGCCAATGACGAAACCTATCTCGGATCGAGAACTGGTGAACGAGGGTTGCCACATTCAACCCACCAGATGGAGCTACAACCGCAAAGACGGCCGGAAACGGAAGATGCATTCTCAATATATGTTTAAAAGGCTTCGAATAACGGCGAAGGACATAATGTGTACCACGCATAACTTTTTTCGTAGTAGTCCGATTTCAATAATTCTTTTTTTATTGGAAAGAATATACTTCGAAATTGTTCCCATTAAAATTTTATTGAAATCGGCTTAGCCATTTTTGATAAATCAACAATAATGTGACAAATGTAACATCAATCCGTGCGAAATATTCGCGAATTCTGTACACGGGTGATGTTGGTCATGCTGTTTTTTGCTAAAAATAAATTATTACTCTTTGACTCTTTATTCATGTGAAAGAGGTTTTCGCTTTAACTCAAAAATTATGCTATTTTCTGTCCGAACGTTGATATTTTCTTCAGGTCGCATTTATCAACAGATCTTAATGAAAATTGGTGTACGGGCTTTATAGAATAATGGAATTTTATTATCATCCGTGATTTTTAATAGAGGGGTATTTTCCTCAATAGCGGTGGATGATTATCAGGATGATTAGTGGCGCTATTTACCATCGGATTTCGATAATATTTGGTGTGATCGTTTAATATCTAAATACTAATGACGCGAGTTTAACATTTTTTACCCATCCCAAGAAGTGCTCTACGACGCTAAAATAAGTTTTCATTTCAATATAATTATTTTTCGCAAAAAAATGGCAAAACCGCCTTCCATCGTGTACAAAATTTAATTATTTTGCTCGAATTGTTTACATTATTGTTGATTTATCAAAAACGGCTCAGGCTCAGCCGATTTCTGTAAAATTTAAATGGGACCACCTCGGGAGGATACCCTTTCGAACTAAAAAATAATTTTTCGATTCGGTTCACAATTGGCGAAATTATCGATGAACATACACAAAAAAAAACATACACACGAACATAGAACCTCCTCCTTTTTGGAAGTCGGTTAAAAAAGATACTGTACTTTTTAATAGCTACTAAACATAGGCCCATCCACGTAAGTTGATTGGACCAAATCAACCACGATAGCACAGTGCGCGTTGGTAGAAGAAGTTCGTGCTTAGAACCTCCTCCTTTTTGGAAGTCGGTTAAAAAAAAAATGGCAAAACCGCCTTCCATCGTGTACAAAATTCGGATATTTTGCTCGAATTGTTTACATTATTGTTGATTTATCAAAAACGGCTCAGGCTCAGCCGATTTCTGTAAAATTTAAATGGGTGGTTCCATTTAAATTTTACCTCGGGAGCATACCCTTTCGAACTAAAAAATAATTTTTCGATTCGGTTCACAATTGGCGAAATTATCGATGAACATACACAAAAAAAACATACACACGAACATAGAACCTCCTCCTTTTTGGAAGTCGGTTAAAAAAGATTCTGTACTTTTTAATAGCTACTAAACATAGGCCCATCCACGTAAGTTGATTGGACCAAATCAACCACGATAGCACAGTGCGCGTTGGTAGAAGAAGTTCGTGCTTAGAACCTCCTCCTTTTTGGAAGTCGGTTAAAAAAAAAATGGCAAAACCGCCTTCCATCGTGTACAAAATTCGGATATTTTGCTCGAATTGTTTACATTATTGTTGATTTATCAAAAACGGCTCAGGCTCAGCCGATTTCTGTAAAATTTAAATGGGTGGTCCCATTTAAATTTTACCTCGGGAGCATACCCTTTCGAACTAAAAAATATTTTTTCGATTCGGTTCACAATTGGCGAAATTATCGATGAACATACACAAAAAAACATACACACGAACATAGAACCTCCTCCTTTTTGGAAGTCGGTTAAAAAAGATACTATACTTTTTAATAGCTACTAAACATAGGCCCATCCACGTAAGTCGATTGGACCAAATCAACCACGATAGCACAGTGCGCGTTGGTAGAAGAAGTTCGTGCTTAGAACCTCCTCCTTTTTGGAAGTCGGTTAAAAAAAAAATGGCAAAACCGCCTTCCATCGTGTACAAAATTCGGATATTTTGCTCGAATTGTTTACATTATTGTTGATTTATCAAAAACGGCTCAGGCTCAGCCGATTTCTGTAAAATTTAAATGGGTGGTCCCATTTAAATTTTACCTCGGGAGCATACCCTTTCGAACTAAAAATAATTTTTCGATTCGGTTCACAATTGGCGAAATTATCGATGAACATACACAAAAAAACATACACACGAACATAGAACCTCCTCCTATTTGGAAGTCGGTTAAAAAAGATACTGTACTTTTTAATAGCTACTAAACATAGGCCCATCCACGTAAGTTGATTGGACCAAATCAACCACGATAGCTCAGTGCGCGTTGGTAGAAGAAGTTCGTACTTAGAACCTCCTCCTTTTTGGAAGTCGGTTAAAAATGTCAAGTCGATGGTGTGAATCATTATAGTAGTTTATGCAACTGTCATATAATGAACACTCGTTACTATTATGAAACTCGCTGCGCTCGTTTCATAAACTCACACTCGTGTTTTAATACCCGTGTTATATGCAGTTGCATACACTACTTTATCTTCACTAATAAAAATAAAAAATAAAAACATATTGCGAAACATTAAATTCACGCGTACGTGTATTGTCACAGTGAACTTGGCGCCATTAAAATCTAACCAATGACTGCGGCGTCAATCAGGAGCGAGCGCGCGCTGTTCTTTTTTATTTCATTGGCACAAGATCTTACCAAAGAGTTTTGTGTATGTTAGTAGTTTCGACGAAGTTTTCACGTTTAACCCAACTGTTTTCAAAAGCCAGCCTAATATCAAAATTTTATACAACTTGTATGAGGATTTTGACATAAGGCTCGCCAGGTTAATTGGTCGCGTTTTATCGATGTTATAATGAGATTTTACGATATCGATGTGGATATTATAAGATCATTTGAAATTGCTTAAATTGAGTGTTTTGTTGTCTGTGCTATAACAGTAGTCATTATAAGTCAAATATTGGAAACATAAGTAGAATGTTACAACATTAGTGTAGATAAAAGAGTTTATTAATCAATCAATCAATCATTTTCGCGCGTATCTGTGAATCTCTGCACGTGAGAATGGAAAATGGCGTTTCCACACCACTGGCAAGGATTACAGAACAAACAAGGAGGTAAGAGAAACATCTAAGGTGAAGACTGAAAAATATTTTTTATTTATAAAGCTTATACTCCCGAGGTGGTCCCATTTAAATTTTAACAAAATCAGCTGAGCCATTTTCGTTAAATCGACAATAATGTACATGAACACCGATTCGTGCAAGCTATTCGAATTCTGTATACAGTGGAAATCGGTAGTGCCAGATAAAAGAGGATTTTTTGTAACGCCATTTATCAACCGATTTCTATAATATTTTTTAAGATCTTTTAATATTATCTTAAAAAATATTACATAGGTTATATTCATGGAATATTTGTGTCGTCATCGTTTTTCGATAGAGGGGGTATTTCCCTCAACAAAGGGGGGAGATTATCTGCCGATAAGAGGCGCTATTTATCATCGGATTTCGATAATATTTGGTAAGATCGTTTGATATCTAAATACTTACAAGATTTGCAATTTCGAATCAAATCAGTCCAGAGCAAGCCTAGATAATTATAGTCTTCGAAGATTCAGCACTACCCGTTTTCATTTCATTTCATTTATTTCATTAATAACAGCTACCATTACCGTCAGAAACTAATGCGATAGTGTAATAAATATCACACTTTAAAAAAAGTTAAGAAATGTCAATTTAAATAATAATAATGTCAAATAATTACATCAATTCATCAAATAAATTTGAAAAATAATAACTGAGAATGTCATAAAAATACAATTAACATGTCAATTAAAATTAATCATAATTAATGTCACAGGAATCTAATTATTAATGTCATAAAAATCGAATTCTATACGAATAATAAATTTTCAACCTAAAAATGGCGTCATAATTTAGTAACATCTCTATAGCAGGCATCAAACAATACCGCCCTCTTTAATTTAGGAACAGAGCACACAAACATGTCATTTTTTTGTGCAACTCGATTTAGTGTGTGCAAAGTCCGAACCATCGGTGACCTAGCGAGTAAGTTGGTTCTGGCGCGCGGCACCGCGAATAGCCGCGGCCCGCGCCGGCGCGACACGTACTCGTCCGGCACGCTCAGTCCCATCACACTCATACTGCCGAATTCGATAAGACGCCCCGGAATACTCTCATTATATAAGATGCGAGCACCACATCCCTTCTCACCTCTAGCTTGTTTGATTTAATTGATTGCTTGTCATGATTTAATGTCAGTAGTACTGTGGTGAGTTGCAAACACACATTTAACTTGACTATTTTATAGTCTGTGATAAGACGTGGGCACAACACTATTTTAGTCAAACAAAACCAACCCACGTTCCATCACTAGACAGGGAATGCCGTTTTCAACTTCTTCAACGACCGCCGAAACATAAATTATTCTTGACAATTTTGTAGGTACCTACTTACTCTATCCTACTTCCTACTAATATTATAAACGCGAAAGTTTGTGAGTAGGTATGTATGGATGTTTGTTACTCTTTCACGTACAAACAAATGAACTGATTTGGATGAAATTTCTTTAATATGAAGGTAGCTTAGATCTTGGATTAACACATAGGCTACTTTTTATTTCAGGCTAACGGGTGTAACACCGCTGGGTGCAGCTACAATTAGGCCACTTACCGCCACTAATTATAAATAGCCATAGTGCAATGTCAATTATCAGTTCTGCAGGGCAATTCTGCCGATCTCGTTGCTGAGGTGACGCGTTCTTGAGCTTCTCTCGTTTTTTTGACAGCTTTGAGCTATCAAAACTGTCAGAAAAGCGAGAGAGGTTCGGGAGCGTATCACTTCGGTGACGAGATCGGTTGACAGAATTGCTCCG
The DNA here is from genome assembly GCA_964007245.1 of Hypomecis atomaria. NCBI lineage: Eukaryota > Metazoa > Arthropoda > Insecta > Lepidoptera > Geometridae > Hypomecis > Hypomecis atomaria. Next base: position 5,883,527 of record OZ023307.1, on the reverse strand, counting down.
CTGGTATCAAAATATGTACAATCATAAATCCTCAACTACATTGTTTTTCTTCGGACTGTGTCCTCGAGAGCTAGAATATTCAAGAAAAAATAGCTCAACTGACCTAAGCCGCATTTCAGGTTCCAAAGTACCATTGATTTGAATCATTGATGGTACAATTTACGCAAGTAGATATACTTCGCTCGTACAATCATGGACAGTCCGTTCCGCAAGCAAGTTTATATCTTAAGGCCCCCATTCACCATCAGTCCAAATGGATGACATCCAAATGAATGTGGTTAATGTTGCCAATTTAGTGTATTTAAATTTAGACTTCATTTTTTACAGAAACATTGTTGAAGATATATGTAGCCAGAAATATGTACATGAAGATAAATCCACAGATGATTTAGTTTAAAGGTAATCAGACAAGTTGCTAAACTATTTTTGACGCTAAAGCGCTCGCTATACCAATGAAAAGTCGCCATTTCTAACGACGGAGTCGCAAACTCGTAACATCGAATGGATGTCATCCATTTGGACTGATGGTGAATGGAGCCTATTACTATTATGTATGAGACAAATCACTCAAGTTGGCGGATGTGAAGTTAGTTACAAGCTGCGCTATACCCAATCCTAACTGAAGTTCACATAAAGTTGCATGTTGATTGGATAATATTGGATATTGCGCAGCTTATAGCTGACTTCACATCCGCCGAATTGTATGATTCGGCCTGTAGCTGTCGTGTAGAAGTACCATAATCCACAAGATTGGAATGGTAATGCCTGACCTTATCACCTGTTATCTATTTTAATAAATGGTTGCTGTTGTTTTTTTAAATCAAAATCACCCATAATGATGAAGGCGGTGGTGGTTCTGGCGTGCTGCCTAGCAGTTGCTTCAGGTAGGTAATATTAATGTCTATTTTAACGTGATAACGCCTTATAAATCGATGAACGCCAGCTGCACGCACGAACAAGTGTCACGTTCCGCCTAGGCCGGGCTTTTTGTTCCGCAAACAAGCGATAGAGAGGCACCATCGTCCTAAGCTAACGTTTGACAAAAGTCGCAGAACAAAAGTTGTTAGTTGATGTACAGAATAAGCCCCTAAGAGGATGCTAATTGTTTAGAAATAACCCTGTATTTTTTTATGTATAACCACGCATAACTTTGTTCATAGTAGTTTCGATTTCAATAATTTTTATTGGATAGAATATACTTCGAAATTGGTCCCATTTAAATTTTATCGAAATCGGCTGAGCCATTTTTGATAAATCAACAATAATGTGGAAAATGCTACATCAATCCGTGCGAAATATTCGCGAATTCTGTACACGGGTGAAGTCGGTTATGCTATTTTTTGCAAAAAATAATTGTTAGTTTATATTATAATTATTTATACCACGGGACAAAGCGCGCACTAAAATTACGAGACAAAATAAATACCTCATCATCCCGATGTTTCGATCGAGTTGCATCGATCGTGGTCACGGGTAGACTGCAATGTGAAACAGCAGGTACTGCCAATTCGACTTGAACTTAAAAAATTGTTACTATGTACTATACACAACACTGACGGTATCTACTAATGTCTTGCTGCCTGCACTACGCGATTTACACTTGTTGACAACAGCGGATTCCGCGACGACGATAACATAAATCCATCCTCCCGGTTTAAATTGTTGTTTTTTGATTTCCACCACTTCACGAACAGTTCTTGATAAATAGTATCGATCCGTGGAGTTTCTGAGAGTCAATTTTTAGTTGTTTTATGAAACAGTTTTCTTTAGTTAACTAATGTAGGTAACTAGTGTAACTGTGTATTCTATACTAATATAATAAAGAAGTAAAGTTTGTGAGTTTGTGAGGTTGTAGGGGGTAATCTCTGGATCTACTCAACCGATTTCGAATTTTTTTTTTACCAATAGAAAGCCACATTATCTGTGAGTGTCATAGGCAAAAGTAAGCGCAGGCGAAGCCGCGGGCATAGGCTAGTTAACTATAAACAGTGTAGTAGGTATTATACACACTTATTTTCCCCCAGGAAAATAACAGCTAACAGTCCTGTGCTGACGAAAAACTTCCTTCCCCTTTTGCCTTCCCCTTTGCTTTCATCCATCTACTAATCATCCATCAGCCATAGAACGCCCACTGCTGGACATAGACCACTTTATGAATCTACAAAGAGACCAGAGTTTCTCTGTTTACCTTGGCCTTAATTCACTGTATTGATTTAAGCTACCGACGCAAAAACGACGGGTGTTAAGTCAGACGTGTCTGTGTTTATGTCTGTCTGTGGCATCGTAGCTCTCAAACGGACATCGGCTTGGCATGTTTTTTGTAAGCAGATGGACTGATTTTGATTTTGTTTTTGAGATGAAATCTTCTTTACCGACGTTGTGCACTTTTAGGGATAAGTAAAAAATGGTAAACTCACGTTAGACCGTGACCAAAAATTCGTAAGACGGATGACGTAATGTTCAAGTTTTCACTTCTGCCAGCGCTTCCGGAGTGTAATCCGTTGTTTTTAACCGACTTCCAAAAAGGAGGAGGTTCTATGTTCGTGTGTATATATTTTTTTTTGTGTATGTTCATCGATAATTTCGCCAATTGTGAACCAAATCGAAAGATTCTCTTTTAGTTCAAAAGGGTATACTTCCGAAGTGGTCCGATTTACATTTTACAGAAATCGGCTGAGAAGTTTTTGAAAAAACCAACAATAATGTAAGCAATTCGATCGAAATATCCGAATTTTGTACACGATGAACATCGATAATTTAACAATCAGAGATCGGAATGCGGAGGTGATGGAGGCTCTGGGCCGGGAGGAGGCAATACAATTGTAACAAAGGGAAAGGGAGCGATCACAAGCAGAGTAGGTAAACGTAGCCTCGGACTCTGCTAGTGATCGCTTTCACAAATTAAATCATAATAAGTGTGTACGTAATTGTGTAATGTAATGTATAGAAATTGTGTGCATTGTGTGCATGCCCTGAGCATTCATGCTCGCCATCGAAGGCTCCTTCTTGCGGCGGCGTCGGGTCGTTCTCTTCCCTCAAATATGGTCGAGGAGAGCGATGGCTGGCACATGCGTCACACTCGTGATCGGGTGCTGCATGCGGGTCGCCGGTTTGCTCGCGGCATTCACGCAAAGCACTGAAACTACTAACTTAGACTAAGATTTAAACTAACCTCTCTCTATTGTACAGTCGAATTCTTTAAAATGTAACTACTCAACAAAGGGCACAGACCCTGGAGTCTGTGGGTCAATAATTTAAATATTAAAAAAAAAAAAAAAAAAAACATCGATAATTTCGCCAATTGTGAACCGAATCAAAAAAATATTTTTTGGTTCGAAAGGGTATACTCCCAAGGTAGTCCCATTGAAATTTTACAGAAATCGGCTGAACCGTTCTTGATAAATCAACATTAATGTAAACAATTCTAATTTTGTACACGATGGAAGGCGGTTTTGCCATTTTTTGCAAAAATAATTATTGAATTTAATCTTGCTCTTACAGCATTCCCAGCCGATGACCCTGTGCTGTCAAAATGGGACCCTGAAGGCCTGCGCTACTCCTACATGCAAGATGACGAAGGAAACGCTCACTTGGTGGACCACTGGCTGAAGATGAGTGACCTGGACCGCCTGGCGCGCTACAACCCTGATGCGTCTAACGTCTACCATCTCTTCACCAGGTATACTAGTAGTTCTTTGTAGCGCTCATAGCGTAGTTTGACTTGGTGTTGTTAAGATATCACCAAAATTAGGCAACGATCAGTCTTCGGATGGGTGGCATTTACAACTGGGCGTTACCGTAGAAGCCGTAGTGGTCTAGTGGTAATGACACCCGCCTTACAATCGTGAGGTCGTGGGTTCAAAACTCGGTCCCGTACCATGAATTCCTTGTACGGAATTTCACACCACTGGCTTTTCGGTGAAGGAAAACATCGTGAGGCAACCTGCATACGTCCAAGGAAGAAATTCGATGGCGTATGTGAATCCACCAACCCGCACTGGGCCAGTGTGGTGGATATGGCCTAATCACCCTTCGTGGGTAGGCCTACGTCCTGCAGTGGACTATTAAAAAGGCTGGTACAGATATCGTAGCTCGGATGACACGTTAAAGAGCTGGGTTTGCTCAGTAAACATGAAAACACCCTGACAAATTTTGCTCTTTAAACAGAGTTATTTCTAATCAATTAGCAATCCTTTCAAGGGCTTATTCTGTACATCAAAACTAACAACTTTGTTCTACGACTTTTATAAATTCTCAAAAAAAAGTTGTTGTTCCATAGAAAAATATCGTTCATCCTCGACAAAATGTATGGAACAGCTGATATTTTTAAAGTTTTAACAAAAGTCGCAGAACAAAAGTTGTTCGTTTTGATGTACAGAATAAGCCCCAAAAAGGATGCTAATTGATTAGAAATAACCCTGTATACTTAGTCGCGAATCTTGGAATGAGATACTTAACGGTCTTGCTAAATATTATCTAAATTGGCTGATAAACAGCGCGACTGCAAATTTCCCCCTCTTTTTGAAGGAAATACCCTTTGTAACCGACTTCCAAAAAGGAGGAGGTTCTATGTTCGTGTGTATGTATATATATATATATATATATATATATATATATATATATATATATTTGTGTATGTTCAGCGATAATTTCGCTAATTTTGAACCGAATTATTGGTACACTCCCAAGGTGCTCCCATTTAAATTTTACAGAAATCGGCAGAGCCGTTTTTGATAAATCAACAATAATTTAAACAATTCGAGCGAAATATTCAAATTTTGTACACGATTACGCTTTTGCCATTTTTTGCGAAAAATAATTACAATCAAAAATCGCCAACGGCAAAAAAACTATTGAAATATAGAATCTGTGTACCAGTTTCGACGAAATTTGTTCAATAATGCGACCTGTAGAGGAGAACCAACATCCGGACAGATGAAAGCAAAATCGTCGACTTGAAACAGAGACTTTCACTTCGTTTTGGTCAATTACAACTCAGAATCGACAAAATGTCCGAAACAAATGGTTTTTAACCGATTTCCAAAAAGGAGGAGGTTCTATGTTCGTGTGTAAGTATGTATCTTTTTTTTGTATGTTCATCGATAATTTCGCCAATTGTGAACTGAATCGAAAAATATTTTTTTGTTTGAGAGAGTATACTCCCGAGATGGTCCCATTTAAATTTTACAGAAATCGGCTGAGCCGTTTTTGAAAAAACCGACAATGATGTAAGCAATTCGAGCGAAATATACGAAATATGAACAGGATGAACATCGATAATTTCGCCAATTGTGAAACGAATCGAAAAAATATTTTTTAGTTCGAAGGGGTATTCTCCCAAAATGACCCCATTTAAATTTTATAGTAATCGTCTGAGCCGTTTTCGATAAATCAACAATAATCTGAACAATTCTAGCGAATTTTGTACACAATGGAAGGTGGTTTTGCCATTTTTTGCCAAAAATAATTGGTTTTCTCGAATTTTTTACAGTTTGCCCCCATAATAAAAGTAACGCTGATTTGAATCACCTCCTTTCAGCTTACACCAGTTCTGGATAACCCTGTATTGATTTCTATATCAACTTCGGTTCTGCGTGATATTAAGTCTTCCTTCATTCCAGGGCCAATCCGTCCAGAAGCCAACCGCTCTTCTTGAACGATGTGAACCGCGTACATAACTCCAACTTCAACGCGCGCCGCCGCACCATCGTACTCATGCATGGTTTCATGGGATCTGCCACTTCAGGCTTCAACACCGTGCTTGTACCAGGTATAACGTTAAATGTATAAATCACTATCACTACATAGTATAAAACAAAGTCGCTTCCCGCTGTCTGTCCCCATGTATGCTTATATCTTTAAAACTGCGCAATGGATTTTGATGCGGTTTTTTTTAATAGATAGAGTGATTCAATAGAAAGGTTTATATGGATAATACACCTGTGCGAAGCCGGAGCTGGTCGCTAGTAAATAAATATACATATTTGGGGACATCTTACACACAGATATTGTTCGTTTACATAATATTATGTACTTAAAACTATTTTGTAAAAGATTATTGTACGCTAGAAATGGGCAAGCTGTTGAATCCAATTTTTGTAACATCTTTTTACACGGCTTAAACAATAAACGTTTTCTTATTCTTATTCAGACTCTGACCCCAAGTTAAGCAAAGCTTGTGATATGGCTGCCAGAGACTAATATTACTACATAAACAATGTATGTATATGTAGTAATATCTTACCCTGTATAAGTAGGTACGTATTTAAAAATATGTATGTCATACATATTTTAAATACGTACTTATACAGGGTAATAGGTACTAAACAAAAAACCTTTTAAGGGCGGGTCTAGACAAACATCTTTTGCACTACATCTTTTGAAAATATACAAAAAAAAATTCGCTTCTCCATACATTTTGCCGCACGTTACGAACTTTTTGTATAAAAAAGCTGATTTTTTTCTTCGTGATTTTCCAAAATTCCTAGAACAAATGTTGTTTGTCTAGATGTATTAGACCGGCCCTTAAAATATTTTAGGATTAATACCTATGACCCTGTATAGATAGTACCTGAATAACATCCAGACACAGAGCAAACACCTATCTACTTATGTTCATAACATAAATATGCTTGCCCTGGGTGGGAATCGAACCTCTTTAACCCAGAAGTCAGGGTCACTTACCACTGAGCTACCGAAGCAGTCAATTGGTGACGCCAGAAGCTCCGCAGCTCCACGTTTTTTTGAGAACGACGAGGTAGATTCAGTAGCAAAATAAGAATAAGTGACGTCTGATTTCAGTACAAAAATTTACACGTTTAGTAGTTTGCAAGGTTTTGAAAATGGTAACACTGTTCTGGAATGGCTATACAGATTACTATACCCAGCACCGCATATTTTCCCATTTTTGGAGTCTTCCTAATAACTAAAATGTTTTTACAAGCATTTATTTCACTTGCAATGGATGTACCTATGTATGTAAGTATGTAAGTGCGGGCGGAATCTTGTAAGTTAAATTGAACCAACTTCCCGGTTTCTGATTGAGCTGAAATTTTGCATGCATATGTATATCGCGTGACAATGCAATAATATGGTACCATGGAGCTGATCTGATGATGGAATCGGAAGGTGGCCATAGGAAGTCCTGTACCAAACAAGATAGACCCGTTGTGTTTGGGCTTGTTTTACTTGTCTTTGATAGCACTCTGCTGCCACATTGTAACCAGGATCTCAAAATGTTTAAAATTTATAATAATTGATTCTTAATCATAATAATATGTATGTAATAATATGTTGTTTTGTCCCTGTAATTTATTCTTTATGTAGGTAATGTGGCTGTCTAATAAAGTGTTATTGTATGTTGTTTGTTTGTTTGTTTGTTATGTAGGTACAAACCAGCTAAGAATTTAAATATTTTCCAAATAGAATGTGGTCAACAGAACTGTTACTACCTAACAAAGAATACATTGTGCATTCCTCAAAATTATCCTGGATATTAATGCAATTAAGTCAGTTTCCCATTTCGAATTACAATTATGGCAAAATAGCTAAATCAATTTCTGGAATCAAGATTTGTGACTCAATACGTATATCTTGCATAAATAAATAAAACAAAGTAAAGCTGAGAATGTCATCTTTTTCCAGCGTTCCTGGCAGCAATCGACTGCAACGTTCTCGTCCTGGACTGGAGTGCCGGATCCTTCTGGGGACCCCGAGCTATTGAAGCTGGTGAAATCCTTTGTAATTTTGGTCAACTTTATAATTTTACTACTTAACAGGCCTAACGATGGGTGATCGGGCCATATTTACCACGCCGGTGTAACTATAGTTGTAATTTTTGACCGACGAAACGGAGGAGGTACTCAATTCGACGCGTATATTTGTATTTCTTTTAATGTGTAACCACTCATAACTTTTTACATAGGTAGTAGTGCTATTTCGATAATTATTTTTTTATTGGAAAGAGTATACTTCAGAATTGGTCCTATTTTAATTTTATCGAAATCGGCTGAGCCTTTTTTATAGTTCCGTACCCAAAGGGTAAAAACAAGACCCTATTACTAAGACTCCGCTGTCCGTCTGGCCGTCTGTCTGTCTGTCTCCAGGCTGAATCTCATGAACCGCCATAGCTAGAAAGCTTTTCACAGATGATGTGTTTCTGTTGCCAAATACTAAACATAGAATACTAAAAATACTAAATACAAATACTAAAAATAGAAAAGAAATAATATTTAAGGGGGGGCCCATTTAAAAAAAATCTAAATTTTTAGCCGTTTTTCGCTCGATATCAATAATGGTAACAGGTAGATGCTTGAAATATTCACAGAATATTTATCTGCATGCTTACTTTAATAATAAATAATTATACAGCACGGAACCCTTCGTGCGCGAGTCCGACTCTTACTTGGCAGATTTTGATAAATCAACAATAATATTATAAATGCTACATCGATCCGTGAAATATTCGCGAATTCTGTACACAGCTGAAGTCGGTCATGCCATTTTTTGCGAAAAATAATTATAAGTGCTACGAATGCAACAACGCGCTGTTAATTGACTATGAGTCTATGAGACTGAATCACTCATGGTGTAAAGACTGGTCCTGTGGAAAAGGTCGACTTGCTTATCTTTCATGTTGTTCTGTACTGTACTGTACCAGCCTTTGTAATAGTCCACTGCAGGACGTAGGCCTACCCACGAAGGATGAATTAGTGACATTATTCGTGTTGTTAAATAGTGAATAAACAGAGGCTATAAACGGTGATGATGATTAATAGGATGATCTTGTTCAACGTTCTGTGAAACTATGATATCTATTTCGGAAGTTAGTAGTTTGTAGTTAATTTAAAATAACCGGCCAAGTACGAGTAGGACTCGCGCACGAAGGGTTCCGTACTGTATGGGAGCCCCCCTCAAATATTCATTTTATTTTAATTTTATTATTTATTATTGAAGCAAATATGAAATTAAATATTCTGTGAAAATTTCAAGCATCTACCTATTACCATTATTAATATAGATCGAAAAACGTCTAAAAATTCAGGTTTGTTGTATGGGTGCCCCCCTTAAATATTTATTTTATTTTGTTTTTAGTATTTTTTGTTATAGCGGCAACAGAAATACATCATCTGTGAAAATTTCAGCTGCCTAGCTATCATGGTTCATGAGATACAGCCCGGTGACAGACAGACAGACAGACAGACGGACAGACGGACATCGAAGTCTTAGTAATAGGGTCCCGTTTTTCCCTTTGGGTACGGAACCCTAAAAAAGATATTAGTAGTATGTACATAGAGAACGAAGTCATGTCTTTTGTCGCGGGTGACATATTGGACCCTGAGCGTAGCGAGGGACTCTAGAGTTGACTCACGAGCGACTCCCTAGAGTCCCTAAGGATATTCATACAATAGCCATACGTTAGAATAATAATGTCATGCTTTATTTGGGATTAAAATTGTACGATATACATGGTTATAGGTATTAAACGCAAAACATTTTAAGGGCGGGTCTAGAACATCTAGCTAGACAAACAATTTTTGTACCACGATTTTCGAAAATTCGCTCAAAGAAATCCGCTTCTCCATACCGCGCGTTGACCAACTTTTTAACCGACTTCCAAAAATGAGGAGGTTCTATGTTCGCGTGTATGTATTTTTTTTGTGTATGTTCATCGAAAATTTCGCCAATTGTGAACCGAATCGGAAAATTCTTTTTTAGGTCGAAATATACTCCCGAGGTGGTTTCATTTAAGTTTTACCGAAATCAGCTGAGCCGTTTTTGAAAAAAAAAACAACAATAATGTAAGCAATTGGAGCGAAATATCCGAATTTCGTACACGATGAACAACGTTAATTTCGCCAATTGTGAACCGAATCGAAAACTTTTTTTTTAGTTCAAAAGCGTATACTCCCAAGGCGGTCCCATTAAAATTTTACAGAAATCGGCTGAGCCGTTTTTGATAAATCAACAATGATGTAAACAATTCGAGCGAAATATTCGAATTTTGTACACAATGGAAGGCGGTTTGCCATTTTTTGCGAAAAATAATTATTGTATGAAAATGCTGAATTTTTTCTTCGTGATTTTCCAAAAGTCCTAGATCAAAAGTTGTTTGTCTAGATGTACTAGGCCCTTAAAGCGTTTTGCGTTTAATACCTATGACCCTGTATAGGTAATAATTGGTCATTTTCGACCAGGTGCTATTAAAAACCGTTTATTTTAGGCCAGGCTGGTGGAAGGTTCATCAACTGGCTGAACAGAATCACAGGCAGCACCCCGAACCTCTATCACATCGTGGGCTACAGTGTGGGAGGTCATGGTGCTGGCATCATCGCCAGGACTGTTAATGGAAACGTCGGATACGTTCATGGTAAGGATAGAAACCTGTTTTTCGTCATTAGCATCGTCTCTTCTCTCATGAGCGTAGGTGAAGCATGATCGGGCCTTGCTCATCCCAGAAAACATGAAAATCAAAGTGTAGCTTATGGGGAGACATCAGAGAGGTTCTTCCCTTAAGTCTGTCACTCTTTTTCAGAGATTGACAGATTCTTTGGAATGATAGGAACATTCTGTACTATACTGTACTGTATCAGCCTTTTAATAGTACACTGCAGGACGTAGACCTACCCACGAAGGGTGATTCCACCACACTGACCCAGTGCGGGTTGGTGGATTCACATACGCCATCGAATTTCTTCTACGGACGTAGGCAGGTTGCTTCACGATATTTTCCTTCACCGAAAAGCCAGTGGTGTCAAATTCCGTCCCTAAATTCCGAAGAACTCATTGGTACTGGCCTGGGATTTGAACCTACAACCTCTCGATTGTATGGCGGGTGTTACTACCACTAAACCACCACGGCTAGTAACACAACAATAATTTTACAACGCTACTATATATGATGTACCTAGTAGTAATGTCAATTAATATAATTCTTACTCTTATTTTTATCAATGTGTAAAACAAAATTGAATGCAATTTTTATTGTAAAAAATTAACATTGACGTGTAATGTTTTTCTTACGAATGAAATTAATATGAATATAACACACACACGACTTTAATCATTCTGTACCTATATCTGTATCTATCTCTACCCACGCTGGCCCAGTGCGGGTTGGTGGATTCACACACGCCATCGAATTCCTTCTACGGACGTATGCAGGTTGCCTCGCGATGTTTTCCTTCACCGAAAAGCCAGTGGTGTGAAACGTTCATAAGTTCCAAAGAAACTCATTGGTACAGCGAAGACGGCCACAATTTATATTTTTTAAATATTAGGTGACATCTTACACACGGTCTCTGCCCTCAAACTAAGCAAAGCTTGTGATATGGCTGCCAGAAACTGAAATACTACAAATACATACTTATATAGATAAAACCTAAATAACACCTACACAGAGCAAACACTTATGTTAATCACATAAATATTTGCCCTGGGTGGGAATCGAACCCACGCCTCTTTAACCCTGGAGTCAGGGTCACAAACCACTGAGCCACCGAGGCAGTCATTTGTAGGGGAGGAGGGTTTACTACCGCTAAACCACTACAGCTATCCATCACCATCCACGGTATTAATCATTATCTTCTGAAATTCAACCAGGCTATAAAGCATGCGACCACGAAAAGCGACGAAAAGAACTAATTTCGATGTGTGAAAAAGTGACAGTTATATACTTTGCCATAACGCTGTCTCGTTCTGACACTACGAACGAAATATTTTTTTCATGCAGGATGGATGGCAGGATTTCACCAGAATAGTGTGTTATCAGGTTTAGACCCCGCTGAGCGTTGGGAGGCTGGTTGGCTGTTCAGACCCAATGACGGTCTCTACACTGAAGTGATCCACACCAGCACCATGGGGGAGATCCAGCCCATGGGACAGGTGGACTTCTACCCTAACGGCGGGTCCAACATGCCTGGCTGCTTGACCGCGCTTTGTGACCACTACAGGTAATAACCCAGTAAATCAGTAAAAGTGTGAAATAAAACAAGTACAATAATACTTATTTAAAAAAAAATATAACAAGCTTTTACCGAACAAGTACTCGCTAAGACGAATCAAACGAGCCGAAACTCGATAGGGTTGCGTCATTTCATTACAGAGTTCCAATAACCATCTTCCAGCTCCATCATCAGACCCTGGTTAATATTGAAAAACAAATTACTCGCCAAGACCATACAAATGAACCCAAACTCAATGAGGTTGTGTTGTTTCGTTGCTAAGTTCCTTTGGCCACCTTCCAGCTCCATCATAAGATCAGCACCATGTCATCATAATATTGCATTGTCACGCAATTTACACATGTATGCAAATTTCAGCTCAATCGGTAATCGGGAAGTGGATCAAATTTAACTTGCAAGATTTGATTACAGACCGACAGACAACGGGACAGGTGAACCTAAATAAAAGCTTGTAAAATGAACTCTTACAGCCTACTGTATTGAGAGACTGTTGATGTTATGACTGCTAAAATTATAATCTGTGGAACTAGTCTACCAATTTTCAACAAGTTTTTTTTTAAATCTAAATTAAGATTGAAGTCAAGTGTAAACAGACGCTTCGCCCACTTCGTTTGCTTCGCTCAATCATAATTATTTTTCGCATAAAAATGGTAAAACTGCCTTCTATCGTGTACAAAATGAATATTTCGCTCGAAATGTTTAGATTATTGTTGATTTTTCAAAAACGGCTCAGCCGATTTCTGTAAAATTTAAATGGGACCACCTGGGGAGTATACTATTTTGAACTAAAAAAAAATTCGATTTTGTTCACAATTGGCGAAAATATCGATAAACATACACAAAAAAGTACATACAGACGAACATAGAACCTCCTCTTTTTTGGAAGTCGGTTAAGTAGTATGGATCTATTGACCTTACTGTAATTTAACTTCGTTATTTCCAGGTCATACTACTACTTGGCTGAGTCCCTGGTCACTGGTGGCTTCACTGGTAGACGGTGCCTGAACCTTCAGGAGGCTACATCCAACCGCTGCACAGGAGTTGGTACCCTGAGGCTAGGTGGCATTGAACCTAAGAATGGGTAAGAGATCATTGGAGTTTTTTGGACTGGTGTGAGCTCAAAGTTTATAGACATACACTGCTTGTTGAACCTTCAAGAAGCCACTTCCAACCGTACTCCGTAACCTAAAGATTAGATGGCATTCTATCTTTGGGCCAATGCACTGAAATAGCTGAAAGAAATATATCTGTAAGTAATATTCGGCACGGACAGTCTTCAGATAGAAGACCGCGGATGGCCATGGTAGCTGGGTGGCATTGCGCGTAAGAATGGGTAAGAGATAAATAATCGGCAAACTCGAGTCAGACTCGCGCACGGAGGGTTCCGTACTGTATGGGAGCCCCCCTTAAATACTTATTTTATTTTAAATTTATTATTGAAGGGAATATAAAACTAAATGTTCTGTGAAAATTTCAAGCATCTACCTGCTACCATTATTAATATAGAGCGAAAAACGTCAAAAAATTCAGGTTTGTTGTATGGGAGCCCCCCTTAAATATTTATTTTATTTGTTTTTAGTATTTTTTGTTGTTGTAGTGGCAACAGAAATACATCATCTGTGAAAATTTCAGCTGCCTAGCTATCATGGCTCATGAGATACAGCCCGGTGACAGACAGACAGACAGATGGACAGACGGACAGACGGACAGACGGACAGACGGACAGACGGACAGACGGACAGACGGACAGACGGACATCGAAGTCTTAGTAATAGGGTCCCGTTTTTCCCTTTGGGTACGGAACCCTATTTAAAAAAGTGCAAGTGGAGTCCCTCCGCGCAATAGAAGTGAAACTTCGACGCAACAGTGCGTTTCATTAACGGTAGCGTTAAACGTTTAACGCAACCTTGTTGGAAGTCGCATTACAAGTTTCACTTCAATAAGTCCTAATCCAGTTTCATATACCTACTTTATCTGTTAAAAGATGTATATAGTCCTTAAGTTTGGAAATAAACATTATAATATATAGGTATTTATAGTAATATAACAGCTAATTGTTTTTGTATGGCCAAGTTGGCACTTGACAATTTTGCCTTAAGTCAACGATTTTGCTTTCGTCTATCCGAATGTTGATTCTTGTCTACAGGTCGCATTTGTCAACTAATCTCGACGAAACTTAATACTCAGCTTTTATATATTAAGATTTTTTGACGTTGGCAATTTTTGGGGCATTTTCCTCAAAAGGGGGAAAATTTAGTCTCGCGCTATTTATCAGCTGATTTCGAAAATATTTGGCAAGATCGTTTAGTATCTGAATCCTAACAATATTTGCGAGTATGGACCAAATCAGTCAAGAATGAGTTGAGATATAGGCTTATGAAAATTTAGTTAATGAGATGTGCCGAGAGGTCTACTGTTTGGAGAACTACTAGTAATATAATCAACTATTGTTTCAGAAACACCGGTATTTTCCACTTGACGACCAACGCACGACAGCCCTTCTCTCGAGGATAAGAAGACTTTCTTCATCATCATACGTAGGACCTCCACCAAAGACTTTCGTAGAACAGATTTTACCTATTAATCTCCGAAACCCGATCGAAGCGATATTCTCCATCCATCAACCGTAAGACGTCCATAGCTGGACATAGGCCTCCCCTATAAGACCGGTCGGAAGCGGCTCGCTCGTCGTCTAGATGAGGTCGTCAGTCCACCTTGCAAGGGGACATCCTACGCTGCGATTGCCGGTACGTGGTCTCCTTTCTATATCTTTACAGCCCCGCAGACTATCGGTTCTCAGAACTTTGTGTCCTGCCCACTGTCATTTCATCTTGCCAATCCGCTAGACTATGTCGGTAACTTTGGTTCTTCTACGGATCTTTTCATTCCTTGTTGGATCTCGCAGAGAGACTCCGAGCATAGCCCTCTACATAGCTCGTTGAGCATATTCACAGAGCCCATAGTAAAAAACCACGACTCAGTTCCATAATGGTTCCAAATGTCAGCACCACATGACGATCGAAAACTCACGTCTTGCATTACTTTGGTCAATATTACCTTGTCTGTCTTGTGAATGTCTTACGCTACGTTGTCCGATCTGTATTCTGTACTTGATTATTTCGGCAGTATCAACCTGCGTGCTAAATGTCTCCTGACAACTTATAAATTACTCAACCCCTTAATGACAAAAAAACTCATTTCTGAGCGCTCGACTCGCTCACGCTTTATTTTAGTTAAGCAATGACTGAATGTATGTAATTTATTCAAGAAATTGTTATTTAATTTACAATTTTTCACCGAAATAAATTTTATTTAAACTGAATGAATGTTTTTAAGTTATTACGTCAAGTTTTTTTTTGATCTGAAGTGTGAAGTCGATTATCTTAAATATGTAATTATTTTTCTTAAAAATCTCAACACCGACTTCTACCTTGTACAGAATTCGAACAGTTTGGACGAATCGATGTAACATTCATGTACATGACTGATGATTTATCTAAAACCATCGCAGCCGATTTCGATGAAATTTAAATACGACCACCTCGGAAGCATACCTATTCGAACTAAAGAACATTTTTAGGGTTCCGTACCCAAAGGGAAAAACGAGACCCTATTACTAAGACTTCGTTGTCCGTCTGTCCGTCTGTCTGTCCGTATGTCACCGGGCTGTATCTCATGATCCATGATAGCTAGGCAGCTAAAATTTTCACAGATGATGCCGCTATAACAACAAATACTAAAACAGAATAAAACAAATATTTAAGGGGGCTGCCATACAACAAACGTGATTTTTAGTAGTTTCTTTTTTTTAGGCTTAGAGAGTAAAGTTTGTTAAATATAAAAAACACCAATATTAGAAAATAAAATATATACCTACCTAGGAAATTAATCAAATAACCCGCCCCTCATCGTTCCTGGTGCCAAGGTGCCCATAACGCTTGCTGCATTGCCGCGTTGGATAGCGATGGACATTCTTTGCACCAGAAACGAGGTAGAACGGCAGTCTCTTTCTCGAATCCTGCGCCCTATTTCAAAAATTAATAATTTGGCTTCAGCGCCCCAGCTACCCATGGTCTCCACGGCAACGGGCACGAAATAATAGCTGGGTAATATTAATAACTAGACGACCCGCCCCGGCTTCGCACAGGTGTATTATACATATAAACCTTCCTCTTGAATCACTCTATCCATTAAAAAAACCGCATCAAAATCCGTTGCGTAGTTTTAAAGATTTAACCATACAGACAAACAAACAGACAAAATAGCGACTTTATTTTATACTATGTAAGGATAACCATTGCCGCGTACTTCAACCGCTTTTTAGGGTTCCGTACCCAAAGGGTAAAAACGGGACCCTATTACTAAGACTTCGATGTCCGTCTGTCTGTCTGTCTGTCTGTCACCGGGCTGTATCTCATAAACCATGATAGCTAGGCAGCTGAAATTTTCACAGATGATGTATTTCTGTTGCCGCTATAACAACAAATACTAAAAACAGAATAATAAATATTTAAGGGGGCTCCCATACAACAAACGTGATTTTGAGTAGTTTTTTGCTCGCTATTTATAACGGCAAGAGGAATGGGGCTCCCATACGGTACGGAACCCTTCGTGTGCGAGTCCGACTCGCACCTGGCCGATTTTTTATTATTGGCGGCGTCCTCAGCCGCTGCCGCTGGAGTACGAATGGTGCGACTCAGGTGCGTGGCTGCGACAGTGCTTGCGCAAAAAAATACATGCATACTGACGAACATAGTACCTACCTCTTCCTTTTTGGAAGTCGGTAAAAAGTTATATTTTTATAATAATAAATAATTATTTTAATTCACTATGACTCAACTCGGCTTAAAACGTCATTAGCCTCCGATTATGTCGAGATCGTCGAGATAGTCTATTTCCGCTCGTATCTCGTGGACACGTGGATATGAAGAGCTAATGGCGATTCCACACCACATGTATCTACAGAGCCACAGTCCCTAAGTGAAAGTATTAAAAAAATGTCCGAGCGCCGTCATACATACCGACTTAGATATTTATGTCACCGGTTTATTGTAAGAACGGTTTGTTTACAAACTCTCGAGTTAAATTATAAACTATCGATAGATTGTGAACGGACACAACGATGTACAATTTAACGCTTTAAATTTTTGTTAGTTTGTAAACAAACAGTGTTCAAACGTGAAATTGTGAACTTGTGTGTAACGAAACTCGAAGTGGACAATGATTGGTTCAACGCATCATCCCTTTTACGGCCACTCCTCCTCCGCCGGGTGCAGCCATCCATTGTTCTTTTAAAACGGTGTAAAGATGACTTTTATTATCATTTAATCTGTATAATTTTTTATGTATGATCACGCATGATGTTTTTTTTCATTGGATAGGTGTACCCTAAAGTTATTTCCATACCCATATACATTTCATTAAAATTGGTTTCTAAAAAATCAATAGTACTTACAACGATTTGATTGAACTGTCCGAATATTGTAAGTCTTGATTGAAGATTGTAGTCGATCGTACTGTTTTTGGCGAAAAATTATTATTTTTACAATGAAATCAGAGATGAAAGTGAGGATTTAAACATACGAAATTATTTTTGCTAAGATCAAACTAATTTACAAATTATCCAACCTATAACCAAAATGTACCTACTAGTGACAAACTAAAATTACTGTTGTTTTCCTTTTTTATTCCGGAACTCAGATGCAGACTCGAAGGCGGTTCACGGATCCAAGGTTGGCACATGGGGAACAAATCCCTCCCAAAATTCCATTGAAACAATGATTATAATTCTACAGCATTTGTTGTTTGCTCTATAGAATTATATTCTATAGAATTCTATAGTGCATGATACACTAGCTAAAATAGATTATTTGAGTAGAAGGTAAAAGTATGTTGAAAGCTGTTACTACATAGTAATGCATGACCCTAAAAATGAAAGTGACTCGTAAAATGACCGTTGGGCTATTGTCCTGCGGATCTTCAAAATTCTCGACAAACAAAAAGACATGCACATTATTGCACATCTGTGCTCTCCGGGGTTAGTTTACGGAAAGACCCAATCTAGTGATGTGCAGTTATTTTGGAGTCTCAGTACAATACCATATTATTATTTATGTTTGGCTTTTCACATAGTATTGAAACTAGTGGCAAAATATACCGGACAAGTGCGAGTGGAAAGTAAGCCGTCTCTGCACGTAGATATTTTTTTAGTTGTGAGGGGGTTTTTTAAGTAGATAGGTAAATGTATCAATTTATAAGACGGTTTTTTTGCCAATCATAATTCTAGGTCAACAGAAAGTACGCTATATGTTTTTGTTTACCATGTGAGAATCGAAATTAATTATTAGTTTTCGCCAAAAATAGTACAATCTACTTCAATCATAGCTATCTACTTACGGACAAACTTCGAATATTTAATTTTTATTCAAGATGAATTAAATGAACCGAGACACGATGGGGTTGCGTTGTTTCTTTACTGATTTCATTTGAACACCTTACATCTCCATCATCAGATCAAACTAAAGCGAATCAAATGAGTCGAAATTCGATGAGGTAATGTCGGTTCATTACAAAGTTTCTGTGACAACCTTCTAGTTCTATCAACAGACCCTAGTTACCAATGAAAGACAAACTAGTCGTCAAGACGATTCAATTGAGTCCTAACTCGATGAAATAGTGTTGTTTCATTTCGAAGTTCCTTTGGCCACTTTCCAGCATCATCAGATTGGCACCATGTCATCAAAATATTTCATTGTCGTGCGATTTACACATGTATGTAAAATTTCAGCTCAACCGGTATCCGGTAAGGGGATCAAATTTAATTTGTAAGATTGTCTAACCCCAGACAGGTAAATAAAAGTTTGTAAAAAACCATCATGACTGTGTGATCATTGAATAAAAAAAAATTACACGAGTCGAAAACAGTCCGATTTTTTTACTTATATTCTGCGCCATTGTTCAATTTTAAAAAAGATTATTTTAACGGTGTAAAGAGTCAATACTGATTGCGCCATTATTCAATTTTAAAAAAGATATCTTGCGTTAAAAAAACAATGGATGGCTGCACCCGGCGGAGGAGGAGTGGCCGTAAAAGGGATGATGCGTTGAACCAATCATTGTACACTTCGAGTTTCGTTACACACAAGTTCACAATTTCACGTTTGAACACTGTTTGTTTACAAACTAACGAAAATGTGTAGCGTTAAATTGTACATCGTTGTGTCCGTTCACAATCTATCGATAGTTTATAATTTAACTCGAGAGTTTGTAAACAAACCGTTCTTACAATAAACCGGTGACATTTACATTAGATAATTCACAATGACCCGTTTTCTCGAATCTCGCCGTTATGCCGCCTAATTAGTGCTTGTAACCGAGCACTTTCGCATCGCGTGGCGTTATAGTCGGCTTGCAATCGCCTTACAACTAACCAAAAAGCCTGCCCACTACTTAGTTTGGGCAGGGTTTTGTCTCGGACACTTTTTTTGCCCGATTGTGACTCTAGAGATATTTGCTCGCAGACAGGTAAGGAAGGCTCAGCTTTAGACATGTGAGCTTCAGTCAGGATTGGTTACTGCGCAGCTTGTAACTAACTTCACATCCGCCGACTTGTATGATTCAGCCTATACAGAACATGCAAGGAAAGGAGTGAAGGAAAACTTTCTCCTTTCTACAAGTTTTTTGACCGAGCGAACGAAGCGAGCAAAGTCTCGGTTTTAACGCGACAATTTTTCTTACGTCTGTCCGGTTGTTGATTCTGCTCTACAGATCACATTTTTCAACAAATCTTGACGAACCTTGGGTTCTATGTATTTTTGTTATATTTTTCGTAAGTGATTTTTGATTTTTCATTTTACAAGCTTTTATTTATTTTCACCTATCCCGTTGTCTGTTGGTCTGTAATCAAATCTTGCAAGTTAAATTTGATCCATTTCCCGGTTAGGTTCACCTACCGATTGAGCTGAAATTTTGTATACATGTGTAAATCGCGTGACAATGCAATATTATGATGACATGGTGCTGATCTGATGATGAAGCTGGAAGGTGGCCAAAGGAACTTAGCAATGAAACGACACAACCTCATCGAGTTCGGGTTCATTTGAATGGTCTTGGCGAGTAGTTTCTCTTTCAATGGTAACCAGGGTCTGATGATGGAGCCGGAAGGTGGTCATAGGAACTATGTAATGAAACGACGCAACCCTATCGAGCTTCGGCTCGTTTGATTCGTCTTGGCGAGTACTTGTTCAGTAAAAGTTTTAAAAAAGTTTTTTTTAATACAATTACTTGTTAGTATTTACATACTAACAAAATTTGCTAGTATGAATGAAATCGGTCAAGAGCGAATCGAGATATATGTATCTATGCTTATGAAGATTCAGTTAAAGAGAGTGTTTACTGCTCAAAGAACTACTAGTGATAATATTTGGCAAGATCATCGAGTCATACTCGCAAGTATGAATCAGGGGCCTTATTGTGTAAGTGCTCTGACGTTCGGCTTCGCTTTTTCTCCTGTTCGCGCCAGCTACTCACGTCACGAGAGTGAGCGGGACGAAAAGCGAAGCCGAACGTCAGAGCGCTTACATAATAAGGCCCCAGATTGGTCAAGCTACGAGTGTATCTCGACTCGCTCTTGAATTTGAATTTAAACAGATCGAGCGAGGTCTACTGTTCAGAGAACCTAGTTTATTATTACATTGCCGTTGTTCTTGAGTGTATTCTATTTTTTAGGGTTCCATACCCAAAGGGTAAAAACGGGACCCTATTAGTAAGGCTCCACTGTCCGTCTGTCTATCACCAGGCTGTATCTCATGACCCCCCCGAATGGGTTCCCGCCTTGTCGTGGCGGGGGGGCTTAGTGGCCAGGTCTTCCCAGCCTGGTGAACGAAGAGGAACCCGAGGTGGGGCCGGCCTCTCCGGGTCTTGGGCCCAGACAAGCCCGTGCGGAGGCTGGCCAGTAGGTCGGTTTGCCGACTGAGGTGGACTGCGGTGTCGCGCTTGTCGCGATGCCGCGGCCGAGCCCATCGAGGCGGGGGCGGCGACGGGATGGACGGGCGGCGAGAAGGCCGCTGCCTATCCGTCCTGCCAGCGGCCCTAACGGGTGCCGCCAACGTGTTGGCGGAGGCGGTGGGGCTGCAAGGGAAGAGGAGTGTCGGTATCGCGACGGCTGTTCTCCCTATCCTCTGCAGCCGTAGTGGCAGGCGCGGGGCCACTTTAATTGACCCGTTGCATCGGGACCAGGGCTGTCGGATACGGGTGCTGTCTGACGCCCAGTGCTGGTTGGTCCCAGGTGGTGGATGACGATGTGTCTGGTGTTCGGCACATCGTCATTCTGGCGGGAGCCGAAGCTCCGTGGTGGGGCCCGAGTTGGGCCAGCGCTGTCGGGTGCCATGGAGGAGTGCGCAAGCGTGCCCGTAGCCCCGACACCAGGCGCAGTGGTGGAACACCCAGGGGTTTTGGTGGGTATACTGTCCAGTCGGCAGGACTCCCACATAACCACCCGCCTGCCCTCGAGGTGCGGTGGTATCTATAAAAGATTTCCCCTGGTAAAAAAAAAGGCTGTATCTCATGAGCCTTGACAGCTAGGCAGCTGAAATATTCACAGATGATTATTTCTGTTGCCGCTATAACAACAATTACTAAAAACTGAACAAAATAAATATTATACAACAAACGTGAACGGCAAGAGGAATGGGGCTCCCATACGGTACGGAACCCTTCGTGCGCGAGTCCGACTCGTACTTGGCCGATTTTTATTACATAGTCGTTGTTCTAGACTGTATTCTATTTTTAAAGCTAAATAGGTCTACATTTGGCCACCAAATTTGGTCAGATACAGGTTTATTTCTAATCAATTAGCAATTACCTTTTAGGGGCTTATTCTGTACATCAAATTAACAACTTTTGTTCTACGAATTTTGTAAAAACTCGAAAAAAAATTCAGCTGTTCCATACATTTTGTCGCGGGTGAACGATATTTTTCTATGGAACAACATTTTTTTTTGAGTTTTGACAAAAGTCACAAAACAAGAGTTGTTAGTTTTCATGTACAGAATAAACCCCTAAAAGGATGCTAATTGGTTAGAAATAACCCTGTATAGTTAGAACCCCCACAATATAATAATTGAAGTGCTATAATGCTAATTCACAGTGACGAAGACATTATGACTAATTCTAACGTATTGTTATGGCATTCTAACAAAATTCCAGATAACATACTTCAGATCGTAATCATCATAATTAAGGTTGCTATTCACTGACTAATTTTAGCAAAACTTTTGACATGTTTTATTTAACCCTAAACTAAAAAGGCCTCTCATTCGTAAAGAGTTAAAACTAAGTCAAAAATTTTACTATGTTATTAGCCATGAGACACGTAGATTAGTTCAAGAAATTTATTTTAAAAATATCGTATTTAGAGTGGGTTGCGGAGACCCACCCAGGGCAAGCATTTTTGTGATCCCCATAGGTGTTTGCTCAGTATCTAGGTGTAATTATCTGTATTTAAGTATGTATTTTAAAATATATATGGACTAGGTATTTCAGTTTCTGACAGCCATATTGCAAGTTTTGCTCAGTTTAGAGTCAGAGATGATGTATAAGATGTTACTTATTTTATTCAAGTAAAACTCACAAGCATAACTTGGTCCTTTGGTAGGCATCAGTGGTGCCGAAGCCAACACTGAGAGGCCCTTTTACAAAATGTTATAAAACTTATCTGTTAAGTAGGTACATAGAGTAGGATAATAATAACTATTGCTAGATGTGATTTGCAGTATTTTGGGCTATTGCGAAGTGCTGGTAGATGACTTACAAAGATGGGCTGTAGGATGAGGTGCGGCACCCGCCAAATAATGCCTTATTTCACAATGTTTAGGCGGGTGGTGACATCAACTAAATGGGCCCCCCCATAAAGGCTACCGTAAGTTGGCGCCGGAGGGGTAGCTTTGATGTGGGCGGGTGGTAGGGTGTCAAGAAGTTTAGTGTGCTGCGCTTTCACTAGACGCTACTCGTGGCGTTATTCCTAGGTATTATAGTCTGATCGTTTAACTGAGTCCTCGCCTGTCAGTCCCCTTTGTCGTCTACCCCCGCGCCTCTGTACCGCGCAGGCGAGGACTCAGTTAAACGGTCAGACTATACTTAATGTTAATATGGGCGGTCCGTTCTGCAAGACCGTGTCTCATTAGTTCTGTAGCTGTCGTGTAGGAACGCCATAATTCACAAGATTGGGAAGCTAATACCTGACCTTATCACCTGTTATCTGTTTTAATAAATAGTTGGTGTTATTTTTTTAAATCAAAGTTACCCACGATGATGCAGGCGGTGGCGGTTCTGGCGTGCTGCTTAGCAGTTGCTTCAGGTAACTTTCTTATGTATTCTTAAACTTCTAGGGATGTTAAAACTTAATTAGTATTTGTGTGAATGCTTTAGGTATATATCTTGTTTATTTTTAGTTACCTAGGGATGTTATATGCTTGACGAGTTTGTCTGTATTTGTATGCGAGTTCGTAGGGAGTTAATAAATTAATAGTTTAAAAACACTAGAAAAACACGCTTAGTCCATTACGTGGCCTTTCTCACAAGTGCAAACACGACTATGATACGCTATTATATAGATAGAAGACTTATCTAAGAAATCCAAAACAGCTATGATACGATTTTCCATCATGAAGTGCCTGTTCATATCTTCCAGCTCCATCATCAGATCAGTTCGACAGTACCATATTATTGTATAGTCATCAGAACTACATACAGCTGCCAATTTTCATTACGCTACGACCCTTGGAAGATGGTTAAATTACTTAGTTACCTTAGACTCCATTACATGTTAGTTACATACACGTCGACATAATGTAAGCATGTTAAAAATGTTAGCCTCCGTGGCCTGTAAACCTTTTCGTTATTTCCTATCGATTTTTTGCTTGTTTTGTTTCGTTCTTTACACCTATAAAAATGTGAACAATAGGTTCTTAACTGAGAACGTTCTCGAAGCAACTATACAAACATTTTTTAAATTGTTATAGGCATAAAAAACATACAAAAACCATCGTAAAATTAAATTTTATTAATTCCATAAATAATGCCGAAACGGGGCCAAAATTGCTGATGCGTAGACATATTATATACAACATTCAAACAAACATTTAGACCATGGAGATAATAGATAGATAGATGGATAGATAGATAGAACTCTTTATTGTGTGCACTAATACTATTATTGTACAAAGTAAGACAACTTATCTTAAATTAGTGCCACAAATGGCGGCCTTATCGCTGACAGCGATCTCAACCAGGCAACCACTGAACGGAAAGAGATCACAAACAAGAGTATAAATGGGAGGCACCAAACACAACTGATAATAATAAAAATGTAAATAATATATAAATAAATACTACAAAAATATAAATACACATACATAATAATAGAGATATAATTATAAGTATAACAAGTACCTTTTTTTGAAAAAACGTATTAACTGACTACATGCAATCAACCTCAAGCCGAAAACGATTTGGGAAAACGATTTTGCTTTTTACTTAATTTTCAAAAAGTAAGCGGGTGTCTGAATGTTCAAGCCACCTGAAGGCTTCTGACATAATTTTCATAATCAATTCAATTATCTTCAATTTTGTGGTATGCAGCATACTGCATACCTACCTACCACAAAAGTGAAGCACACCGTGAGCTTCACAGTTACTAAACTAAATCTATTACTAGACGACCCGCCTCGGCTTCGCACAGGTGTATTATACATATAAACCTTCCTCTTGAATCACTCTATCCATTAAAAAAAAACCGCATCAAAATCCGTTGCGTAGTTTTAAAGATTTAAGCATACAGACAAACAGACAAAAAATAGCGACTTTATTTTATAGTATGTAAGGAAGGATACTTATGTAGCCTATTTTTTTGGGACTATTTTAACTTTTATATTTTAAAATTCAATGAAAATGTATAATTGTTAATTTTTGTATTGTATTGTAAAATTGTTTTTTTGCAAAAAATTGCTAATCCGATTTCCATTGTGTTCAAAATTGGAATAATTCGCTCGAATTGATGTATACAAGTTTTACATAGTTATTGAATTTTAAAAAACGGCTCAGAGTATTTTGATAAAATTTAAATTTTACCACCTCGTAAGTACACTCTTTCGAACTAAAAAATATTTTTTACATTCGGCTCACAATTGGCGAAAATATCGATGATCATACACAAAAAAATACATACAGACGAACTTAGAACCTTTTGTTTTGAAAGTCGGTTAAAAATGAAATTAATATACGTAGAACTTCCTAAAAACAAACATCATGGATTCCTCCCAAATCAAATTAAAGTAACAATCAAATAAATTAATTAATTTATCTTCAGATAAATTTATCTGCGACCAAAATCACGATAAATCTTGGTAATCCCGAGATTATTTGATAAACTACTAGCTAATTGAATACGTCGTACAATTATGACGTATTCAATTAGATATAATATTATTATCACAATAATATCTATTTGTTTTTAACTCTGATATGCGTTGTCAGTAGGTACTTGTGTAATATTAGGTACCTACATACGATTTCATTTTCATCATTTTAGTTCTAAATCCACTATTACAAGGACTAGACAAACCACGTCATTGGCTGACTTGAAAAATCGCGAAAATGGTAGAGCAAGCTTTTGACTTGCGTAGGATATGATTAATATAGGATTTGACGAATTACGAATTTGGCAAACTAAGCTTTTGACACGTTTAGAATATGGCCAAACAAGTATTTGACGACCGTCTACGTAGTCGTAGGTATGCTCAATCATTTTTTTACCAATTCCCAAAAAGGAAGAGGTACTATGTTCGTCTGTATGTATTTTTAACCGACTTTTAAAAAGGAGGAGAACATAGAACGTTCGTGTGTATGTATTTTTTTTTTGTGTATGTTCATCGATAATTTCGCCAAATGTGAACCGAATCGAAAAATTATTTTTTAGTTCGCAAGGGTATACTCCCGAAATATTCGAATGTTGCACACGATGGAAGGCGGTTTTACCATTTTTTGTGAAAAATAATTATTTTGTGTATGTTCATCGATATTTACGCCAATTGAGAAACGATTTAAAAATTATTTTTAGTTCAAAAAGGTGTTATCCATTAAATTTTATCGAAATTGACTGAGCCGTATTTGATAAATTTTCAATAATGTACATGGATGTCACGTCGATTCGTGCAAACTATTCGAATTTTGTACATGTTGGAAATCGGTGTTACGTTTTTTTGCGAAAAATAATTAATAGTTTAGAAATGGCTTGTTTCTTTTCGACCGACGAACCAAACCGGAGGAGGTACTCAATACGACGCGTATACTTTTTTTATGTATAACCACGCATAACTTTTTTCGTAACAGTCCGATTTCAATAATTATTTTTTTATTAGAAGGCGTTTACTTCGAAAGTGGTCCCATTAAATTTTTATTAAAATCGGCAGAGCCATTTTTGATAAATTAACAACAATGTGAAAAATGTAACATCGATCCGTGCGAAATATTCGCGAATTCTGTACACGGGTGAAGTCGGTCATGCTGTTTCAGTCAGAAAGTGTGAAGTCAGAGGCCTTCCGGCTGCTTAAATACTCTGACACATGCAGCCTATGCGGACTTACTTCTTACTTAGTCTTTTTTTCCCCCAGCTTTCCCAGCCAATGACCCTGTGCTGACGAAATGGGACCCTGAAGGCCTGCGCTACTCCTATATGCAAGATGACGAAGGAAACGCTCACTTGGTGGACCACTGGCTGAAGATGAGTGATCTGGACCGCCTGGCGCGCTACAACCCTGACTCATCCAATGTCTACCATCTGTTCACCAGGTAATATAGTTCACTAGTGCTACACAAACTATAAAATCATGGAAATATCTCGCTGTTAGACAAAGAGGTTATCCCCGGGAAGAGCAATTTAAAAACCCAAGATGGATTTCCAGCAGCTCTAACAAATTACTCAGAACCTGTCTTTTTTAGGGTTTCGTACCTCAAAAGGAAAAAAACGGAACCCTTATTAATATAAATAATAACGGAAGGCTTATAGGACCACTTTGTTGTCCGTCTGTTCGTCATTGTGCCAAGACCTTTTATTTCGGGAATGAGTTAAGGTATCGAGTTTAAATGAAAACGATACGTATACGAATCTATAGTTTTTGCAGTTGTAAAAAAAAACAAATATTTCAGTTATCGTGAAAAAAAAGTTAGAGCCGTTTATGTCGCAAAAATCCGGATATTTCGACGTTCACAAAGGAATTAAAACCTATAGGGTGCTTCCCGTTGACCTATAACTATGAAATTTGGAATGAAACAATGTCATAAAGTACACATCACTACATAGTATAAAACAAAGTCGTTTCCCGCTGTCTGTCCCCATATATGCTTATATCTTTAAAACTACGCAACGGATTTTGATGCGGTTTTTTAAATAGATAAAGTGATTCAAGAGAAAGGTTTACATGTATAATACACTTGTGCAAAGCCGGGGTGGGTCGCTAGTTTAAGAATAAATCTGAAATTCTGAAATCTGTACATTTTTAATTTAATCACAAAAAATAAGGCCTAAATGCAAGACATGAGAGTCAAATTTTTTAAGTAATTTTATACTCGTATCTTGTGGGATATAATATGGAAGAACTTAACTAGCACAAGCTGAAACATATTTTTAATATTTTTACAGTCGGTAAAATGTAAACATACCGCTTATTGTGCGTTTTAAGGGACATCTAACGCCATCTAGTTCATGACGGGCTTTACCCAAATGTAACTAGCTATAGGTACTAGTTTTCGGTATCGTGCAATTTTCAGGATTTGTACCCTCCGTGGGCGAGCCTGACTGGCACTTGTCTAGTTTTTTTAGACTGCTTACCATAATTGGCGAGTTTCTTGCTAGGTAAGCAAGCTTTAATTGCCTAGTCAGATACCAGCAGCTCTTCCTTTGTTTCAGGGCTAACCCGTCCATCAGCCAGCCGCTCGTCTTGAACGATGCCAACCGCGTGTTAAACTCCAACTTCAATGGCCGCCGCCGCACCGTCGTCCTGATGCACGGCTTCATGGGCTCCGTCACCTCAGGGTTCAACACTGTGCTTGTGCCAGGTACGGAGAGACATTCTACCATCCTAGGTGGTTGTAAGCCTCCTTACATACAAACCCTAAGAGTATCATGCACGGCTTCATGGGATCCATGACCTCAGGGTTCAACATCATGCTGGTGCTGGCACCAGGCTGGTGATAAATACTACCTAACTAGTTTTTGACCGACGAACCACCGGAGGAGGTACTCAATTCGACGCGTTTATATTTTTTTTATGTGTAACCACGCATAACTTTTTTCGTAGTAGTCCGATTTCAATAATTCTTTTTTTATTAAATAGAGTATACTTCGAAATTGGTCCCATTTAAATTTTATCGAAATCAGTTGAGCCATTTTTGATAAATCAACATTAATGTGGAAAATGCTACATCGATCCGTGAGAAAATTCGCGAATTCTGTACACGGGTGAAGTCGGTCATGC
Source organism: Hypomecis atomaria (assembly GCA_964007245.1). Classification (NCBI taxonomy): domain Eukaryota; kingdom Metazoa; phylum Arthropoda; class Insecta; order Lepidoptera; family Geometridae; genus Hypomecis; species Hypomecis atomaria. The sequence continues at coordinate 5,855,032 of OZ023307.1, read as the reverse complement.
TTTTTTTGCAAAAAATAATTATTTCCTAAGCTCATTTTTTCCTAAGTAGCCGAAAGAGTTACTTGAATTACCTCGAATTTTACAGTCTGCTGTTATGGTTGCCACAGGCTCCACAGAAGTGTGTTTTGGGGGAGTAACTTTGAATAAAACTCTGCTGCACTAAAATGACGGATGTTTTGATCTTTACACTTATTAGGTATAATGCTGATTAGCTACTCAACTCTTTTGAACTATCTTAATCTTAGAGATAAACTAAACATAAGATCACACACGTGTATTGTGAAAAATTTGGATAAGATACACTGTACGGTTGAGATTGAGTCCGTAAAAGAATTAGGTCATAAGAGCTTAGTCTAGTACTGGAAACAAGACTTGTTATTGAATGCTAAGATCGTTATCTTTTTCCAGCTTTCCTGACAGCGATGGACTGCAACGTCTTAGTCTTAGACTGGAGCGCCGGATCCTTCTGGGGACCCCGAGCTATTGAAGCTGGTAAAATATTTTCTTATTTGGTCAACCTCTTAAGCTATGAGACATGCAGGAAGGGTGGGCAAGCTCATTATTTTTATGCTTCTCCACAACTACCGTTACATTGCCGTATTTCTAGGATGGAAATTCAAAATTCAAAAACGTTTATTGCAGTTTGCATGTTACATAGGTGTTATTTATAAATATATATATAGCTCAATACAAACTTGCCTGTTAAAGGCGTGCAAAGTTACTGGCAGCTCTATTTATTATTATAAAATCGAATTTATGTCTAAAATTATGTTTAAATTGGTTACAATGTCAAGATTAGTTAGTCAATTACAATGTCAAGGATTAGTGTCAATATTATGTTAGTAGATTACATGAATAATTGTACGAAAAGATAACATTACAGAGTCAATACATCAGTTTACAATATCTAGTTTTTGCATTTATGTGAGAGTGTAATAAAATCCATTACTTAAAACATTTGTCATTTAAAAAATCATTGATTGAATAGTAACATTTGTGTGTGAGAAGAGCTTTTAATTTATTCTTAAAACAATTTATTTCTTGATCCCTAATACATTTTGGTACATGATTGTATATAACAGGGCCCATACAGACAATGCTTTTGTTCATAAGTGTAGTTTTTGAAGGAAAAATCCTACGTTTATTTTGGTCTCTCCGATTTCTTACGGTTAACTCAGACAAAGGAGGAAATAGCTCAGGGTGACTTTTTACAAATACTGCAGTTTCAAATATGTACAGAGAAGGAAGAGTCAGAAGTTTATGTTTTTTAAAATAAGGGTTACAGCTGTCTCTTTTCTTTAATTTAAACATACTTCTGATGCATCGTTTTTGTTTTATGAACACATTTTCTTTGTTTGTCGAATTCCCCCAAAAAATTATACCATATCTCAGGATGGATTCTACTAGCCCATAGTAAGCAGTAATTAGAGCATCGGTATTAAGTGTATCAGACAATTTATGTAGTAAATAAGATAGGCTACTGACTCTCTTGCATAGATAGTCAATTTGATTTTTCCAATTCAATTGCCTATCAATAACTAAACCAAGAAACTTAGCATTGTCAACTTCAACAATTACATTATTGTTATGACTTACATTGATATTACATTTATTAGCACCCCTTTGTGCAAAGTGCAGTATGCTAGTTTTATTTAAGTTAATTTTTAAATTATTATTATCAAGACATGAGATTACGGATGACAGAGAGTTACCAATATCATTTTTGTATGTTTCAATATTCTTGCATGGTACTGTTATTGTACTGTCATCCGCAAAAAGATTCATGTCTTGTACTGTAGCATTAGGTAAATCATTGATATACAGAATAAAAAGGAGTGGTCCCAGGACACTGCCTTGTGGGACACCATACATTACATTACGTTCCTCAGATCTAGTAACTTCCTCCCATTTGGACTTAAAATTAATTCTATTTATTTCAGTTATTTGTTTTCTGTCACTTAAGTAAGACTTTACCAGAGCCAGAATGTTTCCTCGTATTCCATATGCCTCTAATTTACTCAGCAGTATTTTGTGGTCTACATAATCGAATGCTTGCGTCATATCACAGAAGATTGAACATATTGGTGGTGATTTATCCATACATTGTAGAACTACCTTAATAAAGTCATAAATGGCCATATTAATATTTTTATTTTTACGGAAACCGTTCTGCTGTTTACAAAGTACATTCTTTTTCTCTAAGTAACTATACATTTCTAAATATATGTATTTTTCAAAGATCTTTGAAAATATGGATAAGAGTGCAATAGGTATAGCTTTCCATGTTTTCTCTGTTATTTTTTTTGAAAAGGGGTTTTATAATAGTGGTTTTCAAAGATCTTGGAAATGTTCCTGTAGTGATACAGAGATTAATCAAATAACTTAAAGGGACACATAATTGTTCATTCACAGATTTAATAATCTTAGTAGAGACATCATCAATGCCAACACAGTTACTATTTTTGAGATTTTTTATAATGTTACTAATGTCCTGTGGAAGACAGGGGGACATAAACATCGAGTCAGAGCGTGAATCAATGGTTGATGTCACCCCGTTTCCCGAGCCAGCAATAGGTACAACTTTATCTATGAAGTAGTTATTAAAAGCATTTGCTATTTCTAGCGGGTCAGTAATTTCTTTATTATCTAGTTTAATCTTTGAAATTGGCTCTTTTGGCAAGTTTAACCTTTTTTCATTGATGATACCCCATGCAGTCTTAGATTTATTATTTGAGGTTTTTATATTACAGTTATTTTGAGAAAGAATTTTTTTGGAATTCTCAGGGTTATCCTGTAGTGTCAGGATTAGCACAGGATCCAAGAGGATATTATATAGGATACAAGAGAGGCCAATGGGCGTAGCCAAGGGGCATGAATGGGCGGCTTCGAACTAGAAACTTTTTTGTATATGTGGGCCTTCAGAAAACTTATAATTTTCTGGCCTTGGAAAAAATAGGCACATTTTAGATCTTAGTTCCATCTTAATATTTTTTATTTCCATCTTAACTAATAATTTACATTCAATTATTATGCGTGTCCGAAAAACCGACAAGTCACCGATCGCCGCGATCACGACGACGACTATGGACGATCATGGCCGACTACAGGCGAGTAGCCCTTCTACACGATCGTGCTCGCGTGTAATCGTCTATGATCGCCGATTGTGAAGAGGCCCCATAAAACTATAGCGTACATGTTTTAGTTACCTATATCTACTCTTAGAATAATTTTATTAGTCTTATTTGCATTGTAAGAAGGTACTATATCTAGACACTGCCTAGCTTACTAATTACGTATTTTACTGGGTATTTACTTTAACTCTAGAAATATATGAAAAAAAATATAACAAATACAATTTTTGTGGAACATTGTAAGACGGTACCGATTCTGATGCTTGATTGTTCAAACTGAGCTTTAAATAAAATACAATTCTGTAGTTAATAACCGACTTCAAATAGGTTTAGGAGGTTTTCAATTAAGTATTCGAATTCTTGTTACACTGTTGAAGACGGTTTCGCCAATTTTTGAGAAAAATAATTATCTTTTTTAATTAAACACACAGGTGTTACTCACGCTTTATTTTAGTAGATTACTGCTACTATAGTTTCGATGGCATTTGGCGATTATTTAAAACAATAGTAGCAGTAAACTACTAAAATAAAGCGTGATTAACATAATAATATACTTCAATTAAAATGAGCAAAAACCACGCTAGTTTCTATAATCAATTTATTTATTTACTAGCGACCTGCACAGGTGTATTATACATATAAACCTTTATCTTGAATCATTATATCTATTTTAAAAAAAACCGCATCAAAATCCGTTGCGTAGTTTTAAAGATATGGACAGACAGACAGCGGGAAGTGACTTTGTTATATACGAGTACTACTAGCGATCCGCACCTGCTTCGCACAGGTATATTGTACATATAAACCTTCCTCTTGAAACACTCTATCTATTTTAAAAAACCGCATCAAAATCCGTTGCGTAGTTTTAAAGATATAATAAGCATACATGGGGACAGACAGCGGGAAGCGACTTTGTTTTACCTATACTATGTAGTGTTAACAAACCATAACTTTTTACGGAGTAGTCCGATTTCAAAAATTCTCTTCTTGTTTGGTATATCATACGTTTAAGGTGGTACTGTTTAAATTTTATCGAAATCGGCTAAGCCATTTTTGATAAATCAACAATAATGTAAAAATTACTACATCGATCCGTGCGAACTATTGAAATTCTTGTACACGGTTGAAGTCGGTTTGCCATTTTGACTGCCTCGGTGGCTGAGTGGTTAGTGACGCTGACTTCTGGGTCAAAGAGGCGTGGGTTCGATCCTCACCCAGGGCAAACAATTGTTTGATGAACATAGGTGTTTGCTCTGTGTCTGGGTGTTATTTAGGTACTATCTATATAAGTAAGTATGTATATTTAGCATATCAGTCTCTGGCAGCCATATCACAAGCTATGCTTAGTTTGGGGTCAGAGACCGTGTGTAAAATATCCCCTAATATTTTATTTATTTATTTTTTTAGTAAATAATTATGCATTTATTCCAGGCCAGGCTGCCGGAAGATTCATCAACTGGCTGAACAGCATCACAGGCAGCACCGCCAACCTCTACCATGTGGTGGGCTACAGTGTGGGAGGTCACGGTGCTGGCATCATCGCCAGGACTGTCAACGGAAACGTCGGATACGTCCATGGTAAGAGAATAAACCTGTTAACCGACTTCCATAAAGGAGCAGGTTCTATGTTCGACTGCAGGTTTTTTTGTGTAAGTTCATCGATACGTTCTCCAATTGTGAATCGAATCAAAACATTTTTTTAGGGTTCCATACCCAAAGGGTAAAAACGGGACCCTATTACTAAGACTCCGCTCTCCGTCTGTCCGTCCGTCTGTCTCCAGGCTGTATCTCAGGAACCATTTTAGCTAGAAAGCTGAAATTTTCACAGATGATGTATTTCTATTGCCGCTATAACAACAAATACTAAAAACAGAATAAAATTAATAACTAAGGGGGGCTCCCATACAACAAACCTGTTTTTTTAGCTGTTTTTCGCTCTATATTAATAATGGTAACAAGTAGACGCTTGAAATACTCACAGAATTTTTAATTTTTTATGTTTACTTCAATAATTAATTATTATATTAAAAAAAAAAAACTATATTTAAGGGGCCTCCAAAGGCTCCAATACAGTACGGAACCCTTCGTGCGCGAGTCCGACTCGCACTTAGCCGATTGTTTAATTCAATAGGATATACTCGCGAGGTAGTCCCATTTAAATTTTACCGAAATCAGCTGCGTCGTTTTTGAAAACTCAACAATAAAAATTGTATACCTACTCGTACCTACATGGATTCGAGCGAACTGTTCGAATTTTGTACACGATGGAAGTCGGTTTTGCCATTTTTTCGAAAATTAATTATTCATCTTCATCGAGGAGCCGTATTTCGTACGCGTTCTGAAGTTCGGCTCCTTCCCGCGCCAGTTACTCGCGCCACGAGGGCGAGGCAGAAAATAATTATTGTTCGCAAAAAATAGCAAAACCGCGTTCCATCGTGTACAAAATTCTAATTTTTCGCTCGAATTGTTTACATTATTGTTGAATTTTCAAAAACGGCTCAGCCGATTACTGTGAAATTTAAATCGGACCACCTCGGGATTTTACCCTTTCGAAATAATAAATATTTTTTCGATTCGGTTCACAATTAGCGAAATTATCGATGAACATACACAAAAACAAATACAAACAGACGAAAATTGAAACTCCTCTTTTTTGGAAGTCTGTTAAAAAGTGAAGCAGATCGTCAGAAAGCGTACTCATTACGGCCCCTGCAGGCTGATTCTGTTTATCCTACTAATAATCCTTACGTAGTATAAAATAAAGTCGCTATTTTCGTTTGTTTGTTTGTTTATTTATTTGTTTGTCTGTATGCTTAAATCTTTAAAACTACGCAACGGATTTTGATGCGGTTTTTTTTAATGGATAGAGTGATTCAAGAGGAAAGTTTATATGTATAAAAATTCCCAAAATTCCCACGGGAACGGGCACAACGCGGGTAAAACCGCGGGGCGCTACTAGTAAATTTATAAACGCGAAAGTTTGTGTAACCTACTACAGGATTTAATCAGAAACATGTTCGTAGGCTTGGACCCCGCTGAGCGCTGGGAGGCTGGTTGGCTGTTCAGACCCAATGACGGTCTCTACACTGAAGTGATCCACACCAGCACCATGGGGGAGATTCAGCCCATGGGACAGGTGGACTTCTACCCCAACGGAGGTTCCAACATGCCTGGCTGCTTGACCGCACTCTGTGACCACTACAGGTAACAACCAAAATCGGTTTCGTTTCAGCTATTGGAAGTCCACTGCTGGACATAGGCCTCTCCTATAGATTTCCAAAAAGACCGGTTGGTAGCGACTTGCATCCAGCGCAATCTTGGGGTCTTGATGAGCTCATCCATCCACCTTATTCAATTTTAATTTCAATCATCTCTTTGCTTTTCTTTTTCATTATGTAGATATTACACGCAGTTCACAAATGACATGTTTTAGACAGTATATACATTATGACCGTATAAGGGTGTGGCAAATTTACAAAAAATTATGGGTGGACATGTCACGCTGTGCTTCTCAGTGATCTCCACTCAAGAACTTTTCCAGTCCGGTCATCAGTCCTCCTTACTATGTGTCCTGCCCACTGCCACTTCTACTTGTAAATCCGCAGAGCTATATCCAAATCCCGTCTAGCCACGTGTCCCGCCCATCTCCACTAGCTTAGCGATGCGTATGGTACGTCTTCGTATTTAGTATCTACGATGAACCAAGCGAATACCTAGCATGGCCCGTTCCACAGCTCTTTGAGCAACACGGACTTTGTAAATGTGCTTTGTAGTAAGAGGTCATGCTTCGATGCCCTAAGTGAGTATGATAAAAAGATAAAGATAAAGATAAAATACGTTTATTGCTTCGAACTGTGTACATAGAGGTGGTACAATAAAATTTTAGACACAACAGTTTGTCCTAACAGACATGCAATTTGTTAATTAAGGTAAACGTACGTAATTGCGGACGAGTCCCAGAACGCGGACGTTACTCGGTTTTTTAATTTTTGTAATTTTCTACGAAAGTTTAACTTAATCTTATGAATGACAATGAATTCTTGGTTATTTTTTAAAGTATTATTCAGGCAAAACTGTACACGTAGTGTAATAGTGTCCAAACCAAATGATCTCAAAAGTGCGGTGTCGTAAAATTTTCGGTAATCTGTTAATTCAGTAGCTGAATTTGGTGCCTACCCTGTCATCAACTTTAGTTCATTTCTTAGTTGTGTAATGTGATACGGTAACTGTGCTATTTTATTACGATACTTAGATAAATTACCCAATATTATAACCTATAATCTAGACATAATCTTGTTGATTATTTATAATATTTGTGTATCCGCCTACTGGTACTCACTAAACCCGTACTTGTCCTAATGCACGGACAATAATCACATTTTCCGTCCGAGAAGTGGGACTCATATCAGTTCTTTAATACCCGTTGTACCAAAATTCGGATCTCAACCTTATTGCCTTGAAATAAGTCTCATTTTTATTTGCATGTAAGAACATCGTTTTAAAAACCGTGAAAAATGCAATTATTATAGTACGATTGCGTCTTATTCCTTTTAATTTAGAATTATTTTGGACTGATTCAAGCAATAGTCGTATCTTGTCTGCTTTAGTATTGCTTACTCTTGTCTGACAAAGAAAATTTAATTTTTTTGATCGATTTATAATATTTATTTAAAACAATATTATAATATTGAAGCATAAGCTCCAATATTTTTTCATAATGTTTAAAAGATTATCTTAAGTAAATTTTTTTGTGCTTAGATTTTGATATTATGTTTTCTATGAAACACTAAACTTTTGGTGTTTCATAGAAAATAACAAACGCTGGATTTGTCATAAATAAGTAGTAAAAAGTAAATAAGTAAGTTCGTATGGGCTGGGTGGCTAGTCCTAGTGTCAGAGTTAAAATCTATCTCGTGATTCAGCCATTTTTTTTGACAAAGTAAATATTATATAGATAACACAATGATCAACATTAGAACTAAAAAGTAGGGATTAAGATTATAATACAATAAAACAATTTGATTTTCTAAGTTACAACCGAATCTTCTTATACTTCTATATACATGTGATGGTGATAAATAGTTAAAATTAGAAGAAAAATTACTACTATGTAATTTGTTCTTTTTCTGTGTGGAGGCGTAATTCGTCCCGTTTGGGGTGTTTTGTGCATTTCTTTTTGAAGAAAGCGTGGCTCTAGACCACTGGCACAACTGCTGCAGTGGCTTGGATGGTATATGTAATGATAACGATATAGATGACGAAACTGATGACAATGGAGAAGTGTCATGCAATCTGTTAATTATTCGAGTGTTTTCTGTCATCAGCCACGAGAAAGTTGGCTATCAGTGGCTCTCAGGCTCTCGCTCTCAGCTTTTAGTGCAAGTTACTATTTAAGTTGCAGTGACTAGTTATGAGGCCTACCATAAGTCTTGCTGCTAAAACTTTAATGGGTCGTTGTTGTGTTTCTATTCAGATTTAGGAAAGCAGCTTTAGAGTGCCTGATTTCTTTCCTTTCATTCCACATATTCTGTTTTTTTTTCGTTATCACGGCGCAGGAACCTGAGAACTTCCGACGCTGTCGGCTTACAGTGTTTTATCGCCTCGTCTTCAACCTGTTTTCTCGTACCCTCTTTAGAAAGCGTTTCTGCTATGTTGTTGCCCGTGTTTTTTAGTTTCACTCTTAGATTGAATAGAGTTGCTATACGTTTTCCGTAAGTTTTCTAGCTTTTTTTTACCTTTACCTTGAATAGGTGGCGCATATTTGTATACTCTTGTCAGTTCACTGGTGCATCGGTGCTCATAGCTTTGTTGAAAATATTTCTGACCTTTTTTCTTAGCATGGTTATTATTCTACTATCGGTTTTTTTTAGATCTGAAGAATTAAAGTTCTCATTTTTCAACGGGCAAGCTTTTTCATAGTTCTTTATCAAAGGCTGTATCAAGACTTCAGTTCTGTCATGGTCTCTATTTCCTGCGGCAACAGTTGCGTACTTTGATCTAGCGGTTCTTCTATATAGCTATTTTAAGTTTATTTCTAAAAGTTGCTATGTCAGTTTGCTTCAGGTTCGTGCTTCAGAACCAAAGTATTTATCAGTTGCCACGCGCCACTCATTGATTGTTTAAGATATGTTGCTTGAAGCCAGTGTGATGTCGATAATTAATGCCTAAGGCGTTACGAAAGTAAACTCAGCGCCATGGTTTAATAGGTTTGAATAACGTCTGAAGATGAAGTCCAGTACTTCATTTCTTCTCTCATTTGTATTGGGACAGTCCCACACAGTACAGTGGGCGTTTGAGTCAGATCCTACTTTACTTTCTTGTTTTTTACTTGTACTAAAAGCATTAATTCTTCAACCGCCAGATGTTGCGCCACTTCTGTGATATTTAGTTACGAGTACGCTGTGTTCTAAAGGTTTAACTATACTACTAGGTTTTTTAGAGACTGGTATCTAATTTAGTTACAGTGAGATCATCATTACACAAATGTGTCACCTAAGACGCCTAATACGGACCTGTGGGATATAATTATATAAGAGTACGCATTACATTTGGCATGGGAAGACTGAACACATTACCTTGGGGATCATTAAAGCCGCTTATATTGCCACGGACTAAATACGGTTCCTATACCAGTGCTATTGTGTTAACTACCTAACGTTTCAGCAATTTTTTTCATAATCTGATTATTGTTTTGTTTGAAATATTATATTTCATTGCATGTAAAGTATTATTTCTTAGATTTACGAGATTTTAAATGGCTTAAACTAAAATATTATGTAATAATAATAAGTAATAATACAAGATAAAGGCAATTATATTATATTACAGTGTACAAAAAGAGTTAGTAAAAACAAAATAAAAGCATATCTCAATAGTTTGAATTATTTGGAAACTGAAGAACTTATACGAATTATTAGCTAAATCATCCTACAGAACAAACAGTACATAAATACTAAACACTATACATAATAGGTAATATACTAAATACATACTTAAAGCAAAATACCTTATTTAATACTCAATACTAATACATACGAATCACTACTTTGCGTGCTTTTTGCAATCTAACAACAACAAAATTAAATAATATTTACTAAATTTATTACTAATACTACTAATGATTTTTCATATTACTAATTAACGCGATTAATTTTTTATTATTATTATTATTTTTTAGGAATATATGATACTCATTACACATGTATAGGTACATAGGAATTATATTTTGTAAACATTTAATAGCACTTTTGAACAGTTTGGAAAGAAACTAGCCACCGCGACACAGGGAATCCTACAGCGGCGGCTAGAGAATATAATGATAGATAACAGTCACACAGGACACAAGTCAAAATTAATACATACTAAAAATTAAATACTTGTGTACTGTTAAAATGTTTTTGATGAATAAAGAATTATTATTATATTATTAAATTTAAATCCTAATGTAAAGTAAATAGAGTTCTAATTCGTATAGCGTCCGGGAATTGGGACGATTTGTCCAAGATTTTAAAGTTCATACAAATAATAATACATTGGAAGGGCAATTTAAATTCTAAAATACACCAAATAGAGTTCAATTTCGTATAACGTCCGGGAATTGGGACGACATTCCGCGCATTAGGACAAATCGTCCGCGATTTGGTACATTTGGGTATTTTTTTACATTTTGGATATTAATTCCTATTGTAGCTATAACAAATCAGAAAAAGTTTAATTATTATAAAATTCAGATAAATGCCCTACCTAGTCATATTCATTTTGTTGTTGTAAGTCTATTAGTATCAGCGTAGGATTACTGCAAAGTCGGCGAAGTTCAAAAACGTCCGTACATTGGTACGTTTACCTTAGAGACTTGACTAATCTCAAAATTTTGAAAAGTATAACATTTTAGGAGACACTAATTAGGCTAATATAACAACTGTGCTATTGTACTTTAATTAAAATTTTCCAATGGACCATAATCTAACGTTCTTACTTCCAGGTCATACTACTTCTTGGCTGAGTCCGTGGTAAGGAGTGGATTTACTGGCACACGCTGCTTGAACCTTCAGGAGGCTACTTCTGGCCGTTGTACCGGAGTTGGCACCCTGAGAATGGGTGGCTTAGAGCCGAAAACCGGGTAAGACAAATTGGAATTTTCTTTTTGCTTTAGCGGTTAATGTTTGGTCACAGTAATGGTATAAGTATTCCGTCTTCTTACAAAAAATAAGAATAATTTTTTTCGTGACCATAATATTGTTCCTTAAGCTAATCTATACACATAAATAAAATTGGAGTGTCTGTTTGTAATATTGTAATAACCGTTTTTTACTACATGTATATAAATATATATACGGTACAAACTCGTACACCAAAATAACATTTTTTACGATTTTTGTCTGTCTGTTTGTTCCGGCTAATCTCTGAAATGGCTAGACCGATTTTGACGGGACTTATATTGGCAGGTAGCTGATGTAATAAGGAGTAATTTATTTTAGATAAAATATTTTTATCTCGGGCTAACGCGAATAATACCGCGGGGCGCAGCTAGTCCTTACATAGTATAAAATAAAGTCGCTATTTTCGTTTGTTTGTCTGTATGCTTAAATCTTTAAAACTACGCAACGGATTTTGATGCGGTTTTTTTTAATGGATAGAGTGATTCAAGAGGAAGGTTTAAATGTATAAAAATTCCCGATATTCCTACGGGAACGGGCACAACGCGGGTAAAACCGCGGGGCGCTGCTAGTATTACATAAACCTCTATTGAGACCAACATTAACAGACCGGCTATGCGGTTGTGGCGACGCGGTTTGTTTATCCTTTCACAATATAAGAACGGTCATAACTTGTGTTTCAGTACCTACTGGAAAACAGTGGGCCCCAACTAGGCTAATCCTGATTCTTGGGTACCCAATAGATTTACTTAAAGAATTTCACAATCACACTGAGGTGTACGCATGTAAACTTTGAAAACGTTTACATATTTTACCTTATTTATTTGCAAGCAACGGTTGGAATTCGAATCATACCTACGCGCCTTGGAATTCGGTACACAACAGTCGCAGGGGAGTGCCGCCGTAGTGACGAACGAGCGTGTGGTTTGTACTCGTAATCAGTAAGCGATTTACCTACAAGGCGGGTAGCCCTAGCACGTGTTACATACTGCGTGTTTATTTTAAGGACAGAGCCGGGTCGCAATACTGTATACATACCATTCCATTGCCGTGGTTTGTTGGATTCTTGTCTGTACTATCAGAAGGCTCAATGTTTAGGGTTCCGTACCCAAAGGGTAAAAACGGGACCCTATTACTAATACTCCGCTGTCCGTCTGTCCGTCTGTCACCAGGCTGTATCTCATGAACGATGATAGCTAGAGCGGTGCAATTTTCACAGATTATGAGTATCTGTTGCCGCTATAACAACAAATACTAAAAACAGAAAAAAAACTAATACTAAAGGGGGGCTAATATAACAAACCTGAATTTTTTGTCGCTTTTCGATTTATATTATTAAAGGTGAGAGGTAGATTGACTTGAAATATTCACATAATATTTAGTTAAATATTCCTTCAAAATGAAATAACAAAATAAAATAAAATTAATATTAGAGGGGGCTCCCATACAAGAAACGTTATTTTGTTTGCTAGATATTAATAACGGCAACAGGAAGATGCTTGAAATATTCACAGAATGTTAAGTTTTATATTCCCTTCAAAAATAAAAATTAAATAAAATATATTAAGTGGGGCTTCCATACTGTGCGGAACCCTTGGTGCGCGAGTCAGACTCGCACTTGGCCGATTATTTTTGCTTTTGCATCCTATATAGATAATACTTTTTGGGCCGTTTTGCTCAGCCAATTCGGTATCTAGAGAGATCCATAACTCATTTCTTATAACCTCCTCCTTTCAGGAAGAAAATTGTGCTCATCCTTCATTTTGCAACTCGATTTAAAATACAATTAAAAAATAGCGCGACCGACTTCAACAGTGTACAGAATTCGCGAATAATATATCGCTTGGATCTATGTAGTATTTTTCACATTATTGTTGATTTGTTAAAAATGGCTAGGCTGATCTCGATAAAATTTATATGGGACCAATTTCGAAATAAAAAAGAATTACTGAAATCGGATTACTACGTAAAATGTTATGCGTGGTTATACAAGAAAAAATAAACGTGTTGAGTACCTCCTTCGTTTCGTCGGTCAAAAATTAAAACTCTTTCGGGAATCGTTTAAGCAATTTTTTATTGTTTCAGAAACACTGGTATTTTCCACTTGACGACCAACGCGTTCCAGCCCTTCTCTCGAGGATAAACAGGCAATGCTTTCATCATCATCATCTAAGCGAGGACTTCCACTAAGCCAGAAAAGATTTTTCAAAAACGTCTCAGTAGATCTCGATAAAATTTAAATGGTCAGACCATCTCTAAAGTATGTACTGCGAAAGAAAATAGAATCATCAAAATCGATTCATAGTTGGCGGAATCGCGTAACATCCATACAAAAAAGCATACTGTCGAATTGAGAACCTTCTTTTTTGAAGTCGGGTAATGACCTACTTGAAACGAATACCATTCGTATGAATGGTCTTTACAAGTTTGTATGTCTTGTGAGGGTATGTCCTACGCTACGCTTCCCGCTTTATTTGAGAATCTTTCGGCAATGTCAACCTGCGTGCTAAATGTGCCTTTACAATTTCTCAAAATTAAAATCATGCCTATAATGAGAAACAAGTCAATTTTTGAGCGCTCGACTCGCTCGCGCACGTTATTTTAGATAAATAATGACTGAACGTATAAATTATTTATTTAAGAAAAACAAAAATGTAATTGAATGTGTACATTCAATTTTCGCCAAAATAAACGTTAATTAAACTGAATGAATGTGTTTTGCTTTTATTAAGTCAAGTAAATTTTTGACACTTGAATTTTGAAGAGTGTCATTCCAAAAAAGTAGGTATATAATTAGTTATGCTTTGAGTTATCAATTATCATGCTACTGAAAGATTATACTGGTACTATACTGTACTGTACCGACCTTTTATAATAATCCACGACTGAACAGACCTACCCACGAAGGGTGATTGGGTCATATCGACCACACTGGCTTAGTGCGGGTTGCTGGATTCACATACGCCACCGAATTTCTTCTACGGACGTATGCAGATTGCCTCACGATGTTTTCATTCACCGAAAAGTCAGTGGTGTGAAATTCCGTACATAAGTTCCAAAAAACTCATTGGTATGGGACCGGGATTCGAACCCACGACCTCACGAATGTGAGGCGGTTATTACCACCACTAGACCACCACGGCTTTCACCACGAAAAAGACACAAAAGCTATAAATTGTAGAAAAGCTACGTCTATGGAGCTATAGTCACGTAATCGCAATAACTTGGTTGCAAGTAGCTTTATTACGGCAGGAGAGGCGCGTACCGAGACATAATACATACAGGGTGCTGCTTAAGTTTAAGATAACAAAAAAAAGTATCCTACTAATCTATTAACTCTATTACATAAAAATAAATCGTGGTTGTTAGTCTCGCTAAAAGTCGAGAACGGCTGGACCGATTGGGCTAATTTTGGTCTTGAAATATCCGTGGAAGCTAAGGGAAGGTTTAAACGGTGAGAAAATATAAAAATATAGTGAGTAAATTAATAAAGACATTCATTGAATTTTCCCATACAAAATGTTCCTGCATGTTAAAGTTGTCATTGACAGTTGACAGATGGTGAGATGAAGTTCACCGGCTCACAGCTAGTATTATATATAAATGCGAAAGTTTGTATGTATAGATGCTTCTTCCTCTTTCACGCAAAAACTACTAAACGGACTGAGATGAAACTTTGCAATAGTAATGCTTATACATCAGAATAACACAGACTAAAATTTATAAAGATATTACGTGAAACGAACAGCTAGTCACTACATAGTATAAAAAAAGTCGCTGCCCGCTGTCTGTTTGTCCCAATGTATGCTTACATCTTTAAAAGTATGCAACGAATTTTGATGCGGTTTTTAGGTTTCCGTACCCGAAGGGTAAAAACGTGACCCTATTACTAAGACTCCGCTGTCCGTCTGTCTGTCACCAGGCTGTATCTCATGAACCGTTATAGCTAGAAAGCTGAAATTTTCACAGATGATGTATTTTTTTGTTGCCACTATAATATCAAATACTAAATACAGAATAAAATTTGTATTTAAGAGGGGCTCCCATACAATACCTGATTTTTTAGCCGTTTTTCGCTCGATATTTATAATGGTAACATGTAGATGCTTGAAATTTTCACAGAATATTAAGCTGTATATTCACTTCAATAGTAAAAATAAAATGAATACTTTACGGGGGCTCCCTCCGTTCGCGAGTCCGACTCGTACTTGGCCGATTATTTTAAAGAGATAGAGTGATTCAAGAGGAAGTATGTATAATACACCTATGCAAAGCCGGGGTCGCTAGTTATTCAATAAAATGTTTGCTCAGTCTTTCAACATTTTTCTTTAAGTTCTCAGCCCCACCCTGTATATAAGATCAGGTGTAAAGCCAAGCACCCTTTATTCAGGTCGTAAATTCGTGCAAAGAATGTGTTATGAGTTATGAACTTGGGATACAGAAATCATACCGTAAAACTCGGTGAACTTGGGGTATTACTCGACTGCTGAGTAAGTAAGTTCGTATAGGCCGGGTGGCTAGCCCTGGTGTCAGAGTTTTTCGGCCACCTGAAGGCCTCTGACATAACTAAACGGTCAAAACAACCGGGACTTATAATTTAACGTGTCATACGAGCCACGGTAGCGCTCAGTTGGAAAATGCCACCCGCGGTTACCCATCCATATATTGACCGTGCGAAACGTTGCTTTTCGGTGATCGCTGACAAACACCTAGTCAGACTACGCTACGAGAACGACCTGACTTTTAAAAGCGGGATCTTCATACCTGCTTATAAAGCTCAGTCTAAAGGATCCCAGGTCTGTAGTAGTACCAATATTATGTTGATCTTAAACTTTCACGTCGCGATTTGAGCACATTATTCTTATATACCTACTACGGGACCAAGACAGTCTACCCGTGACCACGATCGATGCAACTCGGTCGAAACGTCGGGATAATGACGTAGGTATATTTATTCATCTCCTGATTTCAGTGCGCGATTAGTCCCGTAGTATACAGGGTTATTTCTAATCAATTAGCATCCTTTTAGGGGCTTATTCTGTTCATCAAAACTAACATATTTTGTTCTGCGACTTTTGTCAGAACTCAAAAAGAATCAGCTGTTCGATACATTTTGTCGCGGGTGAACGATAATTTTCTATGGAACAACAATTTTTTTAAGCCCCTAAAAGGATGCTCATTGATTAGAAACAATCCTGTATAAGAATTAATAGTTTGATACAAATTATTATAAAAATACTAGCTTCTGAGGTCCTGAATAATTATCATGTAACAGCAAAGTGCTAGCCAAGACAAGTAAACCGAGCCCAAACACGAGGGGTCTATCTTGTTTAGTACAGGAGTTCCTATGGCCACCTTCCGACTCCATCATCAGATCAGCTCCATGGTACCATATTATTGTATTGTCACGCGATTTACTGCGTGTAAAATTTCAGCTCAATCGGAAACCGGGAAGTTTTTCAAATTTAACTTGCGAGTATCTAGCCGAACTTACATACATAAGGTAAATTCTTACCATTAAATATATCAAAGGCATGCCGACCATAGTAAAAGTCACTACAAAAAACTCAGAATAGTAAGTCCAACTACTCAAGTCAATACAAATAATACAAACACCTACGAAATATTAAACAGTTATCAAAATTTTCCTGCCAATAAATCTCGTTTAACTTTTTTATACCTCAATGCCCGAAGTATATGTAAAAAGGGTAAACTGGACGAGCTAAAGTGCATACTAAAAGCTATACCTAACACCGTACATGTAGTTTTATTAACTGAAACATGGATTCGCACAGAAACTCAAGCATTACAACTCCAGATTCCTAACTATACACACTACTACAATTACAGAACGGATTCCCGTGGTGGTGGAGTATCTGCATTTGTACATTATAACCTGAAACATAGCATGACAGAGTCGAAGTACATTGGAGGAAATAACTTCCTATGGATACAGTTGCAAAAATATGCACTCGAAGTCGGTGTTGTATACTACCCTGGACATACCGATTATGATGAATTTCTTGAACTTTATGAATCTCAGCTAGAAAACAGACGTAGAGCAATTGTTTTTGGTGATTTTAATATCGATCTCCTTACTAAAGATAAGAAATCTAAACTAAAGCAACTCGTTAAAGGTTCTGGACACAAAATTATCAACGAAATAGACAAACAACACTCTACTAGAGTAGGGGCAACCAAACACTCAATAATTGATCATGTTAGCACTAATTTAAAAGATGACGCATTTCATATGGTAATGATAGATTCTGCATTGTCTGATCACAAACAAATTTACATAGAAATCAAGAAGATGAAACCACCAAAAAAGAAACGATATCAATACGACGCTATCGACTACAACAAGCTACGTGATTCCATAGAAAGATCTATACCACAAGACTTTAATGACAGTTACACAAAATTAGAAGACCAGATCAAATTTTGTGTCGAGAATAGTAAAATAATAAAAACTAAAATCCTTAATCTACCACAAGAAGACTGGATAAATAAAAACGTTATCACCGAAATTAACGAAAGAAACATATTATGGGCGGAATTTAAGAAGAACCCAAATGATGAAGCATTAGAAGAAACATTTCGAAAAAAAAGAAACCAAGTAGCCAAACTAATTAGAGAAACAAAAAAGATATATTACCACAAAGAATTTAAAAAATGTGACAAAAACCCAAAGAAAATGTGGAATTTGGTTAATACTTTAGCTAGTAATAAAACAAAACAAAGTTGTGCTCCACCAAAACTTATAATAAATTCACATGACGTAATAGACCCCAATCAAATTTGTCAAGTTTTTAATGAATATTTTGCAAATATTGGGCCATTATTGGCAGACGAAATACCTAAACAATTTCATCAAAATTATATGCATGCTTTATCACAGCCTTCTGAGCGTATGCCCACAATTTCACAATTTGAGCCATGTACTGAAAAAGAAATTTTGAATATTATTAGCAATCTTGATTCTAACTGTAGTGTTAGTTTGGATGGAATTAGTACAAAAGCAATTAAATCTATAAAAAATCTTATATCACGTCCACTTACAAAATCTTTTAACAAATTACTAGAAGATGGCATTTTTCCAGATAATTTAAAACTAGCAAAAGTCACTCCTATCTACAAATCGGGTTCAAAAACAGATCCAGGTAACTACAGGCCCATCTCTGTATTGCCAGTGCTATCAAAAATCTTTGAAAAAGTTATACATACTAGAATAGAAAAACACTTACAATCTATCAATTTCATTTCAGAGCAGCAATATGGATTTAGGCCTAAAAGTAATACTCTAACAGCTACTATTGATCTTGTTACAAAAATTAAACAAAACATTGATAAAAAGAATATTGCTCTTGGCATCTTTATAGACTTAAAAAAAGCATTCGATACTGTTAGTCACTATATACTTTTGAAAAAATTCGAATCTACGGGTTTTATTGACAAGGCACTACAAACAATTGAATCTTATGTTTCAAAACGATCACAAGTAGTTAAGACAGATAACAGTACTCAAAGCAGCTCTTTACCTATAAAGTGTGGAATCCCCCAAGGCTCAATCGTAGGACCCTTAATGTTCGTTTTTTACATCAACAATATACATAACTTGGGCTTACACGGTCATGTAACTCTTTACGCAGACGATACCTGCCTATTCTACTTTGGTTCATCTATTCATGACTTAGTTTCGCAAGCACAAGATGACCTCAACACTCTCCAAAGCTGGTTCCAATATAATTTATTAACGATTAACGTCTCTAAAACATGTTACCTTATATTTAAAGCCAAAAACAAACAAATACCCCCGCACTCTTCCTTAACAATAAACAATGAACCAATTCAACTCAAATCTCATGAAAAATATCTCGGTTTGCATTTGGATAGCCAGTTAACTTGGAACACTCACATAGAACATATAAAAAGTAAATTGGTAGCACAATGCGGTGCGCTGCGCAACATAGCACGGTGTTTACCAAATAAACTGCGATTTACAATTTATAATGCTATGGTAAAACCTCATTTGTCATATTTGATCGAAATCTGGGGCTGTGCTTCAAAAACAAGGTTAGCTAAACTTCAGCGACTACAAAACAAGATTATTAAAATACTGTTCAATTACCACTATTTAACATCAACAAAAAAACTTTACAATACTAAAATAATGACCGTAAAAAAACTTTACAAATATAGCATATGTATGTTCATTAGAAAAACTCTTCATAGGAATATCCATACTAACATTACGTTCACAAAGCGTAAACAAGTGGTCGAGCGGCGGACTCGTCGCGCGAGCTACCTTGTCATACCAAGACACAGAACGAATTACGGCAAAACAATGCCTACCGTTGAAGGAGCACAACTCTTTAATAAATTACCCTCCAACATAAAAAATGTAAACTCACTTCATGCATTCAAAAAACTATTGGCTGAACATATTATCTCTGAAACGTAAAATATACCTACCTACATCGTATAAAAATAACATTATTCCAAAAAAAAAAAAAAATGAAATTCAATGAGTGTTTGAAGTGAGTCAAATAGGTTGAACCTACCTTGATAAACAAATTGAAACCTTAACTTGATTCCAGTTGTAGAAAGTCGGTAGGTTGTACCTACCTACTTATCATAAATCAAAATAGTTTATGTGCCTATTTTGTTTTTAAAGTCGAGTAGGTGCTTGGTTTTTTTTAGGGTGGGGTTATTTGGCTTAATTTTGTGATATTTATTAGTTTCTTACGGATAATTGATTGTGTAGATATATTTGTACCTACCTATGTGAAGTGTGACGACGAAATTTCAAAATGTTATAATTATTTTTATCATGTAAGCGACAGAAATGTCTTGAATGATAAATAAAATTCTTTAAACCTAAATCCATTGCAAGTTAAATAAAAGCTTGTAATTTCAAATTAGGTAAAGCACAGGTGTTACTCACGCATAATTTTAGTAGAAAACTGCTACTATACTACGAGCCCGCGTGCTAGTACTCCAACCTTGAGAAAGATCGCCAAATGCGATCGAAACTATAGTAGTATCCTACTAAAATCAAACGTGAGTAACACCTGTGTTTACTTAATTATAATATAATTATAAATTAAAAATTTTAAAAACCCGCGACACAAAAATATTTGACAACAAACTTTCAATTGACAACCATTATGGGCACATTTGTAGAATTTTGGTTCTTCCATCCCCACTTTAACCCACCATAACTCTTAAACGGCTCAATCGATTTTTTATAAAACATAGCTAAGAACACTCTCGATTAAGTCTCCTTTCATCCAAAAAAAAACTAAACTGAAATCGGTTCAGTGCTTCGGGCGCTATGATGCCACAGACAGACAGACAGACAGACAGACACACAGACAAACAGACACGTCAAACTTATAACACCCCTCTTTTGCGTCGGGGGTTAAAAATGTACGAAAACCACGCTAGTTTCCATAGTGAAGCTTGTAATTATGTACCAGGAGGTAAGTAGGTACGTATACCGTACAAACTGATGCATATACTTCATAGGTAGGTATATCCGATTTAAAATTAACGAAAGGCAGTGCAATCCAGCTTAGGATTCTATTAATGGCGTTCCCAAAGTGGTGAACGATGTACTTCCTTGCGTTTGGCAGATTTATGGACTCGCACCATCCCTTTGTGCAGGGTTGGTCAGAACTCGTCCATACGGTGAAAGGCTTATTGCCTTCACTAGCTCTTACAAATAATTATTTTCGGCAACAATGGTACAGCTGCCTTCCATTTTGTACAAAATTCGAATATTTCGCTCGAATTGCTTACTTTATTGTTGATTTTTCAAAAACGGCTCTGCCGATTTCTGTAAAAATGGGACCATCTCGGAAGTATACCCTCTCGAACAAAAAATAAATTTTCGATTCGGTTTATAACTGGCGAAATTATCGATGTTCAACGTGTACAAAATTCGGAATCGCTCGAATTGCTTATATTGTTGTTGATTTTTTCAAAAACGGTTCAGCCGATTTCTGTAAAATTTCAAGGAAACCACCTCGGGAGTGTACTTTTTCGAACTAAAAAACATTTTTTCGATTCGGTTTACAATTGGCGCAATTATCGATAAACAAACAAAAAATACAAACAGACGAACGTAGAACCTCCTCCTTTTTGGAAAAAATGGCACAACCGCCTTCAACCGTGTATAGAATTTGAATAGTTCGCACGAATCGATGTGTCATCGACATAGCAATTTTCACACTATTGTTGATTTTTACCGACTTCCAAAAAGGAGGAGATAGATAGATAAACTCTTTATTGATTCACACACACATAAAACAGAAAAATAGAGAAAATTAGATGCTACAATATGTGAAGCAACCGGCGGCCTTATAGAAAGTGATTTCTTCCAGGCAAGAGGAGATACAATGTTCGTCTGAATTCTTTTTTGGGTGTGTTCATCGATAATTTCTCCAATTGTACACCGATTTAAAAAAATATTTTTTAATTCGAAAGAATATACTTCCGGGGTAGTCCCATTAAAATTTTAATGAAATCGGCTGTGCTGTTTTTGATAAATCAACAATAATGGACATGGATGTCACATCGATTCGTGCAAACTGTACAAGGTGGAAGTCGGTCATAGTCGGTGTTAAGATTTTTTGCGAAAAATAATTATTCAAAAATGATGCCGGATTTCTATGAAATAAAATTTACTAGATTTTGCCCGCGGCTTCGCCCGCATGATATTTTGAGGCCCTACCTTATCACCCTTAATAAAGGAGGTGAAAAATAAAAAAAAAACAAAAAAAACGACTTGACATTTGTTTGATTTGACAGTGCTTTTTAGAGTTCCGTACCCAAAGGGAAAAACGGGACCCTATTACTAAAACTTCGATGTCCGTCTGTCCGTCTGTCACCGGGCTGTATCTCATGAACCATGATAGCTAGGCAGCTGAAATTTTCACAAATGATGTGATTCTGTTGCCGCTATAACAACAAATACTAAAAAGAGAATTAAATAAATATTTAAGGGGGGCTTTCATACAACAAACCTGAATTTTTAGACGTTTTTCGCTCTATATTAATAATAGTAACAGGTAGATGCTTGAAATTTGCACAGAATACTTAGTTTTATATTCACTTCAAAAATAAATAATAAAATTAAAATTAAATAAATATTTAAGGGGTGCTCTCATACAGTACGGAACCCTCCGTGCGCGAGTCCGACTCGTACTTGGCCGATTATTCATATTGAAATTAATTTTTAAAAAGTGCACAAAAATACCGTGAATGTTATACATACTTAGTTGAACGCTTTTATGCGTTTCCTCTTGTCGGTCAGAGCGGATGTGACGTTTTCGTCTGTATGAAGTGTTATTGCCTAAAGACGTATCAATTGCAATTTTCATCCTTACATAGTATAAAATAAAGTCGCTATTTTCGTTTGTTTGTTTGTTTGTTTGTCTGTATGCTTAAATCTTTAAAACTACGCAACGGATTTTGATGCGGTTTTTTTAAATGGATAGAGTGATTCAAGAGAAAGGTTTATATGTATAAAAATTCCCGAAATTCCCACGGGAACGGGCACAACGCGGGTAAAACCGCGGGGCGCTGCGAGTTTACAATATTTAATCGATTACTTTAGTCATAAAAATCGTTTTTTCTTAAAAATCTGCCTTTTATCGGGCTTATGTAGTGTATACATAAACGTGAAAGTTATAAGGCTTTCTAACTTTAGGACGGACGGACAGACACAACGAAGTTATAAGGGTTCTTCGTTTTACTACGGAACCCTAAAAACGCGAACGTAAATTACTATGACATCTCTGCAATTAGAATTAGAATCGTTATATCTCAGAAACGGTGACTTGTAGGAAAAAAGTATTTTCCATTTTTTATAAATAATTTTACGATCTACAATTTTGCCTCAGATATTTTTATGATAGCACTTACCATTTTGCTGAAAATCGCGAAAAACTCTTTTTTTTCGTTTGACCTTGAATAAAAAAAACCATACAGGGGAAAGATGGGGAACTTTCAATTTGTTTCATAATTATATTTTGATTTCACCAACTTTCAGCTTGTTATGTATTTTCGTAGCTTCACTCTTATTTTTAGGGTTCCGTACCCAAAGGTAAAAACGGGACCCTATTACTAAGACTTCGATGTCCGTCTGCCTGTCTGTCACCGGGCTGTATCTCATGAACCATGATATCTAGACATTTGAAACTTTCACAGATGATATATTTCTGTTGCCGCTATAACAACAAATACTAAAAACAGAACAAAATAAATATTTAAGGGGGCTCCCATACAACAAACCTGATTTTTAGGAGATTTTTGCTCGCTATTAATAACGGCAAGAGGAATGGGGCTCCCATACGGTACGGAACTCTTCGTGCGCAAGTCCGACTAGCAGTTGGCCGATATTTTTTTGTTTAATTTTTCGCGAATTACAGTGCTCTACACAGCTCTACTCATCTCAACATCGGTAGAGTCTGGGTCTAAATCAACAGGGAGAGAGTACAGATGCGGAAAAAATCCATGAATAAAATTACACTTGAGAAATTTATAACGCATACGTAACGACTGCTCCTGCGTACGGATGCCTTTAGCATTTATAAACATTTTAAACATACGCCTTTATTGGGGGCGAACGACGCTTTACCATGAAACGAGGATTTATAATTTATAAACAAAGCATTCATAGCAACTCTAAATTCAAGAACATTCCGAACGGATGACAGACTAGCAGAACTAGAATATGAATTAGAAGAAATCAACTGGGACACACTTAATTATTGAAGAACAAAGTGAACCACGGTCAATAATACAAGTATATGTACCCACGGAGCAAGCAAATGAAGAGGAGAAAACCTTATTTTACGCATCCTTGCAGGAAGCTATTGCCAGAGATAGGAAGCTCTGGCAAATTCTAGAGGAGGCCTATGTCCAGGATGGACAACCTAGTATTTAAGAAATAGAAATAAGAGTAATATTTTGTAAGGTATACTAGTGAAAAAAGGCTATTTTTATTTTATTTAGGGATCGGAAATTCTTAGAATTTAGTTAAACACGTAGTATGTACTAGCAAAGAAAATATAGTATGGTATTAGTATATATTCTGAGCATTATAATATTTGGTCTCTGGGTTTACAAGGTCATCTTACATAGTACAGATTTGTTTTATTTCCCCACACTAGCAGTGTTACCACGAGTCCTACGTTTTATTAGTTTACTCGTGGTTACACCACTCGGTGTAACCACGAGTTAAAAAGTTTACTCGTAGTCTCACTGGTGTAACAAAGCGGTGTAACCACGAGTCTGGACCCGAGGATTTAAATGTGTTGGTATTTTTTAACTTTTTTTTTCGCAAATAAGTCCGCGTTTGACCACCAACTCGCCTGATGGTAAGCGACGTTGTGGTCGCAGATGAAGCACCCAGACCTAGAAGATACCTATTCACTCTGACCTTGAAAAGCTTTAGATTATATCTCTTAGGAAACAGGAAAGCAGGAAGACTGTTCCATTCCCCGGCGGTACGAATCAGAAATGTTGAACTGACGAAAAGGGGGAGGTTGTTAAGTCGACGTGTATTTTTTTAAATATATGAACACTCTTACGCGTCCGATTTTGATAATTCTTATTATATTGGAAAGGGCAATGATCTCAAATTCTCTCTCGAAATAATAATTGATCTCAGTTTTTAGGGTTCCGTACCCAAAGGGTAAAAACGGGACCCTATTACTATGACTCCGCTGTCCGTCTGTCTGTCAGGCTGTATCTCATGAACCGAGATAGCTAGACAGCTGAAATTTTCACAAATGATGTATTTCTGTTGCCGCTATGACAACAAATACTAAAAACAGAATAAAATGAATATTTAAGCCCCGCTAAAGGGGCTTAAATATATTTCATATCCTATACAACAAACGTGATTTTTAGAAGTTTTTTGCTTGCTATTAATAACGGCAAGAGGAATGGGGCAAGGAGGCTCCAACACGCTACGGAACCCTTCGTGCGCGAGTCTGACTCGCACTCAGCCGATTTTTTACATTTTACCGTAATCTAGATGTGGAGTCATGTCAGTGTGTCCGGATATGTTATCCGGAACTTCCGGATGAGAGGTGAAGTGGTCGGATGACTATAAATCCATCCACGTCTTGTAGATAGAGTTGCAGTGTGAAGATGTTATCGGTACACGGAACTAATGGAAAGATAAGATTATTTTGAGCGTTTCTTGAAGGGGCTTTTGGTTTTTAACCCTAAAAACCGTTGTTTTGGTATTAATCAGCGTTGGCAAACTCGGGTCTAAGACCTTTTAGTGTCTTTTTGTAGTTTTGTTTATTGTTATTCATATTACTTAAGCATTTGATGGTGATAAAAATAAATAAATAAGCATTGAAAAGAAAACTCCATTATATACCTACTTAGTGTGCTAAATATGAATCAGTTTCTTAGTAGAAGATCAAGTGACAAGATATAAAACCTAATAAACTTAAACGATACATATGACTTAATATAGGAAGCTTTAAAAACATAATCTTATATATCTGCTCTTCTTTGTTACTCCTACTTACAAACATATAATATGTACACTAATTGAGTTTGTGCCATAGTACACTATTTATTAACCCCCACCGCAAAAGAGGGGTGTTATAAGTTTGACGTGTATGTTTGTCTGTGTGTCTGTCTGTCTGTCTGTGGTATCATAGCGCCCGAACCACTGAATCGATTTCAGTTTAGTTTTTTTTGATGAAAGGAGACTTAATCGAGATTGTTCTTAGCTATGTTTTATAAAAATCGATTGAGCTGTTTAAGAGTTATGGTGGGTTAAAGTGGGGATGGAAGAACTTTTTAGGTAGGTTTTTGTGTCGGGGGTTTTTTAAATTTTTAATTTATAGAGGCTTATATTACCTGCCGGCTAAATAGGCTTCTTCACAATAAGTATTTATTTTAATGTTCTCTTGTAACAGCTAACCATAAACAGAACCGATTAACAAAAACAAATAAAATCAACTTAAAATAAAGAAGTTACAAGCATATTTATTTTCTTGCTACAAAGAGCGCACTATAGCAGACTATGACGTCACTGTAAGTCTCATACATTCGCCATACTATGTTAAGCTTTGTGGGAAAGGAACACGGCATCCCCTCTTTATCACTACCCAAATCTTTACAAGCCCATATCTCTGGACTTGGTTAGCCAGTTTTAACATTTTTTTAAGTTCAAGTATCATAATTAATTGCAGAATTTACTAATCCTAATACTTTTAATTAATTCAATAAAAGTCAACTGCCCTAATTGGTGATAGAGGCGAGGTTAAACGAGCGCAATTTTGATCTGTGAGTCGCGTCATACGAGTTTACGCTGCATTTGATTTCTGCTGATGCCAGAGTCCTGTCTATTACAGGGATGTTGCGGATGCATATTTTTTGAAATCCGCGGATGCGGATGCGGATGCATATTTTAAGACATTTCCTAAGTTTTTTTACAGTTTTTCTAAGGTAAATTGTACTTAAGGTACTAACCAACGTCATAGAAAAAGAATTCGGTTCGTTTTAAATTCACTTTCGTGTACAGAAGAGAGAAAGAAACAAAATGTGACTAGAACTCGTGTACCAAGTTTCGTCCAGTTTCGGTAAATAATGTAACCTGTAAAGGAGAATCAACGCCCGGATAGTTAAAAAAAAATGTTGAGTCAAAACTAAGACGATTTGCTCACATCGTTCGCTCAGTCAATAATTAAAGTTAAATATTGGAAAATTATACTTACTTAATAAAAATTACTTTGCCGCCCTTTTGTGATGTAACATGTCACGTAGAGGTTCATAACTTAAACCCACGCCACTGAATATACTTATGTATTTACTTGACACACTGGCTCCAGATGAAGATAAATATCGGTGATACCAGATCAAATCTCTATCGGTCAGTGCTCCACCATTTAATGGGTTTTTTATCTACATTAACGCCTTTTTAAATACGGTAAGCAAGCAATGTATCACATCTGCATCGGCATTAATATCCGCATTCATTTTATGCGGATGCGGATGCAGATGCAGATGTCCAAATCGATGCGAAAGGTCCGCAAATGCGGATGCGGATGCGAATATTCCCAACAACCCTGGTCTATAACAAACAGCGACCAAAAATGAGTCAACTCATTTTGTAACTTTTGCATGAAATCGAAATTACGCGACTTACGACTAGACTAGACTAGACTCATCTCTCACAAAGTAACGCTCGTTTAGTCTCTTCTATCTACTTTAAATCACTTTGAGTTAATAATGAACGATATACCTAATAATAAAAACTCACCTTTTCACTAGGTTTCATTGCGTGTTTGACAATATAGGGAATGCTGGGCATTGGCCCAAAAAATGACGGCATCATCGCTGGAGCAAAAATCACTTTAACAGCCTGGTTTTGACAGCTACACCCACTTTGACAGTCACTTTTCACCGCCTCTTTGTGACAGCAACAGTGATGACACTTCACTGTATCACTTTGACATTTTTTAGTGTTGTCACTGCTCACTGTTTTGGATTCACAGTCTTGCAAGTTAGTTTCACAGTCTTGTTTATTTTGGATATTTTTACGACAGTTTTGAGCACTTTTTGGAAAGTCTTCAGCTATGATTTCACAGTCTTGAGAATCGTCTTGGCTGTGGGTATTTTCTTTAGTCGCTCTAGGTGTTGGCGTATTTTTCATGTCACTTTTTTCTTGGCTGTTATTTTTTTGATGGAACAATTTTGGTTTTTTAGCAAAATCTTGAGGTAGTTCAAGAAGTGGTGTTTTTCTTTTTAATTCTTTTGGCGTCTCGAGTAGGTATTTGTTTGTTTTTGGTTCAGTTTCGTTAGTTTTGGAAAATGGGTGGACTAGTAATGTTTTTCGGGTTGGCCCGTAATTTGAGGCCCCGTACAGGGCCTCGGGTGATCTTGATGTATCCAATTTGATTTCTTTTTATCACAGCTTTTAATAGAAATATTTAATTGGTACAGTTAATTCTGTAGATTTTCAAAGACTTTCAATATTTTTATTTTCTTTTAGTAAAATTTTCCACATATTCCACACAAAATAATAATGTACATGTCACTTGTTTTTCTGCCGTTACCGCAAAGTCAAGCGTTTTAAATTTATGTTACTTTTATTAATTGTTTACTGCACTAAAAATTTGTCTAAATAAAATCGTAGAAATATGTCATATATTTTTATTATAATGTGTCTGTATCTGTCAATTTAATATTGTTTGTAATCAATTAACGTCTACTCTATTCGTAATCATAGGTTATGTATGCACATTCACAAAAAAGTTTTAATCGTCACTTAGGTAAACCCCTTTTTTCCGCAATTAACTATTTGTTTTTTTTATTAATGATCATTAAGTATTTTAGATACTGTGCGTAATTTTTTTACGATTAAACACACAACTTTATCAAAGTCATAAAGTTCATTGACCTTCAACTCAACCACGTGACTTTGTTTACAAACAAACAAGTCAACAAACAAGCCCGACACTCTCAAAACCATACGTCCATCACTAGCTGTCACAATACTGTCACACAAATCAAATGTCAATTAAATCCCGCGAATATTTCCGAAGATTATTGAATAAAGAACTTGTGAAACCGTTTGAAAATAGAAGGGAAAAGCCGGGCACGTCCGTTCGTTGGAAAATTTGGCTTGAAACTAGTTCGGAGGGAGGCAAAGGGGCGTATTTTGAGGCGTGTCGAAGGCCACGCCTATCGGAGCTTGCCAAGACGCGTCTAGACAAACCAAAATGGCTGATTACGAGGTCTAGGTCTAGGAAAATCTTAGGTATTTCCGCGTTTATATCACTAAATAGTATAAAATAAAGTCGCTTCCGCTGTCCCCATGTATGCTTATATCTTTAAAACTACACAACGGATTTTGATGCGGTTTTTTTAAATAGATAAGAGTGATTCAAGAGGAAGGTTTATATGTACAATAAACCAGTGCGAAGCCGGGGCGGCTCGCTAGTTTCTATTATGTTTAAAATTTTAGTATCTAAGTGAATCTGCCTGTATGCATTCAGCATTCAAATGTTTACGAGTATTGCACCAAAATAACTTAAATACAGTAACTAAAACATAAATGAATAATACTAAGTAAACTTAAGGACCCTGTTGTATAAGGCGTCGCAAATGTACAAAAATAAATTCTTACAGTCTACGTATAAATTAATTCTGTACTAGCTAAATTACTTATAAGTTAGGAGTGCATGTAGTTATTATGGTAGAGTCGGTAGAGCAAACGCATACCTACATAAGACCGGAAGCCATGGTGGCCTAGTGGTTGTAACACTCGCCATACAATCCGTGAGGTCGTAGATTCATGTTCGGGCCTAGAGTTTATGCAATAATTATTTTTCGTAAAAAAATGGCAAAATCGGAAAGGCAGTTTTGCCATTTTGCCATCGTGTACAAAATGCGATTATTTTGCTCGGATTGTTTACATTATTGTTGATTTTTCAAAAACCTCGGGAGTTTACTCTTTCGAATAAATAATATTTTTAAATTCGGTTCACAATTGACGAAATTATTGATTAACATGCACAAAAAAAATATACAGACGAACATAGAATCTCCTCCTTTTTGGAAGTCGGTTAAAAAGAGATGCGTCGTAGGTGAGGTCGCCCGTGTGCCATTTTAGTAATTTTGTTACGTTGACAACACTATGCTCTATCATTGCTAGTACAACTAAAAGTGTTTGATACTTGGTAGACACCAATTCGGTTTTCATCAATACTCGCGTCTATCGGTTACCTTAGCTGCTGATTACAATTAAGTGAATGAAATGTTTTGTCAAAAACCAAACAAACTTTTTTCAGTCAATGATACTGGCAGCCACATTTCGCAAGGCAACCCTGTTTAATTATTATTATATTATGCTCCCATTCATATAATTACTTAATAATTGTTTTCCGCAAAAAATAGCATGACCGACTTCAACTTTGTACTGAATTCTCGAATATTTCGCACGTATCGATGTAGCATTTTTCACATTTGTTTGTTTACACATTGTTGATTTATCAAAAATGGCTGAGCCGATTTCGATAAAATTTAAACAGAACTAATTTCAAAGTATGTTCTTTCCAATAAAAAAAGAATTATCAAAATCGGACAACTATCTAAAAAGTTATGCGTTATTATGTATAACCTAAAAAAAAAACAAAAGAAAATATACGCCTCGAATTGAGTACATCCACAATTGCGTCGGTCAAAAAATTTTTTGGAACCGTGTACGCTATGAGCGGGATTTTCTTGCGGTGGGATCTCGGGCTATATGACCGTGAGCATTTCCAACTGAGAGCTATCGTGGCTGGGATGACCTGTTAAATTAGTAAGTCCGTATGGGAAGGGTGGCTAGCCCTGGTGTCAGAGTTAATTATCCACTTAAGCCTTTAACTTATCTAATCGGTTAAAACAACCACCTTCCTGTAGACATTACGTCATCCCCTAGTCTACAGTCATTCAAAACGAGACTAAAGAAGTTTCTCATCGAGCAATCTTGTTATAGGTTTGACGAATTTTATTCATTTAATATTTAATGCGAATGAATGTTGAATTTTTTTCTAATATATGAATTATTCAATTTCATATTTATTTGTGGACATTTTAGATTTAGTACTATTTTTATATTTTGCTATGACATAAATTTTAACACCATTATTTTTATTCTTGTTATGTTGTAATTAATTTTTATTTCACTATGTAAAAAAATGATGTTTTTGTTTTTTGTATCACATTTATGTAATGTTTTTTATGACGTGTAAATTGGCATTTTATTAATAAATAACTTATGACAACCGGGACCCAGAATTTAACAATAAGTCAAATTACGCTTTAAAACATCGAGCATATTCTGGTCATATGCTCGATGCTTTAAAAGTAGGTACTAATTTACTGACAAAAATGTTATTGTAAGTCTCAGTTGTTTCAACCGTTTCAGAGGCATTGAAACTCTGACACCAGGGCTAGCCGACCGGCCTATACGAAGTTACTTATTATGTAGTTGACTTAGGCTTGGTTGCACCATGTTACTTTAGCAATGACAAACATGTTAAAGTAATGGTTAGGGAAAATAATGTGTTGCACCATTTGACAATTTGTAAGATGACGTCATAACTTTAACTGTAACCGTAACTGCCCACGATTCACTGGTTAATGTTATTGTTAACGTTAATTGTCTGTCAGAATCGTATAATCCTGATAACTTTAACTATTCCAAGGAATGCGCTGGTGCAACACATTTCGCAGTCACTGTTTAAGTCAGCGTTATTGTTATTGTTAAATTTGACAATAATCTTAACTATAACTACCAATATAGTGCAACCGAGCCTAAAATTCTATTCAGTCAAAGCATCTGTTGATTTTTCCGTTCCACCGATCGCCATTGGAATGTAAATTGAGACAAAGATCGAGGAAATTTTTATTTAATTTGACAAATTGGGGTGCGGGGACGTTACAACTTTTTTACGAGGGGTTCTTATGCTGCTAAAAGATTGCCTGGGCTGGGAGAGAACGCTTTTTAGCGATAAGACCGTCAGGTGTTTTGTACCTCCTTGTAACGTTACGTTAAGTTACATTAGTAGATATATTGTACGTGTCTTTAGTTTTAACATTTAATCGACATCAAAAAAGAGGGCTATCAATTCGACTGTACTTAGGCATGTCTTTTTTTAGGGTTCCGTACCAAAAGAGTAAAAACGAGACCTTATACTAAGACTCCGCTGTCCATCCGTCTGACTGTGTGTCTGTCTGTCATCAGACAGTTGAAATTTTAACAGATGGTGTACCTATTTCTGTTGCCTCTATAACAACAAATACTAAAAACGAAATAAAATAAATATTTAAGGGGGCTCCCAAACAACAAAGTTCAACAAACGTGTTTTTTAAGAGTTTTTTTGCTCGCTATTAAGAGGGGTTAAGGGGGCTTCAACACGGTACGGAACCCTTCGTACGCGAGTCCGACTCGCACTTGGCTAATTATTTAAAATCGCGACACAATATTGGATGTCATAAGTTTGATGTGTCTGTGTGTATGTGTCTGTCTGTCTGTACCGTTGCATCGTAGTTCCGGAACGGATGAACTGACTTTAATTTCGTTTTATTTACTGACGTCAAAAAAAGGAAGAGGTACTATGTTCATCTGTATATAGTTGTAATTTTGAACCAACTTTAAAAATCACTTTTTTATTTCGAAAGGGTATACTCACGAGGTGGTCCCATTTGAATTTTGTCGAAATCGGCTGATCTGTTTTTGATAAATCAACAATCATATACAATATGTATATTATTGTGTATTATATCACATCGATTGGTGCAAACTATTCAAATTATGTACACAATGAAAGTTGATGTTAACATTTTTTGCGAAAAATAATTAGATGTTAGATAAATAAGACCGTCAGTTGTATTGTAGTACTATTTACCGACTTCCAAAAAGGTGAAGGTACCTACTATGTTCGTCTGTACGTGTTTTTGTTGACGTTCATTGATATTTTCGCCAATTTTGAACCGATTTAAAAACTCTTTTTTTTTGTGAAAGAATATACTTCCGAGGTAAATTTTATAGAAACTGGCTAAGCTGTTTTTGATAAATAAACAAAAATTTACGTCGATGTCACATCGATTCGTGCAAATTAATAATAATAATAATAATCGTTTATTTACAAAAATATTTTTACAAATTCATTATGACACTAAGAGTATACACACTTAAATTTAGGAGAAATCCATCAAATCAATCATCCTGCAGAGCCTACACTGAGAAATCATCTCGTGTCGTAGGTGTCTGCGTTACTTCTTAAATGATCAATATTGGTCGTGTGTTCTTGGGACATCATCTTCATTATTTTCTTGTTAAGTGCAGAAGTATAAACTGATGTTAGTTTTTTTTTTTTTTTTAAATTCATTACTCGTAAGAATTAATTACGTGTGTGTTGTGGTGTGTGTGTGTGTGTGTATGTGTGTGTGGTGTGTATGTGTGTGTGTGTGTATGTGTGTGTGTGTATACAGACATTTGTTCACTACTTTACTACTTGTAGCTGTTGTTCGGTTTCTTCATAATTCATCTTACTTAGCCAATCAATGAGCGCTATTTTGGCATCTCTTTTATTTAATAAGTTTAGGTGGTTTATGATTTTACTAACATTGTTGTATATGAAAGGGCCAAGAAAGCTCTGGTGTCGTTGCGCTAAGGCTGTTTTCATGGGTTCAATGACAAATATTTTGTTTTTGCGTCTTTTACCTTCATCTTGATTTTCTGTATTCGCTAATCTATGTTGTGCAAGAGTAACATTCAAAATATAAAGTTGTCTCACAGTCAACACTTGGCAGTCCTTATATAATTCAGTTGTAGGATAGCGAAAATCTTTAAACATGGCCACTTTTAAAATAGCTCTTTGAGCCCGTTCTAATTGCATCATGTATGTTTTACATGTACCTCCCCAGGATGTGATACAGTACATTATTATGGAACGACAGAGAGCGCTGTATACTTCAAAAATTAATTTTCTGTCTGCCACATCGCGTAAATTTTTAAAAATATATATTAGTTTGCGAACCCTTTTACTAAGATTTTCAATGTGAGGTTTCCATGTCATATATTTATTATTAAATTATTCGAATTCTGTACACGGAGGAAGTCGTTGTTGCGATTTTTTTGCGAAAAATAAGTATAGATTAGTAGATACGTGTCTTTTGTTTTAATTTTTAACCGACTTAAAAAAGGAGGCGATCAATTTAACTGTATGTTTTAGGTAGGTTGTATGTTACGCATTACTCCACCAAATATGAACCAATTTTTTTTTGCAACCATGGTATTTCAAAAATGAGGAAACCGAATCATGATTTATTATTTTAAAATATTGCGATTTCTTTTTCACCACATGCATTTGAAAGAAACCGGACACCACTGTTCAACCATCTATCAGCTATAAGACGTCCACTGATGAACATAGGCCTCCCCTATGCATCTCCGAAAAGTCCGTTTGGAAGCGGTTTGCATCCAGCGCGATGTTACGATTTTAATGAGGTCATCCGTCCACCTTGTGGGTGGACGTCCAACGCTGCGCTTGCAGGTACGCGGTCTCCACTCGAGATCTTTTCGACCCCATCGGTCATCCGTCTTCCGCGCTTTGTGCCCTGCCCACTGTCATTGCCAAGGCTCAGTTGGATTACCTATTCTAATTCCGCATTTAGTCAAGTTCACAACAAGCTATGTCACAACGTAGGTATAAATTACCCGCCCTAGGACGTTAACCCTGTCCCTTACCTGCCCTAATTGACCCATAACTACAAATTAACTTTAACCCTTCGGTGGAGGTTATATAATGGTACGTTTTGGTCACAGATCACGTAACTGCTAGATAGATAGATAAACTCTTTATTACACACCTAGAAATAAACAAAAAGAAGAAACAAAGATGCATAAACAGTGTAACAATGGGCGGCCTTATCGCTAAAAGCGATCTCTGCCAGGCAACCTTAGGATGGAGAGGACAGAAAGCGTATATATAAATAAAGGACGGGGTGCGCATTAGTTAAAAATATAAGTTTAAATGTACATCATAAACATATACTAATAAAATTGATAAAACTAAATACAAAATACCTAAATATAAAGAAAACAATACATACAAATTATAAAAGGAACCTATACATATAGATAGCTTGTCTCCTAAGTATTAGACTAGTAGTTCTCCGAACAGTGGATCTCGCGGCAAGTGTTTGAATGTACATTGCACAGGCTGAATCATACAAGCCGGCGGATATGAAGTTAGCTACAAGCTGCGCAATATCCAATCAAAGCGCAGCTTTATGTGAGCTTCAGTCAGGATTGGATATTGCGCAGCTTGTAGTTAACTTCACATCCGTCAACTTGTTATAATATCACTACATAGAATAGAATAAAACAAAGTAGCTTCCCGCTGTCTGTCCCCATGTATACTTATATCTTTAAAACTACACAACGGATTTTGGTGCGGTTTTTTTAAATAGATAGAGAGTGTTTCAACAGGAAGGTTTATATGTATAATACAACTGTGCGAAGCCGGGGCGGGTCGCTAGTCGAGTAGGTATAAAGCGCGACTCTCTCCCACTTCGCTGCTCAGTCCCGTGATTTTATGATCTTTGGTTTTTGTCGACTTCGGTCCAAGACGGGCCGAGATCATTTACTTTTATTGCTCGGCGGACATTTCAGTTTAATTAAACTGAGTCTAAATACACCTACCTGCCTTGCACACAATTGTGATAGAATTGCGATTATAGTAGGTAGGTATAGACAAATTAGGTATTTTAAGAATTTTTTCTCGAACTCCGGGGTCAAAACGTGCTATGGGGCTAATAGCACCTTTTTTTACGAGGGGGAAATCTTCTAAAGATGCCCGACCGCTTTGGAGTGCAGTCGGGTTATGTAGGATTGTACCCACTAAAACCCCCTCGGTGTCATAGCAGGAATAAGCAGAGACCAGTCGGCAAAGCCGTACTTCAAAAAATTCAAAATGTCACACACGCTGCCGTCCTCCCCGGGCCCGCTTGAGTGGATGGCTAGAGCCCCATCTCTGACCTCCCACGAGCCCAGAGGTCCCCTTTTAGTAGGCTCTTATATACTACAGGCAGGGGATACCGATGCCGTATTCTAGTGCCCGGCATCAGGGCAAAGCTCCATAGTACAAACAAGTAGTTCACAATGATGGTCTTAATCCGGCACAACCCGTACACCATTTTTCAGCTTGTAGAAGTACCTACAACCCGGTCAGAATATCTGTGCACCTCGCTGGAATGCGGCGCCTCTCCCGCTTCCCCTGTCACCTCTCCGCGCACTCCCCGGTGCGACAGTACGGTCAAAGAATATATAATAATTGGTACGGTTAGCATCTTCGTTGCCGATACACGTCGCGATAATAATTTACGTCCGGACGGTATACTAGACGTCCGGTAATGTATATACGTCCCGATAATTCAATATGACGTCACAAGGTCAGGTGCACAGATATTGTGACCGGGTTGTACTTACTAGGGTTTGGGAATTCCCGATAATTTCAAAGTTCCGGCTCCGGGATGCGAGACTACACCCTACAAAGTCCGGGGACTTCGAGACTTAATTTTTTTTACTTAAGTGAAAACTTCTTATTAGTTTAATAGTAAATAATAAAATTAAAACAAAATAAATATTTTAGAGGGGCTCGCATACAGTACACGGAACCCTCCGTGGGCGAGTCCGACTCGTACTTGACCGATTATTTACCCATCCCAAAAAGTGCACAACGCCGCCAAAGAAGTTTTCACTTCCAAAAAATAGAACCTCCTTATTGAAGTCGGTTAAAAAGTAAAAGTCAGTTAATAATTTCAGAAACAGTTTTATTTTTAAAATAAATAAAAAATACTTTAACATAATGCATGTGTAATTTAATACTTAAAACTTTTTAGAATAGCTAATAATAAATTGTGACCTACGGAACATGCGTCCAGGTTTTTTTTAATAACCACTTGCAAAAAGAAGGATATTATAAGTTAACGTGCGTTAGTTTATCTGTCCTTAGTACTCTTATCTCTTCAAAAACTGGACACAATACATAACATACACGTGTTGTTTTTAAACTATTTCTGATTCGTATCATCCACAGTCATGTTATTTTTAAACTATTTCTAATTCGTACCGCGTAGGAATGGAAGTCTTCCTGCTTCCCTGTTTCCTAAGAGATATAATCTAAAGCTTTTCAAGGTCAGAGTGAATAGGTATCTTCTAGGTCTGCGTGCTTCATCTTCTACCACAACGTCGCTTACCATCAGGCGAGTTGGTGGTCAAGCGCGGACTTATTTAGTGATGAAAAAAAAACTTTAGCGATTTTAACAGTTTGAACACATTATTATTATATACTACGGGACTAATCGCGCACTAAAATTACGAGATAAGTAAATAAAATATATCTCATCATCAATCGATCGATGCAACTCGGTCGAAAGGTCGGGATGATGAGGTTTATGTCAGTACTAGCTTTTGCCCGGGGCTTCGCCCGCGCTTATTTTGTAGCTTATGACACTCGCAAATAATGTGGCTTTCTATTGGTAAAAGAATTTTCAAAATCGGTTCAGTCGATCCAGAGATTACCCCGTACAACCTCACAAACTTTACCTCTTTATTATATTAGTATAGAAGTATAGATAAATCGGACTTGGTGTGACGACATCTTTATATGCTTATAATTCTTTATTCTTATCTTGGTGAACTGATAAGTTCACGGGGATCCCCTGGGGGATCAGTCTGGGGGATCCTGATGGACAAACTCTATTTATCTCATTATTTTAGTGCGCGATAGTCCCATAGCATATAAAAAACCCAACGAGGAGTCCCTCCACGCGGAAGAAGTGAAACTGCGACGCAACAGTGCTTTCATACCCCCTCCATGGTAGCGTTAAACGTTTAACGCAACCTTGTTGGAAGTCGCATTACAAGTTTCACTTCAATAATAATACCATACACACTCATAATAATAATATAGGACAATTTTAATACCCCTTTTTTGATAGGTGGTTTAAAAAAATGTATAAGTAAACTCAAGATACTAGGTACCTAAGTACCTCGTACGTCACAAATAGGCCTAATCATACTACCTGGCAGCTGTGAAGTTAGCTAAGAGCTACGCAAAACCTAGTCCTAGCTAGTAAGTTCGTATAGGTCGGGTGGCTAGCCTTAGCGTCAGTTTTTAAGCCGCCTGAAGGCCTCTTGACATGGCTAAACATAAACAGTTAACACTGGGACCTACAATTTAATGTTTCATTCAAGCCACGGTAACTCTCAGTTGTAAATACCACCTGCGGTCACCCATCCAAAGATTGACCGTGCCGAACGTTGCTTAACATTGGTGATCGTTGACAAACACCTGACTGAAGCTCACATAACAACTGCTCAAGGATTGGGTTTTGCGAAGCTTGTAGCTAACTTCAGAGCCGCCAAAAAGTTTGATTCGGCCTATACCATACAATTAAATTTATATATTTGTACATCTACCTTCGAGCAAATACCTACAGAGCCACAGTCCTTGAGTAAAAGTAGTAAAAATTTTCTTTTTTAAAGCTTAAATCTCGACGTTATGTCACCTAATTAGTGCATGTACGAGGCGCTCCACGCCGCCGAGGATAGAGGTCGATGGCGCAGGATTCTTAAAGAGAAGCTTTTGGGAGGTGGTGGTCACAACCCTCAGACATGAGGATTTTTTTCTCGAGGAGGAGAAGTGCATGTAACTGAGCACTTTGGCATCGCGCGGCGTTGTAGTCGGCTTGCAATCGCCTTACGACTAACTAAAAAGCCTGCCCACTACGTAGCTTGGGCAGGGTTTTGGCTCGGACACTTTTTTTGCACAATTGTGACTCTATAGATATTTGCTCAAAGACATCTACTGATTATCTTCAATCTTAATAGATATATCTGAATGCTTTTTACTACAATGTTTCTTCAAATAACTAACATTAAAACACCGAAAATCACAAAATTCACACTTGAATTTCTCTCCCGTATGTTTTCTAATATGTCTTTTTAACATACCATTCTGATTACACTTATAATCACAGAAATCACACTTTAAATGCTTTACTTCTGTGTGACCTTTCATGTGTTTTAACATAGTGTCTGATCTTGTATACCTGTTTTCACATAAGCCACATTTGTATGGCTTTTCACCTGTATGTTTACGTTTATGATTTTTGAGATTGTAAGCAGATGCTGTCTTATAATCACACATATCACATAAAAACGGCTTTTCTCCAGTATGCTTATGAATATGCCGCTTTAAATCTCTAGAATTGACTGTCCGGAACTGGCAAATGTCACAGCAAAACGGTTTCTCTGCGGTATGGACGACCATATGCTTTTTCAATGAATCAGATCTCTGTGTTTTGTAGCTACACAAATGACAAGTGTACGGTTTGAAATCGGAATGTGTAGTTTCATGTGCTTTTAACGTAACGGGCCGAACACATCTGAAATCACATAACTTGCAGGCATACGGACGCTCACCAGTATGCGTCTTTATGTGATGTTTTAACGACACTTTTTTGAGACATTTGTACTCACATATGTCGCATTCAAACATTTTCACATCTTTATGTGAATCCATGTGATATTTCATTTCCGTTTTATTGGTGGAATTAAATATACAGATTTTGCAAGTATATATTTTATCGCTGTGAGTTTTCATGTGCTTTTTCAAGTTGTCTAAGCGTGCAGATTTGAAATAGCAAAATTCGCAATTAAATGGCTTGTCTTGGGAATGGCAACGTACATGTCTTTTAAGGAGACTTGCTTTACTGCAACTGTAAGGGCATGCGTAGCATTGAAATGGCTTATATTGGTCTGAAGTTGCATTTAGAGTTTGTTGTACCTGATTTGAGTTGAGAAGACCCAGTGTATTTGACTCAACTGACGATTCATTTGAGTCACATAATCTAGAATGTGAAGGCTCCAAAGTACTAGGTCCAAATGGTTCCACTCTATTAGAGTCGAGTTGAATATTTGACTCAAATAGTTTAAGTCGACATGACTCAATTATTTTCAGCTTAATAGCATCCAACTCTTGCAATCGGTTCGACTCAGAAACTGCAGAACTATAATCAAATTTTTCTTGTATGTTACTAGAAGGAAATTCTGATTCTGTACATATTTCAAGTTTTTCTTGCTTGATTTGTATTATAGGTTGAATAGCTTGGTTTAATTGAGATTCTTCTAGGCCAAGGGTGTTTGGCTCGGCTGATTTGAATTGTAGGTTTGACTCAAATAGTTTTGGTTGCAGATTTGAGTCAAATGGGTTTGGCTCAAGAATTGATTCTGTGTTTTCTGATTTTACTTGAAGGAAACTTGATCCAGGCTGTTTAGATTGCTCAAAACTTGACTGTGCTGAAGGTGTTGCTTCCAGTACATTTGAGTGAAACCTCTTTAGCTGGGGTACATTTAATAGTGTAGTTGGTAGGTTACTCAAATCTGTCTGATTTGTCTGTCTTGGTGGCTCAAACAATGGCGTTGGTGTTGGCTCCAATATTGGTTCATCTGACTCAAATACTGGCTCAATTTTCACTTTCAGTACACTTGAATATTCTGTTGGTTCAGGTGTCAATTCTGGTGAATCTTCACGTTCAACTTTGATAGTAACAGACTCAATTTTCTCACACATGTTTACGATTGAAATCTGCAAAGTTTCAATCAGCTGTTCAACTGTGTTAGGTTAGGACTAAGATGATAACAATAGTGTAAGCAACTAATCTAAGGTGAGATTCGTCAAAACCAGATCATTATAGAGCGTTGTACACAGTTGTAAATACAGAAGTCATATTTCCCTGGGTCTGGACCTTTGTAGTTAAGAATATCTTTTGTTCATGTTGTAAATCTGAATGTTTCTGTCCAGTTGCTTACTCGAAGTGATTATTTATTGGTTAGAACACTTTAAAAGGCATTATTTTCCGTAGTAATACAGGTATGTCCTTATAAACTAGGCTATGCTGTTACTTCCACTTCATTGCTTCCTTTTTGAAATAGGCATTTAAGCTTCTGCTGTGAACAATATTTTAGATAGAAGAACAGAATGTCAAAATTTTCAAATTTTAAGCTTCATTTGTGTTTTTAAAAGTAGTATTAATTTAATTACAATTCTTTAATTTGTACGGTTAAATAATCAATGGACGAACGAATTACGAAGACGAACTAAACTAAATACGAACCATTGACAACAATTTCTCATTTCAGTTCAGTGATACCGAGTGACAGTGACACTTCTGACTTCTGACAATGGCAGTGACAGCAAAGTAAACGTGCTACTTATAAGCATGACTTTAAAGTTGTTCTGTCTGTGCGTATTATTATTATGAATATGCAAAGTTAACTTTTTAGCAACGTAACTTATTTACGTATGCGGTATGGAGCAAAATTTTACGCTTTCTACTTTAGGTACTTCTATGCCATAGATGCCATCTGAAAAATAATTATCACCTTAAAATAAACAACAGATCTCGAAGAATAATTTCATCAGTCAAACGAAAGAAATCGCGGGGCGTTACAAGCGTTGTTGACATTTTTGTTTCAATCGATAGCAGCTTTTTGACAATGACATGACATCCGTAGTATCCACAGAGCTACAACAAGAGGTAATGCGCTGTTGTCGAATGGGAGAGATTTAACGGATCCCTTCCGTTGTTGTTGTCGAATGGTGATTTCGCTGTGTTACCCTTTGTCATAACTTCCCGATAATTATGGGGATTGCGTAATTGACATCGATACTTTATTTTACACCACTGAGTAGTGAGTAAGTCTTCTCTTTGTTTTGCGAACTGTTTTGAGCCATTATTGGTAGGAAAATCCATAGATAAATCGATGTTTTAGATCTGAAGGCTTCTGACATGGACAAACGGTTAAAAGAACCAGGACCTACAATTTAACTTATCATCCGAGCCCGCTACCGTGGCTCGTAATTTTGTAAATACGAATTATTACCAGTATGCCGACCGTCGGTTATGGCGTGTCGATTTACGTCGCTTCTCAGCGCAACATGCGTACGGACTGGCCGTCGCGACGCGTTTCCTTAAGGTCGGTTCTTGTTACGAAAGTCTCCTCGAAATTGGGCTTCGAACAAGTACAGATTTAGTAAAATATATCCAATTTTGATGAATAATAATTTAATGTGATTTTTAAGTTTTAACTTTGACTCTTTGAGCAGTAATAAAAAAATCATTAAAAATATTAAAAACATTTATTAAAAGCAACGTTTTGATAGTAGGCATGAACTGTAGTTCGGTCTTGGCTATACATTTCACATATGTTTTTTGTTGAATTTGGTATCCGTCATTCATTTCACCATCTTTTTTAACAATCTTTTATTTAGTTTCACCTGTCCCGTTGTAAGTCTGTAATCAAATCTTGCAAGTTTTTGATCTACTTTCTGGATTCCGATTTCAGTTGAAATTTTGTGTACCTACATATTGTGTAAATTGCGTTGAAATGTAATGAACATATACGGGAGTGCTTTCTTGGCAACCAATTTGCACGCCCTGTAGCAGCAACCCACTTATTTTTCGTCTCACCATCAGATGGAAACCTGCAGAATATCAACAACAACGGTTAGTCATATAATTTCGAATAAAGATATCTGTCGATATTATTTCAGCATTTTCGCAAGTTAATGATAATATCTTACACGATATATATGCCATATTTTGCCAAAATTAAGCTGGCCATAATCCCTTAGCGTGTGCATAGCGTCAAGTATAAAAATAAAATAGGGAGATTTTAAGGGAGATTTTCTTACAATGGCAGCACGTTTATTGTGAAACTAATAATGCACATTGAAATTAAGATAAATTTTGATAAAATACTACAAAAGAATCAGAATACGATTGTGTAGTGATTGATCCGAACAATAATATATAAAAAGTGATGTTTACAGTGTAATTACATAGTGATTACGGCGAAAATGTTATACTTACAGATGAAGTGATATCATTCCGCTATCTCGTACACTATTGCTTTTGCAGCCGATTACGCTACAGTACCCCATCGTTTTCCTGGCGTTTATCTCAGGCTCATGTAAGTTTATTCTTAATGTTATACTAAAACCACACTTAAACACTTTTTTTTTTATGAAAATGCGTATGTCTACCTAAGATGCAAAAACCGAAGCTATTTGTTATGGTACGTTCGTGTCAAAAGTGACGTTGTTTACGCTAAAACACTACAACACCCAAAAAAATCGAAATTTCTTTACGACTCTTTCTAACACGTGCCGTTTTAGATCAATGCATTTCATTCACAGCGTCTCGGCCGACCACGTTATCCCTCTGGTTACTCTGTGGTAGTATCTATAGTAGTCTGTGATGACATCCATGCTGGGTATAGTATGACACTATGACAGCTATTGTTTGATCCGAATTCAGCCATAGCTTACAGCCAAACAAATTATTAGTCACGGTCCGATGATAAGGGATGAAAGAAAAGTAGGCAGGATTTGAATGAAAAAGAATCATCGACCGTGATTTACATCTAGATTTTCAATAGCAATATCAAAGTAGTAATGAAAACCTATTTATCTATTTATGATCGTAAAGAACCATAGAGGGTTGGCGATTCGTCAAGAACTTCCCAAAATATGGGAAATTAGGAACCATTTCTGGGAATTCCGGGAGAATGTAGAACTACCTGAAACTTATATGTAATCCAGCATTCATTCATTTTTAACTGAATATTTGTCGTTCAAAAATTCAGGTACATCATCATCAGTCATCAGTGAACATAGTAGCAGCAAAATTGTCCGACACTAATGAGAATTTTCCTTTTATTTTTTGAGAATTTTGGTTACTTGAATTGGCTTTGGCTGGTATCCCTACAATTAACTGCAATCGTGTTTTTCAATAGAGAGTTTTATATTCCTTGGTCGTCGACTTGAACATTGATCAGATTATTTTAGAATTACTATCTGAAAGCAGTGTTTCACCACTACAATACAGAATCTGGTAAGATCTACTATGCATAATTGTATAATGAAGTCAATTTAACCTCTGTAATTAAATTCTGAAGGCGAAATCTCGCCGGGTGCCGGTTGAGCAGCATGTTTTCTTTTTTTCTCTCATTAGCTCACATGTTTTAAACCCTAATCACGTAGCTTATTGCGCAGCTTTCAGTGCTATTACCAGCTGAAAGTGCTGATACATCATTACTTCGGTCATAAATCATCAATTTGATATTACTTTAACAGTGTTTCGAACTTGTCAATGTATAATATAAGTAGGTACCTATTGACTCAGCTGTACGTAGTCATCTGTTAACTAGACCTGGAATTCGACCAGCGGCCTAGAGCCTAGAGAAATAAAGTTTCAGGTCAGATAAAAGCTGTTGGAGTGCTCATAACAATCTTTGTTACTGTTACACATTTTCCAAACTTGATCTTCTAATTTTTACTGAAAATGAAGCCAGGTTTTCACAGTACAAGTTGGCTCGAACCATGGTCACACAGGCTACTCAGACGTTACTTGAATCGAATTGTGTGAACACATAATCTGCATCCAAGCACCCTCAGATTATGTTTTAGAGTAGCTATCTGAATCAACTTGGTCTGAGCCAACTCTTACTGTTAAAACGACGCTTAAGTCTGGTGCCACTGGGAC
Organism: Hypomecis atomaria; assembly: GCA_964007245.1. Taxonomy (NCBI): domain Eukaryota; kingdom Metazoa; phylum Arthropoda; class Insecta; order Lepidoptera; family Geometridae; genus Hypomecis; species Hypomecis atomaria. The sequence continues at coordinate 5,810,595 of OZ023307.1, read as the reverse complement.
TGCCAGGTCGCCAAAATCAGCCGGACTGACCAGGCAACTTAGTCGGACATTTGGGTAATAATTATTTTTTGCAAAAAATAGCATGACCGACCACCCATGTACAAAATTCGCGAATATTTCACATTATTGTTGGTTTATCAAAAATGGCTCAGCTGATTTCGATAAAATTTAAATGGGACCAATTTTGAAGTATATGTACTCTTTCAAATAAAAAAAAGAATTATTGACATCGGACTACTATGAAAAAAGTTATGTGTGGTTATACATAAAAATAAATATATATACGTGTTAAATTGAGGTCGGTTCGTCAGTCAAAAAGGCCAGACACCCTACATTTTTGAGGATTTTGGGCCTGCCTTGTGACTACAAGAGTGCGCTCACTTGTTTGCAAAATGTAAAAAGCTGTACACCATTTATTTTGGTCAGAAATGGGAAAGCCTAACTATGTCTGGCGTTAACCAGATGCCTGGCAATGCTAGTTGCCATTGAGGGATCTATTAAAATATTACTATTCTATTTTCAGCAGATGTAACCCAAAAAATAAAAAAATAAAATTGTGTTGGGTCGGGCATGTACTAAGAAGTCAGAAAACCAAATGGACTAAAGAAGTCATGCTATAGTATCCAAGAGAAGGGAAGCGGATCAGGGGGTGGCGCAGGAAAGCCAGAGATTGGGAGCACTGGCTACTTCTAGAGGAGGCCTCTATCCAGGGTAGACAACCTAGTATTTAAAAAATATGAGATATTATAATTAAAATAGCCTTTATTCTCTAGAATATTAGAGAATAAAGGCTATTTTAATTTTTTATTTATATTCTATTTTGATCACAGATACACAGATCAAGTTTGTGACAAAATGACTATGTCAGTGGATTGTTTTTATTGATCATTTCATGTTTGTGTTACAGAGATATTCAAAATGCCCCAAGCAAGACGTAAGACCCCCTTCAGTGGGAAAGCTAAGAAACAACAGCTGCAGAGTAAGAAGCAAAACAAGGTTCTTCTCATGCCAAGTAAGTCTTATAATGAATGCCGGCTGCACTGCTCATGTTTTAATTAGAAAACAGTTTTGGACATAATGGTTTCGATAATAGAATTCTTTGTCTAAACATATACATCAATATTTGGTGTAATTTATTTCAACATTATTTTTGCAACATTCTATTCACATAGCATCATTTAAAAGTGAAGCTATCTTTTACTGGAGAATTCTCGAGAAATGTTTTGTTTTTGTAGAGTGATTTGGGTATGTTGAGAATGGGTTTTTTTTTTCTAAAGGCTAACGGGATATTTAAACGGAAATAATAATCAGCCAAGTACGAGTCGGACTCGCGCACGGAGGATTCTGTACTGTGTGGGAGCCCCCCTTAAATATTTAATTTATTTTAATTTTATTATTGAAGGGAATATAAAACTAAATATTCTGTGAAAATTTCAAGCATCTACCTGGTACCATTATTAACATAGAGCGAAAAACTTCTAAAAATTCAGGTTTGTTGTATGGGAGCCCCCCTTAAATATTTATTTAATTTTGTTTTTAGTATTTGTTGTTATAGTGGCAACCGAAATACAACATCTGTGAAAATTTGAGCTGCCTAGCTATCATGGTTCATGAGATACAGCCCGGTGACAGACAGACAGACGGACATCGCAGTCTTAGTAATAGGGTCTAATAGGGTCCCGTTTTTCCCTTTGGGTACGGAACCCTAAAAACTACATATTTTCATACAAATTGCATTTTTTTTACTTAAAAATGTTTTTTGCGACACTCCAGATTTTGTTGTAAATTTAATTGGCCCTCGAAGGTGTATAGTTTTGACAGCCCTGGTATAGACAACATTACATTCAATACATAGCAAATAAATGTATTCATTGTAATGTTGTAGGTATCAATGAAATGCACAAGCCTCAAGAACTCTTAAGATTAAGAGATTTTAATAAAAGTTTGAATCATCTTCTGCAGCATCAGCATCAACAGCGGCATACGAAGCAGTATCGATAAACTATCAGCCGCGCGGCCGGGGGGAGTCCAACCGATACGCTCTCAAATTCTACAGAGAAAACGACGAGGAACTGGCTCAGAAGAAAGAATATGCTCTGTAAGTATACAAACTTATTGGACGAATCAAAATTTCTGGTCACTGCGATGATAGATACTTTGATTATACAAACTATTAAACATTGTATAATACACATATAAACATCAATGACAGCCGTGGTGGTCTAGTGGTAGTGACACCCGCCTTACAATCGTGAGCTCGTGGGTTCAAATTGGTCCCGTGAGTTCTTTGGAATTTATGTACGGAATTTCACACCACTGGCTTCTCGGTGAAGGAAAACATTGTGAGGCAACCTGCATACGTAGAAGAAATTCGATGGCGAATGTGAATCCACCAACCCGCACTGGGCCAGCGTGGTGAAAATGGCCCAACCACCCTTCGTGGGTAGGCCTTCGTCCTGCAGTGGACTATTAAAAAGGCTGATACAGTACAGTAAACATCAATCACAAAGAAAATGGCCCAGTTTTTTCACATTATGCACGTACATATTGTGCCTAAATTGTCAAAATTTGTATGCTTATGTTCCATAATATAGTGTACTAGCCGACCCGGCGAACTTCGTTTCACGCAATATCTTTATAAATTATAGACCATGTGTAATTCTGATTTATAAGCATTACTATTCAAAGTTCCATCTCAATCCGTTCAGTAGTTTTTGCATGAAAGAGTAACAAACATCCATACATACTCACAAACTTTGGCATTTATAATATTGTAGGATATACTAGGATATTTTTAGGCTGTTTTGTTCAGACAATTCGATATCTAGACCATAGAATAAGAACTAAAGTAATGGAAACCATACTAAAATAGCAAGAGATATACATCACTTTGTCCCATTTTAAATATGAAATTTAAAAGGAGTTAGAAATAGAAATAGATGCACATACACCCGAACTTACGTAATTTCGAAGGGTTTCACAAACTAGAATTGAGCTATCTCGGCTGTAAAGTAGGTAAAAAGTAGGAAGGTAAAATCAGAGATTTGAACCTTCTTACTGGAACTAGAGGGTTTAAATTTCCGAAAAAGACAAAAGACGATGTGGAATCAAATTTTAACTATTTTGACATTCGAACTGGTGATTTTGACGTATGCGACAGACATTGCGTTTTTTTTTGTTCCACTCTCGGACTCTCGCGTATGCTGTATTATAACCAGATATTAATAAGACAGCTGTAATGTAGTTTTTATTTGAGTAAAATTTAGCAATACTTCTATTACTTGTAATTCTTCTAAGATCTTAACAGACACATAATCAAAGGATAGCTATACATATACAAGCTGCGCTTTTGGTAGAAATCGCCAAAGGCGATAAGGGCGTTCTTGTACAACATTTTTGTGTAATTTCTGTTGTATATTACTGTTATTTTTGGTGTACAATAAAGATATATTTATTTATTTAACAGCTGCGCGAGCATCGGTTTTTGCGCAGGTATATCCTGAAGTTGGTCCCATATACATTTTAAAGAAAAAGGATTGGTTTTTTTTATAAATCAACAAAATATTTCAAAGAAATTATCAATACATAATCTAAAAATAGCATACATCGATTCGAGCGAACTATTCTAATTTTGTACGTACGTAATGGTTGATGTCGGTTTTACCATTTTTGGCGAATAAATATTATTGAGAATACTCTCAATTGAAATTGAGTTAAAATAGTGATAATGACAATTATTACAGAAAAGCTCTCAACCCCGTGACAGAGAAAGACCTAGAAGTGGACCCGATAAAGTTCTTCCCTCCAGATGTGTCTTTCCCGAGAAGACCTCCATGGGACTTCAATATGACTCCGGCACAGTTAGACGCTCAGGAGCAGAGGTATTTTAAGGTAATTTTCGCTATTAACTAGAAGATACTAGACCTACGTTTAAATAAATTAATCGGGCCCAAGAATTGTGCCTTGAGTGACACCACCAAAAAGTCCAAATAAAAATGTAGGACCAATGGGTACAGCAAAACAGATTAACTACTTTTACATAACCGTCGCGGCGCCGGGCCAATGCACCGGGCCAGATGGGATACACTCGACAATCGTACCTTGGGTGACGTCACCAAACAGATCAAATAATAATATACCTAATTAAAAAACCCCCGACACAAAAATATTTGACAACAAACTTTCAATTGACAACCATTTTGGGCACATTTGTAGAATTTTGGTTCTTCCATCCCCACTTTAACCCACCATAACTTTTAAACGGCTCAATTGATTTTTATAAAACATAGCTAAGAACACTCTCGATTAAGTCTCCTTTCATCAAAAAAAAACTAAACTGAAATCGGTTCAGTGGTTCGGGCGCTATGATGCCACAGACAGACAGACAGACAGACACACAGACAAACAGACACGTCAAACTTATAACACCCCTCTTTTTCGTCGGGGGTTAAAAAATAGTAATGATGTGCCTGAACCCCATCCTGGAGTGGACCCGATAAAGTTTTTCCCTCCAGACATGTCTTTCCCGAGACGACTTCAGCGGGATTTTAATATGACTCCACCACAGTTAGACGCTCAGGACCAGAGGTATATTATAGTAGATTATGTACCAAGAGAACCAAGTGTTGTTTTATGTCACGGGCGACAATTGGAACCTGAGCGTAGCGTACTCTATAGTTAACTCCCGAGCGCAGCGGAATTATTTAGAGTCCTGAGGGAAGAGTTCAAGTCGCCCAAGACGAAGACAAACTTGGTTCTAGAGGTCCATACTCTACTTTTCATACATCCTGCGAGAAAATATAACCCCAAGAATATGAGTAATACTTACGTCATAAATTCAGTAAGTGTAGGTTCTCATTAGGCAACTCTGTATTGCTTACAATAAATTAAAACAAATTAGAATGTACCTACGAATTTTTATAGAATAGCACACAATTTTTAATAAAACAGAAAATGTTAATACTACATGAAAAAATAAGACCATGGCCAGCTCGATTATCATGGCCTAGCACGGGCATTGCAAAGAGATTTTTTTATTCCATAAAATCGAACTGATACGGGCACCAAAGAGGTTATATTCTGTGAAGTCGAGTAGAACCTCTTTTTCGATCAAAAAGGTTTTTTTTACTATCTTGCTCTTGTTTACCGCCAATCTGCACTGCGTCTGGCCAGTGCAAATATATGGCCTAATTACCCTTCGTGGGTAGACCTGTGTTCAGCAGTAGACTATCAAAAAGGCCGCTACAGGACAGTAGTTAAATTTTAATTTATTTATTTTTATTTTCAGAACTACATAGACAAATTGCAATCATCCGAGCACTGGAAGGATATGTCGTATTTCGAGCTAAATATCGAAACATGGAGGCAGCTGTGGCGGGTTATGGAAATGTGTGACATTTTGCTGCTTATAGTCGATGTCAGATATGCGGTAAGCAATTTTAGACATAAGTACACATTCCCCTGAGCGCGTCCCTGGTGCGCAGGGTGCGGGCCAGCTCCAACGCCGTCCTGATGATGATAGCGGAGAGGGTGGACTGTACTTTTCTTCGGCATTGTTGTGATAGACATGTCTCTGTACCGATGCCGAACAGAAGATACTAAAATAATCTTAATAATTAATTTAATAATTATGTTGATATCGACATTTTTATTGATTTTATCTACACTAATGTTGTAACATTCTACTTATGTTTCCAATATTTGACTTATAATGACTACTGTTATAGCGCAGACAACAAAACACTCAATTTAAGCAATTTCAAATGATGTTATAATATCCACATCGATATCGTAAAATCTCATCGATAAAACGCGACCAATTAACCTGGCGAGCCTTATGTCAAAATCCTCATACAAGTTGTATATAGTTTTGATATTAGGCTGGCCTTTGAAAACAGTTGGGTTATACGTGAAAACTTCGTCGAAACTACTAAACTTACATACACAAAACTCTTTGGTAAGATCTTGTGCCAATGAAATAAAAAAAGAACAACAGCGCGCGGTCGCTCCTGATTGGCCCTGCGCACGCAGCTGCACTCTCATTGGTTAGATTTTAATGGCGGCAAGTTCACTGTGACAATACACGTACACGTGAATTTAATGTTTCGCAATGCGTTTTGTTTTTAAAATACAAATTAAAAGAGTGTAGATAAAGTCGTGTATGCAACTGCATATAACACGGGTATTAAAACATGAGTTACTATTATGGAACTCGCTGCGCTCGTTCCATAAACTCACACTCGTGTTTTAATATCCTTTGTTATATGACAGTTGCATAAACTACTATTAGAATTTATGATGATTGTGATAAAAATTGTGTGTATTATAATTAATTTTATGGGTCAATGGCCTGAAATAAATAAATTTTAATTTTTTAATTTTTTTTGTATTCCCATACAAACACACACACACACACACACATACACAAGCAATAAAACAACAACAGATTGTGTACTTGAACTTGGATGGTGGAAATAATAAATCGGCCAAGTACGAGTCGGACTCGCGCACGGAGGGTTCCGTACTGTATGGGAGCCCCCCTTAAATATTTATTTTATTTGAATTTTATTATTTATTATTGAAGGGAATATAAAACTAAATATTCTGTGAAAATTTCAAGCATCTACCTGTTATCATTATTAAAATAGAGCGAAAAACGTCTAAAAAATCAGGTTTGTTGTATGGGAGCCCCCCTTAAATATTTATTTTATTATCTTTTTAGTATTTGTAGTTATAGCGGCAACAGAAATACATCATCTGTGAAAATTTCAGCTGCCTAGCTATCATGATTCATGAGTTACAGCCCGGTGACAGACAGACAGACAGACGGACATCGAAGTCTTAATAGGGTCCCGTTTTTCCCTTTGGGTACGGAACCCTAAAAACTGCAAACTATATCTAAACTTCCTACTAATATTATAAACGCGAAAGTTTGTAAGCATGGATGTATGGATGGATGTTTGTTACTCTTTCAAGCAAAAACTACTGAACGGATTGAGATGAAACTTTGCAATTATATAGCTTATACATCAGAATAACACATAGGCTATAAAGTATAAATTATAATGATATTGCGTAAATTTTCCATAATTTAACGATAAGTGTTAAGTAAGTAGGAAAAATTCTGCCATCTGCGAGCTATTCTAGAGTGCGCATCAAGAAATGTCAAGTACGAGTCGGAATCGCGCACGGAGGGTTCCGTACTGTATGGGAGCCCCCCTTAAATATTTATTTTATTTGAATTTTATTATTTATATTTGAAGGGAATATAAAACTAAATATTCTGTGAAAATTTCAAGCATCTACCTGTTATCATTATTAAAATAGAGCGAAAAACGTCCAAAAAATCAGGTTTGTTGTATGGCCCCCCTTAAATATTAATTTTATTTTCTTTTTAGTATTTTTCGAAGTAATTTTTTTGAGGTATAAACTAATTTTACTATGGGGCCAATCCGGAATTTGAGAAAATCTCTTCCAAACAAAATTGCAACTCAGAATTAACAAAATGTATGCAATAGATAATACTTTTTCTCTAATTCCGGGTTGGCCCCATAGTAAAAGCTGTTCATAGTGATGATCTTAATCATCTCTATTTACATATAGACCCTCTAGAAAAATAAAGATAATGAACATTGTTTAACCCAATTTTAAGGGTTCCGTACCCAAAGGGAAAAACGGGACCCTATTACTTCAAGATTCAAGATTATTAATTTGTCAAAAAACATGGTAATGCAAACAACGTACAAAGTTGCATACAGATCTTTCAAGAGTTTAGAACGCATGTTCTTGCCGTCGTGGCGTACAAATATCAAAAACAAAATTGCTAAATCTTTTAACACTTTCACTGCTGAAAACACGCACGTCAGTGTTTTCGATTTTCACAGCCAGGGGCGGCTACACGCGCCAGGCGTGTTGCACCGAATTCCACAGGACGGTGCGACAACCCACACACGTGTGTGTTTTATCAGAAGTAACGCCAATGCGTGCAAACGTGCGAGGCGTGTGCGACGATTTTTTTTTTTTAAAATACTATAAAATGTAGAAAATAACATAGTTTTCATGCTACTCTATCAAATATAACATGCTGGCAAATTTTTTATCTAGTTATTTTATTTTTATAATTTGGCAAAATAATGTATTAATTTAAAAGTATTAAACTATATTATTAGGTATAAAAGCATTTCCTATGCATTGTTGTCCTGAAAATATTAAGATTTCCACAAATTTGTCTTGCAGGCATAGAAATAGGCGCGTAAACACGCCGCGCGTGAGAAGTCGCACTGGCGCTACTCGTCGGGCGGTGTAATGGCCAGTGCGACTATAAGCGCCTGGCGCGTTATCTTACCGTGCGTGTTAGCAAGTACTCGCGTTGCTCCACTGGTGGTGTCTCGACGCGATGGCGTCTGTCCGCGCCTAGCGTGTGCGTTTAAGGATTCGCAAAAAGCTTACAAAAGTACCTCAGCAGTGAAAGTGTGTAATACAATTCATAAAAAATGTCAAATTTAGTTTAAAATGTCAAATATCAAAATGTCAAATATAAATTCAAAAATGTCAGAGAGAAATAATAAACCAATAAAGCTATACAATGTCAGAAAAATATTGTTGTTAGAATTAATCTGTATTTAAAATGTTTTTGTCACTTAAAAATTCCCATATTTCATAATAAAATTTTTTGGCTAGCAAGCCCTTCAATTTATGTTTAAACATACCAATGTCTAAGTCTCTTATGTTTTTGGGAATTTTGGTATATATTATAGGGGCCATACAAAAGATACTTTTTTGCATTAATGCAGTTTTAGCAGGTCGAGGGCAAAGTCTCATCTCGTCTTGGGAACGGGTACGTGTGCCTGCATTAGTCCAGCTACCGAAAAGGTGGAGATTTGTTTTTACAAACGAAGCAACTTCTAATATATATAATGACGGTAGTGTAAGGATAGCATATTTTATGAAATATGGTTTGCAGCTATCCGTCCTGTAGAGATGAAACATTGCCCTGATGCATCTCTTTTGCGCCTTGAAAGCAGTCCTTTTGTCAGTAGAGTTGCCCCAGAAAATAACGCCATATCTCAATACTGATTCAGTCATTCCGTAATACGCCGTTATTAAAGCATCCTCATTTATTAATTTTGATAACTTGAACAACGCGTACGACGTAGAGCTTATTTTTTTCGTTAAATTTTCAATGTGAGCTTTCCAGTTGAGTTTGCTGTCGATGGTTAGTCCAAGGAATTTTGTTATGTCTACTTCCTGTATGACGCTACCTTTATACTTTAATGTTACATTTTTCTGTATTCGTCGTTGTCGGAAGTGCACGATGTTTGTTTTTTCAAGATTTATTTTTAAATGATTTGAATTCATCCATTGAATTATGGAGCTAAACGTATTGTTTATTTATGATTCGTAAGTGTCTCTATTTATGCAATTTATCGTTACAGTGCTATCGTCAGCAAATAGGGTCATAGGATAGTTAACTGCTCTAGGTAAATCATTAATATATCCCAAAAATAGCATAGGAGCCAACACACTACCTTGTGGGATACCGCAATCTGGTGTACGGGCATCAGATCGATAAATAATTTCTTGTTTTTTAGCTAAATCTATCTCTGATATCTCAGTATAGTGCTTTCTGAAGCTTACATATGACTTAATTAGATCATTGCTATTCCCTCTAACACCGTATGTGTCAAATTTACTCAGAAGGGCGTTATGCTGGACGTAATCAAAGGCTTGGGTCATATCGCAAAATATTGCACAAACAGGCGTAGTTGTGTCCATATTAGTCATTACATTATCTAAAAAGACTAAGACTTTGATGTCCGTCTGTCTGTCACCGGGCTGTATCTCATGAACCATGATAGCTAGGCAGCTGAAATTTTCACAGATGATGTATTTCTGTTGCCGCTATAACAACAAATACTAAAAACAAAATAAAATACTCGTAAATATGTAAGGGGGGCTCCCATACAACAAACCTGAATTTTTAGACGTTTTTCGCTCTATATTAATAACTAGACGACCCGCCCCGGCTTCGTACAGGTGTATTATACATATAAACCTTCCGCATCATAATCCGTTCCCTAGTTTTAAAGATTTAAGCATACAGACAAACAGACAAAAATAGCGACTTTATTTTATACTATGTAAGGATGGTGACAGGTAGATGCTTGAAATTTTCACAGAATATTTAGTTTTATATTCACTTCAATAATAAATAATAAAATTAAAATAAAATAAATATTTAAAGGGGGCTTCCATATAGTACGGAACCCTCCGTGCGCGAGTCCGACTCGTGCTTGGCCGATTTTTATCATTCCGTGCTGATTACGTCTTTTTTAGGCATCAGACGCCTTTCAGGTGGCATATAAACTGACACCAGGGCTAGCTACCCGGCCTATACGAACTTACATACTTTTTGCTAATAAATTAAACCTTACATTCCAGGGCATGATGTTCCCGCCATCTCTTTACCAATACATAGTGAAAGAGCAGGGAAAAGACATGATATTAGTTCTGAACAAAATCGACCTAGTCCCACCCGGTGTGGTCGCGGCTTGGAAGGACCACTTTACCTCAGTGTACCCTGGCCTTAAAGTCGTGTACTTCACTTGTTGTCCCGGATACAACCTGCGTGGCGCCACTAGCGATAAAGCTGGTAAGAATCTATATGTTACAAGCTTTTTAGAGTAAGAATTATATGACAATGACAATGTCCGATCTTTAAACAATAACTGAAAAAAATCAAGTAGATGTGTCTCTCCGTTGCTGCGTGAAAGAGTAATAAACAATCTTTCTAAATCCAATATGGCGGACGGACCAAGATGGCGGACGACCTAAGATGGCAGAGAGCCCAAATGACGGACTAGTTAATTAAAAACAAAATACTTAAAACAATATACTTGTATATTTTTCTCAGGTCTCCAAGTACGTCGTCGTAAAGGCAGGCAACGTATGTGCGTAGAGGGCGCCACTCAGCTACTGGAAGCTTGTAAGGAGTTAGTCAAGGGAGAAGTCGATCTCTCTTCCTGGGAGGACAAGATAAAAGAAGAAATGGGGGAGGAGATAGAAGAGGACGAAATCGAGATCGGTTGGTTAGCTTTAGCTATTATCTTTCATTTATTGCTGCGTTTAAGACAATCAAACCAAAGTATAAACTTTCGGATTCACAATTTATGTAAGGATGACAGTGACTTCTCTTTTCAAATGTCAGATAAGTCGCATTCTAATATGGCCGATCTTTAAACTGGAGTTCCACTATATGGTGGATGTTTATATAACTTAAACAAACGCCACCCAGCTACTGAAAGCTTGCAAGGAGTTAATCAAAGAAGAAGTAGATCTCTCTTCCTGCACGGGTAGCATGGCAAAAGGAATAATCGGCCCAGTACGAGTCGGACTCGCGCACGTAGGGTTCCGTACTGTATGGGAGCCCCCCTTAAATATTTATTTTATTATTGAAGTGAATATACAACTAAATATTCTGTGAAAATTTCTGTTACCATTATTAATATAGAGCGAAAAACGGCTAAAAAATCAGGTTTGTTATATGGTGCTTAATTATTAATTTTATTCTGTTTTAGTATTTGTTGTTATAGCGGCAACAGAAACACATCATCTGTGAAAATTTCAGCTTTTTAGCTCTAACGGTTCATGAAATACAGCCTGGTGACAGACAGACAGACAGCGGAATCTCAGTAATAGGGTCCCGTATTTACCCTTTGGGTACGGAACCCTAATAATTGTTTTACACCATTATTTCCTCTCGAAGAAGAAATAAAATATGGATTGATAATGACAACTGACATTGAAATTGGATAAAATGTTTTTTTCCCTTTGCCATGCTACCCGTGCTGGGTAGCATGGCAGACAGAAGATAAAAGAAGAAATGGGGGAGAATAGGGAAGAGGATGATATTGAGATCGAAAACAACAGTGTTAGCCTCGGAGTCTCTCTGCGACATCGAATCAGAAATAACAAGATCCGTAGGAGAATCAAGTTTACCGACATGGCTCAGTAGATTGTCAAGTTGAAATGGCAGTGGGCAAGGCATTTGGCACGGTTTATCGATAGGGTCGAATAGTTCTCGAAGGAAGACCACGTACCGGCAAGCGCAGCGTATGGCTGCCACCCACATGGTGGACAGATGACCGCATTAGGACTGCTGGATACAAACCACTTCCAACCGGTCTTATAGGAGATCTATAGGAGAGGCCTATGACCAGCAGTGTACGTACTATGGCTGATAGGTAGGTGGATGGATATAGGCTAGTCACCCAGCCTATACGAACTTACTTTTATGAACAAAACTTTTCGTTTCAGGTGAAACTATAATCGAGAAACCCGACACCTCATACTACACGCACGAGCGTTTCAAAGGCGGCGTGTTGACCGTCGGTTGCTGCGGACAACCCAACGTTGGCAAGTCCTCGTTGATGAATGCGGTGTTGGGGAAGAAGAGGCTCTCTGTGTCCAAGACACCCGGACATACGAAGCATTTTCAGACTATTTATACTACTCCTCAGGTAAGATTTCTCACTGATTCGCTGGTAATAACGTATAAGTAATATAATATGTCGTTGGCAGCTCGTGAAACTTACGTTGGTCATGTCGTCAAACTTGCGTTGGCACATTTTCAAACTTGCTTTGTCAAACCAACGTTGGCACGTTGACATACATACGTTGGCACGTTGACATACTTACGTTGGCACGTTGACATACTTACGTTGGCACGTTGACATACTTACGTTGGCACGTTGTTAAACTTACATTGGCACATCGTCAAACTAACGTTGATAAGTCGTCTCTTATAAATACAATGCTAAGTAAGAAATTACTGTCTGTTTCGCGCACTCCGAGTAACAGGTTAAAGATATTGAAGTTATTCATTATATGACATTAATAGGTTTTAAACATGCACATAGCTCAGAGGTCATTGACCTCCCAAACATATTTCCTATCCTTACATAGTATAAAATAAAGTCGCTATTTTTTGTCTGTTTGTCTGTATGCTTAAATCTTTAAAACTACGCAACGGATTATGATGCGGTTTTTTTTAATGGATAGAGTGATTCAAGAGGAAGGTTTATATGTATAATACACCTGTGCGAAGCCGGGGCGGGTCGTCTAGTACTGCATAAAAGATAGCTTGATCTCTGCGACAGTGACATTGACATAGAAGATTGACATTTTTAGAGTTGGGATAGTGGTGGAAAAAATCGATTATCAAAAGTTGAAATGAAATCGACTGAGGTAGTTGTAGGTGAGAAATTGGATTTTATTTACTTACTATTATTTAGATTAGATAGAGACACATGTAAATAATGTTATGATATTAATTAAATAAATTATAATAAAATGTAATGATGTTACGATAGTATTAATCGACGTTTTTCACTATTATCGATGCTATTGTAACCTATAATTGGTTTTAATTTAATTACAAACGTTACTAAATTAAACGAATATTTTAATAAAAAGTAGGTGAGAATTGAGAATTTGGATTCAATTTACTCACTGTTATTTGAGATCAAGTATATACACATGGAAATAATGTTATGATATTAAAATATACAGTAAAATCACTACATAGTATAAAACAAAGTCGCTTCCGCTGTCACCATGTCCCCATGTATGCATATATCTTTAAAACTACACAACGGATTTTGATGCGGTTTTTTAAATAGATAGAGTGATTCAAGAGGAAGGTTTATATGTATAATAAACCTGTGCGAAGCCGGGGCGGGTCGCTAGTTAATGATAAATTAAGTTTTATTTAAAATATCGTTAGTACAAACTATCGATATTTTAAATAAAACTATCTAAAACTCTGTGGTCACGATCATTCGTCGCCCATCACTAATCGGCATGCCAATAAAGTATGACATTGACAGGTACTGTCTGTACTATTAAGAAATTCAGGACTTCATAGGCGTGATTTTTCTGACAGCTGTCGCAGAGATCAAGCTATAATTTATAGAGTATAGTCTACCTTTTTCTAATAGTCAACCTACATCGTAAAAATTAGTTTTCATCATAATCATCGTCACCATCTACGGAAGCCTGTCATAGGCGTGTCTCGACACGCACTTGACAACTTCTTCTAGTCTAGCGAGGTCTACTGTTCGGAAAACGACTAGTTTTTTTTTTTTGTATATTTTCAGGTTCGTTTCTGCGACTGCCCAGGTTTGGTGTTTCCGTCGAAAGTGCCGCGGCCTATACAGATTTTGATGGGATCCTATCCGATAGCTCAGCTGAGGGAACCCTACACCGCTATAAGGTATGCAAACATACAGGGTTATTCCTAATCAATTAGCATCCTTTTAGGGGCTTATTTTGTACATCAAAACTAACAACTTTTGATTAGACTTTTGTCAAAACTCAAAAAAAAAATTGTTGTTCCATAGAAAAATATCGTTCACCCGCGACAAAATGTATGGAACAGCTGATTGTTTTTTAGTTTTGGCAAAAGTCGCAGAACAAAAGTTGCTACTTTTGATGTACAGAATAAGCCCCTAAAAGGATGCTAATTGATTAGGAATAACCCTGTATATTAGCTAAACGTTTCACCGTAGCTCACTTGACTTGGTAAATATGAAGTAATGTATTTCTGTCATAACTCAAGAAAAATATCAAGAGGAAATTATTGACGTGTGACGCGGGCAAAGCCGCGGGTAAAACCTAGTATCATTATAAAAAACGCATCAAAATCCGTTGCGTAGTTTTAAAGATATAAGCATACATAGGGACAGACAGAGCTGGAAGCGACTTTGTTTTATACTATGTAGTGATTATAGTCATCATTATACCATCTTTTAGAAAAGACTAACACAGAAATTGCGAAAATTACTAGGGGTTTTATATTACCCTCCGCGAAAAAGAGGGTTATTATAAGTTCAAGGTTAGTCAGAGATTTTAATTTACTAAATTTTTTTCAGATATATAGCCGAGCGTATGGACTTACCGAAATTGCTCCGTATTGATCATCCAGAGAACGACGACACGTGGTCTCCGCGCGACATCTGCGACGGGTGGGCCAAGAAACGGGGATACCTCACCGCTAAAGCCGCGAGGTATTGTCCACTGATAAACATAGGAGATACAAAAAAAAATCGTCACATTTGTAAAACGTCGCGTTCGCAAAATGACACATTCGCAAAACGCCACATTTACAAAATGTCGCGTTCGAAAATATCACACCCCAACAAAAAAAAAATGTATGTTTGATTTTTTCCTTGCTATTTAGGCTAAATGTTGAACGGTCATCAAAATTACAAGCTTGTATGTCTGCTAGAAGTACCTTAGAATTATGATGATCGTTGAGTGAGTGTATATATTATGAGTATGTCAGTGACAAAATCAGAGAACTTTGACTAGCAATAATTCTTAAATGACTGGTTCGATTTTGATGAAATTTAGAAATACTCTTTGTTATATGACGTTCTCTTGATAGTTAAAAAATCAGGCGTCTAGCTTTCAATTCAATTCAATTCTTTATTTGCAAGTTAATGGGTAACAATAAAGGTCTTAAATATAACATTAACTGCCAATAACAACCTAATACAAGGCATGCAAATATACACATTTGTTTAATTCTACATTTAACAATACAACGACAAAAAAATATCATGTTTAATGTTTCTTATGATAAATATGTAGGCGGCAAGATGCGTTGTCCAAAAACTCTTTCAATGAATAAAAACTATTGCTCGCTAGCCACTTCTTCAACTCTCTACAAAATTTATAGT
This sequence comes from Hypomecis atomaria, assembly GCA_964007245.1. Taxonomy (NCBI): domain Eukaryota; kingdom Metazoa; phylum Arthropoda; class Insecta; order Lepidoptera; family Geometridae; genus Hypomecis; species Hypomecis atomaria. The sequence continues at coordinate 5,794,855 of OZ023307.1, read as the reverse complement.
AAGGCAAGTCCACAATTCCATTTGGTAAGGAGTTATAAATGAGAGGTGCCATGTAAACGCAGTTATTCCTAAATAATTCCAATCTCACATTAGGCATGTTAAGTCGTAAATGAGTATGTGTTCTTCTGCCAGTATTGTCAAATAGATTAAAAAGGGAAGGGTTGCATTTCACAAATTTTGCCACTTCAAAAATATATATAGAAGGCACTGTTAGGAGGCTTTTAGCCTTAAAGACAGGCCTGCATGAATCCATCCATTTCATACCAAATATAGCACGGATGCACTTTTTCTGTGCTATAAAAACTTTTTTAATTAAGTAATCAGATGCATTACCCCATGTTAAAATGCCATATCGTATAACAGAGCCAACATACGCGTGATAAACCATTAGGATAATATCCAAAGAAGCACAACGGCGCAACCTTTTTAAGGCGAAAACGAAGCTATTCAATTTTGAGCAAATTGTGTTAATGTGATACTTCCAAGTCAGATGCGAGTCTATATGAATTCCTAGAAATTTAATACTGGGAACTTGCTCTATAGTATCATTATTATAATTTATATTCATCTGAAATTTAGGGCTCTTCTGTGTTCTAAAATGCATTAGTTTTGTTTTTGATAAATTTATCTTCAATTTATTGGAATTTAGCCAGTTTATTACATTACAAAGACAGTCCTTCACATCTTTTTCTAAATCAGTGACATTTTTAGATTTTATAATAATGGTTGTGTCGTCAGCAAATAAAACACTATTATGTTCAAGAGCAAGTGGAAGGTCATTAATATACAGAAGAAATAATAATGGCCCCAGGATACTACCCTGGGGAACCCCACAGCAAATAACCTTCTCATCTGAATCAAAATCACGTATGCTATTGGTTTTTTTGTCATAACGCGTGATCCTAGTTATTTGCTTCCTGTTATTTAAATAAGATTTGAGCCAATCGTAAGCAAGACCCCTAATACCGCAACGATACAATTTACTAAGCAGAATTCTATGATCTACGAAATCAAACGCCTTGCTCAGATCCAGAAATAAAGCACATGAAGGTGATTTTTGTTCCATATTATTTAAAATTAATTTTAAAAGAGTGTAAGTAGCTAAAGTGGTTGACTTAAACTTTCTAAAACCGAACTGTTCTTTCGCCAAAATGCCGTATTTATTGAGATAGGAAATTAATCTTTTATACATAATTTTTTCAAAAATTTTAGAAAAAATTGGAACTAGCGCTATAGGTCGATAGTTGTCCTTTTCAATTTTAGAACCCTTTTTGTGCAAAGGTTTAATTATTGAAATTTTAAGTCTGTCCGGCACGTAACCTTGCTCCAAAGATAAATTGACTATATAATTTAATGGCTCCAGCTTAATGGCTTTATCCAGACCAAAGTTACAGGGGGTTGAAAATGGCCTGAATGGCTTCGGGAAAAGTATGCTTACGGCTGTGCTCGACTTGTTTGGGTGCACTGCCGTGCACCCAGCGGTACGTGACGTCTAGTGTCCTGCGTCACGGTTTTATTGTTTAACCGACTTTCAAAAAGAACGAGGTTCTTTACATACAGACGAACATAGATATTTATATATTAGTAGACGACCCGCCCCGGCTTCGCACAGGTGTATTTGTGGCGTACTACCATACGCCCATGCAAAACCTGCACGTTAAAAGTAATATTTTTACTATTCTAAAAAGTCTAATATTCTTATGTGCTTGGGCCAGCTCCCAACAAGCAGGTTTTGCATGCAGTATGCAACTTGGTAGTACGCTGTGGCGGACTGCGTTCCGCCGGCCGGCCGCCAGACGCTCGACTCAGGCGCTTGACGAGCGACACCTATATATCGCGTCCCGCAACTTTTATGTATCTACCTGTATTTGTCCTTAATAATAGTCGCTAGTTATAGTTTTCGTTGTAAATAAAATCAGTGTCGCAGTGATAAAACTTGTTTACATTTTTAGTATATCGCAATATACAAATGTACTATATATTATACATATAATTCCTCTTGAATCACTCTATCCATTAAAAAAACCGCATCAAAATCCGTTGCGTAGTTTTAAAGATTTAAGCATACAGACAAACAAACAGACAAAAATAGCGACTTTATTTTATACTATGTAAGGATGTTCATCGATATTTTTGCCAATGTGAACCAAATCAAAAAAATTGTTTTTAGTTCGAAAGGGTACACTCCTGAGGGGGTGTGCGACCGCCATTTAAATTTTATCGAAATCAGTTGATCCGTTTTTGATAAGTCAACAATAATGTAAAAATTGTGCAAACTAGAGCAAACTATTCGAATCGATTTTGCCATTTTTTGCAAAAAATTATCTGACTTTTGTATGTTTACAGATTGGACACGTACAGGGCAGCTAACAGTCTTCTAAGGATGGCGCTCGACGGGAAAGTATGCCTCTGGCTGCGACCTCCTGGATTTACTGAGCAAAAAGGTAGATAAATAAATATTAGGGGGCTTGTTACACACGGTCTCTGACCCCAAACTAAGCATAGCTTGTCATATGGCTGCCAGAGACTGATTTACTAGCCTTTTTTAACCCCCGACGAAAAAGAGGGGTGTTATAAGTTTGACGTGTCTGTTTGTCTGTGTGTCTGTCTGTCTGTCTGTCTGTGGCATCATAGCGCCTGAACCACTGAACCGATTTCAGTTTAGTTTTTTTTTTGGATGAAAGGAGACTTAATCGAGAGTGTTCTTAGCTATGTTTTATAAAAATCGATTAAGCCGTTTAAGAGTTATGGTGGGTTAAAGTGGGGATGGAAGAACCAAAATTCTACAAATGTGCCCAAAATGGTTGTCAATTGAAAGTTTGTTGTCAAATATTTTTGTTTCGGGGGTTTTTTTAACTAGGTATATTATTTAATAGCCCACTGCAGGACGAATGCCTACCCACACTGCAGGACGAAGGCCTACCCACGAAGAGTGATTGGGCCATATCCACCACGCTGGCCCGTTGCGGGTTGGTAGATTCACATACGCCATCGAATTTCCTCTACAGACGTATACATGTTGCCTCACGATGTTTTACTTCACCGAAAAGCCAGTGGTGTGAAATTCTGTTTATACGTTCCAAAGAAACTCATTTGTACGGGACCGGGATTTGAACCCACAACCTCAAGAATGACAGGCCAGCGTTACAACCACTAGAACCACAGCCGTGGTGGCTGCTACCCACTGATATCTTATCTGTATATATCTACATATAAATATCTTTAAATACATACAAAGATAATAACATCCAGACACTGATTTGCTCTGTGCACCTATGTTCATCACAAATACTTGTCCTGGGTAGGAATCGAACCCACACCTCTTTGGCCCTGAGTCAGGGTCACTGATCACTGGGCCATCGAGCCACCGAGCCAGTCAAATACAGGGTTATTTCTAATCAATTAGCATCCTTTTAGGGGCTTATTCTGTACATCAGAACTAACAACTTTTGTTCTGCGACTTTTGTTAAAACCCAAAAAAATTCGTTCTTCCATAGAAAAAATAATCGGCCAAGTACGAGTCGGACTCGCGCACGGGTTCCGTACTGTATGGGAGCCCCCCTTAAATATTTATGTATTTTATTTTAATTTTATTATTGAAGTGAATATAAAACTAAATATTCTGTGAAAATTTCAAGCTTCTACCTGTTACCATTATTAATAGAGCGAAAAACGTCTAAAAATTCAGGTTTTTTGTATGGGAGCCCCCCTTAAATATTTATTTAATTCTTTTTTTAGTATTTGTTGTTATAGCGGCAACAGAAATACGTCATCTGTGAAAATTTCAGCTGCCTACCTATCATGGTTCATGAGATACAGCCCGGTGACAGACAGACAGACAGACGGACATCGAAGTCTTAGTAATAGGGTCCCGTTTTTCCCTTTGGGTACGGAACCCTAAAAACGTTGAAAATATCGTTCACCCGCGCTAAAATGCATGGAACAGCTGTTTTTTTTTATTTTTGACAAAAATCGCAGAACAAAAGTTCTTAGTTTTGATGTACAGAATAAGTCCCTAAAAGGATGCTAATTGATTAGAAATAACCCTGTATTTTTAATAGATCTATTCTAAAAATTAATCTTGCGTATTCATAATTGCTTGTGTAATCTAATTTCAGATAAATTCGAAACGTGTGAAGAAGCGAAATACGTAAAATGGGTGCAAGCTCGCTCCAAGGAAGACGGCGACGATGCTATCTCAGATATCGACTCGGACGAAAACGATGCGATTCAAGCGGACAGACAGACTGAAAGCGAGGAGGAGACCAGTTCTGATGATGAAGTGCAGACTGCTGCTATGGCTAATAAATTCGCTGCTTTGGCTGGTGACGATTAGGTCTTCTTCGTTTTGGGCGTAGGATGTTACAACCCGGTCACAATCTCTGTGCACCTGACTTCGTGACGTCATATCGAATTATCGGGACGTATATACATTACCGGACGTCTAGTATACCGTCCGGACGTAAATTATTATCGGGACGTGTATCGGCAACGAAGATGCTAACCGTACTGTCGCACCGGGGAGTGCGCGGAGAGGTGACAGGGGAAGCGGGAGAGGCGCCGCATTCCAGCGAGGTGCACAGATATTCTGACCGGGTTGTACACCACTAATATTTTGATTTGATTTTTCAAAAACACTCAATTAAAGCTTTATCTTAATCTGCACAACGGTTATATTGATCGCTCTTCTAAAGCAGATATTTCGCCGCTGGCATTTCTTATAAAGGAGATTTTTTACCGTGGGCCCAGACTATTACACTATAATTATTTACCTTGTATTGTACTGCATTTAACTGCATTTAATGCTTATTGAAGTACTTTTTAGGAAAACATTTTCCAATTAGACAATAGGCATTAGACAGAAATTCAAACAAAACGCACAATTAAAAAAAAATAAACAGGAAAACAGAAAACAACAAAAAATATTTTTTTGTAATATGGCCGCCATATTTTTCGAGCTAAAAGACTCGAATGAAAACGATACGGCTCAAGCGAACAGACAGACTGAAAGCGAGGAGGAGACCAGTTCTGGTGATGAAGTGCAGACTCAAATAAAAACTTCATCTTAATCTGCACAACATATTGATCTCTCTTTTAAAGGAGATATTTCGCCGTTGGCATCTCTCATAAAGAAGATTTTTTTCTGTGGGCCCAGACTATGACAATAAAACTATAATTACACTTAGTTTCATAGCCCAATAAAACCATTTTATAATATACAGGGTGATTCCTAATCAATTAGCATCCTTTTATTCTGTACATCAAAACTAACAACTTTTACCCTGCGACTTTTGTCAAAACTCAAAAAAAAAATGTTGTTCGATAGAGAAATGTCGTTCACCCGCGTCAAAATGTATGGAACCGCTGTTTTTTTGTAGTAAAAGGATGCTGATTGATTACGAATAACCCTGTATAAGTAGGTAAAGTAGCCGGCAAATAACTTGACCCCTAGAACATATTTACCTCTCTTTTCTCTTCTCTTTAAATGAAAGAGAGAGATAGATAACTTTTGGTTTAACTTACGTGCCGGGCTCTATACCCTACTAAAAAATAAGCTTAAAAACATTGTAACACTTGTTTCACCCTTCGTGGGTAGGACTACGTTCTGCAGTGGACAATTAAAAAGGCTGGTACAGTACAACAGATTTGTGCTACTAATAATATTAAAGCTTATTTACTTTTTAAGAAAACGTTATTCAATTTGATATAATTGTAATATGGCTGCTATATTTTACGAGTTAAAAGATATCGGTTCGAAAGAAAACGATGCTGTTCAAGCGAACAGACAGACTGAAAGAGATGTGAATTTCACAGACTTATAGGCCGCGCCACACAAGTTGGCGGATGTGAAGTTAGCTACAAGCTGCGCAATATCTAATCCTGACTGAAGCTCACACAAAGCCGCGCGTTGATTGGCTATTGCGCAGCTTGTAGCTAACTTCACATCCGCCAACTTGTGTGGCGCGGCCTATACTGACTTTTAGGCCGAATAAAACTAGTCGGCGGCTGTGAAGTTAGTTACAAACTGCGCATATCCCCTCCATTGCGCCGCTAACAAATGAGTATACTGCTACTGTGCAACCCCACCTCGCGCGCCTCGCCACAACCGCCAACAAGGTTGATTCGGCCTGTATACTACCACACAATTCGGCAGATGAGAAGTTAGCTGTAGATGACACTTCGCCGTGATTCGCTAATTATTGCGCATTGTCACAATGCAGACGCCGCGTGGCGTAGTGTTGAGAACGGGCGTAGGGAGCGCGCGGGAGGCATGAGGTTGGCGGGCGGGTGTGCCCCGGCGCGAGTCTCTGGCTCCCGCGCATACCTATATTTCGGCTTTTGCGCAGCGTCCCATCCGCCGATTTGTGTGGCGCTTAGTATACCTAGTATTTATTCGTAGTAAAATGTATAGGCCGAATCATACAAGTCGCCGGATGTGAAGTTAGTTACAAGCTGCGCAGTATCCAATCCTGACTGAAGCTCACATAAAGCTGCGCTTTGATTGGATATTGCGCATATTGTAGCTAACTTCATATCCGCCGACTTGTATGATTCGGCCTATCCTAGATTGTCAAGACTAGAATCGATAGTGACTCGGCTGTTTTATTTTATTTGTTTTGATTACATCACTACTGGGGTGACTAAAAATATTTGAAACACCCCACGGAACAGCCTAAAATGTATCCTATTTCACTTAGTTATCTATGAATAAAACTATTTATTTTCATTAAACTTTTACATTAAATTATTTTGTTTCATTTGTAGGGTTCTGTAGGTACCCAAATGGTAAAAACAGGACCCTATTACTAAAACCCCGCTGTCCTGTCCGTCCGTCTGTCTGTCTGTCACCATTCCGTATCTCATGAATCGTGATAGCTAGTAGAACGTTGAAATTTTCACATGTGATGTATTTCTGTTGCCGCTATAACAACAAATAAAATACTAAAAACAGAAAAGAAAAATAATTGAGGGGGGATCCCAAACAACAAATCTGATATTAATAACGGTGACAGGTAGATACTTAAAATATTCAAACAATATTTAGTTAAATATGCACTTTATAATTAATACCTATAAATATATAATATCCCATGCAAGTAACGTGATTTTTGCTCAATATTTATAACGCCAACATCAGGAAAATGCTAGAAATATTCACAGAATATTAAGTTGTATGTTCCTTGAAAAATAAATAACTACATCTTACTCGCTACATTTTTATCAAAGAACAATTTATTGGACATAAATTATAACGTAAAAACTTTAGGTAACAATCTATAGATAAAAGTTTTAAATGACTAGCAAATGCACAAATATACAACGCGTTTATGAAAAAAGACAAAACTGACATTGTTGACAAATGACATTTCATGAAATGAAACTAATAATAACCTCACTTATTTTTGTTTGTTTCTGTTTGGCTTTTCAACAAATATAATAAACTGCGACGAAAATAGGACTATTTTACAGTATTCTTCGTCCAAGTTAGAACAAAAATGCTACCTTTATCATTACTACGGACGGCGCAAAACCACCCTATGCTGGTAGAACTCAAAAACGGCGAAACATACAACGGCCACCTCGTAAGCTGCGACAACTGGATGAACATCAACTTACGAGAAGTGATCTGCACGTCCAGGGACGGCGACAAGTTCTGGAGAATGCCCGAGTGCTACATCCGAGGTTCTACCATCAAATACTTGCGAATACCAGATGAAGTTATTGACATGGTCAAGGAAGAGACGCAAGTTAAGGCTAGGAGTCGGACGGACGTTTCTAAAGGCAGAGGTGGGCAGAATATGAGGTCGGGGCGCGGAGGCAGTCGAGGAGCTTTCGGCAATCGCGGCAGGCCGGCGCCGTTGGCTCGGGGCGGCGGCGCTACGGGCGGTAATAACCCGAGAAATCAGAACAAAAATAAGAAGTAAACTAGGTTTCGAATTCTAATATAATAAATTAAGTTTTGGCTAAGATTAACTGGTATTTTATTTGAGTAACTCAGTATAGTTCTGTCACTTTACCGTAGGACTTAGCTTTTATAGATTTTCTTATTTGATTGGAGTCAATGAAAGCAGGGCTGACATGCCAATGTACAGTAGTGGGTTAAAACCAAATCAGAAGGTCTATGAAGGTTGTGTGAATAGAAGAATAAGGCGAGAAGCATAATTATGGACAGTTCTTCTAATCAAGTCAATGTTGCGCACTACAAATTATTTTTTAGCTTTAGACCAAAAATTGGATCATTCCTAAGGAATTAGCTACCTCGATGGAGCTCTCTGTTACCTCATTTGAGTCCTGTATTGTGTAACTATTTTAGGGCATGCTGCACAGTCAGATGTGACAGTCTGCAGGCTCAGTCCACGAAGACAGTCAATATTGGAGCAGCCTATGTATCCCCTTTTTGTCATGTGGTCTCAGTTTCAGCCTACTTGGGAACTGAGGTTGTTTAGGGTTTTTCATGTGGACCAAGGCTCTTTATGGCCAGGGGACAACTTTTGGATAATTTTAACATTCTTATATGTGATTTTATATGTTTTGTATTGTTCGGGGACGTCCTATGGCTGAAAAGAATAAGAAAAGATGTGATTTTGAGACACTGATGGCTAAAGCATCCCATCCCAAAGGCTGCTGAAGCCAATCAGAGGCCGAAATGGTTGAATCAAGACCCACGAACAGTTGGCCACAGGTGTCTGAAGGAAGCTTTGTTCCTGTTTCTATCTTGATCTAAAACCAACTATCTCATTATTTTGTGTTATATGCATCTGTCAGCCATTATCTCTCTCTTATTACTCATTTGATCTTAATCAGATACCTGGATAGTCAAATGATGAACCCCTTTTCAGAGTCTGCAAACCCCTTTTCAGAGGTTTTGCTTTACAAACTAAGAACTTTTAATTCTAGGTGGGGGTGATAAGTCCTGCTCTGACATGCCGCATGGGGTGTTTTGTGTTTTTCCCCCTCCAATGTCTCTATCTGAGCCAGCCCAACTCCTTAGAGTAACGGAGCGTGGCTCTGGGCTGCTGGCATAACTGCTCCAGTAGCTTAGATGGTGAATGGAGATGATGGCGATGTGGATGACAAAGCTGATAATAATGCAGAAGCATGCAATCCGTTAGCTATTCTGATGTCTTCTGTGACTTTGCAATGCCACAGAACATGCTCTACAGTTTCGTTTTCCTGCAAACAGCCACGACAAAAAAGGCTGTGTCAATGGCTCCCAGTTTATACAAATGACTATTCAAGTTGCAGTAACCAGTTATGAGGCCTACCTTAAGTCGGAGGTCTTGCCGCTGCAATTTCAACAGGTTGTTTGCGATGTTTCTATTTAGATCGGACAAAGCAACTGCAAAAACTTTCAAAAATCAGCTGTTCTACACAAAAAGTTCATCAATTCTCAATAAGTATGGGCCACCTGATTTTTTCACAATTTCTGGGTTAGGGCCATTGTAAAACATGTTCATAATGATGAGTAAATAAAACTGTGAAGACTTCTGCATTTAGCAAAGAAACAGCCTCGACTGCCTCTGTGGCTCAGTGGTTAGTGACCCTAACTTCTGGGACAAAAAGGGGTTGGTTCTATCCCCACCCAGGGGCAACATTTATGTGATGAACATAGGTGTTTGCTCTGTGCCTGGGTGCTATTTAAGTACTATCACATTTATGTATGTATTTAAAAAAATATGATGTAGTATATATCAGTCTCTGACAGCCATATCACGAGCTTCGCTTAATTTGGGGTCAGAGGCCATGTGTAAGATGTCCTCTATATTTATATTTATGTGTATAGGCCAAATCATACAAGTCGGCAGATGTGAAGTTAGCTACAAACTGCGCAATATCCAATCCTGACTGAAGCTCGCATACTGTGCTGGATTATCCCTAAGGCAAATTAGGCAAGCTAAGTGTTGATTAGATATTATGCAGCTTGTAGATGTGGAACTGGCGTAGCAAACTTCATATCCACCGACTTATTTGTCGGCCTATACATGTGTGTTTTATGTCAGCTATGATACAGGTTTCAGATAGAAAATAATTATTTCTCACAAATAATCGCAACAACGACTCCCACCGTGAACAGAATTCGAATAATTTGCACGTGACATTCAGGTACATTTTTGTTGATTTATCAAAACCGGCTCAGACGATTTCGATAGGACCATCTTGGGAGTATACTCTTTCGAACTAAAAATATTTTTTTTTATCGGTTAACAATTGGCGAAAATATCGATGAACATACACAAAAAAATACTTACAGACGAACATAGTACCATCTCCTATTTGGAAGTCGGTAAAATAATACCACCATTTACTGCAAAAATATAATTTATTCAGTATCCTTAATTCATGATGTGTATAAAATAGCTAATTAAACCTAGGTATACTTAATTACGATTAATTATAATAATACTATTATGGCATCTACTCCAACTCCATACAATGTATGTCACATCTACATCATAAGTGTAGAGGTTATGGTTGTGATGATTACTAACCTCCGACCCAAAAGGGAGGAGTTATATTGTAACTCTGCAAGTGTTTGTTGGTTTGTTCCTCTTTCATGCAGCAACAGAGCAACGGATTGACTTGATTTTTGGCATGGATATAGTGCAGTCTGAAAACTGTCATAGACTACTGTTATCCCGGAAAAATAAAAGGTTCCTTTGGGATAACACAAGAACCAAAAGATCACGCGGCCGATGCCGCCGGTAAAACTAGTACAGTAAGTTCGTATAGGCCGGGTGGCTAGCCCTGGTGTCAGTCTTTAAGCCGCCTGAAGGCCTTTGACAAATGGTTACAACATAAAGAAGTAAACTAGGATTTTCTGATTCGTACCGCCAGGGAATAGAACAGTCTTCCTGCTTTCCTATTTCCTAAGAGATATAATCTAAAGCTTTTCAAGATCAGAGTGAATAGGTATCTTCTGGGTCTGCGTGCTTCATCTTCGTCCACAAAGTCGCTTACTATCAGGCGACTTGGTGGTCAATCGCGGACTTATTCGCGAAAAAAAAAACAAACAAAGCCTACAATTTAACGTGTCATCCGAGCCATGGCCAGCGCTCAGTTGTAAATGCCACCCACGGTCACCCATCCGAAGACTGACCGTGCCGAAAGTTGCTTAACTTCGGTGATTGCTGACAAAAACCTAGTCAAAGTACGCTATGAGCGCCACGGAGAGTGTTAGCCCGGAAAAATTTAATGATCCTATGTCAAGTCGTGGATAAAACTAGCACATCCATCCATCAGCCATAGGACGTCCACTGCTGGACATAGGCCTCCCCTATGGATCTCCAATAAGACCGGTTGGTAGCGGCTTGCATCCAGCGCGATCCCGCGGTCTCAATGACGTTATCCGTCCAACTTCTGGGTGGACGTCCTACGCTGTGCTTGCCGGTAGTTGGTCTCCACTCGAGAACTTTTCGACCCTATCGGTCATCAGTCCTATGTGCCCTGCCCACTACCATTTCAACTTGCCGATCTGTTGGGCTATGTCGGTAAATTTGGTACTACGGATCTCCTCATTCCTGATTCGATCTCGTAGAGAGACTCCGGGCATAGCCCTCTCCATAGCTCGTTGGGCTACTTGGAGCTTATTAATAAGGCCAGTAAGAGACCAAAGCTAGCACATATTTATATTTTATAGTCCGTTCGCGACTGTAGGGTGCGCCAGCGCGTTGGCGCCCGGAACGGATGTGACGTTTTGGAAATACATCCGGTTGGCGATGTCCATTTCCGGGTACGGCTCTTGCTTCTTTACGGGCGGTGGTCTTGACGGCTGGAAAATAAATAAATAATAATTAAATCAAAACAGATAATTATTTTTCGCTAAAAATGCCAAAACCGACTTCAACCGTATACAGAATTCAAATAGTTTGGTTGGATTAATGTATCATCGACATTGTAATTTTCACATTATTGATTATTTTTACACTACTATGTGGGCCTTATGAACAAGCTCAAGATAGCCCAACGTGCTATGGAGAGGGCTATGCTCCGAGTCTCTCTGCGAGAGTGAGAGAGGCCCATTTCTAGCAGTGGACGTCCTATGGGTGAATAATAGTTACCTTGACCCTAGTGTCATCGTGCATCATCCTGAAATGTTTGTATTTAGATGTTTTCCAGAAGAATGTAGCAGCACACAGGTTACATTTGAAGCTCTAAGAGAGCCCTATGCCCAGCAGTGGACGTCCTATGGGTGGATAATAGTTACCTTAGCTCTAGTGTCATCGTGCATCATCCTGACGTGTTTGTATATGGATGTTTGCCAGAGGAAGGTGGCGGCGCACAGGTTACATTTGAAGTTCTTGGTGTTAGAGCGCTGCGTGTGCATCGCCCATACGTGGCCTTTGAGACGTTTCACCGTCTGAAAAAAAAAAAATGAAGTTAAACAATATAGAATCAAATATTCCGAAAAGTCCTCGACATCCACAAAATCACAAACGTCCTACACTTTCACTGCGGAAAACACGCACGTCAGTGTTTTCGATTCTCACAGCCAGGGGCGGCTACACGCGCCAGGCGTGTTGCATCGAATTCCATAGGACGGTGAGACAACTCACACGCGTGTGTTTTATCAGAAGTAACGCCAATGCGTGCAAACGTGCGAGGCAATGTAGAAAAAAACATAGTTTTTATGCTACTCTATCAAATATAACATGCTGGCAATTTTTTTATCTAGTTATTTTTAATTTATACTTTGGCACAATAATATATTAATTTACTAAAGTACTAAACTATATTATTAGGTATTAAAGCATTGACTATGCGTTGTTGTCCTGAAAATATGAAGATTTCCACAAATTTGTCTTGCAGGCATAGAAATAGGCGCGTAAACACGCCGCGCGTGAGAAGTCGCACTGGCGCTACTCGTCGGGCGGTGTAATGGCCAGTGCGACTATAAGCGCCTGGCGCGTTATCTTACCGTGCGTGTTAGCAAGTACTCGCGTTGCTCCACTGGTGGTGTCTCGACGCGATGGCGTCTGTCCGCGCCTAGCGTGTGTGTTTAAGGATTCGCAAAAAGCTTACAAAAGTACCTCAGCAGTGAAAGTGTTAATTCTATAACAAATCCTACTAATATTCTAAACGCGAAAGTTTGTGAGTATGTATGGATGTTTGTTACTCTTTCACGCAAAAATTACTGAACTGATTGAGATGAAACTTTACAGTAGTAACGCTTATAAATCAGAATAACACATAGGCTACAACTTATTAAGATATCACGAGAAACGAAGTTCGCCGGGTCAGCTAGTATAAATATGTACATATGAGGCTGATCAATCTTCTCTAAGCAAACACAGCATGCATATAATAATTGTAAATGTTTAACAAAGGAAAAAACAACGGGTTGCACTCCGGGAGTGCCGGCAGAATGGAAAACTTGAACATTAACGTTATGCATTAATGAATATTTTGGAATGGTTACGAAATAATTTCGCATGAGTTGCTTTATTCATCAGTATTAAAGTACTATCATTTATGTCAAGTTTTCACTTCACCGTCTTACGAATTTTCCATCAGCTTACGAATTGTCCCGACGCGATTAACATTTTTACCCATCCCGAAAAGAGCACAACGCTGCTAAATAAATTTTCACTTCAAAAAAATAATCTAAAGCCCCTGATCGACGTAAGTAAAACCGCGGTTTTAAAGTGTTGTCTGTGATTACACTGTGACGGTATGACGGTATAACCATAGAGAAAACTTTAAACCGCGGTTTTACGCTTTGTACGTCGATCAGGGCCTTAAAATTTACAAGGATAAAAGTTAAATAAATAAATATTGGGGGACATCTTAGTCACGGTCTCTGACCCCAAACTAAGCAAAGCTTGTGATATGGCTGCCAGAGACTGATATGCATACTACATATACATGTTTTGAATACATACTTCTACTAGGTACTATATCTACTTATATAAGTAGATAGTACCAAAATAACACCCAGACACAGAGCCAACACCTATGTTCTCACATAAATGCTTGCCCTGGGTGGGGATCGAACCCACGCCTCTTTGATCCAGAAGTCAGGTTCACTAACCACTGAGACACCGAGGAGGTCAGTCAGTTAAGATGATGAATATAGGTAAATATGACTATTGCCTCACCTTGTAGGACTTGCCACAGATGTCGCACAGATGCTCGCCCTCGGCTTCCCTTTTCTTCCCCTCGTGGATATTGTTCATATGCGCCACCATTATTTTGGCGGTTTTGAACGCCTGGAAAATTTGCACAATATTCATCAGACTAGCTGACCCGGTGAACTTCATCTCACTCATTCAATCGATTCTAATTTCGATGTGTATGGGAAAATAAAATCGACGTTTTCATTATTTTCTCACGCAATTTTTTTCTTATTTTTTGACCGACGAAACGGAGGAGGTACTCAATTCGACGCGTGTATTTTTTTAGAGTTCCGTACCCAAATGGTAAAAACGGGACCCTATTACTAAAACTCCGCTGTCCGTCTGTCTCCAGGCTGTATCTCATGAACCGTTATAGCTAGAAAGCTGAAATTTTAACAGATGATGTATTTCTGTTGCCGCTATAACAACAAATACAATACAAATAAAAATAATATTTAAGGGGGGCTCCCATACAACAAATCCAATTTTTTTGCCCTTTTTAGCTCGATATCAATAATGGTAACAGGTAGACGCTTGTATTCACACTTCACAGAGTATTTAGCTGCATGCTTACTTTAATAATAAATAATTAAGGGAGGCTCCCATACAGTACGGAACCCTCCGTGCGCGAGTCCGACTCGTACTTGGCCGATTATTGCATAAATTTTTACGTAGTGGTCCGATTTAGATAATTCTTTTTTTATTGGAAAGTGTATACTTCGAAATATTTTTTTTTTTTTTTTTTTTAATAAATAATAATAATATCTTTATTTCTCAAAACTTAGCCTAATTACATAATCAACGAGGAAACTAACTTAAATAATTACTAAAGGTACTAAACTATCATTATACGAGTACAATTTAAATACAAACTGCAGATTATCTACGGCAATGCGCTGTAGGTACAATAAAAAAAATATGCTATAACAGTTAATCTTGGCTTTAGTAATTCTAATAACGATAGTTGGGTATGTAATATAATTTAAAGCGTTACAATTCAGTGGATTTAAAGTTCAAACGAGGTAAAAATGAGTACGAACTTAGATCATGACCTTGACCTTAGTTTTAATTGTTGCATGAAGTAATATGTGCTATAAAAATTATTTTACTCATGGCCCACAGTTTCAGTGGGAGAAATAAAAAATTAAACGTATTAAGACAGTTCTTCAGAAGTGTGTTTTGATACAGTACAAATAATAATAAGATATTCTTCCACGCAGTAGGTGAATAAGCAAAAGAAACAGCACATAATTCGTCATAACGACTTGATGCTTATTCTGTACCGCGGTAGGTAAAAAGTCTAGACTCCCGTCGAATGTCTTTTAATTATTATATTATTCACGAAGTAATTTGAAAGTATCTACTTAGTAGCTTATATTTTCTAATCAATGTATGTAATTGGATAGGCAGGTGTAGGTACAGTTACAAACGATGTAATATCAATTAGTTTCATCACAAATAGCAAAAGTTACAATTTTTTAGAGTTGTTTTAAAAACAGTAAACATATAAATTAAACATAGTGTACGTACTGTACTATGTTTACTAGAAGTTTACTTGTTCTAAAGTATAAATTGGTCCCATTTAAATTTTATGGAAATCGGCAGAGCCATTTTTGATAAACCAACAATAATGTGAAAAATGTTACATCGAACCGAGAGAAAAATTCGCGAATTCTGTACACGGTTGAAGTCGGTCATGCTATTTTTTGCAAAAAATAATTATTTCATAAAATCTTCTCCTGACAATAACAAATACAACAAAATAATCGACCAAGTGCAAGTCAAACTCGCGCACGTAGGGTTCCGTACTGTATGGGAGTCCCTCTTAAATAATTATTTTATTTTCATTTAATAATTAATTATTGAAGGAAACATACAATTTAACATTCTGTGAATATTTCAAGCGTCTACCTGTTACCATAATTAATATCGAGCGAAAAACGGCTAAAAATTCAGGTTTGTTGTATGGGAGCCCCCCTTAAATATTTATTTTATTTTGTTTTTAGTATTTGCTGTTATAGCGGCAACAGAAATACAGCTTCTGTGAATTTTCAGGGTTTTTAGGGTTCCGTACCGTTAAAGGGTAAAAACGGGACTCTATAAGACTCTGCCGTCTGCCTGTCCGTTTGTCTGCAGGCTGTATCTCATGAACCGCGATAGCTAAAACGTTGAATTTTTCACAGATGATGTATTTCTGTTGCCGCTATAACAAAAAATTACGGGGGGGCTCCCATACAACAAACCTGAATTTTTATCTATTTATCGCTCCCTGTTAATCAGGTCAATGCTTAAAATATTCACAGAATATTTAGTCAAATATTCACCCCAAAAATAAATAGTTAAATTAAAATAAAAAAAATATTTAAGGGGGGCTCTGAGAAAAGAAACATGATTTTTTGCTCGATATTAATGACGAACATAGGTACTTACTTGAAATATTGACAGAATATTTAGTTGTATTTTCACTCTAATAATAAATATTAAAATTAAAATAAAATAAATATTTAATGGGGGCTCCCATACAGTACGGAACCCTCCGTGCACGAGTCGGACTCGTACTGGGCCGATTATTTGAGGTAAATGTTTGTAAATACTTACCTTGAAACAGACGCTGCACTGGTACTTGACCCGCTTGAGATGGTCCCAGTCGATGTGGTCCACCATGCACCATTTCGTCGGGAACTTCTTGCCGCAGTAGTTGCACTCGTGTCTGAAATACCATTTTGAGTGAATATTTGATTTCATTACTACTCAATTAAAAATCATTATTGAATTAGACAGAGACGATTACTTAATTAGATAAGTAGTGATTAGAGGGTGTACATTAATTGTACAGAAGTAATAGGGTCCAGGTATGGAGACAAAAAAAACGCGCTTTAACGCCTGCTCGGGGGGGTCAGCCACTGAAATGTGTGAAAAACGCAAAATAGTGAGTGAAACGGTGGCGGCGTTTTCTGGCTCTGGTAGAAGTAATTGTACTAAGACGGTAGTTGTAATAACGTCCTAAAAATATGGTTTTGCCGCAATTCATGTTTAAGATTACAAGATTAGACGTCAAAAGAGAGTCTCACCGCACTCAGTAATCATCCTGATCGCACATTAAGATACCCATGATCATCGCGCACTAAGACACCTTGAACTGCTGGGGCTAACACTTACTCCCACATTGAACTACGACACGTACCTAGAATCTAGGGCCAAAGTGGCTGGTAAGAAGCTGGGTATCCTGAACAAGGTTAAGCGGTATTTCACACCGGGACAGTTGCTTACTCTGTATCAAGCACAGATCCGTTCGTGTCTGGAATACTGCTGCCATCTTTGGGATGGCTCGGCTAAGTATCAGCTCGAGGCTTTGGAATCGGTGGGCCGGAGCGTGCTGTTCGGCTTATAGGCGATGAAAAGTTCGTTTCAAAAAACTTCATAGCCTGGAGCATCGCCGTAGGGTTGCGAGTCTGTCCATTTTCTATAGGATTCATTTCGGAGAGTGTGCATCTGAGCTGCACGATCTTATCCTACCATCCCCTTTTTAACCTCTTGAACTGACAACCCGCAGGGCATATTACCTCTCTGGCACGAAGGCCATCAAATTACGGTACGGACACCGTCACGAATGCAGCACTTGCGCCGCTCACATTATCCACAATTTACTACAGGACAAGTAGAAGGACGCCACATTACCACCCCTACACTGTCGATTTTCCTTCGATACGTACGAAGCGGTTTGACTCAACATTTCTGATACGTACCGGAATGGAAGTCTTTCTGCTTTCCTGTTTCCTAAGAGATATAATCTAGGGCTTTTCAAGGTCAGAATGAATAGTTATCTTCTAGGTCTGCGTGCTTCATTTTCGACCACAGCGTCGCTTACCATCAGGCGAGTTGGTGGTCAAGCGCGGATTTATTCGCGATAAAAAAACTTGATTAAACCGTAAGTCACCTATGATTACACATTAAGTCACCAATGATTACACAGTAAGTCCCGCATGATTACAGAGTGCGTCTCACCCGTAAGCGGCGGGGTGCGCGTGCCGTTTGCTGAGCCGCATGTGGTTGTTGTAGCAGTCGCGCGACGCCAAGCTCTTGCCGCACTCCTGGCACTCGTGCGCGGTGCCCGCCTCGCGCTCGCGGTGGTTACGCGTGTGCCGGGATAGATATTGCGACACATGGGAACAGTGCGCCGCAAACTGGACCGTATGTCTAACACGCTAGCGTCTAACTTAGCCAGTCTCTTGCCATAAGTCGACCATGTAAGTGTCTAGATTAGCGAGTTTAATTACTTTTATTGTAGCTATCTTAAGAGTCATATTTTTCGCCACTCTCAATGATGAATTTGAGTCACTTGTTTTTGGTTGTTGTAGTCCTATCAATGGAAGATTTTCTTGCCATGATTGATCGGTTATAGTTACAAGATAGTAAAGTTCTATTACGAGAGTGTAGTGGTCATGATTATAGCATTGTAGGGTCATGATTACACAGTAAGGCACTCATCATGATTAGACACTAAGACACCCATGATTACACAGTAAGTCACACATGGTTACATAGTAAGTTACCCACGATTACTCCGTAAGTCACCTATGATTACACAGTAAGTCACCCATGATTACATAGTAAGTCGCCCATGATTACACAGTAAGACACCCGACTACACAGAGCGACTCACCCGTAAGCGGCGGGGTGTGCGTGCCGTTTGCTGAGCCGCATGTGGTTGTTGTAGCAGTCGCGCGACGCGAAGCTCTTGCCGCACTCCCGGCACTCGTGCGCGGTGCCCGCCTCGCGCTCGCGGTGGTTGCGCGTGTGCCGGGATAGGTTGCGCTTCCATTGGAATAGTTTGCCGCATATTGGGCAGGGGTAGGTTAGGCCGTCGTGGATCACTCTGCAAGAGATTACATGGTTTAGTAATATCAAAATTCAAATTCAAAATTTATTTATTTCGGACAACTCAAACATGATCCATCTTTTGTTAGTAACTTATGCTTACAAACTAGGGTTAGTTAATATTTAATTGGTCATATACTTTGGAGGCATCCCCTGCGGAATCATAGTCCGCACGAGATGCCTCAGTACAGGAGCATGCGGGTCATCCGCTATCGCTTTCAGGATGGTGTTGTCACTCCCCCGTAGCCTACTCACTACTGGCGCCACCTTCTTCCTAATATCGTCAGTATCTTATAATTTTGTTCTGTCCATCCGTTTCCATGCCCCAAAGCCTCATATCTCCCACATTTATGAACCAAATAACCTAAAATTAGATCGATCGAAGTGAAGCAAAGATGTTAACACGGCGTCTACAGGTCACATTTCTCAACCAATCTCGACAAAACTTCTACTTCTGAAGCTAGCTACAAGATTGTAGCTAGCTTCACATCCGACGACTTGTATGATTCGGCTTATACTTAATTTATAGAGAAGCATTATGTAATGGTAAAGCTGCAACGTTATTCTGCAGATAATTACTTCCCGGGAAATCTATGTCATCCAGAATAAATAGATGCATGATTTTTAAGCTATTGCATAGCTTCTATCGCGGGCCTTGAGCGCGGGGACCGAATCCAGAAATTCCGTAACGAAAAAACCTCACGCTCCCCACTCCGACGGGCAAGGAGCTGTGGCTTGAAGGCCGTGCATCGTCTAACGTCGTTTCAGTTCGGCAGTCTTCGACACGGCGTTGTGTGCGATTAGACGTATTGTACGACTCTACGAAACTCGCACGAATCGAGACGAGCTGCTCCGAAATCGGACGAATACAATATAAGCAGAAATGTTATGCAATAGCTTTACCGCGGCAGTCCCCGAGTGCCACACGTCTTTTTTTAAAGTTATTTTTTTTATTACTGAATAAAATATATATTGTTTTGATAATTTTAAATATATTTATGACATTTTAATTTTACTAACAATATAATCTATCGATTGGATGCATGTGTGTCTCAAATAAATGATGAATTGAATTTTGCGTTTTCTACATTTCTGTTTTGTTTTAGTACTAAAACAATTACGATTTCAAAAATTATTACACTTATACCTAGAAAGCCCCACCATATTATTATGAGTTTTATGAATAATATTGGCTATATTTTTAATCACTATAATCCATATTATTTTTGAACATTTTTATGCTAGTTTAAGTATTGAAAGTTAACATAGGTACTTGAAATAATGCCAAACTATAGTGATAAATTTGAATAAATTAACAAAATATCAGAAAATTTAATGACTATTCGTATTTTTTTTAAGATTGCTCTATTGATGAATTTACTTACACATGAGCTCTGTAACTCTTCTGTGAGTGGAATACTTTATTGCAGCCCTTGCATGGAATGTACTTCTTTTCTTTCGGCTTCTCGTCTTTGTTTTGTGGATATATTCTGAAAAAAAATATAGGAAATATACAGGTGTTGCTTTGCAAAGTGCACTATGCCACTTTCCGTCTTTCAAACCCGAGGAACTTATCACCCTTAATAAAGGAGGTGGAAAACAAAATCCTTACATAGTATAAAATAAAGTCGCTATTTTCGTTTGTTTGTCTGTATGCTTAAATCTTTAAAACTACGCAACGGATTTTGATGCGGTTTTTTTAATGGATAGAGTGATTCAAGAGGAAGGTTTATATGTATAAAAATTCCCGAAATTCCCACGGGAACGGGCACAACGCGGGTATAACCGCGGGGCGCTGCTAGTAAAATATATTTGACGGTTGTTCGATTCTACAGTTGTTTTTTTTAACATTTCTTGGAGCACACTCTAGCTACAATAGCTCGCAGATGGCAGAATTTTTCCTACTTACTTAACACTTATCGCTATATTATGAAAAATTTACGCAATATCATTATAATCTATAGCCTATGTGTTATTCTGATATATAAGCTATATTATTGCAAAGTTTCATCTCAATCCCTTCAGTAGTTTTTGCGTGAAAGAGTAACAAACATCCATCCTTACAAACTTTCGTGTTTATAATATTAGTAGGATTTTATATCCATAATTGTAAACAACTTTAACTGTGTGATGAACCCCGAAATCTACAATAAATTTTATTCGAAAGTTTGAAATTTTTGTATGGTATAGCAGTTATCTGCCTAGGAATCGGATACATAATTTCTCATGGTATAGTAGTCCACTGCTGGACATAGGGCAATCCACAAACTCAGTGATCCATCATCATAATTATCAGCTGTAGAACGGTAACTGCTGGATACAGGCTTCCCCTATAATAAATAAATATTGGGGGACATCTTACACACGGTCTCTAACCCCAAACTAAGCAAAGCTTGTGATATGGCTACCAGACTGATATACTACATATAAATATTTTAAATACATAATTAATACATAAATAATACCTAAATAACACCCAGACACAGAGCAAACACGTATGTTCATCACATAATTGCTTGCCCTGGGTGGGGATCGAACCCACGCCACTGTGATCCAGAAGTGAGGTTCACTAACCACTGAGCCACCGAGGCAGTCGAAAAATGGATTTCCAATAAGCCCAGTTGGAAGCGGCTTGCATCCAGCGCGTTTCTACTGTCTGAACTATATCGTCGGTCAATAATCTCATCGGCGGACGTCCTACGCTGCGCTTGCCGGTGCGTGGTCTTCATTCGAGAACTTCCGTTACGCAGTTATTACTAGATCGACTCCACACTTACTTGAGATGGTACTTGAGCGTCATTTTGTTAGCGAACACTTTCCCGCAACAGTCGCACTGCGGCTTCTCCTGGTGTGCTACGTTCTTGTGATACGACAGTTTGGATTTTGAGCTGAAACAAATAATATTTTAACGTTTAAAAACACGCTTTACGTGGCCTTTCTCACAAGTGCAAACACCACTATGACACGATATTTCTTCATGGACTGCCAGTGCCTATCTTCCAGCTTCATCAACAGATCTTGAAACCTAATCGTGGTCAAAGTTCATCACAAGAATTTTCTGAGAAATCCACTACACCTATGATACGATTTTCCATCATGAAGTTCCAGTTCATATCTTCCGGCTCCATCATGAGATCAGTTCGACAGTACCATATTATTGTATTGTCATCAGAACTACATACAGCTGCCAATTTTCATTACGCTACGGCCCTTGGAAGATGGTTAAGTTAGTTACCTTAGATTACATTACATAGGTTACACATCGACCTAATAAAAGCGTGTTAAAAAGAAATAAAATGAGTATTTATTGATCGAGGAAACAAAGTGGGATTGAGTTTTGACTCGACAACAGGCATGATGACTAAAAAAATACAATCAGTCCATCAGACAGGCTATCAAAAAATATTAGACACGTATTTTTTCTTTTGTCAATTAAACAAAAATTGATGAAGATATAGCCTGTTAAAGTTCCGCGTGACGTCACGAGTGTCATACAAATGTATCCTAGGATAGCTGGAAATATACAAGTACGCTTACTTGAAAGATTTATCGCACTCTTCACACCTATACTCTTCGCCCATATTCTTGGCACACTCGTGTGTTAGGACGCGTTTCTTTAGAGTAGTGGTGAGGGCACACTGGGTGCAGCGGTACGCGGACATATGTAAGCTGCGGTGGACGGTTAAATTATCCTTGTTTAGGAAATATGCTTTGCAAACGTCGCATTGGTACTTGTTGCCTTTCTGTAACAACGGATTTATAATAAGACTAGCTGACCCGGCGAACTTCGATTCACGCATCTTTAATAAAAAAATCATGTCACTTTGTTTGTCCGTGATGAAATTCTCAACTACTGAACCGATTTTAATCAAATTTTGTACATTGAGTGCAGTTTGATCCAACTTGAGAGATAGGATAGTTTATATTTCCATATACAATCGCATTTTTAGGGTTCCGTACCCAATGGGTAAAAACGGGACCCTATTACTAAGACTTCGATGTCCGTCTGTCTGTCTGTCATTGGGCTGTATCTCATGAACCGTGATAGGTAGGCAGCTGAAATTTTCACAGATGATGTATTTCTGTTGCCGCTATAACAATAAATACTAAAAACAGAATAAAATTCTTGTTTTGAATAAATATTTAGTGTATTTCCGCTCTGTCGTAGTCATATAAGTTAAGGGTACTATTCAAAATCCAAATTAAATCACAAACAAAATTAGTAATTAATCATCAAACTGTATCATGGTTCGACTATGGTTAGGTCAGGTTAGAAAAGTTAGGCTTAGGTATGTTTACAAAATTTGAATGAACCTGAAACAAAATTTTTAATTAATCCGTTTAAAATAATAAAAAATAATTAAACCTGTAACAAAAATAGTGATTAGTAATCTATTTAAAAAATGTAGTAAACCTGAAAATAATATTTAATTAATATGTTAAAATTACAAATATAATTTATTTATAAAAAATGGTATAAAATAATTGAAAAAATGCTTAGTCAATAAATAGCACCCCTATTCTTACTGTACTCTATTCGACACGTGTTTCGCCTCTAAACGAGGCATCTTCAGGACGTGTTGACTCTTCGAGCTCACTCGCAAGAATGACGGCTCGCCGCGCCGGCGCTTCTTATATACTCGTCGTGACGCACCGAAGTAAAGGCGATGTGACGGTAGTTTGATCGTTTAGCAACTCGTTGTGTGTGTTTTGATGTTTCATTATTTCTAAATGCTCCAAAACATTTAAGCGAAAACCTTTTTCACATACATGTAGAATTTCAAAAGTTTTGTTGTTATCCAAATCGTGTCCAGTTTCTAATAAATGTTTCGCAAAATTCGACTTCTCTGGGTGATTGTTTCTAGATGCAGCTAAGTGTTCTTTGTAGCGGGTTTGAAAACTCCTTCCAGTTTGTCCCACATAAACTGCGTTACATGTGTCGCAGGTTAACACTTTCACTGCTGAGGTACTTTTTTTAAGGTGCCTGCTAATTCTAAAACGCACACGCAAGGCGCGGGAAGACGCTACCGCACACGCCTGGTGTGTGTAGTAGCCGCGGGGCGTGAGAATCGAAAACACAGACGTGTGTGTTTTCAGCAGTGAAAGGGTTAACTTGTATACCCCCGATTTCTTGCTTTTTTCTAAGGAGTCTTTCCCATTGCACATTCGTCTCATGTTGTGATTTGTTCGAAATGCCACATGTACATCATTTCTCCGCAATATTTTTGCAATTTTTTTTGACGTAGTCCCTAAATATGTCAAACTACCCACATATTTATTTACTCTCACAGGTGGGCAGGAGTATAACATAGATCTTGCTATGTTTCTATTCTTATCTCTGACTAAATTGTTTATCATTTTCTTGCTGTACCCATTTGTCACTGCTATTTGATAAATTGTGTTGAGTTCCTTGTTGTAGGCTTCTGGAGATAATGGGACTGTCATTAATCTATGTACATAGCTTCTAAACGCAGCCAATTTGTGCTGCATGGGGTGATTTGAAGACTCTGGGATTGCTATATCTGTGTGTGTGGGTTTGCGATAAATTTGGAAGTCCAGTTTGTTCTCTTTTCTCGTAATAGTTAGGTCTAGAAAATTCAGTGACTTGTTATCCTCCTTTTCTGTCTTGAACCGTATCTTTGGGTGTATATGGTTGATTCTATCCATATATATGTCCAGTTGACGCTGCGTTCCAGTCCAACAAAATATAATATCATCCACGTACCTGTAATAAAACAAGATATTAGGATTATTAACCATATGTGTACACTCAAACCTGTCCATGAAGTACTCTGCCATTAATGGCCTCAATGGTGACCCCATTGCAAGACCTTCTTTTTGTGTGTAGTACTGTCCCTCAAACTGGAAGTAGTTCTGTTCCATACATATTCTTGTTAACGTCATTATATCTTCTCTTTCTCCAGGATGTAAATGTCGTTTCTCTAAATGTTCATTCAAAATTTGTAATGATTCTTCACCCGGAACATTTGTAAATAAGCTTTCCACATCCAATGAAATCAGTTTACCATTTGATGGGATCTGTATATCTTTAATTTTTTCTATCAATTCCTTTGTATTTTTCAATCCATATTTCGGCTTAAAAAAAAAAAAGACTAAAAAAACTGGAAAAGCTGGAGAAAGAGAAGATATAATGACGTTAACAAGAATATGTATGGAACAGAACTACTTCCAGTTTGAGGGACAGTACTACACACAAAAAGAAGGTCTTGCAATGGGGTCACCATTGAGCCCATTAATGGCAGAGTACTTCATGGACAGGTTTGAGTGTACACATATGGTTAATAATCCTAATATCTTGTTTTATTACAGGTACGTGGATGATATTATATTGTGTTGGACTGGAACGCAGCGTCAACTGGACATATATATGGATAGAATCAACCATATACACCCAAAGATACGGTTCAAGACAGAAAAGGAGGATAACAAGTCACTGAATTTTCTAGACCTAACTATTACGAGAAAAGAGAACAAACTGGACTTCCAAATTTATCGCAAACCCACACACACAGATATAGCAATCCCAGAGTCTTCAAATCACCCCATGCAGCACAAATTGGCTGCGTTTAGAAGCTATGTACATAGATTAATGACAGTCCCATTATCTCCAGAAGCCTACAACAAGGAACTCAACACAATTTATCAAATAGCAGTGACAAATGGGTACAGCAAGAAAATGATAAACAATTTAGTCAGAGATAAGAATAGAAACATAGCAAGATCTATGTTATACTCCTGCCCACCTGTGAGAGTAAATAAATATGTGGGTAGTTTGACATATTTAGGGACTACGTCAGAAAAAAATGCAAAAATATTGCGGAGAAATGATGTACATGTGGCATTTCGAACAAATCACAACATGAGACGAATGTGCAATGGGAAAGACTCCTTAGAAAAAAGCAAGAAATCGGGGGTATACAAGTTAACCTGCGACACATGTAACGCAGTTTATGTGGGACAAACTGGAAGGAGTTTTCAAACCCGCTACAAAGAACACTTAGCTGCATCTAGAAACAATCACCCAGAGAAGTCGAATTTTGCGAAACATTTATTAGAAACTGGACACGATTTGGATAACAACAAAACTTTTGAAATTCTACATGTATGTGAAAAAGGTTTTCGCTTAAATGTTTTGGAGCATTTAGAAATAATGAAACATCAAAACACACACAACGAGTTGCTAAACGATCAAACTACCGTCACATCGCCTTTACTTCGGTGCGTCACGACGAGTATATAAGAAGCGCCGGCGCGGCGAGCCGTCATTCTTGCGAGTGAGCTCGAAGAGTCAACACGTCCTGAAGATGCCTCGTTTAGAGGCGAAACACGTGTCGAATAGAGTACAGTAAGAATAGGGGTGCTATTTATTGACTAAGCATTTTTTCAATTATTTTATACCATTTTTTATAAATAAATTATATTTGTAATTTTAACATATTAATTAAATATTATTTTCAGGTTTACTACATTTTTTAAATAGATTACTAATCACTATTTTTGTTACAGGTTTAATTATTTTTTATTATTTTAAACGGATTAATTAAAAATTTTGTTTCAGGTTCATTCAAATTTTGTAAACATACCTAAGCCTAACTTTTCTAACCTGACCTAACCATAGTCGAACCATGATACAGTTTGATGATTAATTACTAATTTTGTTTGTGATTTAATTTGGATTTTGAATAGTACCCTTAACTTATATGACTACGACAGAGCGGAAATACACTAAATATTTATTCAAAACAAGAATTTGAAGATGAACTTCCGCAAAGTAACGCCTGATTCAATAAACTAAACAGAATAAAATAAATGTTTATGGGGGGCTCCATATAACGGCTATATATACGGCAATAGGAATGGGACTCCCATACGGTACAGAACCCATCGTGCGCGAGTCCAACTCGCATTTGGCAGATTTTTTTATTGGTGTATTTTTTTAAAACAACGTCAAGGGTTAGCTAGTATCTTTATAAATTATAGCCTATGTGTTATTCTGATGTATAAGCATTACTATTGCAACGTTTCATCTCAATCCGTTCAATAGTTTTTGCGTGAGACAGTAACAAACATCCATATATATTCACAAAGTTTCGCGTTTATAATACGAGTATTAGTAGGATAGATGGTATTGGAGTCTCTATAAGACTTACTATACTAAGACAGTTAGTACTTTTCTATAATTATTTTATACGTCACACATGTATTCGGCAACATACACACATCATACACAACCTTACTTACCTTTTGTAGTTTACACACTTTCACAATCTAATTGGGTTACTTCTTTGTAATGATACTAAGCCCGATTACAGAGGCGCCATCGTAATTATATTAGCTAAATAGCATAGTTCTATTTCTTTTTCGCTTTAGACATTCGATAGAGAGAACGCTTTTTACGTTGCTATTAAATTTACGCTGGCGCCTCTATAATCGGGCCTATTGTCATTTATAAGTAAATAAAAACATAAATACACAGTCACTTCTAAAATGCTGTAAAGTTTGATTCTAAAAGACTGTATTATGGCTATATTTGAACTGTTTTTGACTTACATACATAAACACAATTTTATGTATGTATGTATGTATGTTGTTTGTAGGTTGTAGGTATGTTTGTGTAAGTGTTACGAGTGAATCTACATGTTTGTGTACATATTAAAGGGAATAACGTCTTCAACGCTTTATGCTTTTTATTATAATCATAATCTCTCAGTTTTCCCGTGTTAAAGGTGAGGATACAATGCGTGCATGTATACTTGACACGCATTCTGACATTCATACACAAACACAATCGTGTGTATGTAGGTATGTTTGTGTACATATTAAAGAGAGTAACGTTCTCACCGCCTTATGCTTCTTATTATAATGATAATCCCTCAGTTTCCCCGTGTTAAAGGTGAGGATACAATGAGCACATGTATACTTGACGCGTCGGAACACGTCGCTCGCTACGTCCTGCGCCCGTACTGTCCACATTTCAGACTCGCTCATCGTGTGCAGTTCTATTATACTGGATGGTAGGTTCTTCAGCTTGCGAGGCTGTTTTGAGTCTTTTTCCTGGAAGAAATGGTTGAAATTGAACTTTTTTACAATACTTGAACAAATGTTTTATTCCAGCTTGACTCTGTTCAACGAGCCGTATATGGAGTAATAATCGGCCAAGTGCGAGACGAACTCGCACACGAAGGGTTCCTACAAACCTAAATTTTTAGTCGTTTCTCGATAGATATTAATAACGGTGACAGGTAGGTTCCATACTGTACGAAACCCTTCGTGCGCGAGTCCGGCTCGCACTTGGCCGATTACTTTAACTTGACTCCCTATATCGCAATTTTAAAGTATTCACGTCTAAAAGCTATAGGATTTAATGTAATGTGGCTGTATATGCTAGATAAAATCGTAACCATAAGTTTAGGATTCTACAGACTCCGGTGGCTTAGTGTTTGGACAATCACTGATGATCACCTAGGTCCTAGGTGATAATAGTGACCCTCACCCGAATTGTATTTATAAGGCAAAACAATGTTTACCAGTAGTAAGCTTACAAAGTACATACCTTTACTTTCTTCCCCTTTGTTTTCCTCTCTTTCTTCCTCTTGAGTTCAGACAGCTGTATGTCCTCGTCCGACTCGTACTGGGCCGGAGTGCTGACATCGTTGTCTTGTGAGGGGAAGTCTTCTGAGAACTGGCTGTCTTCGAAACCTGGCTCGTCTTTAATTGATTGATTATCTGAAATGACAACAATCACTACATAGTAAAACAAAGTCGCTTCTCGCTGTCTGTCCCCATGTATGCTCATATCTTTAAAACTACGCAACGGATTTTGATGCAGTTTTTTTTAATAGATAGAGTGATTCAAAAGGTAGGTTTATATGTGTAATACACCTGGTGAAGCTGGGGCGGCTCGCTAGTAAGGAATAAGCGTGTTTTTTAACGATAGCTTGGGTCATTAAATAACGATAAAAAAATATCTGGTACTTAAATTTTAATATACTTAATATAATGTAAAAAGTAAATAAAAAATCGGCCAAGTACAAGTTAGACTCGCGCATTAAGGGTTCTGTACCGTATGGGAGCCCCTCGGCAAAAAAATCACGTTTGTTGTATGGGAGCCCCCCTTTCTGTTTTTAGTATTTGTTATAGCAGCAATCTAAATACATCATCTGTGAAAGATTCAACTCTCTAGCTATTACGGTTCATGAGATACAGCCTGGTGACAGACAGACGGGGTCTAAGTAATAGGGTCCCGTTTTTACCCATTGGGTACGGAACCCTAAAAATACCAATAAGCCGTCATACATACCGACTTAGATATTTACATTAAATAATTTACAAAGACCCATTTTCTAGGATCTCGTGTCACCTAATTAGTGCTTAAGTATAACCGAGCACTTTGGCATCGCGCGGCATTGTAGTCGGCTTGCAATCGCCTTACGACTAACTAAAAAGCCTGCCCACTATTATTATATCTTCTTTGCCACTACGTAGCTTGGGCAGGGTTTTGCCTCGGACACGTTTTTTGCACGATTGTGACTTTATAGATATTTGCTCGAAGGAAACAGCAGATTTTTTTTCTCCATTTCTGGATTGGCACCATATTAAAAGTTGTTCATTATGATGGTCTGAATCACATTCTTTCTGCTTAGTACACCAGTGCTGGACCCTGTATCTGTAACAGCCTTTTTAATAGTAAACTGCAGGACGTAGGCCTACCCACAAAGGGTGATTGGGCCATATCCACCACGCTGGCCCAGTGTGGATTGGTGGATTCACATACGCCATAAAATTCTTCTACGGACGTATACAGGTTGCGTCACGATGTTTTCCTTCACCGAAAAGCCATTGATGTGAAATTCCGTACATATATTACAAGAAAATCATTGGTACGGGACCGGGATTTGAATCTACGACCTCACAATTGTAAGGCGAGTGTCATTACCACTAGACCACCATGGCTTCTGGACCCTGTATGAGAAGTGATAAAAATTCTTACCAAATTCTACGTCATATTCTATAGGAAGCTTTTCCTCCATCTCTTCTTTGATTTCCTCCACGCTGTCATCAGTTGTGGTGACCAGAGGAGTGTTGTACTGATCATGCTGGAAGCTCTGCAGATGGGTGGTGGCGTGGACGGTCAGGTCCGCCGGAGAATCCAGGTATGTGTGCTGAAATGTTGAATAAAATAATTATTTTTCGCAAAAAAACGCAACAACAACTTCCACCATGTCCACTGTACAGCAGGCAAGGGGCAGCAACATGGTCTCGTAGGCCCAGTAATTACTGGGCTTGGACTGCTGGACATAGGCCTCCCCTATGGATCTCCAATAAGACCGGTTGGTAGCGGCTTGCATCCAGCGCTTGCCGGTACATGGTCTCCACTCGAGAACTTTTCGACCCCATCGGCCATCAGTCCTCCACGCTATGTGCCCTGCCCAATGCCATTTCAACTTGCCAATCCGTTGGGCTATGTCGGCAACTTCGGTTCTTCTACGGATCTCCTCATTTCTGATTCGATCTCGCAGAGAGACTCCGAGCATAGCCCTCTCCATGGCTCGTTGGGCTACTTGGAGCTTACTAATAAGGCCAGGTGAGAGACCAGGTTTCCATGACCATGCGACTGTGCGTTCCTGGAAAACCAGAGTAATATTAACGACTTTGAAACCCTCAATTGTATCTATAGATTATATTGACACCGTCTAACAAATAATTATTTTTCGCAAAAAATTGCAACACAGACCACTTGCTTCCACCATGTACATAATTTGAATAATTTGCACAAATCGATGTGACATCCATGTACATTTTTGTTGATTTATCAAACACGGCTATTATATAGCCCATTTCGATAAAATTTAAGGACCCACTAGGAAGTAGGTATACTCTATCAAACTAGAAAATAATTTTTTTAATTGGTTCCCAATTGGTATAAATATTGATGAACATACACAAAAAATACATACAGACGAATATAGTACCTCCTCCTTTTTGGAAGTCAGTAAATAAATTAATTTACTTGTACTACATATTATATGGCAAAGTTGCTATTTTTGTGTGTTAGTCTACCCATCTTTGTATCCGCTTATATCTTTTAAACTAAACTTCACGTGGTTTCACTATCTTTTATGTTTTGCAAAAGTCCTGTTAAGCAAGGAACACTGTAGCAAGTACATACAAGTTTGAATCTCATTAGAAAAAATAAATAATCAGCCAAGTTCGAGTAGGACTCGCGCACGAAAGGGTTCCATACTGTATTTGGAGCCCTCCTTAAATATTTATTTTGTTTTGATTTAATTATTTATTATTGAATTGTATATACAACTAAATATTCTGTGAATATTTTAAGCATCTACCTGTTACCATTATTAATATCTAGCGAAAAACGGTTGAAAAATTGAGGTTTGTTGTATGGGAGCCCCTTCAATGTTAATTTTATTGTTTTTAGTATTTGTTGGTATAGCGGCAACAGAAATACATCATCTTTGAAAATTTCAGCTTTCTAGCTATAACGGTTCATAAGATACAGCCTGGAGACAGACAGACGGACAGCGGAATCTTAGTAATAGGGTCCCGTTTTTACCCTTTGGGTACGGAACCCTAAAAAAAGATAATCATTTTAGTCTTACCTTCTGCGAATAATCAATAAGTACATCATAGGACTTCAGGATTTTATTCTGGAACTTTTTGAAATTCTTCACAGCCGCTAAGCACTCCCAGCATACTTGTACGCTCAGTTCTTCTGGGATCTAGAATAAAAGTAATAAAAACCTGTTCTGATAAAAACTTATCAAGACATGGCGGATCTCTAGTTTTTTTGTTCTTGTTTACATCTTGATTTTAGCTTATTTCATGACTTGCAAGTAGGTCCGAATGTTTTAAATACTGCTCTACACTGTTAAGAGCCGAATTCTGGTTATTTATAACAATAATAGGGTAAACTTACATCAATATCTCCAATTCTTTTCAGACACTCTTTCACGTCTTTGTCATAGAACATCTTACGATTATAGTTCAAACAGCACACACATATGCCATTCACATTGTATCCTTCGATATTTATGTTGATTTCCTTCATTTTTCATAATAATTTACGTGAATATTGGCCGAAAATATTTAATCACAAGGGAAGCTGCATTCTTTTCGGACGACCATTTTGTTTTTAATGTTTTTAATTTTTTATTAAAATGGAAAAAAAGTAAAACGTTCCAAGCTACATTGTATTTTTAGCATGACCTGCGAGCGAAACAGAGACAAAACATGCGCAAGAATTAGAGTGTTGCCAGTTTCTGCTTGTTAAAAATAAATATTCTGCCAAGTACGAGTCGGACTCGCGCACGAAGGGTTCCGTACTGTATGGGAGCCCCCTTAAATATTTATTTTATTTTAATTAAATTATTTCTTATTAAATTAAGCATGCAGCTAAACATTCTGTGAATATTTTAAGCATCTACCTGTTACCATTATTGATATCGAGCGAAAAACGGCTAAAATTTATATTTGCTGTATGGGAGCCCCCCTTAAATATTATTTTAATTCTATTTTTAGTATTTTTTGTTATAGCGGCAACACAAATACATCATATTCTGTGAAAATTTCAGTATTCTAGCTATAGCGGTTAATGAGATACAGTCTGGAGACAGACAGACGGACAGACGGAGCGGAGTCTTCGTAATAGGGTCCCGTTTTTACCCTTTGGGTACGGAACCCTAAAAATAACAGGGATTTGAACATCCTCCAAGCGCGGTAATGATATCTAGGGCCTGATCGACGTACAAAAGATTTCGACGGTATAAAGGTCTTTACGTTTCATTTGACGCTTTTCTGTTTAGCATTAGCAGCTTACCGTATCTTTTAAAATAGCCGTGTGCAGTAACTACTAAGCGGTGCGTGAAAAAAATGATTCTTCTTTTTTTATTAAAATTATCAATTTCACGCAACGCTTTACAATGGACACGGCTATTTTAAAAGAAACGGCAAACTGCAGAGGCGATAGTGGATGTAGGAATATATGGATGGGAAAGCCCCCGCGCGCAACTAGAGGTCACTGACCTTGACACTAAGGTCATCGACTTTGATACCAACGTCATCGACCTTGACTCGGAAATAATCCACCTTGACACCGAGATCATCGAGTTTGACTTTTCTAAGACTTTGACTGACCTTGATAGGTACCAAGATGATCGACATTGACTTGAAAGTCATAGTGGATGGTATTCTACCAGTCAAGCTCCTTTTAGGGTTCCGCACCCAAAGGGTAAAAACGGAACCCTATTAATACGGGCCCCGTCCAGGCCCGTCCCGCGCCCGCCTTTCCTAATAATATAAATGATCCCTTAGGCTGATTCGTTTTCAATTTATCTTCGATCAAGAGTTGTACCTATTCTCGAACCAATTTATTAGAGCGAAAAATAAAACAAATAAATGCGTAGCTTTCAATAGGAAAATACAAAAAAGTTTTATTAAAAACGACGACTAAAAACAACTATTTTTCTAGAACAAACGTCACTCGTCACCACAGACTACTATAGATACTACCTCGTCACACCATTGCATCATCACTAATTCACTACAAACAAAGTCGCTTCCCGCTGTCTGTCTCTACGCAACGGATTTTGATGCGGCTTCTTTAAATAGATAGAGTTATTCAAGAGGAAGGTTTATATGTATAATACACCTGTGCCAAGCCGGGGCGGGTCGCTAGTTCACTATAAAATCCTAAACACCCATTCCTATTTTCTTAAGCGTTCCAACCGTTTATTTTCTTTTTGACAGCACCAATAGAACGTAACTGCGTCATGTTACGCAAAAGTTCACTTTTAAATGCGAGGTTTTAAAAATATAACAACTGCTTAAGTTTGCTCCTTGATAGTAATCATGAGTCCATAAGTGCAGTAGTTTTTTTTTTATAAATTACATAAAATAAACGTTTAAATTACGTTCTATGGCTATCAACCAAAGCCATAGAACGTAATTCAAAGAGCGTTATTTCAAAGAGCTGGGAATCTTGACGTTGACGGCCATATTGATCTATCAAGTGGCAGTCTACGCCAGGATAAACTTGGCTATATACGCAGAGCGAGGCTCCGTACATGGCTACGGCACTCGAAACAGTCATAAATTGCAGGCTGTCTCCCGTTCTCTGACTAAGTCATCCAAATTGACTCACGTCATGGCCCCGACTGTATATAACCACCTCCCTGTAGACATTACATCATCCCCTAGTCTACAGTTATTCAAAACGAGACTAAAGAAGTTTCTCATTGAGCAATCTTATTATAGGTTTGACGAATTTTATTAATTTAATATTTAATTTAATAGTATTATTATTGTAAAATAATATGATACTTAATGTAGAATTGATTTCTGTTTATGGTAAATGAATTATTCAATTTAAATGTATTTATGTGTCGTCATTTTTAGATTGAGTACTATTGAAAATATTGTTATGACATGAACTCTTTTTTTTTTAACACAATTATTTTTTGTTATTATTATTATATTGTAATTAATTTTTCACTATGTAAAAAAATGATGTTTTTTGTATTACAGTTGTATGTAATATTTTTTATGACGTGTAAATTGACATTTTATTAATAAATTACTTATGACTTATGACTTAATTTTTTAAAAACGTTTATTATTTTCTGTATTTAGAAGTCTGTGGTTATTTCATGTAATTTATAAAAAAGCTACTGCACTTATGGACTCTGTTTATGAATTAAATTATTTTAAATTCTTATAATGCACTAAATGATCGCATTCTCTAAGTTTAGCAGCTGCCTGCTCCGGCGTGAGGTCTCGTTGTGATTGGGCCAGCATTTCGTAACCAACCATGAATTTCTTCACCGTTGCTGAACGTAGTAGCGGGGGAAGGTAGATGCCATGTAAAAGCCAGTGGGGTGAGTCACCGGCGCTTGTGGATGGACCCGTTGGAGCTCCTGGCAACGAGAGTAATGCAATTAAAACAATTATTTAAAAAAAAGGTACTTATCTGATTTCAAACAGTCAAAAGAAGCGAGCAAAAGTATGGAATGTTGTTGCTATTTAATTTTTGCAGGCGCTAAAATTTTCAATGTTCTGGAATTTCTGGAACTGTACTGTACTGTACCAGCCTTTTTAATAGTCCACTGCAGGACGTAGGCCTACCCACGAAGGGTGATTGGGCCATATCCAACACGCTGCCCCAGTGCAGGTTGGTGGATTCACATACGTCATCGAATTTCTTCTACTTCACCGAAAAGGCAGTGGTGTGAAATTCCGTACATAAATTCAAAAGAATTCATTGGTATGGGAGCGGGATTTGAACCCACGGCCTCACGATTGTAAGGCGGGTGTCATTACCACTAGACCACCACGACTTTCTTAACTACTTTTTTTCTGGAACTACTTCAAAATTACAGAATGAAAGCATTTTACCTACGTTAGTTTTGTATGCCATTGTCTCGTGATTTTTTTATATAGATTAGAAAAGAAGCACCGAGAATCGGTGAGTACCTAGTTTGTTTATTAATTAGATATCAGAGACACAAGGAGTTGCGACTTGAAAGCTTGTATTCAAGTCACAGAGTTACCAGAGGGTTAATGTGGTCGTTCGAGAAATGAAAGAAAGAGATGCATTGATTTAATATGACATGAGTTAGAAAGAGACATGAAAAATATCTCGATTCAGTGGCTAGTCGCAGTGTTTTTGTCCCGATAGTGTCAAATTCTTGTCTAATTCCAATACATATATTTGACAGTTGACAACTATAGTAATAGTGATTGTCTATACGTTTTTATGGTTGAGAATTGCCTCAAGCAACAACAGCGCTATCTCTCTTGTTGTAATAGCTCTGCGATTCAAGTCGAAAGCAACGAGTGGAAAGTTTTTGCTATTCAATTTAAGTAGGCGCTACAAGTTTCATCATTCTGGAACAGCATCAAAACATCTGAGGCAAACTTTTAGTGCACCATCTCGTGATTTTCGTTATAAGTAGTTTAAAATAGAATCATCGATAATCGGCCCTCAAGATATAGAAGAATATCGGAGAAATATCAGATCGGAAATTTAATTATAATACTGAGTTCTCTCTCTCATTATAATACTTAGGCCCCTTGTAAACGAGACGATTTCTACCCGATCCGGAGCTGGGCCAGTGCCGGCTAAGCTTGCTCTGTGGGATAAGTTGGGAGTTTTTGATCGAACTCGATTGTGATAGGTATCTATGTCCAGTCCAGTCTTCATAATAGGTATCCCTGAGAGCCTGTATGACAACATCAGCGCGCCGACTTCGTGGCCCGCCGGGGTTCGTGTGAGTAGTTGGATTTTTCGTGCGCGACACTCGGGCGGCGACCCGCAGTAAGTGCGAGCGAGACCTCCGACGCGCACGGCAGCAGTAGCGCT
Source organism: Hypomecis atomaria (assembly GCA_964007245.1). NCBI lineage: Eukaryota > Metazoa > Arthropoda > Insecta > Lepidoptera > Geometridae > Hypomecis > Hypomecis atomaria. Next base: position 5,758,465 of record OZ023307.1, on the reverse strand, counting down.
AGTGAATGGAATGCATCGTTACCTTATAAACACTGTCACCGGGACGGCGGCGAACAGCATCTGACAAACAATGTAAACTGCGCCCCGGCTAATAATACTCATAGTTTAGTTATATGTCTCCAAAACATTCGGTGCATAGGTGCTAAGGGTAGATTAGAAAAGCTAAAAGTCTTGTTACAAAATGAACTTAAATGTAATATACTCGCGCTAACGGAACACTGGTTGTCTCAGGATGATTTAAAATGTATTGAGATATCGGATTTCAAATTAGCCTCCAGTTACTGTAGAAAAACGTTTCAGCACGGAGGATCTTGTATTTATGTAAATAAAAACACAAAATGCAGTGAGAATTTAGATGTAACTGCGTTATCCGTGGAACAATATTTAGAGGTGTCTGCCGTTGACCTGATAGATTATGACATTACAATAATTTGTATCTATAGAACCAATTTGGTGAGTACCAGCATATTTCTTGATCATCTTGAACGTCTGCTCGATAAGGTGGGCGAGTTGGGTATAGAATACGTCTTGATCGGAGATTTCAACGCGAACATACTTGGCCCAAGCGATTCAAATATTAGACGACTGGCGGACTTATCGGCCGTCCATGGCTTGTGTAACATTGTGGACTTTGCCACGCGGGTGACCGCGAGCAAGGCCACCTGCCTCGACCACGCGTACTCGAGCCTGGCGGCGGGCGCGGCGCGAGCCGAGCCCGTGCGCACCGAGCTCAGCGACCACGTCGCGGTCAAAGTAGAACTACTCGTCGAAAATCGTGTAATTACGCAGCGGCCGCGGTATGCGCGCAGGTTTACGCAGTTGAATAAAATCAATTTTGTAGGAGCTATCGAGAGTGTAGACTGGGAAGATATTAAGTTTAGAAATCAAGTTTCCGCAAACTTAGCTATCACAATAATTAACGTCTTAGTTAATAAAGTTGAAGCGTGTTTTCCACTAAAGAAATGCTATCAAAACAAAAATGATCCCAGCTGGGTGACGTCTGACGTAAAAGAATTTAAATCATTGCTACTTGACATAATTAAAATTGGTGATTTATTTCCTGACATTGATACTATAAATGAATTATTACTTGACATGAATAATTATTATGAAAATCTGATTAAAAATACTAAATCTGCATTTTACTCCAATATGATGGGTATAGCGACTAACTCTTGCCGGACGATGTGGAGTATAGTCAATAAAGAGAGGGGGAAAAACAATTCCCCACACATTGATTTTACCGATGTAATTCATTCATCTAATGGGGAAAAATTCATTAGTAAGAAATGTGCAGTTGACGCGATTAACGCCCAATTTTTAGGGGCAGCGGAAGTTTGCGGGGCGCCGAGGGCCTCAGTCGGGCGCGTCCGCGCCGCGCTGAGCTCGGCGCGCCCGTCGGCCGACAGGTCGCTCAGGTTTTTACGATTTAGCGCAGACGAAGTATATAGGATTATTATGTCTCGTATACCACCTAAGACTTCAAAGGATATTTACGGACTATCAATGAAGCTTCTTAGATTAGCCGCGGTCCCCCTCGCTCCCATATTGGCTGAACTGTTCAATCTTTGCATTACAGAAGGGACATTTCCGTCGCCGTTAAAGATCGCAAAAGTAACACCTCTATTTAAGGGTAAAGGGAAGCGCGAAAGCATCGATAACTACAGGCCCGTATCAATTATTCCCGCTATAGCCAAGGTTTTCGAAAATGGGATTAGCACTCGCCTACTTAATTTCTTAGCCGAAACAAATGCTCTGTCCGATCGCCAGTACGCGTACCGCGAAGGGAGATCCACCATCTCACTCACGCGAGAAGTAGTGCGCAGTATTGTGGCCGCAAGGGACGGCAAGAGCAAGCAGCAAGTCGCCATAATATTCTGCGATTTATCTAAGGCATTCGACGTCGCCGATCGCGCTGTACTAAACGTTAAAACACGGCATTATGGCGTGGACGGGGCCTCGCATGCTCTTATCGCAGACCTAAAGAATGGGAGATCGCAGGTGGTGGTGGGCGCAGCTGGCGATGTTAAGTCAGACCCGCTTGAATCAGCGATGGGAGTAGCGCAAGGATCGTCGGTGTCCAACATCCTCTTCTCTCTTCTCCTGAATGATTTGCCGGCCGCCGTCGCCGCAGCTGAAATATTCATGTATGCTGATGATGTGGCAGCGGTGGTGACGGCGCCTTCGGTCGATCAACTGGAGAAGAAGTTGAATACCACGACCATGCAGCTCGCTGACTGGTTTCGGATGAACGGCCTGACACTGAATCTCAAAAAGACGCATTTCATTCACTTCTACCTAGCGGGGCGAGCACCCAGACCCCTATCAGTATTTGTGAATGAAATAAAAATAGCACAGGTCTCGTCTACGACGTTCCTAGGCTTCGAGTTGGACAGAGGTTTACAATGGGAAAATCACGTAACTAAGGTGTGTAGTAGACTGGGTAGTTCGTGTTTCGCGCTGACTAGGCTTGCGAGGGTGGTACCTGCAGACGTCGTACGATGCTCTTATTTTGCTACAGTACATTCAGTACTTCAGTACGGAACAGAAATCTGGGGACGAGCTGCCGACTGGATGCGGGCATTTAGAATGCAAAAACGCGCCGTCCGAGCGATAGCAAAGATTCCTCAAGATGTTTCAGTCCGTCTACATTTTAGGAGGCTAGGCATTCTTACACTGCCATCACTTGTCATATTTCAGGTGGCGGTATATGTGAGAATGAACCTGGCCTCTTACGTAAAACGAAGTAGAACACGGGGCGGGGAATACCTCGTAACTGTACCTCATACGCTTGAAAAGTCCACAAAAGTTACGCATAAAATGGGACCGAAAGTATACAACTTGCTGCCAATAAATGTTATTGATGCCCCTAGCTTACCTTGTTTTAAGGCTCGGTTAAAGCGCTGGCTTATCGAGCAGACGTTTTATGATTTTGACATTTTTCAATGTGTAAAATAGTTTATGCAAAATTATTATTATTATATTTTATTGATATTTCTAGGTTAAACTAGATGTAGATATATTTTTGTTTCTTATTTTATTTCGTTGACATTTTTATTTTGATAATTTTGATTTGTTTCATGACATTTTTTATTGTTTTATGACATTTTTAATGTAACATAATGATAATTTTTTAATTTATTTTACTTTGACATCCTAATATTGAAGTTTAATAGTTGTTTGTCAATGATTAGATATCTTTCTAAATAGTATTTATTATGTAATCCTATCGTATTGACATGTAAATGAAATATTTTATGAATAAATTGAATATGAATATGAATATGAATATGGAAATGGCATAGCGCTATCTTGTGTCACGTACAGAAAACTGACTAGCTAAGTGTGAGTATTTTTTACGGTAATGTAACGAAGCGCCAAACCGATCCAACACAAGTGCTGCAACGTCAGTGATTGGCTAACTCAAGCGTGTGTGTCAATGTGTTCGCGTGTGTGCTCGGCGCGCTCGGTTAACATGACGTAAAAGTAATTCGATTTGATTTGCAAAACTCCAACTTAGCCCTCAGGAGCATAGACGCGCGCGCTACGTGTTCTCGTCGTCGCTAGCGCTGGGCTGGAGTCGTTAACATACCTCCATAGTGTTCCATTCCATACATAACTGCCGACCGGGCGTACAATACGCACGGCTTAAAACCGTGCGAAGCCCCGGATCGCCGGATCGGGTAGATAGTAGTAGATACCGTCTCGTTAACAAGGAGCTTTAGGAACCTCTTTTTAGGGTTCCGTACCCAAAGGGAAAAAAGGGACCCGAATACTAAGACTTCGATGTCCGTCTGTCCGTCTGTCTGTCTGTCACCGGGCTGTATCTCAAGAACCATGATAGCTAGGCAGCTGAAATTTTCACAGATGATGTATTTTTGTTGACGCTATAACAACAAATACTAAAATAAATATTTAAGGGGGGCTCCCATATAACAAACCTGAATTTTTAGACGTTTTTCACTCTATGTTAATAATGGTAACAGGTAGATGCTTGAAATTTTCACAGAATATTTAGTTTTATATTCACTGCAATAATAAACAATAAAGTTAAAATAAAATAAACATTTAAGGGGGGCTCCCATACAGTACGGAACCCTCCGTGCGCGAGTCCGACTCGTACTTGGCCGATTATTTGGAAGTTGGTTAAGAACTCACCGTGCCATCCCATACTATACGGGAAGCTGCATTTAAACAAGTTATCATAGATCGTAGTCAGCCCCTTCATGATGTCCGCGAGCCCCCGGCGCTGGGCCGGACTCAGGTCGGTCAGACGTTGGGGCGCCCCGTGCAGGGGCAACAACATGGTCTCGTAGGGCCAGACGGCCCAGTATGGCACTAGGGCCACCCATTCGGAGTTTTGAAGGACTATGCGTTCCTAAAATAATAAGTGTGATATTAAAAAAAAAATGAAACTCGCGAACATAAATTTAATTTAAAAATTGCATCAAAATTGTTCAAATAGCAGATACAGTGAAACCTGGCTAACTGAGAACTGGATAAGTGAGAAACCTCTATAAGTGAGAGTAATTGCCAGGTCCCGTCATTTTACCCCTCAATTACCTCTATAAGTGAGAGACCAAAACCTCTATAAGAGAGAGTCGTTTTTCCCTCTTGGACCTCTATAACTGAGAGTACTACTTGTCTGAACCTCTATAAGAGACAATTGAGGGTAATGAAACATCTGCACTTTATGACCTATTCTTAAATTTCGTGGAACTTGTTGTTGATTCCGTTGATTTCGGATCGTGTTCTATTCACACATTTATTTTTTTATTTCGTAGAAATAAGTAACATTCTTTTTGTATCACATTTTTTAGAATAGTCACACATACGTTTACACTATCTTACTGGTCAAACTTACTACAGTTGATAAGTATCAATTGAGAAGAAAGGTTCGGGGTTAATAAATAAATCTGTAGGAATAAATAAATAAATTGTTAAGTGATAAACTTAAGATAGGTATTGAATGCGTTCAAAAGTAGAAAAACTAGAAATAAAATACGTATTGAATTTGATTTATCAGAATCAAACTTCTATAAAATAATAAAACCAAAAGATCCTATAAGGTCTCAGTGCTCTAATGGACAAGGAAATATTAAAATGCGTCGACTTTCTGATTTTCACAAATTTGAAAAGTGCCTTTTAAAATGAATAAATAAACTATCATCTATGCTTAATTCTAATCAACACAACCCGAACAATTAGTACAAATTAAGTTGCAAGTACGCATGTAGATACAAATGAGACGTATTTATTAACCTCTATAAGAGAGAGAAGCCACTTCTGAAACTGGATAAGTGAGAAACCTGGATAAGTGAAAAACCTCTATAAGCGAGAATGAGAGGGCGGTCCCTTCAACTCTCTCTTATCCAGGTTTGACTGTACTACATATGTACGAAGCCACAGACGGACACTATAAGATCGGGGCTATTAATTCATTGTAGACTCTCCTCTGCTATATAATTTGCTATAAAGGATAGGCATAGATACGAGTACTACGCTAGCCCAATTTTCATATGGGTAGGTACACAATGCTCATACGCCACCGATTTTTTGACGTGACAACGTCTTATAAATTGGTTTGCCGGGTGACACTTCAAGAAACTGCGTTACGCTCCGCTCACACTTCATGCGCTCTCATTCGTCTCATTCGTCTCAAAGTCGTTGTCACGTAAAACTTTCGCCCGTATACCGACTTTACAGGCAACCACTTTTTTCTCTGGACATGTGCAAGTTTCCTCATGATATTTTCCGTCACCGAAAAGCCGGTTGTATGAATAATCTGTAATACTACGGACACACAACACACGCACCTTTTTCTCCATTTCCTTGGCCAAATAGTCTACCAGCATGGACTTCCCGTGTTTCACAAAATATTCTTTTTGACACCTGAAACACGAAAAGGATTTATATTTCCACCACATTTGACCAAGTCAGCGAAAAGCCATTTTCTTACTGAAGTTTGGACGCATTCAACCGACCCATAAAACCACTGAAAACCATCATGTACTGAGGGGTTAGTCGAGGTTGACTCGTAAATTTAAACTACAGTTGTTTCCGTATGGCTTTATACATTTTTATACAGTGCCCATGGAAACGAGGAAGAACTAACCAAAATGTATGGAGCCACACGCGAACGCGAAAGTTTAAGTAAACTACGCAAAACCTGGACTACGGGCTCTGATGGTAAATGTTTACCTAGGTCAGTTCGATCCACTTCTTGACGTTTTCTTTTCGGATCTTTATATCTTTGACCCTGGGCGTCAAGGAAGTAACTTGCAGTCAACTGAATTGAACCACGGGGTTTGTTAGACCTTGAAAACCCGATACATTGGTATTTTATCACCTATCATATTATCATGATACCTCGCTTTATTTATTTGCATATACCTACGGTTGCCTTATAATTGTACTTTAACACTGGATTCGTTAGAAAGGTAAAATGACATCCAGATCGAGCGCATTGAAACAGTTTTCTAGGACATAATGAAGATGACACCTTTCTATAACATAGGGATTAACCGGAATTTAGCTGGACGCCCAGATTTGGACTGTGAGCGCACGTTGAAGCACTTTCTTAAGCCTCAATGAATACGGTACCTGTCTTTGACCCTGACTTCGTCAGGTAGGTAGCTGGATGCCCAGATCTGGCAATCCGGGTGTAGGTTGGAGCAACCCATGACCAACCCAGCGCCGCTGTTCTCGATGATACCTGTTTTTGACCCTGCCTTTGTTAGGAGGTTCAAGGTCACTCAGATCTGGCCATGTAGATGCTGGTTAGAGCCGCATATGGTGACATTCTTATACTCAAAGATTTTTGACGATGACACTGAGGTTTTGAATCTAGGCTCTTTGGAAAAGCGGCTCGACAGAAGTCGGAGGTTCGTTTTAGAAAATCTGATAACAACGCCCGTCTACCCTTGGGCTCGTTAGAAAGGCAGCTCTGACACTGCTATACTTGCCGTTTTGTTTTCGAAAATCTTATAATGATGATACCTGTCTTTGACCGTAGCTTCGTTAGGCAGGTAGCTGAACGCCGCCCAGATCTGGCAGTGTATATGTTACAGTCATAGTGATTAAATAGTTATTATACATAATGACTGGTCATTATGTATAATATCTACTCAATTTAGATAAAGTGATAATTGACACAAAATTAATCACATCAACTAGCTATTTTAAATAATATCTTCGAAGACTTGGATAAATAATGTAATAAAACAAACTCGTAATAAGGACAGATTGTCTCTGGCGCTTCGCCGGCCGCTGCCGCGGCACGCTCGCTTCGCTCGCTCGGCTCGCGCGTTGTTGTCACTGTTCAAACCTAACCTAACCTAGTAGGCAGATCAAGAGTCCAAGGAAAACTATTACTAGGTTAGGTTAGGTTTGAACAGTGACAACAACGCGCGAGCCGAGCGAGCGAAGCGAGCGTGCCGCGGCAGCGGCCGGCGAAGCGCCAGAGACAATCTGTCCTTATTACGAGTTTGTTTTATTACATTATCCAAGTCTTCGAAGATATTATATAAAATAGCTAGTTAATGTGATTAATTTTGTGTCAATTATCACTTTATCTAAATTGAGTAGATATTATATATAATGGCTAGACAGTATATATAATATCCAGATTTATTCCTTTGGCTGTAACATATATACTGTTAGCTATGCTAGCTATGCGGTGTAGCTGTGGGCGTACGAACGAGCGGTGTGCCAGGCGGCTGTGGGCGAGCTATGCTGGCCATGCAGCTGACGAGGCAGCCTGGACGAGCGGGACGCGGCGCGACGGGATGAGCCATCAACAGACCTCGTGACGACACGCACGGCGATAGACGTGCCCTAGTGCCTAAACTGTAACCTTGTAATTGGCAGTGGAAAATATAAAATGCTGAATTTATAAGACATTTTCATTCGGATTGGAATTAGCCTAAGCAGCGCCTTTGTTATCGAAGATATAATGATGGTAGGTACCTGTCTTTGACTCTGGCTTCGTTAGGAAGATAGCTACACGCCCACATTTGGCACTGTGAGTGCTCGTTGAAACACTTTCCTAAGACTTAAGGAAGATAATACCTGTCTTTGACCCTGGCTTCGTTAGGAAGATAGCTGCTTACACTTGGCACCGTGGGTGCGCGTTGGAGCAGTTTCCAACGGCTTAGTGACGATCTTACCTGTCTTTAACCCTGGCTTCGTTGGGCAGGAAGCTGGACGCCCAGATCTGGCAATGTGGATGAGGATTGGAGCAGCCCATGACAGCACCTTTGTTCTCGAAGATCTGCACCCAGGTGTACTTGCGACCCAGCTCGGTCAGCTGGTTTATCCACCTGGAAATGGTATGGAGAATATTTTAATACAACTGCCCAAAAGGGGAGGGATATACAGGGTTACTGGTAATCAATTAGCACCCATTTAAGGGCATATTCTGTACATCAAAATAAACATCTTTAGGCTCCAATAATATTTTTAGGCATACCTACTTAGAACTTTTAAATTTATTTACATGAGAAGGCTTGTTGTGGCTAGAAATATTTGATCGATAATGTTTCCTTACTCTGTGATAACAGCCATGATTTCTTCCACAGACATCAGAGGAATGGTCATCGAAGACTCAGGATGGAAGCACATTACCCTGAAACGAGACAAGAAGGGTCATTAGGCAGTCCAATATTTTTGATTGAATAACTATTTCTTACGATCACTGTGTCTAAACACATCGATATAAACTAATGACTCAACGAAGAAGACCGATGAACGCCGGCTGCACGCACAAAAAAGCATGACTTATTGTCACGTTACGCCTGAGCGTGAGCGTACAAGTGAGAGCGTTGAACAAGCGATAGAGAGGCATGATCGGCCAAAGCGTTCGGCTTGTGATGATGTTATCAGGAAAATTATTGTCCGTTAAGTTACGAACGTTTTTTTCAACCATTTTTAGGGTTCCGAACCCAAAGGCTAAAATGGGACCCTATTACTTAGGTACCTAAGACTCCGCTGTCCGTCAATCTGTCTCCAAGCTGTATCTCATGAACCGTTATAGCTAGAAAGCTGAAATTTTCACAAATGATGTTTTTTTGTTGCCGCTATAACAACAAATACTAAAAACAGAATAAAACTTATAATTAAGGGGGGCTCCCATACAACAAACCTGATTTTTTAGCTGTTTTTCGCTCTATATTAATAATGGTAACAGGTAGATGCCTGAAATTTTCACAGAATATTTAGTTGTATATTCACTTCAAAAAAAAATAAATCTTTTAAGGGGGGCTCCCATACTGTACGGAACCCTCCGTGCGCGAGTCCGACTCGTACTTGGCTGATTATTTTTCTTAAACTTAGGGTCACGACGGCTTTTGTCTCGCTATTTCTCTTAGCTAGCTGCTAGAGAGCGAGACGATAAAACGGAATCTTATGTTGGTTTTTAGGGTTCCGTACCCAAAGGGTAAAAAACCGGCCAAGTGCGAGTCGGACTCGCGCACCGAGGGTTCCGTACAAACCTGCAAGGTTTACAAAGTTCGTTCATTACGACAAAAAAAGTAATAAGTTTATATTTATTAAAAAATATATATTTTGTAATGTAACTAAAAATTAAGGTTTTCGGAATTTTTCCTTTATGTGTGCTATAAAACGTTGCTTCATGCCAAATTTCAAGATTCTAGGTCGACTGGAAGTACCCTTTAGGTTTTGATTCCCTTGCGAGTACTTGCGAGTTTAAAAATTTGCGGCATAAACGGCTGTATCTTTTGATTGCGTTGGCTTAGAAGTTTGATTTTTTCACAGCTTCAAGGGACAGTAGACCTGAGTAATTGATATAAATTTCAGCTTCATACCTCCACGCGTTCCTGAGAAAAAGGGTCTTGACAGACGGACAGACGGACAACAAAGTGATCCTATAAGGGTTCCGTTTTTTCCTTTTGAGGTACGGAACCCTAAAAACGGGACCCTATTACTAAGACTCCGCTGTCCGTCCTTCTGTCCGTCTGTCCGTCTGTCTGTTTGTCTGTCACCAGGCTGTATCTCATGAACCGTAATAGCTTGAGAGTTAATAATATTTTCACAGATGATGTATTTCGGTTGCAGCTATAACAACAAATACTAAAAACATAATAAATTAAATATTTGTGGGGGGGCTCCCATACAACAAACGTGATTATTTTGTCGAAGGGCTCCCATACGGTACGGAACCCTTCATGCGCGAGTCCAACTCGCACTTGACCGATTATTCTGTGCAGGATTGAGAAGCAGTTAGTAAAATAAGGCAAGTTACCTGCAGGTTCCTTTGGCTGCGGCGGTTTGGAACAGCGGGTCTTCTGGCGGCGGCGGCTCCGGGACTCGCTCCAGAAGAGCTGGGAAGTCATTCGGGAACACGTACGTCGATGTGTAGTTCGGGTTACGCTGGAACCACAAATTTAAAACGTCACTTTAGATCAGTGGTCGTCAAACAGCCAATATATCAAGCGCAACAGTCTTAGAATATCATTGGCATCGCCACAGATCGTCCACAGTAGGACATAGATCCTGACGGATTGATAGATCCTAATCTATAATAAAACCGGTTGGAAAAGGGTTGCAATCAACTGTCTTCTACCATCTTGACTGCCTCGGTGGCTCAGTGGTTAGTGACCCTAACTTCTGGGTTAAAGAGGCGTGGGTTCGATCCCCACCCAGGGCAAGTAATTATGTAATGAACATAGGTGTTTGCTCTGTGTCTGGGTGTTATTTAGTTACTATCTTTATAAGTTTGTATTTTAAAATATGTTTAAGCTTTGCTTAGTTTGAGGTCAGAGACCGTGTGTAAGATGTCCCCAAAAAAAATGTATTTATCTTGTTTGTGTACATTCTACAATGTACTTTCCGGCACGTGATAGGTTGTAATCTAAATAATATTCATCTAGAAGGTTGGGTTGGTTCTTATAGGCCGAATGGCTAGCCCTGGTGTCAGAGTTTTTAAGCCAAAAGGCTCTGATATGGTTAAACGGTTGAAACAAGCGGGGCCTACAATTTAACGTGTCATAAGAGCCACGGTAGCGCTCAGTTGTAAATGCCACCCGCGGTCACCCATTCGAAGACTGACCGATACATCTAGATAGATCCGATGGACCCCAAAAGGAATATCTAAGTCTTTTACAACCTTTTATTTAGTTTCACCTGTCCCGTTGTATGTCTGTCGGTCTGTAATCAAATCTTGCAAGTTAAATTTGATCCACTTCCCGGTTACCGATTGAGCTGAAATTTTGCATACATGTGAAAATTGCGTGACAATGCAATATTATAATGACATGGTGCTGATCTGATGATGGAGCTGGAAGGTGGTCAAAAGAACTGCAATGAAACGACACAACCTCATCGAGATTGGGCTCATTTGAATCGTCTTGACGAGTTTTTCAATGGTATTCTTTTAATGGTATGGTCTTTCAATGGTAACCAGGGTCTGATGATGGAGCTGGAAGGTGGTCATAGGAACTCTGTAACGAAACGACGCAAACCCATCGAATTTCGGCTAGTTTGATTCGTCTTGGCAAGTACTTGTTCAATAAAAGCTGGTTTTAAAAAAGGTTTTTTTTTTAATAATTGTTGTTTCTTTTTCTGTCTTTTTGCTATACCTTTCCATTAGATCTGACAGCACCAGCTTTGAGAGGGTTGTCAGAGTCTGGAGGCTGTTCTTCAGGAGCAGCTTCCGTCTGCCCGCTCCAGGGCCTCTTGCAGCGGTGTGGAGACACCAGGATCCATTCGTCTTTCAACGGGTTGTAGCGCACGTGCTGGTGCTCTGAAATCAATAGTTAATTTCTGACAAATACTTACGTATAGGCCGAATCATACAAGTCGGCGGATGTGAAGTTAGCTACAAGCTGCGCAATATCCAACCTTAACTGAAGGTGACATAAAGCTGCGCGTTGATTGGGTGTCGAGCAGCTTGTAGCTAAGTTCACATCCGCCGACTTGTATGATTCGGCCTAGCAACAGTTCATTCATTCAGTCAATCTCAACCAGAATGTAGCAAGGGAAAGTAATAGTTAACCACATTTCTAAAACTCCATCTATCCACTCGTTTATCAGCCATACTTACGACATCCACTGCGGGACATAGGCCTTTCCTGTAGATATCCAATGAAACGGGTTGGAGACGGCTTGCTTCAGCGTGATTCTGAGATCCTAATAAGGTCGTCAACGTTTAACTCTACGCTTGCCTTGTCGTGGTCTCCTCATAGGCCATTAGACCTCTATGCTATGTGCCCTGCCCACTGCCATCTCAATTTGCCAAACCTCTTCTCATTTCCAATCTCGATGTTCTTCAATTTTGGACCTGTAGGTACGTATTTAGCAAAAAAAAATTCAATGGTGTTTCGGACTTCCAAAGGAATCCTTATGGGATTACTTGGTTGCCCATCTGTCTGTTCGTCTGTCGACATAGAGGAAGAGCTCAGGAACAATAGACCTTATTACTGTGTTTCTTCCATATTCGATCGAAGCAGGTATTGTGCTGGTCCACTGGCTAGTTAGGTAGACGATATTGTAAGAATCGCGGGTCTAAACTGGACGAGATTGGCACAGGACCGAAATGAATGGCGTTCTAGAGAGACATATGCTCAGCAGTTGGCAATTACAGGCTGAAAATTATGATGATGATGATTGTGCTGTGAAGTTATTTGCTTTTTTTTTAACGGGCAAAAGTGCCTTTATTAACTACAACGAAATACAATACTACTTTATATGCTAAAACTACCTACACTACTAATACGACATAAAAGCATTGGATCATCCACAGACCCTTGAAGGTCTAAAGATAATCGAAATGCCCTAGCCCACTGCCAGTTGGCAGAGCCAGCATGCTGCCAGCATTGCCACGCTGAATGGCAATGCTTATGTGTTGACCCAAATAAACACCAGCAGTTTGATCACGCGTCGCGTCCACCAGACGCTCAGAAATACTAAATTGCTATATTTGCTTTGGTAACTAACTGAAGCGATGTTTCATATTACCCACGTCAAATGTTTCCTTTATTTACAAGTAAGTTCGTATAGGCCGGGTGGCTAGCCCTAGTGTCAGAGTTTTTAGGCCGCCTGAAGGCCTCTGACATGGCTAAACGGTTAAAACAACCGGGACCTACAATTTAATGTGTCATCCGAGCCACGGTAGCGCTCAGTTGGAAAATGCCATGCGCGGTCACCCATCCAAATACTGACCGTGCGGAACGTTGCTGATCGCTGACAAACACCGCGTCAGACTACTCTTCGAGTGCTACTTCCTTTACAAAAATAAAGGCCGCTGCATACGTAACGAGATAATACCTCCGACAGAGCGTGAACGGGAACGGGACGTGACTGCCTCGTTCGAGACGGGAACGTGTTTTTAATGCATACGTACCGTAACAGTGATTCGGATCTAACTGTTGTGAAGAAGGAAAGGTGGATTTTTAATTTCGAAAATTGGCTTTAATTGCTATTGTTCTAGATGACGAAGTAGTTAAAAACGTCCAACACTACTTTTCTCTCCGGAACGAACGGAGTGACTGTGCACACGTGGCGGAAACACGGACGGGACGGGGCACGTGCCGGGCGGGACGTGCTAAACATCGTTGGCTACGATATTTTTCCCGCCCCGTCAGTGCCACGTTCCCGTCCCGTCCGTGTCTCCGTGACATCGTGGCTTCCATATACATTTTGTATGAAACGATATTACTAAAATTTCCCGTTCCGTCCCGTCCGTGAAAAAACCCGTCACGTATGCAGCGGCCTTTAAATGGAATGAAACAGTTACATACATATGAATAGTTCCATACTAATGTAGGTAAGTATAATCATCACAAATATTGAAATACAACAAGATCAGTTTTATTTCTATTGAAATTCCCATAATACCTATTAAAAACTACATCCTAACGGTGATACCAAATTAGGTTTAGATTTGAACTGAATTTTACGTAAATGTTAAAGGAAAACTTACCAATGGGATCGAATTTCTTCATAATTTACGTCCGTGCTCTGCCGCGGTCGGCTAGCAATTGATGTGATGTTATCTGCGGTATCTCGGTGTCAATTAATGTTGATAGCACGATGCAAACTGGGCAAAGAGTAACGATTTTTAGACTTTCAGAGGAGTCAGTGGCGTAGCGTAGCGCGTATTTTGTTTTCCTAGCCGAAGTAGCATCAGCGAAGCTCTTTTTACCGACTACAAAAAAAAAGAAGAATTCATTTATGACTAGAAAAAAATTTTTTAGTTCGAAAGGGTGCACTCCTGTATTGTTCCCATTAAAATTTTATCGAAATCGGCTGAGCCATTTTTGATAAATCAACAATGATGTGTAAATTGTCACATCGATCCGTGCGAACTATTCGCGAATTCTTCTTCGAATGGATATTTTAGCTGGCAATTTTAATTATGTATTTTTGTTACACTATATTCTTTTTTTGGGTGTTGTTCTTTTTCGTTACTGTTTCAGTTGTAGATTAATTATAAGTAAATCATAATTACTGTTGTTCATATTGTATTTGTATGTGAGAACATATATTTATTACGTGTTTTTCATATATTCGTTGACGTTATGTTGTTCGATTTCCCTTTCTCTTAGCTTTGCAAAATACTTTTCACTTATTTCTTATTTTATGTTTTTGTGTTAGCTACCCTCAAAAAGGACTCACCCAACCTAACCTGAAAACGAGCGCCGAGTGTTCGGTTCCTACCTGCATTCAGGATAATGCTGAGGTGAGCCCTTTTCGACATTTCTAAATTTCTTATTTTATATTATTATTGTTTTTTTAGGGTTCCGTACCCAAAGGGTAAAACCGGGACCCTACTACTAAGACTTTGATGTTCGTCTGTCCGTCTGTCTGTCTGTCACCGGGCTGTATCTCATGAACCATGATAGCTAGGCAGCTGCAATTTTCACAGATGATATATTTCTGTTGCCGTTATAACAACAAATACTAAAAACAGAATAAAATAAATAATTAAGGGGGGCTCACATACAGCAAACGTGATTTTTAGGAGTTTTTTGCTCGCTATTAATAAAGGCAAGAGGAATGGGGCTCCCATACGGTACGGAACCCTCCGTGTGCGAGTCCGACTCGCACTTGGCCGATTTTTTTATTTTGTGTTTCCTGTGTTTGTACATAATGTCGAATAAAGTTTTTTCAATTTCAATTCTGAACACAGGGGAAAAGTCGGTCGTGCCATTTTTTGCGAAAAATAATTATCTCTTCTGTACGGCTATTTAATCTTAGATATTTTGCTTTATGGCGTGGCCACATTATCGCCCTACGGCGAATCTTCGTCACTGGGGGCTCATTCACTAATTCAAACGGTAGTAATTGGTTGTTCACGATTTGAACTACTACCTGAAGCTGGGCACACACGCTGCGATGATCGCATCTATTCATCAGATCAGTCCAGCGAGGTCCTAATATAGTTGCATTGCCAGTAGGTAGTTATTGAGGAATCAAAATGAAACCCTTAGTTTAATCGAAAAATATTGATTTAACAACAAAAATATTAGCATCAATGTTGTAGAAAATCAAATTTTAAACAACTTTTGTTCCTAAAACTTCTGCTGTAAAATTGAAATAACACAAGTTATTGAAGAAATGAAATGGTACAACCAACTATTTAAAAAAAATATCGATCCTACAAAAAGTTGATGGGAATCAAAGTTATAGAAAATCAAATTTTAAACAACTTTGATTCCCATCAACTTTTTGTAGCATCGATATTTTTTTTAAATAGTTGGTTGTGCCATTTTGTTTCTTCAATAACTTGTGTTATTTTAGTTTTTTAACAGAAGTTATGGGAACAAAAGTTGTTTAAAATTTGATTTTCTACAACTTTGATTCCCATCAACTTTTTGTAGGATCGATATTTTTTTTTAAAAGTTGGTTGTACCATTCCATTTCTTCAATAACTTGTCTTATTTCAATTTTTCAGCAGAAATTATGAGAACAAAAGTTGTTTAAAATTTGATTTTCTACAACTTTGATTCCCATCAACTTTTTGTAGGATCGATATTTTATTTAAAATAGTTGGTTGTACCATTTTGTTTCTTCAATAACTTGTGTTATTTCAGTTTTTCAGCAGAAGTTATAGGAACAAAAGTTGTTTAAAATTTGATTTTCTACAACTTTGATTCCCATCAACTTTTTGTAGGATCGATATTTTTTTTAAATAGTTGGTTGTACCATTTTGTTTCTTCAATAACATGTGTTATTTCAATTTTTCAACAAAAGTTATGGGAACAAAAGTTGTTTAAAATTTGATTTTCTACAACTTTGATTCCCATCAACTTTTTGTAGGATCGATATTTTTTTATATAGTTGGTTGTACCATTCCATTTCTTCAATAACTTGTGTTATTTCAATTATTCAGCAGAAGTCATGGGAACAAAAGTTGCTTAAAATTTGTTTTTCTACAACTTTGATTTCCATCAACTTTTTGTAGGATTGAATTTTTTTTTAAATAGTTGGTTGTACCTTTTCATTTCTTCAATAACTTGTGTTATTTCAATTTTACAGCAGAAGTTATAGTAACAAAAGTTGTTTAAAATTTAATTTTCTACAACTTTGGTGCCAATAATTTTTTTGTTACATCAATATTTTTCGATTAAAATAGGGGTGTCATTTTGATTCCTCAATAACTACCTACCGGCTATGCAACTATATTAGGACCTCGCTGGACTGATCTGATGAATAGATGCGATCATCGCAGCGTGTGTGCCCAGCTTCAGGTAGTAGTTCAAATCGTGAACAACCAGACTACCGTTTGAATTAGATGAATGAGCCCCCAGTGACGAAAACTTCGCTGTAGGGCGCTGATGTAGCCATAGCATTAGAAGATCTCATACGGAAAGTCGTCCAACCACCTTTTGTATAGAACCGGCGAAATAGAAAACTATGTTTTTTCTTCGTAATTAACTAACTTTTGTTCAGTTAAATCTATATTAGCGATGCCACTAAATTGTACGGATAATTTTGTTAAATGTAATACAAGCTGTAAAGAGATTACAAAGTTATCAAAAACAATAAAATGTTTAATATTACAAGTATTACGATAATAGATAAAATGTAAGGGACGAGTTCAATGTTTTCTTGATAGTATACGCACAATTTAAAATTACTTGCTTATTTCTAAATAATACATTATTGCTTACAAATTCTTTACAAAGATATTGCATAGAACTACATGTTTTGTGTGACAGAGAGTCAAATAATCGGCCAAGAGCAAGTCGACTCGCGCACGAAGGATTCCGTACCGTGTGGAACCCCCCTTAATATATTTTATATTCGATTAATTATTTATTTTTGGAGTAAATATTTAACTTAATATTCTGTGACTATTCCAAGCATCTACCTACATGTCGCCGTTATTAACATCGAGCGACAAACGGCTAAAAAATCAGTTTTATTGAATGGGACCCCCTTAATATTTACCTATTGTTTTCTGTTTTTAGTATTGTATTTGTTGATCTAGAGTCAAGAAAAATACAAAAAAAAACCTTTATAAATAATATCTAATAAATAAGTATTGACGGAATTTCCAAATATTACCTATATCTTGTAACTTTGTAAAACACTTGTAATAAGGTCGCCGTTACACTTTACAAGGTGTACTTTACTCACGTAGGTAAATGACTTACGTAATTAACTTACGATTTTTCAAATGTAAACACTCGTTGTAAGTTGCTTTTATCGTAATTTCTTAATGCAGTCGTAAGTTACATAAAACTTACGAAATCAACTTACAAGTGTAAGGGCGGCCGTAGGTATCTATGTACAATTTCCAAAATCATCAACCTATCAGAATATGCTAACATAATTTTCCTAAATAGGTATAACTCTTTTTCTTACACGTAACGCCATCTATGTTAATTTTCCTGAACTAAAACCTTCAGTGTTTTCAGCTGATGACGTATTTCTCATCTTCTAACGCCATCTACGGTAATTTTCCTGAACTAAAACCTTAAGTGCTCTCAGTACAGTTCAACCAACTTACTTGTGAGTTGAGTAGTGGAGCTACTATCGCACTTCCTATACAGGGTTTCTGTTCAATATATCAACTTTTACTAAGAGACCTCAAAATCGCTTCAAAAACTACGATGGCCCAATCAAAAAGCTACCCATTTAATTATTATCGATATTAGAGCTGATTTCTTTTTTACGGTGTCGGAGTCATATTATAGTAGTAGGTAAAAGATTTTTAAAGGTGGATGTTAATTAACCGAAATTATCCAGTGCGGTATCAAAATACAGGAAATTACAAAAATATTATCTGTAACTCAAATTTTACCTACTAAGAATAAAATTGGTTTAAAAAGTCATATAATGAATTGTCTTTTCGGCAGCTGAGTTTTTGATACAATAGTACCTACTTGTTTTATGTTTTTAGTTCCAAAATTGAACCACTTTTTAAATAACTTTGCCACTAACATTTTCCATTCTCCAAAACCGCCATCTATGATCACTTTTCCGAACCAAAAGCTCTACTTTTCTCAGCTGACGCAGTAACGATTTATTATACGCCCTATCTGAGTATGTGTGCGTGACACCACAAAATAAAAACTACTAAAAACCTAACACAAAAGGTAAGCAGAGGCTTTTATCACCACAAAATTATGTGGAATTTTCAAACTATCAAAATTGTATCTTTTATTTTTAGATATTTGACGTTTCTTCCTGAAAATAAAAATGGCCTAACCTACCGATTCGAGATTATCTTCCATGTCTCTTTCTAACCCGTGCCGTATTAAATCAATGCATCTCTTTCAGATTATCTCGATTGACCACTTTATCCCTCAAGAGATGTCTATATTACGCTCTAGTTGTGTATGTGTGCGTTTGACATAGTAACATAGTTTCATGTTGTTATGTAGGTACCTACATAATATTTATGTGTATTTCATGTACCTACGGGGTTGTTGGTGTGGGTACGCCATGGCGACGCCATTTTGACGTAGAGAATTAAAAACTCGATATAGCCTTGAGCACTGAAAAGTAGAATGCCTAGTTATGGTACAAAATCTATTTTAAAATTTTGAAAATGTTAAAATCAACTGTTCCATTCAATAATTATTTTCCGCAAAAAATGGAACAACCGACTTGCACGAACCGTGTACAGAAATCGAATAGTTAGCACGAATTGATGTGATATCCTGTTTGTAAATGTGATTTATCAAAAATAGCTCAGTCAATTTCGATAAAATTTAAACGGGACCACCTCGAGAGTATACCCTTTCGAAATAAAATATATTTTATTAAAGAATTGGTTCACAATTGTCGAAAATATCGATGAAGATACTCAAAAAATATAGATGCAGATGAACTTAGTACCTCCTCCTTTTTGGAAGTCGGTAAAAAGTCAGCGGTTTCATACATTTAGTCAGTTCCAAGTTACAGTTTCTATGGAGCAGCTGTTTTTTTCTAATTTTGGTTTGGTCCCATAGTAAAAGTTGTTCATAATTAAGGTCTTAATCACGGCTAAGCACCCGGTATAGTAAGCATAACTTTGTTTAATTATGTACAATGAAATTGTAAAACATCCGTGGTCTAGAGAAAGAATATAATAGAAAACACTTTATTGCACACAGTAAAAATAAGCCAACAGTAATACATGAAAAACTTATTAGTGTAGCTCAAGGCGGCCTTATCGCTGGAAGCGATCTCTTCCAGGCAACCCAGGGAGAAACACCCTGAATGAACAACATTACTATGGGGCCAACTTCAAAATCGAGGATAAGTATTTTTCGCAAAAAATGGCAAAACCGCCTTCCATCGTGTACAAAATTCGGATATTTCGGCCGAATTGTTTACATTATTGTTGATTTTTCAAAAACGATTTAGCCGATTTCTGTAAAATTTTAATTGTACCTATGTATGCTTCTATCTTTAAAACTACGCAACGGATTTTGATGCGGTTTTTTTAATAGATAGAGTGATTCAAGAGGAAGGTTTATATCTAAGTAATAAAGAAGTAAAGTTTGTGAGGTTGTAGGGAGTAATCTCTGGATCTACTCAACTGATTTTGATAATTCTTTTACCAAAATCAGTGAAAATCAATGGAAAGCCACATTATCTTTGAGTGTCATAGGCTATATATAAAGTAAGCGCGGGCGAGGCCGCGGGCAAAGGCTAGTGTATCATACACCTGTGCGAAGCCGGGGCGAGTCGCTAGTGTTTCCTAAAGTTGAATTCGTTGTCCGTGTGGAAGGGTTCCAAAACTGCTGTTCAGAAAGCTGAAAACATAAAGCGGTTTTAAAAGCGTCCAATACTCTACCGCAGTGCAAGTAGCGCAGTTTGACGTAAAGGCTACATAATGCGGGCTTTCAGGCCTCCTTTCGGAAAACTAGCGCTCATAGCGTAGGGCTATTTTTAACTGACTTCCAAAAATGGCAAAACCGCCTTCCATCGTGTACAAAATTCGAATATTTCGCTCGAATTGTTAACATTAATGTTGATTTTTCAAAAACGACTCTGTAAAATTTTAATTGTACCTATGTATGCATCTTTCTTTAAAACTAACGCAACGGATTTTGATGCGTTTTTTTTAATAGATAGAGTGATTCAAGAGGAAGTTTTGTATGTATAATACACCTGTGCGAAGCCGGGGCGGGTCGCTAGTGTTTCCTAAAGTTGAATTCGTTGTCCGTGTGGAAGGGTTCCAAAACTGCTGTTCAGAAAGCTGAAAACATAATGCGGTTTTAAAAGCGTCCAATACTCTACCGCAGTGCAAGTAACGCAGTTTGACGTACAGGCTACATAATGCGGGCTTTCAGGCCTCCTTTCGGAAAACTAGCGCTCATAGCGTAGGGCTATTTTTAACCGACTTCCAAAAAGGAGGAGGTTCTATGTTCGTCTGTATGTATTTTTTTGTTCATCGATAATTTCGTCAATTAGGAGCCGAATCGTTTTGTTTTTTAGTTCGACGGGGTATACATTCGAGGTGGTCCTATTAAAATTTTTCAGAAATCGGCTGAGCCGTTTTTGAATAATCAACTATAATGTAAATATTTTATTCTAATCGAGCGAACTATTCGAATTTTGCGGCGATTGAAGTCACTTGTGTCATTTTTGGTTAAAATTATTATAATTCATATAAATTATACAAACAAACAACAACAAACAATAACACTTTATTAGACAACCACATTACATAAAAAACAAATTACAGGGACAAATACAATTTTAGGTTTCTTACTGGCGGCCTTATCGCTTTAAGGGATTTCATCCAGGCATTATACATAATACAGAGTTAGTTCACAATCCAGACGTATGAAAGATTTTTTATGCCAGTCCGAAACCGACGTTTCGCTTGCTCGGTCAATCATTAAGACGTCATACCTAGTACAGTACATCAAAAGGCCATCATTAGCTGCGGGCCCGATACGCCCACTGTTTGGGCGTATCTCCAGCGATAACAGATATTAACAAAGTAATATTCAATTACCAGTTTAGTTAACTTGTTTGCTGAATTGTGGCCTTGTTTGACGGTAAGCCGTGGTAGTCTAGTGGTAATGACACCCGCCTTACAATCGTGAAGACGTGGTATCAAATCCCAGTCCCGTGCCAATGAGTTCTTCGGAATTTACGTGCGGAATATCACACATCTGGCTTTTCGGTGAAGGAAAACATCGTGAGGCAACCAGCACTACGTCCGTAGAAGAAATTCGATAGCGTATGTGAATCCACTAATCCGCACTGGGCCAGCGTGGTGGATATGGCCCAATCACCTTTCGTGGGTAGGCCTACGTCCTGCAGTGGACTGTTAAAAACGCTGGTACAAGTAAAGTACAGTACAGTATAGTATGACGGTTAGTTAACATCCTTAAGGACGAAGGAAAATGTAAACTCAAGGAGAGAAAGCTCGAGTTCTCGAATGGAGACCTCGAACCTTCCGGCAGCGTAGGACGTCCACCCACAAGGTGGATGGAAGACCTCATCGAGACTGCAGGATCGCGCTGGATGCAAGCCACTGCCAACCGGTATTATTGGAGATCTATAGGGGAGGCCTATGTCCAGCAATGAGATTCCCATCCCATGCGATGCTGCGATCTTAAATAAATAAATAATATATTTGGGGACATCTTATCTTACACACGGTCTCTGACCCCAAACTAAGCAAAGCTTGTGATATGGCTGCCAGAGACTGATATACTACATATACATATTTTTAAATACAATCTTATATAGATAGTAACTAAATAACACCCAGACACAGAGCAAACACCTATGTTCATCACATAAATACTTGCCCTGGGTGGGGATCGAACCCACGCCTCTTTGACCCAGAAGTTAGGTTGGCTAACCATTGAGCTACCGAGGAGGCCATCCGTCTATTGGTGGTCTTACGCTGATCTACTCGAGCTGAAGGTCTCGAGTGGATGCTATTTATTGGTAGCATGCACTCGAGGCCTTTTTGACCCAATCGTTCACCTAGCAGTCCTTGGCGCTAAGAGAGCCGGCCCATTGCCATTTCACATTGCCAATCGCCGAGCCATGGATAGCTTTGGTTATTCTAGGGATATCCTCATTTCTGATTCGATCTCGCAGAGGTATTAGGTACCGAGTTTTCGAAACTGATGACGAAAACTCGGTAGGACTTATGTTGTACGGAATGTTACGTGTTTTGTTCTGTATTTTTGTCACAATAAAAAGCTGTCTATGTCTAAAACTCGAAAATGCTACAATACTTGCGAGGTCTAGAGTTCGGAAAACTACCTATTTAGGTAAGGTGTCATGATTTTGTTTTTGGAGTTTTCTTGGAGAGTTTACACTTTTAGAATGAAGATAGAAATTGAAGCAATATATGGTTGCGAAGAAATTACGTTCAAAGAATCGAACAATTTCTGATCACGCATCAAAATTAGGACAACCTTTCCCAAAAAATATCATCAGGCCCAGAACCCCTGAAACAGTGATCAGGATGAAGAACTAGGTCAAATTACGCTATCATGATGTAAACTCCACGCACCTCGCTGGGGCAAACTGACAAGCACATAATGCGCCAGAACCCATAAAATTAGAAAAACGAAGACATGTTGTAAAACGAACGCGTGGTGCGCGCGCATGCATCGACCCGATATCTGTTATCGGCGCACCAGCCCTCAGTAGCCGACCGTCCGTCGTACCGTGCGGACGTGTGATGGGCGAGCTACAGTACCCGGGCGCCCCGAGCGTGGCAGACGATGAGCGCCAGTACAGGGCTCCCTTCCGACGCGCGCCGCAATACAGGTGGCCAGCGCCGCAGCCGCCACAGCCCTCGGCCTTCGCCCCTTGGCGACGTGCGCCCGCACCGCCGCGGCCTCCCGACTACCGACGCAGTGCTTCATACCCTGGAAAGCCTGACGACACCTACCAGGTGAATACTAAAGCTAAATACTCCATAGGTGAAATAAAGACTTCAGACGTTCGTTATCTTCAACGTAGATGAGAACGTAACGTAGACTGTAGAGTCGTGACGTGGTCGTGAATTTTATGTTACGTTTCAGCCTTCTCACTACCATCTATGTTTACACGGTATGAATACTTTTACACCATACGAATTATTGTGAAAATGAGTGACTTCATTATTTTGAAACACGTCTCTACATTTTTTTGGGAAAATCGTCCCAAAATGAAAAGTCATGTAGAGCTCACATTTTCATGTAGAGCTTGTAGAGTAAATAAATTAATTAGAAAATTGCAAAATATTGTGACGTTTTTATCGAAAATTGAAATTGTAGCGTTTTTGACGCAGTACTCCCGAGTGCTATTGACGATACTTGTCAATTATCAATAATAGCCAAATTAGGTCATGAAAGTGTAGTAATATCGTGAAGTTCTCTTTAAAAACAGCCTTGAGAGTGACATTAGTGTTTGCACTAAGAACGTTGTCCATTACACACTTTTATTAGGTATTCGACGTAGTGAAATCAGCTGAAAATGTAATACAATTTTTGTAGTGTATATTATATAGTTTATGTAATTTTGCTATGTAAGTCTTAACTTGCCAATTTTAGGAACCTTAGTGCTGCGAACATTTTAATGGCTTTCCATCATTGATACAGTGAAATCAGCTGAAAATATGCGTAAAACAATGTGAGTTTTTGACAGTTCATATCATTTACTTGAATTATTTTTTGCATACGAGTAAAATGGCAAAACCGACGTCCATCGTGAACATTGATTTGTACAATTTTTCCATCATTGTTGATTTTTCAAAAAACGGCGCAGCTGGTTTCTGTAAATTTTAATGTTTTCAATGTTATAATTTGAAGCGGCAAATAGCAAATGAAACGAAAATCAGGTAGAGAAACCAAAATCAGGTAAATTTTAGTAGAGTTCGAAGAAAACTATTTTTAAACTCTACCTTTACTGATAAGATATAAAACCAACTTTTCTCCATACGTAGCGTTTATAATAAATACTATTATAGGTAAATATCGTAAGATGATTTGATAAACCGTATTTATTATTTATTTCGCAAAATTCCTAGAAATTTCGCGAAAACACGGATATTTCCCGGATTTTTGTAAAAAATACGGTTTATCAAATCATCTTACAATTTACAGTTTATGTTTAGCATTATTTAGCATATCCGTTGTCTAGAGATGCACTCCATCCACCTATCAGCCATAGGACGTCCACTGCTGGACATAGGCCTCCACTATAGATATCCAATAAGACGGGTTGGTAGCGGCATGCATCCAGCGCATTCCTGCGGTCTTAATGAGGTTATACCACCTTGTGGGTAGACGCCTACGCTGCGCTTGCCGGTACGTGGTCTTCACTCGAGAACTTTTCGACCCTATCGGTCATCAGTCCTTCGCACTATGTGCCCTGCCCGCTGCCATTTCAACTTGCCAATCCGCTGGGCTGTCGATAACTTTAGTTCTTCTGGATAAGACATGCACTCATACTGCTTCAATAGCAAAATACAAAGTTTCAAATTAATATATGGTTTGCCTAAACCTTTCGGTCAGGGAACCCCAAATCCTGTCACGACGGAACCCCCAGGTTTCTTCACTCCGTTGCTTTGACAAATATCACCTGGCGTACCATTAATCTTGTTGGATCCCTGATATTTCAATAAATAATGTATCTTAGGAATATGTGCTCGCTCACAGGGCGTGAATTGATGTCTTAACCTATAGGCCTGGTACTACAATATGGAGAAATTCCGTCGCGGAAAATCCTTAACAATAATTATTTTTCGCAAAAAATGGCATGACCGACTTCAACCGTGTACAGAATTCGCGAATATTTCTCACGGATCGATGTAGCAATTTTCACTTTATTGTTGATTTATTAAAAAATGGCTCAGCTGATTTCAGTAAAATTTAAATTATTGAAATCGTACCATTCTGTAAAAAGTTATGCGTGTTATGATCCCCTAAAAAGATGCTAATTGATTAGAAATAACCCTTCCTTACATAGTATAAAATAAAGTCGCTATTTTTGTCTGTTTGTTTGACTGTATGCTTAAATCTTTAAAACGACGCAACGGATTTTGATGCGGTTTTTTTTAATGGATAGAGTGATTCAAGAGGAAGGTTTATATGTATAATACACCTGTGCGAAGCCAGGGCGGGTCGTCTAGTATGGATATATTTTATGTATACAGGGTTATTTCTAATCAATTTATATCCTTTAAGGGGCTTGTTTTGTACATCAAAACTAACAACTTTTGTTCTACGACTTTTATTAATTCTCAAAAAAAAGGTGTTGTTCCATAGAAAAATGTCGTACACAAATGTATGGACCAGCTGATTTTTTTTTGAGTTTTGACAAAAGTCGCACAACAAAAGTTGTTAGTTGTGATGTACAGAAAAGCGCCAGAAAGGATGCTATTTGATTAGAAATAAACCCTGTATATAGATTTACGTCGACTTGAGTACCTCCTCCGTTTCGTCCGTCAAAAAGAAGGATATTAAAGTTTGCGGATTGTGTCATTGCGTCTGTTTGTCTATTTGTCTGTTTGTCTATTTGTTTTTTGTTGTGTTTGTCTGTTTGTTTGTCAGTTGTTTGTCAGTTTGTCAACTGCGCAAAACTCAATCCTCACTAAAGCTTGAAGGGGGAGGGGGACCAAAAAAATTTTTTTTTGTAGAGACAGTTTACGGGCTAACTTTACGTAAGTAAAGTAAAGGCCG
Source organism: Hypomecis atomaria (assembly GCA_964007245.1). Classification (NCBI taxonomy): domain Eukaryota; kingdom Metazoa; phylum Arthropoda; class Insecta; order Lepidoptera; family Geometridae; genus Hypomecis; species Hypomecis atomaria. The sequence continues at coordinate 5,732,363 of OZ023307.1, read as the reverse complement.
CTGCATACGTGACGGGTTTTTTCACGGACGGGACGGAACGGGAAATTTTAGAAATATCGTTTCATACAAAATGAATAGGGAAGCGTATATGTCACGGAGACACGGACGGGACGGGAACGTGGCACTGACGGGGCGGGAAAAATATCGTCGCCAACGATGTTTAGAACGTCCCGCCCCGTGCGTGCCCCGTCCCGTCCGTGTTTCTGCTACGTATGCTTCACTCCGTTCGTTCCGGACAGAAAAGTAGTGTTGGACTTTTGTAACTACTTCGTCATCTAGAGCAATAGCAAAGCCAACTTTTGAAATGAAAAATCCATCTTGCCTTCTTCACAACAGTTAGATCCGAATCACTGTTACGGTACGTCTGCATTAAAAACACGTTCCCGTCTCGAACGAGGCAGTCACGTCCCGTTCCCGTTCACGCCCCGTCCGAGGTATTATCTCGTTACGTATGCGGCCTTAAGTTCGTATAGGCCGGGTGGCTAGCCCTGGTGTCAGAGTTTTTAGGCCGCCTGACTTGAGGCCTCTGACTTGGCTAAACAGTTAAAACAACCGGGACCTTGATTTAACGTGTCATCCGAGCCACGCTAGCGCTCAATTAGAAAATGCCACCCGCGGTCACCCATCCAAATACTGACCGTGCGGAACGTTGCTTAATTTCGGTGATCGCTGACAAACACCTAGTCAAACTACGCTACGAGCGCTATGATTATTTTACGTGATAACGTCACAGGAAAACATTGTTGAATCAATAACTGAAAATAGCCGAACGCTTAGGCCGATTGTGCCTCTCTATCGCTTGTTCCGCCATCTCGCTTGCATGCTCGGCTCAGGTGGAACGTGACATTTTTATGTGTTTTTTTACGATTAATAAGACGTTATCACGACAAAATAATCGGCCAAGTACGAGTCGGACTCGCGCACGGAGGGTTCCGTACTGTATGGGAGCGCCCCCATTAAATATTAATTTAATGGGAGCGCCCCCATTAAATATTAATTTTAATTTTATTAAATAATATTAAAGTGAATATAAAACTAAATATTCTGTGAAAATTTCAAGCCTACCTACCTGTTACCATTATAAATATAGAGCGAAAAACGGCTAAAAAATCAGGTTTGTTGTATCGGAGCCCCCCTTGATTATTAATTGTATTCTGTTTTTAGTAAGTTTTAGTATAGTAGTAGGTATGTGTTGTTATAGCGGAAACAGAAATACATCATATGTGAAAATTTCAGCTTTCTAGCTATAACGGTTTATGAGATACAGTCTGGAGACAGACAGACAGACGGACAGCGAAGTCTTAGTAATAGGGTCCCGTTTTTACCCTTTGGTTACGGAACCCTAAAAAGGGGCAAATGGCTAATATTTGGCGCTCCCGCGCTGCACCAACAAAATATCACAGGGGAAGCATATGTCCAGCAGTGGACGTCCTACGGCTGTTAATGATGGTGGTCTCTCGTAAGCAAGCAGCTTCCCTTCATATTTTGAAAAACACGTAACAATCTTACAACACAGTCCTATTGTTTGTCCGTTTGTTATCGTTTACGCCCGGACGGCGGTAATAGCAACATTAAAAATTATGCATTCTTTGTGGGAGTTTTCACCGAGCTGGCAACATTATGCTAAAATCTAATATGGAATTTCCTTTCGACGGGTGTTGTGACGTTTTATGTTTAGGGTTCCGTACCCAAAGGGTAAAAACGGGACCCTATTACTAAGACTCCGATGTCCGTCTGTCCGTCTGTCTGTCACCAGGCTGAGCTGTATCTCATGAGCGGTGATAGCTAGAACGTTGAAATTTTCACAAATGACGTATTTCTGTTGCCGCTATAACAAAAAATACTAAAAACAGAAACAAATAAATATTTAGGGGGCTCCCGTACAACAAACTTGATTTTTTTACCGTTTTTCGCTCGATATGAATAGCGGTGACAGGTAGATGCTTGAAATATTCACAGAATATTTAGTTAAATATTCACTTCAAAGTTAAATGTTTAAATTAAAATAAAATACATATTTACGAGGGGCTCCCATACAGGGAACGTGATTCTTTGCTCGATATTAATAGATACAACAGGAAGATGCTTGAAATATTCACAGAATATTAAGTAAAGTAAGTAAGTAAGTTCGTATAGGCCGGGTGGCTAGCCCTGGTGTCAGAGTTTTTAGGCCGCCTGAAGGCCTCTGACATGGCTAAACGGCTAAAACAACCGGGGCCTACAATTTAACGTGTCATCTGAGCCACGGTAGCGATCAGTTAGAAAATGCCACCCGAATAAGAAAGAGAATGTTAAGTTGTAAATTCCCTTCAAAAATAAATAAATAAATAAAAATGTATTAAAGGGGGCTTCCATTCGGTACGGAACCCTTCGTGCGCGAGTCCTACTCGCACTTGGCCGATTATTTTCTGGCACGGCTGTATTGGCTGAAGGGGTGAGCCATTTTGGATTGCAATGTTTGTTTAAAAATCTTGGCTATCTTGTAATTTTGAGTTGCAGTTTTTTTTACTGAATCGAGCGAAAATATCTTAGGATCAGGTTCTGGATGCAAGACCTTTCCAACTGATAGGAGACCTATATGAGTCATAGGAGTACCTATAGGAGTACATAGACAAACAATAACTCTTTATTACGAGACAACCACATTACATAGTAACTCGCCAAGACGAATCAAACGAGCCGAAACTCGATAGGGTTGCTTCGCTTCATTACAGAGTTCTTATGACCACCTTCCAGCTCCATCATCAGACCCTGGTTACCATTGAAAGACAAACTACTCGCCAAGACCATTCAAATGAACCCAAACTCGATGAGGTTGTGTCGTTTCATTGCTAAGCTCCTTTGGCAACCTTCCAGCTCCATCATCAGATCAGCACCATGTCATCATAATATTGCATCGTCACGCGATTTACACATGTATGCAAAATTTCAGCTCAATCGGTAACCGGGAAGTGGATCAAATTTAACTTGCAAGATTACAAGACCGACAGAGAGACAACGGGATAGGTGAAGCTAAATAAAATCCTGTATTAAAAAAACAAGCATTTTGACGTAACGAAAGTACTAAGGCGACATAAGTCATGAAGAGATATTCTCACCTTTTCCGGACCCATAATGCACACATAAAAAACAAATTACAGGGACAAAACAATACAATTTATAGGTTTCTGACTGGTAGCTTTATCGCTTTAAGCTCTTTCTTCCAGGCAACCAAGACTAGAGACTAGACTGCCAGACATAGGCGCTCCCACGCCAGTGGTTGTCCTACAGCTGAGGATGATGGAATCACTATACTCACTGTTTTACCGGTTTCGTCTTAATCGTTTACCTATATCGGGGCCTTCGAGCAAATATCTATAGAGTCACAATCGTGCAAAAAAGTGCCCGAGCCAAAACTCTGCCCAAACTACGTAGTAGGCAGGCTTTTTTAGTTGGTCGTAAGGCGATTGCAAGCAAACTACAACGCTGCGCGATGCTAAAGTGCTCGGTTACAGGCACTAATTACATAGGTGACATAACGTCTAGATTCGAGAAAACGGGTCATTGTGAATTATTTAATGTAAATATTTAAGTCGGTATGTATGACGGCACGCGGACATTTTTTTACTATTTTCACTTAGGGACTGTGGCTCTGTCGATATTTGCTCTTAGGTCGGAGGTATCAGAGTGTTTAAGTCAATTATAATTGGATTAAAAACTCTGACACCAGGGATAGCCACTCGGCCTATTTGAACTTACAGCTGTACTAAACGCCGTTAGCTTTCCATCCCAAAGTTAAGTAATCTTTCTTTATATCTTTAGTGGGAAAACATTTTCAAGGAGATATTTTCCCAAAATGAGGTCACCTCAGCCATCTATCTAAAGGAGCACAGCGCGCGCCCCATGCACCCTGGGCCCGCCTGACCTGACCCACTTACGGTACAGAACTAACTGCCACTGGGCATTTTTATATCTTTTATAGGCTTAAACTCTAATCCAGTAAGACTATGTTTGTATGTTTATTTGTTCTTACATAACTTCTGAACTAATTATAGTCTGGTTAGTCTAAAAAAAATCTTCCCTGATGCATCTGTTTAAGGGATAGTAAAAATCGGCCAAGTGCGAGTCGGACTCGCGCACGAAGGGTTCCGTACCGTGTTGGAGCCCCCTTAGCCTCGTTCCTCTTATCGTTATTAATAGCGAGCAAAAAAACTCCTAAAAGATCACGTTTGTTGGATGGGAGACCCCCTTGAATATTTATTTTGTTCAGTTTTTAGTATATATTGTTATAGCGGCAACAGTAATAGGTATCTGTCATCTGTGAAAATTTCAAATGTATAAGTAACAGTTCCTGACTTGAGGTACAGCCTGGTGACAGACAGAAAGACGGACGTACGGGTGTCGTACGCACCCGCCCCGTCCTAATATAAATCATCCCTTAAACTGCAAAGCTCAAATGAGCCTGGGCGTGAGTATGCAACGGCTCAGACAGGTGGGAAAAGGTCTCAACGGAGTGGGTGCCTCTGCCTCATCGATCCCGAGGTAGTCCTCATTTATATTTTGCGTAAATACGCCACTGCAGGCGCTTTGCTTGTCTGGAGCATCCACACTCTCGCTAGGCGACACGAGCATTGCAGCTTGTAGCTGACTTCACATCCGCCGACTTGTATAGCAATGATGTACAAGTCGGCGGATATGAAGTCGGCTGCAAGCTGCAGTGCTCATGTCGACTCGCGAGCGTGTGGATGGTCCGTAAGATGTGTGACGTGATATTAAAACTAAATTTGGCGTACTCTATAGTATCTACAGGACCAAAATTCGTGATTTATTTTGTTTCCAGTAGATATTTGATGAGAAAATAATATAGAAGAGATATTTTCTCAAAATGAGGTCACCACAGCTTTCTATCTAAAAGAGCACAGCGCGCGCCCCATGCACCCTGGGCCCGCCTGACCTGACCCACTTACGGCACAGAACTAACTGCCACTGGACTGGACTCTATCACCATTACAATTTATAGTACCCGTAAAAAGTGTATTTTCACGATTTATAGTTACTATCTTGGGATAAATTTCTTCGATAGTAGAAAACATGACGCTATTATTTAACCGACTTCAAAAAAGGAGATTGTCAATTCGTCTGTATGTGTTTTCGTCATTTGTGAACCGATTTGAATTTTTATTTTATTTCGATAGGATATACTCCCGAAGTGTTCCCATTGATATCGAATAAGCCATTTTTGATAAATCAACAATAATGTAGTCACATGGATGTCACATCGATTCGTTTGGAATTACACACTATTAGAATTCTGTAAGCGGTGGAAGTCGGTGGTGCCATTTTTAACGAAAAATAATTTTGCTCAGCCGATTTCGATAACATCTAAATGGCCACCTCAAGTAAGAAATATTAGGTATAGTCGTGTAAAAAGTAGGATTTAAATTTTGGATACCTTGTGCCAAAAAAAAAACTAAGTGTAGGTACCCGATACGGCCCACGTGACCCAGTTAGCGATGCGCACTGCGACGCCCTGATTGGCCGGCGGCGGCGGCTGTGTTGCCACTGGAAAAGTAATTAACCTCAGAATTCGGGAGTTCTAATTCGGAGTGCTAAATAAATAAATAAAGGAAAACGATGTTATTTGGCGTCGTTACGAACTTAATCCGAGAGGGCGGACGTAGAGGCGTGTTATCCATTTTTAACGTAGTTTACTTCATACTTTGGTATGGTACATTTATAAAATCCTTACTTTATTACTAATATTATAAATTCGAGAGTGTGTTTGTTGGTTTTTTCCTCTTTCACGCAGCAACGGAGCAACGGATCAACTTGATTTTTGGTTTGAAAGACGGAAGTGACACAGGCTAATTTTCATTCCGGAAATATAAAGGATTCCTATGGGATAGCACAAAAAGTAAAATATGACGCGGGCGAAGCCGCGGGCAACAGTTAATGAATTACTAGTTATATTTTGAAGCCGCGTGGTCTAGAGGTAGACACCCGCCTAACAATCGTGAGGTCGTGGGTTCAAATCCCGGCCCCATACCAATGCGTTCTTTGGAATTTATGTACAGAATTTCACACCACTGGCTTTTCGGTGAAGGAAAACATGTGGTGGATATGGCCCAATCCCCCAATAGTTGGGTAGGCCTTCGTCCTGCAGTGGACTATTAAAAATGCTGGTACAGTAGTACAGTACAGCAGTATTTGTTGTCATAGCGGCAACAGAAATATATGTAATCAGCTTTCTAGCTATCACGGTTCATGAGATACAGCCCAGTAACAGACAGACGGACAGCGGGTGTCGTTTTTACCCTGTGGGTACGGAACCCTAAAAATGCTAATATTTTTAAACTAATGATAAAAAACACTTTCTTTTCATACGGGATCGAGATTTGAACCAAAACTTACTTTTCTAAGGCTAACTACGATTTACGATAATACAATATATACATACATACAGACGATCATATTAGTATACCTACATATAGTATATCATATCATACATACATATAGTATATCATAGTACTCCTCCATTTTAGAAGTCGGTAAAAATGGCGACTATAATGGCATCGTAAATAATACAGATATCATTTCAAAGGAAGTGGTAAACCAAAGTTCGTTAACACAATTCCATTATCGGCAATGCCAGCGCTTATCAAATTATTAAAAGCCAGATTTTTTGATAACACCAATTATTATTGTACCTAAACATTTGATAAGGGCCACATTACAATGTTGTTGTTTAAAAGTGGGACAAATCAGTGTATCAGTGTTGTTTGACCGATTGTCAGAGAATGAGAGTGACGTTTTTTATGTCGGTATTAGAAAACACGTACCCAAAGAGTAAATAATTATTTTTCGTAAAAAATGGCACGACCGACCTCTACTGTGTACAGAATTCGCGAATAGTTCGCACGGATCGATGTAGCATTTTTCACATTATTGTTGATTTAACAAAACGGCTTAGCCAATTTCAATAAAATATAAATTTAAATGGGACCAATTTCGAAGTATATTACGAAGTATATTATTAGGTAGGTACTCTTTCCAATAAAAAAAGATTTATCAAAATCGGACCACTAAGTAAAAAGTTATGCGTGGATATACATAAAAAAATATACGCGTCGAATTGAGTACCTCCTCCGTATCGTCGTAATGGACCGGCCACACATTGTGATGAATGAGCCCCAGTGACGAAAACTTCGCCGTAGGGCGCAGATGTGGCCATAGCATCAGACTTCGATGTCCGTCTATCACCAGGCTGTATCATAAACCGTTATAGCTAGACAGCTGAAATTTTCCAGATGATGTATTTTTGATGTATAACAAATACTAAAAACTGAATAAAATTAGTAGTTTATGCAACTGTCATATAATGAAGGGTTATACGCAGTTGCATACACTACTTTATCTTCACTAATAAAAATAAAAAAAACATATTGCGAAACATTAAATTCACGCGTACGTGTATTGTCACAGTGAACTTGGCGCCATTAAAATCTAACCAATGAGAGCGCAGCTTGCCGCGCAGGGCCAATCAGGAGCGAGCGCGCGATGTTATAATGAGATTTTACGATATCGATGTGGATATTATAACATCATGTGAAATTGCTTAAATTGAGTGTTTTGTTGTCTGCGCTATAACAGTAGTCATTATAAGTCAAGTATTGGAAACATAAGTAGAATGTTACAACATTAGTGTAGATAAAAATATTTAAGGGAGCCCCCCATAAAACAAAAGTGATTGTCGTTATAGCGGCAATCGAAATACATCATCTATGAAATTGTCAACTCTCTAGCTTCAACGGTTCATGAGATACAGCTTGGTGACCGACAGATAGACAGACCGACGGACAGACGGACGGACAGCGGAGTCTTAGTAATAGGGTCCCGTTTTTACCCTTTAGGTACGGAACGCTAATAATACGGGTCGACTTGAGTACCTCCTCCGTTCATCGGTCAAAAATGCGCAAAACCCAACCCTGACTGAAGCTCACCGAGGATTGAGTTTCGCGCAGTTCATAGCTTACTTAACAGCCGCCAACAAGTTTGATTCACCCTATAAAGTAAGTAAGTTCGTATAGGCCGGGTGGCTAGCCCTTGTGTCAGAGTTTTTAGGCCGCCTGAAGGCCTCTGACATGGCTTAACGGTTGGAACAAACCTATACGGGATCGGGATTTGAACCCAAACTTACCAGTCTAAAGCTAACTTAGCAACCAGCTAAAACAATTGTAAATAAACATTCAGAATCGTGAGCCATTTTCCCTTATCAATGCGATTTTCAAGGTTTTCAGGCGTCCATTTTCTTGCGTAAGTGTATGCGTCTCGCTCTAACGCTGTGTGCGAGAGCGAGACAGGAAACAAGGCTATGGCGCGAGGTACATCGTAGTCTGTGGCGGTTTCATTGCTCGAACAGTATAGTTTTACTCTTATGAGTTATATTGAATCGTTAGATTGTATTTTTCAGGAATATAAACACATAAATACTAGTGATCAAATTAGTCTTATTCAGTGGTTCCTAAAGTTTTTTGGTATATCTAGTACGAGTACAAGTTTATATAATTATTTTTTGCAAAAAATGGCATGACCGACTTCAACCGTTGACACAATTTGCGAACAGTTCGCACGGCTCGATGAAGCATTTTTCATATTATTGTTGATTTATCAAAAATGGCTCAGACGATTCCGATACAATTAAAATGGAACCGATCTCCTTTCCCATAAAAAAGTATTATCGAAATCGTACCACTCTGTAAAAATTTATGCGTCGTTAAACAGAAAAAATCGGTCAAGTGCAAGTCGGACTCGCGCACGAAGGGTTCCGTACCGTATGGGAGCCCCAATTCCTCTTGCTGTTAACAAAACACTACTTAAAATCACGTTTGTTGTATGGGAGCTCCCCTTAAATATTTATTTCATTCTATTTTTAGTATTTGTTGTGGCAACAGAAATACATCATTTGTGAAAATTTCAGCTGCCTAGCTATCGCGGTTTATGAGATACAACCCGGTGACAGACAGACAGACGGACAGACGGATAGACATCGAAGTCTTAGTAATAGGGTCTCGTTTTTACCCTTTGGGTACGGAACCCTAAAAAACAACGGGTTGAACTTCAGGAGTGTCGGCAGAAGTGAAAACTTGAACATCAATATCACACAAGCACACTCGCGCAAGCGCCTTGCTCCGTCTTACGAATTTTCGATCAGGTCACTAACGCGAGTTTATCTCTTTTTACTCATCCCAAAAAGTGCATAACACCGCTCAAGAAGGTTTCACTTCAAAAAATATACGTGTCGACTTCAGTACCTACCTCCTCAGTTATTTCGTCGGTCAAAAATGCCACAAATTTGTAATTGCGAGGTCTACTGTTCGGAGAACTACTAGTTTTATATGGCAAAATATTTTTTGCCGGATCAGCTAGTTTATAACTTAACACGTTAATCTCAGCAAAATTTAGGGAAATTGGGAAAGTGCGGAACAGCTCTATTATGATAAGCGTTGTTTGGCCGCGGATGTGGAAACAGGTGGCCGATAACCCAATTGTGACTCATCTAAGTGTGAGTCTATTGTGTGTACTGTACCTTGGGCCATATCCACCACGCTGGCCCAGTGCGGTTGGTGAATTCACACACGCCATCGAGTTTCTTCCACGGACATAAATATGCAGGTTGTCTCAGTTTTCCTTCACCGAAAAGCTAGTAGTGTGAAATTCCGTACATGAATTCCAAGGAATTCTTTGGTACGGAGCCGGAATTTGTACCCTCACGATTGTATAGCGGGTGTCATTACCACTGTATGTGCGTATCTGGAAACTATCATCATCATTTCAGCCACTGGACGTCCACGTTCCACAGATGGAATAGCTTTCTCTTACAGGAGAAATCTTTAAGAGTGGTTGGGAGCGGATTGCATCCAGAATAGGCGTAACAAAATCAATTACTATAATTAGTCCGTGAGTTAGATTATCAAAAAATATTGGACACCTATTTTTCCTTTTGTCAATTTTTGTTTTTACAGTTTTTAGGGTTCCGTACCCAAAGGGAAAAACGGGACCCTATTACTAAGACTTCGATGTCCGTCTGTCTGTCACCGGGCTGTATCTCATGAACTATAATAGCTAGGCAGCAGAAATTTTCACAGATGATGTATTTCTGTTGCCGCTATAACAACAAATACTAAAAAGAGAATAAAATAAATATTTAAGGGGGGCTCCCATACAACGAACGTGATTTCTAGGAGTTTTTTGCTCGCTAAGTATTAATAACGGTAAGAAGAATGGGGCTCCCATACGGTACAGAATCCTTCGTGCGCGAGTCCGACCCGCACGTGGCCGATTATTCTTTTGTTATTTTTGTTTTTTTACAGTTTTTAGGGTTCCGTACCCAAAGGAAAAAACGGGACCCTATTACTAAGACTTCGATGTCCGTCTGTCCGTCTGTCTGTCTGACACCGGGCTGTATCTCATGAACCATGATAGCTAGGCAGCTGAAATTTTCACAGATGATGTATTTCTGTTGCCACTATAGCAACAAATACTAAAAAGAGAATAAAATAAATATTTAAGGGGGGCTCCCATACAACAAACCTGATTTTTTAGACGTTTTTCGCTCTATTTTAGTAATGGTAACAGGTAGATGCTTGAAATTTTCACAGAATATTTAGTTGTATATTCACTTCAATAATAAAAAATAAAATTAAAATAAAATAAATATTTAAGGGGGGCCATATTGTTTTCCATACAGCACGGAACCCTCCGTACGCGAGTCCGACTCGCACTTGGCCGATTATTATATGACTGTAAAGTCATATAATAATCGGCATAAATATGTCTTTTTAGAAGCTTATAACTGTAACAGTTATAAGCTTCTAAAAAGACATATTTTCCGAGCGTAGCCCTCTTCATAGCTCGCTGGGCTCGATGGGATTCACTAATCAAATTGTTATTAGGTAGGTACTATACTATTGGAATTTCTACAAAACTGGAAAATTCAGGTTCTAACGCATGGAACATAAAAACACTCTAAAATCCAAATAAAATCTTATCACGAAGAGCATTGACAAGTGAGACGGATCCAGCTCCTTATCACTATAAATAACCTAGTTAGTTTATGGAAATAAAAATACTCGTATTAGAGACTGTGTGTAAAATGTCCCCAAATACCTACCTATTTATTTTTAGGGTTCCGTACCCAAAGGGTAACAATATACCTAATTAAAAAACCCCCGACACAATAATATTTGACAACAAACTTTCAATTGACAACCATTTTGGGCACATTTGTAGAATTTTGGTTCTTCCATCCCCCACTTTAACCCACCATAACTCTTAAATGGCTCAATCGATTTTTATAAAACATAGCTAAGAACACTCTCGATTAAGTCTCCTTTCATCCAAAAAAAACTAAACTGAAATCGGTTCAGTGGTTCGGGCGCTATGATGCCACAGACAGACAGACAGACAAACAGACACGTCAAACTTATAACACCCCTCTTTTTCGTCGGGGGTTAAAAACGGGACCCTATTACTAAGACCCCGCTGTCCGTCTGTCTGTCACCAGGCTGTATCTCATGAACCGTAATAGCTAGGAAGTTGAAATTTTCATAGATGATGTATTTCTGTTGCCGCTATAACAACAAATACTAAAATCAGAATAATATAAATATTTTAACGGGGGCTCCCATACTACAAACGTGTTTTTTTTGCTGAGGGGCTCCCATACGTTATGTAACCCTTCATGCGCGAGTCCAACTCGTACTTGGCCGATTTTTTTATTATTTATTTACCTACTTAATATTGAAAGAATAATCTGTTAATAGGCACCTATATGTATAATTTTTTGCTAGAAATGGCTAAATCGACTTCAATGATTGCAACTTACGCCTACGAGTACACGACCGTACAAAATTCGAATGGTTCGCTCGATATAGGTAGGAAGTTATGCCACTTTTAGATTATTTAAAGTAGAATTTTCAAAAATCACTCAACTGATTTCCATAAAATTTAAATGAGACCACTTCTGATCTACCAAAAAAAGAATCATCAAAATTGATTCATGATTGGCCGAATAATCGCGTAATCATCATCATCATCATCTTGCCCTTATCCCACCAGGTGGGGTCGGCACAGCACGTTTCCTTTCGCCACTCCACTCTATCATTCGTCATCTCATCATCAACTCCTTTCTCTCGCATGTCATCTTACACACAATTCATCCACACTTTTTTTGGTCTTCCCCTCCTGCTTTTGCCATTTACCGTCATATTAAGAGTTCTTTTTGTGATATGACTATCCCCCTTCTTATTATATGCCCATACCAAGATAGCCTGCCACAATCGCGTAATATACGTACAAAAAAAAACAGTTGAATTGAGAACCTCCTTTTTTGAATTAGGTTGAAAAGGATACTCCATATGTAATTATTTTTCGCCAAAAAATGGCATAACCGACTTCCACCGTGTGCAGAATTCGAATAGTTCGCACGAATCGATGTGTCATCCATATAGTAATTTTTACATTATTGTCAGGTAAATTTTTCTAAAGCAATTTCGATAAAATTTAAATAACCTCCTCGGGAGCACCCTTTCTGAATAATAAGTTTTTTTAAATTGGTTAAAAAATATCGATGAACATACATAAAAAATACATACAGACGAACGACGAAGCTCCTCCTTTTTGGAAGTCGGTAAAAAGCCAAGTACGAAGTGTTTATCAGTTCGCGGGGTCGATAGCCCGATAAGCTTGCAAATTTTATTCGTTTTCACGAAGAATTTCGTATTTTAGCTTTGTTACCTGACTTTTTAACCGACTTCCAAAAAGGAGGAGGTTCTATGTTCGTCTGTATGTACTTTTTTATGTATGTTCAATGTTCATCGACCTGATGGTGGGGTCGGAAGGTGGCCATATAAACTCCTGTACTAAACAAGATAGACCGTCGTGTTTGGGCTCGTTTTACTTGTCTTGGCTAGCACTCTGCTGCTACATGATATCCAGGATCTCAAAAGCTTGTATTTTTTAACGTTACTTTTTATAATAATTTATTATTATTTATTTCTGTCCGCCTATTTGTATCATGAATTTCCAAAATATTGAACAAAACACCACGCGCCTAACTCCGCGATAAGCGTGATAACACAGATCATCTGATTCACCAGCCGTTGATAAGGAACTGATAAGAGACGTGGCCAGAAAACTGTTTGGAACACGGGTTTAGAAAATTGAGGCCGCAAGTCTATTCGTATAGGATGGCTAGCTCTGGTGTCAGAGTTTTTAAGCCGCTTGAAGCCAATAGGACCAATTATGAAGGCACAATCGTAATTATAATAGCTATTTAGGCTATTTCTGTTTCGTTTTCACTTTAGGCATTCGATAGAGAGAACACTTTTAACGTTGCTTTAAGATGGTAACTATCTAAACGGTTAAAGTAACCGGGACCCCCAATTTAACGTGATATTCTAGCCACGGTTGTGCTCAGCTGTAAATGCCACCCGCGGTCACCCATCCGAAGGCTGACTGTGCCGAAAGTTCGACTGCAGTGATGGCCAAGAAACGCCTTAGCCTTAATTTATTATCATATACTACGGGACTAATCGCGCACTAATAATACGATGCAACTCGGTTGAAACGTCGGGATGATGAGGTATTTATTTATCTCGTAATTTTAGTGCGCGATTAGTCTCGTAGTTTATAATAATAATGTGTACAAATTCCGAAAGTTTAAAAACAATAATTCTAATATTTATTTTATCTACACTAATGTTGTAACATTCTACTTATGTTTCCAATACTTGACTTATAATGACTACTGTTATAGCGCAGACAACAAAACACTCAATTTAAGCAATTTCACATGATGTTATAATATCCACATCGATATCGTAAAATCTCATTATAACATCGCGCGCTCGCTCCTGATTGGCCCTGCGCGCGCAGCTGCGCTCTCATTGGTTAGATTTTAATGGCGCCAAGTTCACCGTGACAATACACGTACGCGTGAATTTTATGGTTCGCAATATGTTTTTTATTTTTTTTATTTTTATTAGTGAAGATAAAGTAGTGTATGCAACTGCATATAACACGGGTATTAAAACACGAGTGTGTTTATGAAACTAGCGCAGCGAGTTTCATAATAGTAACGAGTGTTATTCTCTTCTTCATTATATGACAGTTGCATAAACTACTACATATTAGTTAAAAGAATTGAAACTTTTAAATTCCTTTATTCAGCATACTTATTTACTCAGGTGGTCTAGTGGTACGGACACCCGCCTTACAATCGTGAGGCCGTGGGTTCAAATCCCGGTCCCGTACCAATGAATTTTTTGGAATTTATGGACGGAATTTCACGCCACGTACTTTTCGGGGAAGGAAAACATCGTGAGGCAACCTGCATAAGTCCGTAGAAGAAATTCGATGGCGTATGTGAATCTACCAAGCCGCACTGGCCCAGCGTGGTCGATATGGCCCAATCACCCTTTGTGGGTAGGCCTACGTCCTGCAGTGGATTATTATAAAGGCTGGTACAGTACAGTACTTACACAGCATATTGCTGAATTCCCAACTGTGTATGTGATAGCGTTATAGATACATCCCGATTATTCCCGATCGTCCTTAGTAGGCCTATTTCCAACAGTGGTACTGTACAGTACTAGCAAAGAATATATAATAATACTACGTATAGAACGGCCACTCGTTACCCCCCACCCGTCTGAGTCTTCCTCACTTCCACCCCGCGCTACGTACCGCATCGTGTACTCTGCGCGCGGGCTGCACTGGCCGGTGGATTTTCTAATAAAAACTACCTAGACTGTGACAATAGGGAACACTTGTACTGTGTATGGTTGAATATCAATGATACGTAACAAAACAAGAAATTTTAATGTTTCCCTAAGGATAAATAATAGGAACTTATTTTACATTATTTGGTAACTTTCTCTTGATATTATCTTACAAAAGAAGTAGATCGGTTACTTTTTGTTAAAATGCTTCCAAATTAAGTAATTGTTATACTTTTTTAAGCACTAGATTAATATTCATTTTTGCAAATTAAGTACGCAACTGTCTCACTCACGCGGCATGTCGTCACGTTGTGGTGATCGCTGACAGCCATAGACGTTCCGCACACAAATGCGCGTGTAGCGACCGTGCGTAAGTGTGTTGTCTGTGAGTAAGTACTGTGTTAGTGTGCGTAAGACAGCAGATTTTGTATGAAAAATCGCGGAGTGTCCGGGCTGTGGTACTAGTACGTATTTCGACGTAGCTCTACTATCTAGTATCTTATCAGTATCTGATAAGGGACGTCAAGTGTCTGACAGGTGATGATTGATTATAACTGCGTGTATTACTTACCAAAAATCTTCGGAGAAATCACGTGACATATGGCAGATGTACCTGTGGTGGCAACTGTCCCGGTTTTGGCCATTTAATGTCAAAATATTGAATAAAAAATATAAACAGTGTAACATCATATATATTGTTTAAGTGAATGTCAAAGTTTAAAAAATTCTCTACATATAGTGGGTGTACCGGTTGTGGCCACTGACCCGGTTGTGGCCATTTGGTGACAAAATTGTTGCATAAATGTTAATTATAAACAATGTAATACCATAAATATTGTTCGTCTGAATCTACATTTTAGAAATTTAAAAAAAAAAATATTATTCTAACATAAAATTGTCTTTTTAATCCTTAAAATTCAAAGTGGCCACAAATGGTACTAAGATGGCCACAACCGGTGCATCTACCCTATTTATTATTTTACCAAAGAAATTGTCCACAAAATTATTAAAATTCCACTTTTACACAATATGAAGCGCGCATTCTTAAAAGATAACCAATCACTTGAAAAGCTTTAGATTATATCTCACAGGAAACAGGAAGCCGGAAGACTATTCCATTCATTAGAAATTTCGTTGTTCTCGTCGAAGAAGATTCGATATCAAAGCATTATATTTCTCTTTTATAATATATATATTTCAACAAATAAATCACTAATTTTATTAAAAAGCTCATTGACTCTATCGACGAAAACGAAACTCAAAATCAAACCTGAAATCGCGAAAAAATAATCGGCCAAGTACGAGTCAGACTCGCGCACGGAGGGTTCCGTACTGGGTGATCCCTTAAATATTTATTTTATTTTAATTTTATTATTTACAAGCGACCCGCCCTGGCTTCGCACAGGTGTATACATATTAACCTCCCTCTTGGATCACTCTATCTATTAAAAAACCGCATCAAAATCCGTTGCGTAGTTTTAAAGATATAAGCATATATGGGGACAGACAGCGGGAAGCGACTTTGTTTTATACCATGTATAGTTGTTTTAATGTTTTAAGGTCCATTTAATGAAATTTCATTAAATGAGCCATAAATCGTAAACGGTAAGTTTTACAAAAAAGTTTACCGGAAGCAAAAGATGCGAAATTTTATTTTCTACAATAATGTTCTTAATGTTTTTTGCCCTTAAATACATAGTTTCCGAGATATCGGCCAAAAACATTTTTTCAAGATGACGTGTCAGGAACGCATTCTCTGAACGGCCGAACTATAGTGACTCTATCGACGAAAACGAACCTCGAAATCAAACCTGAAATCGCGACAAAAAACTATTCACAGACTTTCGACAAAATGACCTGAAACAGTGTTAACCAGAACTGGTGCACTAAATCAACAAGAGATTCAGACCATAATCGAGAACAACTTTTACCACGGGGCCAACCCGGAATTCGAAAAAAAATGAACCGTTTGATTTTGTCGATTCCGAGTTGCGATTTTGTACGGAATAGATTTTTTTAGTTGAATTCCGGTTTGGCCCCATAGTAAAAGTTGTTCTCATGGTCTTAATCAGTACCTTTCGGCTTAGTACAGGGAAAGCAGATAAGCTTGTATAACAATAAGATGAGTCTATATTCGGAATTTTAATTCGATTCCAGATTTGACAATTTCAGTGTTGCAACGTTATGACAAGTAGGTACTAAATAGTGACTTTGCGAAATTATTCGATATGGAAATGGAATATTTCCAGATCGATTCTTCTCGTTTATAATTTTACTCTCGTAAACTAAGTATATCAGGAAATGAAATATTTCTGAACCGATAATTTAGTTTTGACGATTAATTAACGATCTGAGACTTTTCTTTTATAATTGTGTGTGAAATAAATAAAAAAATGTGATCATGAAGGAATAATTATTATGTATTTATGAATTATTTATTTAGGAATGAATAATTATGTATTTATTTAAATAAAAATCAATAATTTAGTCTTTAATTGGCACACTGATTGTTTATCGATTTTTGTGTTCATCACTACACTATTATATGTGATATCATTATTTCACAAAATGACAGTAGCTAATGTCAAATCTGGAATCGAATTAAAATTCCGAGTATAGGTGGGTTTGTGACCGCCCTTACTCTAAATCTGCTTTAGAATTTATGTTACGGCATCATTGAAGAAGTATCTATAGAGTCAACATCTTGCAAAAAAGTGTCCGAGCCAAAACTCTGCCCAAGCTAAGTAGTGAGCAGGCTTTTAAGTCAGTCGTAAGGTGATTGCAAGCCGATCACAACGCCGCGCGACGCCAAAGTGCTCGGTTACAAGCACTAATTAGATGACGTAACGTCGAGATGCGAGAAAATAGGCCATTGTGAATTATTTAATGTACTCGTATATATCGAAGTAGATATGTATGACGGACATTTTTAGGGTTCCGTACCCAAAGAGAAAAACGGGACCCTATTACTAAGACTTCGATGTCCGTCTGTCTGACTGTCTGTCTGTCACCGGGCTGTATGTCATGAACCATAATAGCTAGGCAGCTGAAATTTTCACAGATTATGTATTTCTGTTGCCGCTATAACAACAAATACTAAAAACAAAATCAATATTTAAGGGGGGCTACCATACAACAAACCTGAATTTTTAGACGTTTTTCGCTCTATATTAATAATAGTAACAGGTAGATGCTTGAAATTTTCACAGAATATCTAGTTTTATAATTACTTCAATAGTAAATAATAAAATTAAAATAAAATATCCCTCAATATTCCATACAGTACGGAACCCTCCGTGCGCGAGTCCTACTCGTACTTGGCCGATTATTTTACTACTTTAACTTAGGAACTGTGGCTCTGTAGATAATTGCTCGAAGTACGGCATGAATTGTGCCCACAAAGGTGAACGTGCCTGCACTGAAATAGCTCGATACGCTTTATAGGCCACATCATACAAGTCGTCGGATGTGAAGTTAGCTACAAGCTGCGCGAAACCCGATCAACGCGCAGCTTTATGTGAGCTCCAGTCAGGATTGGATATTGCGCGGCTTGTAGCTAACTTCACATCACATCCGCTGACTTGTATGATTCGGCCTGTACCCCATTTCAAAGTGAATATTCTGAATCCAACGCCTGCTAAATATATAAGGCTTACAGAAACTCAATGCTAATAGAAAACTGTAGGCGTTAAGGAGTACGACGTATCGTACGTGCTTAACGCAAACAAACGTTGTTGTGTTACTTTTTCAGAATAGAACAAATACCTAGAGGTAGTATTATTATATATCAGTCAAGCCAGAATAAACATATTGACTACGGTGTAGAGTAGTACTTTCATAGCCTGGAGCATCGCCGTAGGGTTGCGAGTCTGTCCATTTTTTTAACCCCCGACGCAAAAGAGGGGTGTTATAAGTTTGACGTGTCTGTGTGTCTGTCTGTCTGTCTGTCTGTGGCATCATAGCGCCCGAACCACTGAAGCGATTTCAGTTTTGGATGAAAGGAGACTTAATCGAGAGTGTTCTTAGCTATGTTTTATAAAAATCGATTGAGCCGTTTAAGAGTTATGGTGGGTTAAAGTGGGGATGGAAGAACCAAAATTCTACAAATGTGCCCAAAATGGTTGTCAATGTGTCGGGGGTTTTTTAAATTTTTAATTTATAGTAATTATTGTAGAATTCATTTCGGAGAGTGTGCATCAAAGCTGCACGACCTTATCCTACCATCCCCTTTTTACTACAGGACAAGTAGGAGGACGCCACATTACCACCCCTACACTGTCGATTATCCTTCAATACGTACAAAGCGGTTTGAATCAACAATTCTGATTCGTACCGCCAGGGAATGGAACAGTCTTCCTGCTTTCCTGTTTCCTAAGAGATATAATCCAAATCTTCTAAGTCTGCGTGGTTCATCTTCGACCACAACGTCGCTTACCATCAGGCGAGTTGGTGGTCAAGCGCGGCCTTATTCGCGTTAAAAAAAGGAAAAACTTGCTTTTGACTCTTAGATACTAAAAAATCTTGCCAAATTTATCGAAATCGGCTGATAATTAGCGGGCCAGTATTTTCCCCCTTTTTGAGGTAAATACCCCCCCACATACAATAGCCTAAAATCGCCGACGACACAAAAATCCGTTAATACACAGAACCTGTGTACCAAGTTTCGTCGAGATTCGTTGACAAATACGACCTGTAGACGAAAACGAACATCTGGACAGACGAAAGCCAAATCTGAAGTTAATCTGAAGACCGTCGCTGCGGTCAAAAAGTTGTGTGCAGGACGGTTGACTGATTTCTTGAAAATTATAGTGTTATAGTCAATAAAATGTACTTACGGGCTTAGGTTAGTAAAATGTAATTCATAATCCTGCGTATTTGTTTTTAGGGTTCCGTACCCAAAGGGAAAAAAAGGGACCCTATTACTAAAACTCCGCTGTCCATCTGTCTGTATGTCACCGGGCTGTATCTCATGAATCATGATAGCTAGGTAGCTGAAATTTTCACAGATGATGTATTTTTGTCGCCGCTATAACAGTAATTACTAAAAATTGTATAAAATAAATATTTAAGGGGGGCTCCCATACAACAAACGTGATTTTTAGGAGTTTTTTTTTTGCTCGCTATCAATAACGGCAAAAGGAATGTGGCTTCCATACGGCACGGCACCCTTCGTGTGCGAGTCCGACTCGCACTTGGCCGATTTTTTATGTGTGAGGAGATTGTAAAATAAAAACTTGCAATGTATCTTTCATACTTCTAATCTCTGGAAAAAGTAGGGCTGAAAATCAGCAGGACCAAGACAGAACATCTGTTTTGTGATTTCGGGGGTCCGTCCAGTTTTACCCCGATTGCCTTAGATGGTGTATCCCTTCTAGTCTGCTCCGACTTCCGGTACCTCGGCTCTATCATTCAAAGTGACGGCGACATCGACCGGGATGTTACTAGCAGGATAAACGCAGGTTGGATGAAATGGCGACAGGTTACTGGAACAACTTGCGATCCGCGGATGCCCCTTAAATTAGAAGGGAACATTTATAAAAGCATCATGAGACCTGTCGTATTGTATGGATCAGAGTGTTGGGCCACCAAAGGGGAAAAATTAAAGGAAATTGCATGCAGCGGAGATGAGAATGCTGAGATGGATGTGCGGAGTGACGAGGATGGATAAAATTAGAAATGAATATGTTAGGGGAAGTCTGAAAGTAGCGCCAGTGACTGAGAAATTAAAGAGTGGCAGGCTGTCTTGGTATGGTCATATAATGAGAAGGGAGGATAGTCATGTCACAAAAAGAACTCTTAATATGATGGTGAGTGGCAAAGCGGAAGGGGAAGACCAAGAAAAGTGTGGATAAATTGTGTGTAAGATGACATGCGAGAGAAAGGAGTTGATGATGAGATGACGAATGATAGAGTGAAGTGGCGAAAGGAAACGTGCTGTGCCGACCCCACCTAGTGGGATAAGGGCAAGATGATGATGATTTTATCTTTCATACTTCGTATCACGAATCCCTCTACTGAAATATATGTTCCAAGCAACAGTTTGTACAATCTAAGCCAACAAAATTGTAAAGTCCACAGCATTTTAAAATATAGGTCAGTGTAAATTGCAGTTACGTAGGCAGGTCACTACGGCAAACAGCGCCAAAGCTATACGCATTGCCGTATGACGACACCTTTGCCCTATTGCCGTAAAATCTGCCGTACTGCCGTGGTTCTGAATACGGTGGATACTCCTAAAGCGGTCGTATAGCCAACTAAGGTAGCGCTCGCACAATAAACATAATAATTATTTTTCGCAAAAAATAGCATGACCGACTTCAACCGTGTACAGAATTCGCGAATATTTCGCACGGATCGATGTAGCATTTTTTACATTATTGTTGATTCATCAAAAATGGCTGAGATGATTTCAATAAATTTTTAATGGGACCAATTTCGAAGTATATTTATTCTAATTAAAAAAGAATTATTGAAATCGGACTACTACGAAAAAAGTTATGCGTGGTTATACATAAAATAATCGGCCAAGTACGAGTCGGACTCGCGCACGGAGGGTTCCGTACTGTATGGGAGCCCCCCATAAATATTTATTTTATTTTAATTTTATTATTTATTATTGAAGGGAATCTAAAATTAAATATTCTGTGAAAATTCAAGCATCTACCTGGTACCATTATTAATATAGAGCGAAAAATGTCAAAAAATTCAGGTTTGTTGTATGGGAGCCCTCCTTAAATATTTATTTTATTTTGTTTTTAGTACTTGTTGTTACAGCGGCAACCGAAATACATCATCTGTGAAAATTTCAGCTGCCTAGCTATCATGGTTCATGAGATACAGCCCGGTAACAGACGGACAGACATACTGACGGACAGACGGACAGACGGACATCGAAGTCTTAGTAATAGGGTCCCGTTATTCCCTTTGGGTACGGAACCCTAAAAAATAATATAGGACGCGTCGAGTTGAGTACCTCCCCCGTTACGTCGGTCAAAAAATAACATGTGAAATTCCAAAACCTAAGTGACGACGCACGTAAAATTACACATGTTTTGTAGTAGATATTTTTTTAATGAACAAACGTACTCGCTCAATTTAAATATAGATATACTACTAAAAAGGTAAAGTTTGTGAGGTTGTAGGGGGTAATCTCTGGATCTACTGAACCGATTTTGAAAATTCTTTTACCAATAGAAAGCCACATTATTTGTGAGTGTCATAGGCTACAAAGTAAGCGCGGGCGAAGCCGCGGGCAAAAGCTAGTATTAAATAAAATCAAACGCTTCTTCAATACATGTTATGTTACATAAATCATTATAATTGAAGCAACACATAAAAATAATCATTATTTTTCGCAGAAAATTGCACCGACTTCCACCGTGTACAGAAATCGAATACTTACTTAGTTTCCACGAATCGATGTGACATCCACTACATAGTTTGGGCAGTTTTGCGTCGGACACTTTTTTTGCACGATTATGACTCTATAGGTATTTGCTCGAAGCCTACTTATGTGAAATTTGCATTTCTTAAAATCGATCCTCAGTTTTAGAGCGTCTTTATTAAAAAACAAATAATAATAATAAAACTCTAGTAAATAAACTAAATCTGGATTTAGATAAATATCAAGGTAAACAAAATAAATGTCTAGGATTTTCTAATTTGTGGATGCATTCATAAATACGAAAGATATTTGCATAGGCAATGCTTCCATAATTGGCTTTCTGACCTACATTATTCAAAAGTAGAGCAGGGAGATGTCCCTCACGTACGCACTTTTCAGTATACAACAACCCCGATTACAAAGGCTCCCGCGTAATTATATTAGCTAAATAGCATAGTTCTGTTTCTTTTTCACTTTAGGCGTTCGATAGAGAGAACGCTTTTTACGTTGCTATTTAATTTACGCTGGTACCTCTGTAATCGGGCTTTATAAGGCTCTATCGTAGTTAAATTGGCAATTTAGAATATTTCTGTTTCTTTTTCACCATAGGCATTTGATAGAGAGAACACTTTTACGTTGCTATTTTTACGATGGAGCCTTCATAATTGGGCCTAATATTACATAAATAAGGAATACACACATAAAATAAAACAATAACACACAAGCAGCCATTATTAGGTCACTGGTCACTGAAATGCCAGCTATGATTTATCACCTTTTCCTTGCGTACGTCAAAATGTATCCCTACCATTGACATTATACCAAAGAATATATAATAATACTACGATTATACGACAAACTCTGCTCTCTGATTGGCCGAGAGCAACGGCCATTTTAATAAGTGGCGAATAATTGACCAGATTTTAAAATTCGAACGGTCGCACTGCGGCCAACCCCGTGACCTTAGTGCAGCATTCTAGATCAAAAAATCACAGCGAATTCTTTAGCCTTTTTCGAGGCTTTCGCTGAGCTGTTTGTGCTACAATTTTTCACTTAAACTTTAGGTCGTAAGGTTCAAATTCGGTTTCCTCTTCCTGATGGCTTTGATCATGCTCTTTTGGCACAATACTCGACCCTGTTGTCTTTGTTGTAGGACCGAGTTTTGCCTGAAGATTTTTCAACGATATGGCGCATTGCCGTTGTGACGTCATACTGCGTAAGGCGGGAAAATGGGTCAGTAGGTTTACAGTACGGTAGCCAGTTTAAAGAGTCCTCCAGTTTGGAAGTGTAGTAGTATATTCCGAGGGTCTATGTAACTTGGTAGCTTAGTACGCAGGTTTTGGAATTGATTCATCAAATGATAGATGTCCTTGTAAGAGCTGGTCTAATGTCTTCGTAGTCGATATAATTTCTTTTCTAAAGCCTTCGGTAGGAAATCAATAATTTCAAGGCTTAACGTGGTAGAGCGTGAAGAATTTATTATGATTCTATTAATTTCTATTTTTATTTGCAATTAGTGCCTGAGCCCTTCTGGGCACTTCTGGCTTTTGTTCAGATAGTACAATTATTATTTACCTATAACTAGCAGCGCCCCGCGGTTTTACCCGCGTTGTGCCCGTTCCCGTGGGAATTTCGGGAATTTTTATACATATAAACCTTCCTCTTGAATCACTCTATCCATTAAAAAAAAACCGCATCAAAATCCGTTGCGTAGTTTTAAAGATTTAAGCATACAGACAAACAAACAAACAAACAAACGAAAATAGCGACTTTATTTTATACTATGTAAGGATAAGGATGTACAGAATAAGCTCCTAAGTGGATGCTAATTGATTAGGAATAACCCTGTATACCTACGTAGGGAAATAGAAATACGTAGATAGACGACGGACATATTATGGAACTAGCAGCGCCCCGCGGTTTTACCCGCGTTGTGCCCGTTCCCGTGGGAATTTCGGGAATTTTATACATATAAACCTTCCTCTTGAATCACTCTATCCATTAAAAAAACCGCATCAAAATCCGTTGCGTTGTTTTAAAGATTTAAGCATACAGACAAACAAACGAAAATAGCGACTTTATTTTATACTATGTAAGGATAACCATATTATTGTCGTAATTAAGTTATTTACCAAATTATACCTACTTAAGACCAACATTGAAAACAGATATGACATGAGGTACCTACTTTAGTCGAAGGTCATACATTTTGTAGAGATCAGCTGATGTCTGTGTCCGTCACCGTCCGTGGTCGTCGGCTGTGCGTGATGATCCGCAGAATCACGCACCGTGGGACCCAAGCTTTAGACCGACGAAACGGGGTAGGTACTCAATTCGACGTGTATATTTTTTTTATGTATAACCACGCATAACTTTTTGCGTAGTGGTCTGATTTCATTAATTTTTTTTTATTGGAAAGAGTATACTTTGAAATTTGTCCCATGTAAATTTATTCTAAATCGGCGGAGCCATTTTTGATAAAACAACAATAATGTGAAAATGCTACATCGATCCGTGCGAGCGGATTGAAGTCGGTCGTGCTATTTTTTGCAAAAAAATAATTAGTAATAATTTCACGTCGCAACGTTTTTGGCATGAATATAGTTCAGAGTGACATTAGGCTACTTTATATCCCGAAAAACTTAATGGTTCCTATGGGATAGTACAAAAATCGAAATATCACGCGGGCCAAGCCGCGGACAAAAGCTAGTGGAAGAATAAATTGAAAAATCTGCAATTTTTCATTGTTCGTTGAGTCTGCGTTCACCTCAAAATAACCGGGCAAGTGCGAGTCGGGCTTTCCATACTGTATGACCCCCTTAGTAAATTTTATTTTAATTTTAATTATATATTTTAGAAGAGATTATACAACTTAATATTCTGTGAATATTTCAAGCATTTTCCTGTCTCCGTTATTAATATCGAGCGAAGAACGCTTAAAAATACAGGTTTATTGTACGGGACCCTAATTTTTTTCTGTTTTTAGTATTTGTTGTTAAAGCGGCAACTGAAATACGTCATTTGTGAAAATTTCAACGTTCTAGCTATCACGGTTCATGAGATACAGCCTGGTGACAGACAGACGGACCCTCCGTGAAGTCTCAGTAATAAGATTCCGTTTTTACCCTTTGGGTACGGAACCCTAAAACATAATTGATTTAATATTTTTTCTCCATTGTTGCAGGAACGCAGTGGACTGGACAACATGCGGTCACTAGAGCACTACCTCACAGACATTATGCGAGCAGACACCTCAGAACACATGAAAGGTGAGTCGTGCTGCATCCTCGACCACGTCTCTTAGTGACCTAGCAAAAGTCTCCGTTTTAACACTGTCGGTCAAGGTGTGTTGGTTTTCGACTACAGGTCGCACCGACTGCCTCGGTGTCTCAGTGGTTAGTGAACCTGACTTCTGGATCAAAGAGGCGTGGGTTCGATCCCCACCCAGGGCAAGTATTTATGTGATGAACATAGGTGTTTGCTCTGTGTCTGGGTGTTATTTAGGTACTATCTATATAAGTAGGTATGTATTTAAAAATATGTACATGTAGTTTTTTTTTTTATTCTATATTTTTTTTGGGAGCTTTTGGACCGCAAGTCTATGCCAGCCCCATCGTACCCTTATAAGTACAAGCTTATTACATATTATAGACATAGATATATTAATACATACATACTAAGATATAATAAGTACATGTAGTTTACCAGTCTCTGAAAGCCATATCACAAGCTATATTGCTTAGTTTGGGGTCAGAGACCGTGTGTAAGATGTCCCCCAATATTTATTTATTAATTTATTTATTTTTCAACGAATCTCGATTAAACTTGGTACTTAGCATCGTGGGCTCCCCTACCACAATTCGTTTTCTGGAATTTATGTACCGAATTTAATACGACGGGCTTTTCGGTGAAGGAAAAAATCGTAAAGCAACCTGCGTACGTCCGGAGAAGAAATTCGATGGCGTACGTGAAACCACCAACCCGCACTGAGGCAGCGTGGTGGAAATGACCCTAACAAATTTCGTGAGTAGGCAGTGAACTATTAAAACGCCTGTACAGTACAGTATAATACAATTAGGATATTGGTGAAACTTATATTAGGATGTCAACAACATAACCTTTTGTTTTTGGGCAGTCGGGCAAAAATAACCCAATACAAACTATGTAGTTAATCTGTACGTGACAAACAACAGTATAACATCATGCTGCCTCTAATATGTTAACCATGACTTCCTTTTTAGCGAGTGTACCACAGGGTTACCAGTGTTCAGTTTTATATTTCCTTCGGGACGCAGTACTTACCTACCTACCATAGAAAAGTCCACTATCCCAATCGTATACCAATAGATAAAAATCGCCCAAGTGTGAGTTGGACTCGCGCACGAAGGGTTCCGTACCCTATGGGAACCCCCTTAGCCCCATTTCAAGCGTCTACCTGTTGCCGTTATTAATATGGAGCAAAAAAATCCTAAAAAATCAATAATATGCCAAGTACGAGTCGGACTCGCGCACTGAGGGTTCCGTACTGTATGGGAGCCCCTTAAATATTTATTTTATTTTAATTTTATTATTTATTATTGAATTGAATATAAAACTAAATATTCTGTGAAATTTTCATGCATCTACCTATTACCATTATTAATATAGGACGAAAAACATCTAAAAAATCAGGTTTGTTGTATGGGAGCCCCCCACTTCCGACACTTGGGCGTTTGTAGGGTTCCGTATCCAAAGGGAAAAACGGGACCCTATTACTAAGACTTCGATGTCCGTCTGTCCGTCTGTCTGTCTGTCTGTCCGTCTGTCACCGGACTGTATCTCATGAACCATGATAGCTAGGCAGCTGAAATTTTCACAGATGATGTATTTCGGTTGCCGCTATAATAACAAATACTAAAAATAAAATAAAATATAAATTTAAGGGGGCTCCCATACAACAAACCTGAATTTTTAAACGTTTTTTGCTCTATATTAATAATGGTACCAGGTAGAGGCTTGAAATTTTCACAGAATGTTTAGTTTTATATTCCCTTCAGTAATAAATAATAAAACTATAATAAAGTAAATATTTAAGGGGGGCTCCCATACAGCACGGAACCCTCCGTGCGCGAGTCCGACTCGTACTTGGCCGATTTTTAGTATATTTGTTGTTATAGCGGCAACAGAAATGCATCATCTGTGAAAATTTCAGCTGTCTAGCTGTCACGGTTCATGAGATACAGCCTGATGTTAGATAGACAGACATACGGACGGACAGCGGAATCTTAGTAATTGGGTCCCGTTTTTACCCTATGGGTACGGAACCCTAAAAAAGCTACTGTTTATTATATACCCCTGTAGTTATTGTCTCCGTCCCAATTCGAATAGAAATTCCCACTATTTCGGGGAAATTCTCCACGAATCGTAACGTCAGCAAACTAGGCAGCTCTCAGGTAGGGTTAGAGCCGAAATCGACGCGTAATTGCTTTCAACTTGACACAGTTTGTTTTGTTGACCGTACTCGTCAGCATTGGTAAGGCGTTATGAGGCTAGAGTTGCTGGATGTGTCATCATTTTTTTTTGCTATTAACTTTTAACTAGTTTAAAACTTTTAATTGAAATAGTTTAAAAAGATTTTTCTGTCAGCTATAATAGGCCCAAATTTAAAAGCGCCATCTTAATTTTAATATCAATTTAAAATGTTTCCGTTTCTTTTTCACCATAATTATGTATTTGAAAGAGAGAAATATATTTTATATTGCTATTAAATTTACGATGACGCCTTTAAAATTGGGCCTAATGTCCTGACAAAAAAGGGTTTTTTAAGTCCCATTTTGCATGTCTCTAAGTACCTATCTATTTGTTTGTGTGTTTGTCAGTGGCATCATAATCTTTTAAATGACTGATTTTAATTCAGATTTTTCGTTTGAATATTTATACATAAACAGAAAAGTAGCATACAGTTGTTTCCGTATGGTGTGCCTACTTATATTTTTGTAAAGCACCCCTAGCGAAAACGAGGAAAAATGTTATCCACACGAAAACAATAATAGTTTTCGTTTACTTTAAAAACTCGCGCTCGGGCTGCTATGAAGACTAATTATGTAAGAGCTTCCAGAGAAATAGTTGAAACAGTTTTTGAGAACCAATTAACCCTGAAAACGGCTAAACGAAGATGCAATAGGCAGATTTGTCCGTAACAACCATAAACTACTTCCACAGTAAAGTGTTTTTTCTTTGAGCGTAGTTCGCCTCTGCCACTTCCATGTGAGCTAGCTCCGCGGTATTACACAACACGTATTGTATCGTGACGCGACCTTGTACGTTTGTCGCACTGATTTCTGCACTAACACGACCAAACTATTGTCACCTGTCAACATGTAAATGAAAAGAGAGGGAATAAGCTTTAAGATTTTTTTTAGTAAAAGGGTGGGGGAGGGGGATCTTGCGTCTCAGCATATAATAATATGTCGCTCATGAAGACACGATTGTCAACTGTCAAAAATCAAAATGAGTTTTTACTTTGAAAAGAGGGGGAGGATTCAAAAACAGAAACTTCATCAACTATGCTTTAACTAAGTGGATTATATTGTTTAGAACCTAAAATTACTTCTTAAACAACATCAAACAATGTGTTTGTCTACCGGTGTCGGATCCTTAAGCGGTGGCTTTGCCATATATGGCAAATTTTGAATAACTTTTACTGTGGGATCAAATCTGAAAACGCAAAAAAAAACAGCTTTTCCATACTTTTTGTCGAAAGTCTATAAATAATCGGCCAAGTACGAGTCGGACTCGCGCACGGAGGGTTCCGTACTGTATGGGAGCCCCCCTTAAATATTTATTTTATTGTAATTTTATTATTTATTTTTGAAGTGAATATAAAACTAAATATTCTGTGAAAATTTCAAGCATCTACCTGTTATCACTATTAAAATAGAGCGAAATACGTCTAAAAAATCAGGTTTGTTGTATGGGAGCCCGCCTTAAATATCTATTTTATTTTCTTTTTAGTATTTGTTGTTATAGCGGCAATAAAAATACATCATCTGTGAAAATTTCAGCTGCCTAGCTATCATGGTTCATGAGATACAGCACGGTGACAGACGGACAGACGGACATCGAAGTCTTAGTAATAGGGTCCCGTTTTTACCCTTTGGGTACGGAACCCTAAAAATCGTACGGAACAGCAGTTTTTTTACGTTTTTCACATTTGGCCCCATAGAAAAGTTGTTCAAAAGCCATAGATGTCACCGCTTAAGGCTCCGACACCGGCATACAAACACATTATATATTCGTTGAGCGTACTTCGCTGCTGCCGCTTCCATATGAGCTAGCTCTGCGGTATTACACAACACGTATTGTATCGCGACCTTGTACGATTGTCGCGCTGATTTCTGCACTAACACGGGCGAGCGACTGTCAGGTGCCGCGCTGTAGTCGAACGCTTTTCCAACAGTTTGCGAACTAAGCAATTACAAAAAGGAGGAGGCTCTATGTTCGTCTGTATGTATTTTTTTGTGTATGTTCATCGATAATGTGAACCGAATCGAAAAACAACTTTTTATATCCAAAATTGTAAGGTCATGAGTAATAATTATTTTTCGCAAAAAAAAGGCAAAACCGCCTTCCATGGTGTACAAATATTTCGCTCAAATTGTTTACATTATTGTTGATTTTTCTAAAACGGAGCATAGGTACTACCTACATTTAAATTTTACCAAAATCGGCTGAGCCGTAAATGGGACCACCTCGGGAGTATAGGTACACTACCTATACTCCCGAGGTGGCAAAAATCGGCTGAGCCGTTTTTTGAAAAATCAACAATTATGTAAACAATTCGAGCGAAATATTCGAATTTTGTACACGATGGAAGGCGGTTTTGCCTTTTATTGGGAAAAAATTAATTATGACCATACAATTTTGGATGTTGATTCTCCTCCACAGGTCGCATTTTTCAACAAATCTTGGCGCAACTTGATACTCAGGCTCGATACAGGGTTACTGGTAATCAATTAGCATCCTTTTAGGGGCTTATTCTGTACATCAAAACTAACAACTTTTGTTCTGCGGTTTTTGTCACAACTGTAAAAAAACAGGTGTTGCATACACTTTGTCGAGTGCGAACGATATTTTTCTACGGAACAGCTATATTTTTTTGAGATTTGATAAAAGTCGCAGAACAAAAGTTGTTAGTTTTGATGTACAGAATAAGCCCCTAAAAGGATGCTAATTGATATATCAACAATATTATCATAATATGATCAATTGATATATCTACAATATTATCATAATATGATATTTGTCATAATATGATAATATTGTAGATATATCAATTGAGGAGATAGTGTAGCTTTCCAACAGTGAAAGAATTTTTCAAATCGGTTCAGTAGTGGAGCCTATTCAATATATCTACCAATATTATAAAGAGGAAAGATTTAGTTGTTTGTTTGCATTGAATAGGCTCCGAAACTACTGAACCGATTTGAAAAATTCTTTCACTGTTGGAAAGCTACACTATCTCCGGCGAACATAGACTATATTAATAATAATCTGCCAAGTACGAGTCGGACTCGCGCACGAAGGGTTCCGTACTGTATGGGATCCCTCTTAAATATTTATTTTATTTTAATAAGTTATTATTAAAGTAAGCATGCAGCTAAATATTCTGTGAATATTTCAAGCATCTACCTGTTACCACTATTGATATCGACCAAAAAAAATAGATTTGTTGTATGGGAGCCCCCTTAAATATTATTTTTATTCTATTTTTAGTTGTGATAGTTATTTGTTACTATAGCGGCAATAGAAATGTATCATCTGTGAAAATTTCAGCTTTCTAGCTATAGCGGTTCATGAGATACAGCCTGGAGACAGACGGACAGCAGAGTCTTAGTAATAGGGTCCCGTTTTTACCCTTTGGGTACGGAACCCTAATTAGGGATCCTTACTATTTGTCTTCTTTAGCGAATAGTACGCGGGCGAAGCCGGGATGGGCAGCTAGTTCTTAAATATTTTGAATGACCACTGAATTACTAGGATTTCAGAAGGATTTTGTGAAAAAAGTCCAATAGTTTGAAAATGACGACATTTTAGAAAATTCTTCTGAAATCTAAATATTTCAGAAGTACTTTTTATGATAAACATTTCAAAAATTCGTCGCGGATGCAGGATTCGAACCCTGCGTCTTCGGATCACTAGCCCGACGCTCTAAACCACTGAGCTAACCCGCTATAATTTTTGAAATGTTTATCATAAAAAGTAACTCTTTGAGATAAACCTAGTGTGGGATGCACTATAAAATTAAAATCATTTCATTTCAGAAGTAATTCAAAAAAGTCATTCTTTGTAAAAAAATCCAATAATTTGGAACTACTGAATTCGACTAAGTATTTTAGTGATGTGATGTGCCTAAATGCATGATAATGATAACTAACTAATTCCCAACACTACGCTGTATTTTCAAACAACAGGGATGTACTCAGGACACTTTTTAAGGGCCAGGAGATTTTATTGATTAAAAATTTAAATTTAGAAAATTATAATTTTAGAAAACTATAACATATAGAGTAGGTATGTTTTTCAGATCACAATTGTTTTGTTTAGATTATACGATTGTGCATGTCTAAGTGCATATAACATGACATAAACGCACCTTCCTCAAATCTTACAAAGAGCTAGAGCTACTAGGATATGTCAAGTTATTTTTTTAAGGATTTATCTGAATTTAGTAACACATAAATAGACCTTGTAGACAACAGAAATCCGCTTCTATTTTCTCTCTCCTTACCTTTACCGCTAAAGTGTTTATTTGCCTGACATTTCAGCGTTTGGCTCGCTATACGAATCGCAGTCAAAAATAACCACGAAGCATAGACAAATCTAACCCAAGCATCTCGTGACAGCAACCTATACCTACTTATAGAAAACAAATAAACAGACCATTATTACCTGACCTCCCGCTCTCTCACAGGCAAACTAAATCACATTTCTATGCTAATTGGCTACCAAAGGACACGGCGTGCACCTACCGAAATTACACTGTCAAATCGAGTTGACGTTCCAACTTTAAATGATGTTTAAAAACAGGTGTGTATTCGAAACGGTCGGGCTGTAGCTAGACAAATAAGCTGCCGAATTGAGAAGGTCCGTTACTGTTGTATTTTGGCTAGTGAGTTAGTGACGCCAAAATAAGTCGGTTAATCTCGATAGTAGCAGAGCATCTCTACGGGACGATGTCAGTAGGGAAAAGCGCGCGAGCGTAGCGCATGCGGCGCGTTTGAGTTTTAAAAATTTAAATTTAGAATCGTGGGCGTATCGCGTTCGGTCTATTTTCGTAAAAAAAATATTTATTGTGCGTGCTTACTGGAGTGCAGTGACCTCAGTAGTGGTGTGTGTTTTTTTAACACAAGGTAAAGAAAAGTGGAAAATTAGAAGATACTCGTATTACGTAGTTTTGTATTTATTTACACAAGGCTGAAAACTGTTTGCGCGTGATGACTGAAAAGGCTCGGATACAATTGGTTCCACAATTTACACATTTTTCGCATAATTATCGAGTAAATAACTATATTTTAACAGTTTTGCGATTATGTACAGAAGTAATGAATGAAATAATATTATTTATTAATAAAATAGAGCTCAAAACTATCTGAAAATGCAATGACTCAATATTTACAATTAGGAATAAGTAAATAGTTAATCCCACAAAAACATTTTCCCGTAAAATGGGACCTAGACGAGACTACAGTTCGCACTATCAAAATGTTATAAGATCTCATGTAGAGCTAGATGCTTGGCTCTACATGAGATCTTATATAAGTTATACTTATATAAATCATACTAAAACTATAAAGTATTAAAGTATGAAAACATAAAACTTAATCATAACTTTACAGTTTTCGGAACTTCGATATATAAATGAATATGTAAAAACAGCTCCCTAATCACGTCGGGGAAAAAATAGAAAAGAGAAACAAAAATACTCTACATGACTTAACTCTACAAGCATTTACTTCACAAACTACACCATAGTCCATATTACACGACTTGGCTGTTTCGCTTAGCTGTTCGTGGGTAGGCATATGTTCAACAGTGGGCGATTTAAAGTTGGAAACATGTAATTGTACATTTTTTACATGGTAATTAATTTGGATTTCTTTTTATTTTTCGGGTAAAAAGTTCAAAAAGTTTTCGAAAAAAATTTAATTGCTGCATCCTCGATCGCATCAATCAATAACACTTTATTCCACAACCTCAGCAAAAACTAATACAAGGTCACTAAATAGTGGCCATTTATCATCATTATGAACAAATTTTACTATGGAGACAACTTAGAATTCGGGGGTTAGCATCACTATCACTACATAGTATAAAACAAAGTCGCTTCCCGCTGTCTGTCCCCATGTATGCCTATATCTTAAAGAGAGAAACTACACAACCGATTTTTATGCGGTATTTTTTAATAGATAGAGTGATTCAAGAGGAAGGTTTATATGTATAATACACCTGTGCGAAGCCGGGGCGGGTCGCTAGTCATAGTATAAGTTGTTCATAATGATGGTCTGAACCACCGTTAATACAGTTCTAAATAACCATACATAAAGAAACCTCCGTTTTGCGAAGTTGGCTAAAACATATTTCAAAATTGTCACAAGATCTCGATCTGCGATCTGTGTTCGCTCGTCACTATTGTCTAACGTGTCTAATTACCGCTGAAAGACGAGGACAAAAACCGCTCAAGGTCAGAAAAAACAATTGTTGGGAAAAAATCTTGGACTGACATTGAAATCTTCAAAATCAGATGTCTTTGTAACTTGCGAGTAAATAGCCTTATAATTTTTACCAAGTATTCTATAACAAGTGTAAAGGACACGACCACAAAATGTATGGAGTCTGGTATAAAAATAATCAATAATTTATTTTTGGAAAAAATGGCACACCGCCTTCCATCGTGTACAAAATTCGAATATTTCATTCGAATCGTTTACTTTATTGTTGATTTTTCAAAAACGGCTCAGCCCATTTTTGTAAAATTTAAATGGGACCGCCTTGGGAGTATAACCTTTCGAACTATAAAATAATTTTTCTATTCGGTTCACAATTGGCGAAATTATCGATGAACATACACAAAAAAACATGCATACAGACGAACATAGAACCTCTTTCGTTTTGGAAGTCGGTTAAAAATCTAAGTTACAGATGTAACGCATGTTGTGCTTAGATAACATGCGAGAACGTAGATCTTTTTCTGAGTCTATTACATTAGTTAAAATCAAAATACCTATAGAGCCCTCCGATATTTTCAAAATTAATTTTGAATTTCTTAGAATAAATATCTAATATATTTATATATTTGACAGAAATAGTAGTTTATTTCTGGCTGATTAAGCAACCTTGAAATAGCTAAAAATAAAAGCATTTTCATCGATTATACCCAATTCTTAATGATTTTTTTGAAATGTTGCCCAACGGGATGCGCCAACTTTTTATGAATTTTAGAATTTTAGCAAAATATGACATAAGTATGGAATATAAATCTTGTAAATGTAAATGCAAGTAAAATAAGGATGGAAGCACATTAATATGGCTAAAACAGAAAAAATGTGAGCTATATTTCCATTTTCCACACAATTTCAAAATGGAGGGATGAAAAATATAAAAAAATATTGATATAAAATATTGAAAAATTTTTAGACATTTTTGAGAAGCCCGCAAAGCAAGCTTTCAAACGATGCATAATCATCTTGGTTAGATTTTTCCAGTTTTTCTCTGAATAATATACCTTTTGTGGACGTATCTTTTTGGAAACATTCGGCTGAAATACAGCGTAATTTAAAATATTCATTACCATTTAGCCTAGCTAGAATGTAGCAGTGCACTACACTCGTATAACCAACCTCGTATTATGGGGCCAATCCGAAATTCGTAGAAATTTGTAAATTTACCACCTAAAAGATGGACTGATAACTTCGTCAAGACCGCAGGTTCGCACTGGATGCGAACCGCTTCCAACCGGTCTTATTGGAAATCTATAGAAGAGGCCTGTGTCCAACAGTGGAAGTCTAATGGATGAAATGACTACGACGGCGAACCCGAAATTTGAGCAAAAATCTGCTACAACGTTGCAATTACTAATTAATAATAGTCAATAGCTTTTGTTTAGTTTTGCCTGTCCCAGTGTCAAATCAAATATGTTTCCAACTGAGCTGAAATTTTGCATTAATATGTAAATTGAATGACGACGCAATTACTATAAGTACTTACTTATAACGTTGAGCTGATGCAATGATAGATCCATCATCACTATCACTACATAGTATAGAACAAAGTCGCTTCCGCTATCCCCATGTCCCCATGTATGCTTACATCTTTAAAACTACACAACGGATTTTGATGCGGTTTATTTTAATAGATAGAGTGATTCAAGAGGAAAGTTTAAATATAATAAACCTGTGCAAAGCCGGAGCGGGTCGCTGGTTAGACATTATAATTTTATTCAACAATAAAAATATTGAATAAAATTATATTGTCATCAGAACTAAAAGTACCAATTGTCAGATCAATCGGTCGACGGGAAATGAGTCAAATTACAATTACCTACTAGATTTGACCCAAAAAACATACGGGTGAAGCTAAATGAAACCGTTTAATAAGTCATTCACAATTGATTGCTAAAAAACTTAAATAACATAGGTGTTTGCTCTGTGTCTGGGTGTTATTTAGGTACTATCTATATAAGTATGTATTTAAAAATATGTATATGTAGTATATCAGTCTCTGGCAGCCATATCACAAGCTATGCTTAGTTTGGGGTCAGAGACCGTGTGTAAGATGTCCCCTAATATTTATTTATTTAACATAAAACAATAAACTAAAATTATATTTTCCCATACAATTTTTTTAGTAGTTTTTTTAGCTCGCTATTAATAATGCCAAGAGAAATGGTGCTAAAGGGGCTCCAAAACGGTACGGAATCTTTCGTGCGCGAGTCCAACTCGCACTTGGCCGATTTTTTATCGTGCCGGGATTCGAGCCCGCACCGCGCGGCCTCGCTACGGTTTCTCTTGCGCCATCGTTGCCCAACGCTGCCGATGCCACTGCAACCATTGTGTGTCGGGTCAAGGTCGGCTTGTGATTGATTGAGTTCAATCAATAATGATTCATCTTTGTTATTTTTGTTTCATTTGATATGAGATGACGATGAGTGATTTGCAAACGTTTTTAGGGTTCCGTACCCAAAGGGAAAAACGGGACCCTATTACTAAGACTTCGATGTCCGTCTGTCCGTCTGTCACCGGGCTGTATCTCATGAACCATAATAGCTAGGCAGCTGAAATTTTCACAGATGATGTATTTCTGTTGCCGCTATAACAACAAATACTAAAAAGAGAATTAAATAAATATTTAAGGGGGGCTTCCATACAACAAACCTGAATTTTTGGACGTTTTTCGCTCTATATTAATAATAGTAGCAGGTGGATGCTTGAAATTTTCACAGAATACTTAGTTTTATATTCACTTCAATAATAAATAATGAAATTAAAATAAAATAAATATTTAAGGGGGGCTCCCATACAGTACGGAACCCTCCGTGTGCGAGTCCGACTCGTACTTGGCCGATTATTATTTTTTATAATTTTATTTATTTAGTTGTTCATATGCGAGCAGTGTATACTGATGTGCCTATATCAAGCAGAGTCGAATAAAATTAGTATTTATCTGTCAAATATTTTTTTTCCTTCTTTATCCAAAGGTCCAGTCTATTCTTATAAGAGTATGTGTTTATAGTTTTTGCTGAGATTACATCCTCAGGCAACCTATTCCAATTGTAGACAACTCTATTGCAGAGGATGTGGTGTGCAGTGTTGGTTTGTGATGGTGTAGGTGTAGGCTGTAAGAGGAATTTATGACGTCTGCTATCGCGCATATTTTCCCTCAAGGTGTACATGTCGTGAATATCCGGAAGAATATAGAAGCCATTGAGAATTTTGAATTTTGACGTGATAACGTCTTACAAATCGATGAGCGCCGGTTGCACGCACGAAAAAGTAAGGTTGTCTGTAAAGTCGGCTTACGGCCAATAATTTTGCTGAATCAACAAATAATTGACCAAGTGCAAGTCCGTAGCAAGCACCGTATGGAAGCCCTCCTTAATATATTTTAATTTGTTAAATATTTTTGAAAGGATGTAAAGGACTTAATATTTCAAGCATCTTCCTGTTGCCGTTATTAATATCGAGGAAAAAAATCACGTTACTTGTATGGGAGCGCCCCTTTAATATTCATTTTATTTTAGAAGAACAACCAAGCAATCGCGATAGAATTTAATTGGGACCAACTTTCCAGTAAAATTCCTTATCCAAATCGGATTAGGTACTCCGTGGAAGGTTATGCGTGATCCATCGTTTAGATAGTACATCCATGTCATGATCATACATAAAAAAAAACAACGGGTTGCACTGCGGGAGTGCCGGCAGAAGTGAAAACTTGCCTCTCCGTCTTACGAATTTTCGATCAGGTCCTGACACGAGCGAACATTTTTTATCCATTTAAAAAGTGCAACGCAGATAAAGAAGTTTTCACTTCAAAAATGTACACGTCGCGTCGACTTGAGAACCTCCTCCATTTTTGTCGGTATAAAATATTATTATGTACTACGGGACTAATCACCTTCTAAAAATTACGAGATAAATCCTACTATCCTACTTCCTACTACCGTGAAAGTTTGTAAGGATGGATGTTTGTTACTCTTTCACGCAAAAACTACTGAACAGATTGAAATGAAACTTTGCAATTATATAGCTTATATATCAGAATAACACAGGCTTTAAATTATAATGATATTGCGTGAATTTTCCATATTATAACAATAAGTGTTAAGTAAGTAGGAAAAATTCTGCGATCTGCGGCTATTCTAGCGTGCGCTCCAAGAAATGTCAAAAAAGAACTGTCGAATCGAACAAATGTAAAAAAATTTTTTTTTTTCCAACTCCTTTTTTAAGGGTGGTAAGGTTGGGCCTCGAAATATCCTGCGGGCGAAGCCGCGGGCAAAATCTAGTAAATTTAATATATTTATCTCGTAATTTTTAGTACGTGATTAGTCCCGTAGTTCTAGCGGATAAAAACGGCTTTTGCACTCAGATATCGAAGAGCAAAAATACTCTTTCCAAGATGGGAGAGTGAAAAATAAATTATTTATGTGAATGAGTATGGGGAAATAATTATACCTAGGGAGATCAGGCGCTCCACATCAAGCAAGCGGCTTGCTCGTCTCGATTGCAAAAAAATGTTTATCAATTCAATGAAGCAACGTCGGTAAATACTAAAAGATCGCCTTGAAGTCTATCGTAAACAGAAAATCTAGAAATAGTGCCATTACGTAATTCAGGTGGATGAGATAGGTGACGACCATTTCGTTGCGTCACTTCCTAATCTAAATAACTGGAAAGAAATTTAAATGTCTATTAAGCCTACTTCAAAAAGGAGGAGGGTCTCTGCTAAATGATAGATATGCAAGGTTATCCAGAACTGGTTTATCTACTACTAGCGATCCGCCCCGGCTTCGCACAGGTGTGTTATAAGTACTTATAAACCTTCCTCTTGAATCACTCTATCTACTTATCAAAAAAATCCGCATCAAAATTCGTTGGGTAGTTTGAAAGACAAAGCATACATAGGGACAGACAGACAGGGAAGCGTCTTTGTTTTTAACCGATTTCCAAAGAGGAGGACGTTCTTTGTTGTTTTTTTTGTGTATGTTCATCGATAATTCCGCCAATTGTGAACAGAATTGAAAAATTATGTTTTAGTTCGAAAGGGTATACTCCCGAGGTGGTCCCATTTAAATTTTACAGAAATCGACTGCGCCGTTTTTGAAAAATCAAAAATAATGTAGACAATTTGAGCGAAAGTTTCGAATTTTGTTCACGATAGATGGCGATTTTGCCATTTTTTGCAAAAAATAATTACAGCAATAAATGACTTATGACTTAATTAAGTTTGGTTAGGTTAGGTTGATCACACACAAACAGTAGTTTGTGTGTGATCATCACACCACGAGTGTTATTTTCCACTTTTCTCCCCCCCAGTGTGTGAAGGAATGTGTGTGTGAGTGTAGTCGCGGGCATGCAGTGTACAATGATCAACGAGCGCTTGGCGGGAAACATGGCTTATTACGGTGAGTAACAGCTACGTTTCACTACAACTAGTGTCATATAAGTATCTCCTATCTTTAAACTATATTCGTGCAAAAAATTGAGTTGATCCGTCGCTGCGTTAAAGAGTAACAAACGAGCGCTTGGCGGGCAACATGGCTTATTACGGTGAGTACCAGATAGCGTTTCACTATAACTTTTTTTTTATCGCGCATAAGTCCGCGCTTGACCACCAACTCGCCTGATGGTAGGCGACGTTGTGGTCGAAGAAGTAGCACGCAGACCTAGAAGATATACCTATTCACTCTGACCTTGAAAAGCTTTAGATTATATCTCTTAGGAAACAGGAAAGCAGGAAGACTGTTCCATTCCCTGGCGGTACGAATCAGAAATACAGAGTCAAACTGCTTCGTACGTATCGAAGGAAAATCGACAGTGTAGGGGTGGTAATATGGCGTCCTCCTACTTGTCCTGTAGTAAAAATGGGATAGTAGGATAAGGTCGTGCAGCTCAGATGCACACTCTCCGAAATGAATCCTATAGAAAATGGACAGACTTGCAACCCTACGGCGATCCAGGCTATGAAGTTTTTTTGCAACTAACTTTTCATCACCTATAAGCCGAACAGCACGCCGGTCCACCGATTCCAAGGCCTCGAACTATGTGGGATTGCACCCACTTAAACCCGCTCGGTAGCCTGCCTGCCTCTGTGCTGTCTTGGAAGCTCCGGGATCTCCAGGGTAAAGTACCGGAGCTCGCAGCACTTTTCTATTAACGTCCTGCAATCAATAAATACAGTCATATACGACAATGTGGCCCATTTTTTTTTACCAGTGAATATCCTTTATGGATACCACCTTACCCCTTAGGAGGCAAGGGAGTCCCGCCGCTGGTCGGTGTACCCACTAAAAGCCCTGGGGTGTTTATGCCTGACGCCCATGTGCTGGAGTTGCGGGGACGCTTTCGCAGTCGTTCGCGGCTCCAGCGGTCCTGGTCCCTAAGACCCGGTCCTGTTTAGTGGTGGAGCGTTTCCACCCCACTTTCCTTGATCGGCGTGCGAAAACTCGCCACCTAGGGAGCTACGCGAGTCAGGCGACGGACTATGGCTAGAGCCCCATCACCAACCACCCAAGCCCAGGGGTCCCCTTTTAGTAGGCTCTTACTACAGGTAGGGGATACCGATGCCGTATTCTAGTGCCCAAGGCAATCA
This sequence comes from Hypomecis atomaria, assembly GCA_964007245.1. Taxonomy (NCBI): domain Eukaryota; kingdom Metazoa; phylum Arthropoda; class Insecta; order Lepidoptera; family Geometridae; genus Hypomecis; species Hypomecis atomaria. The sequence goes on along the minus strand of OZ023307.1, from coordinate 5,691,875 downwards.
GGGCCAAGTGGGCAGACACTTATTCCTACCCTTTAACGGGTGTGCAAAATTTACATTTAGGTTAGAAGTTTTATATTCTTGTTTGTTCCATAGCTACAGCATAAGTACTTATGTAGTATTTGTGTATGCGGTTCCCCATCCATATTTACGACATAGGTATCGTCAGCAAAACAAGGCAACCGATAATGAGATTGGCTCAGAATAGCCTGTCTTAAGTGGATGAACGTGTTTACAACTCACTTTGCCCACGGTAGTACCTACTAACTGGAACTTTTTACTAGAGTTTTAAATGGCACACGGGCGACCTCACCTTCGTAGGTGAGGTCCACTTGACCACCACGAATTCAAGAGAGTCTTAGATTTGACTTAATATGCTTTTTTCACACCACTGGCTTTTTGGTGAAGGAAAACATCGTGAGGCAACTTGCATACGTCCGTAGAAGAAATTCGATGGCGTATGTGAATCCACCAACCCGCACTGGGCCAGCGTGGTGGATATGGCCCAGTCACCCTTCGTGGGTAGGCTTACGTCCTGCAGTGGACTATTAAAAAGGCTGGTACAGTAAGACTCTCTATCTTCATTCGTTCGGTCAGATAACGACAGAAACATCCTGCGGCTGAGATGATGATGACAGCGCTATAAATATCCTCTTCTTCCCGTTCTAAAAAAAGCTTGACACTGACAGATGAGACTCTTTCATCTACTGACCGCGGGTGGTGGGAAGTTCAGTGACCCGGCACACCATGTGGTTTTGGAAAGAACAACGGGTTGCACTCCGGGAGTGCCGGCAGAAGTGAAAACTTAAACGTCTTACGAATTGTCGATCAGGCCACGTATTGACGCGAGTTTACAATTTATTACCCATCTCAAAAAGTGTACAAAGCCGCTAAAGAAGCTTTTACTTCAAAAGATTCCTCATAGAGATATAACCCGAGTCATACAAGTTGTCGGATGTGAAGTTAGCTACAAGCTGCGCAATTTCCAATCCTGACTGAAGCTCACACAAAGCTGCGCGTTGATTGGCTATTGCGCAGCTTGTAGCTAACTTCACATCCGACGACTTGTATGATTAAATATACAATCTTTTGAGATCCTGGATATCATGTAGCAGCAGAGTGCTAGCCAAGACAAGTAAAATGAGCCCAAACACGACGGGTCTCACTTGTTTAGTACAGGAGTTCCTATGGTCACCTTCCGACTCCATCATCAGATCAGCTCCATGTTACCATATTATTGCATTGTCACGCGATATGAAAAAAAAAAATTAAAATGAAAAATAATTTATTTCTTTTAGTACAAAATACATGAAATGTGTAGCCATGGCCATCAAACTAGGTGTGAGAACACCTGTATATTGATGGATAGCCTTCCTAATAGTTACATCATTATTAATTGTACAGTAAATATATATACCTATGCGTGCAAAATTTCAGCTCCATCGGAAACCGGGAAGTTGGTCAAATTTAACTTGCAAGATTCCACCCGAACTTACCTATACATACCTACATCCATTGCAAAATGAATAAAAGCTTGTACAAATAAATCTCTATTATATTTGATCACCTGTACATACGAGTACTACATCAAGCTTCACCCTAGGGCAGGCTATCCATCAAAACACAGGTGTGTACTCACCTAGTTTGCATGGCTATGGCTGCACTATCCATGATTGTACTAATCACTACATAGTATAAAACAAAGTCGCTTCCGCTGTCCCCATGTATGCTTATATCTTTAAAACTACACAACGGATTTTAATGCGGTTTATTTAATAGATAGGGTGATTCAAGAGGAAAGTTTACATGTATAATAATACACATGTGCGAAGCCAGGGCGGGTCGCTAGTTTTTGAAATAAAATGATTTTTAACTAATACAGACGAACATAGTACCTCCTCCTTTATGGAAGTCGGTAAAATCTAGATATCTAGTCCCATAATAACGTTTATCAGTGAGCTGATTGCCCGGTGGCCTGGTTAGACGGCGCATCTAACTGCACGGTGCGGATCCCTGCATGTGAACTGATATGAGCTTCTATGAACTTGTTGAGTTGTTCGAGCTGTAACTAAGTAGTTATGGCTCTTAGTGAACTAGCTGAGCCGGCAAACATTAAATATAATAAACTAGCGACCCGCCCCGGCTTCCCTCTTTATATTAAATACACAGTTTTGATTTTTTAATGCATTTAAAACTGAGATCTATACTTAAACTATTAAAATATCAAATTTTATGCAATTTGGTTGATAAATGTGAAAGTTATAAGGCTTTGTATTAATGAGACGGACGGATGGACGGACATAACGAATTTATAAGGGTTCCTCGATTAAATAAATAAATAAATATTAGTGGACATCTTACACACGGTCTCTGACCCCAAACTAAGCAAAGCTTGTGATATGGCTGCCAGAGACTGATATACTACATATTTTTAAATACACACTTATATAGATAGTAAATAAATAACACCCAGTCACAGAGCAAACACCTATGTTCATCACATAAATACTTGCCCTGGGTGGGGATCGAACCCACGCCTCTTTGACCCACAAGTTAGGGTCACTAACCACTAAGTCACCGAGGCAGTCAAATTTACTACGGAACCCTAAAAATACCCCTCTTACTGGGTATTAATAGAATGTGCATTAGAACACATAATGCAGTTAGATGCGGCGGATCCAGGTCAGGGGGCAATTGGGACGGGGGGTGATGGGAATCACCGGGATCCCACATTAGAATCCATCGGAGCGGAAACTTACATCATTTACTGAAGCATAATTTTACATCTCTTACTTAGTTTAGGTACAAATGTTAGCGCAATAATACAAAATGTGTCTTGACGCTCTTGACATACAATAATATTCAAATACTAGCAACCCGCCCCGGCTTCGCACAAGTGTATTATACTTATAAACCTTCCTTTTGAATCACTCTATCTATAAAAAAACCGATCAAAAACCGTTGTGTAGTTTTAAAGATATAAGCATACATAGGGACAGACAGACAGCGGGAAGCGACTTTGTTTTATACTATGTAGTGATGATAATCGCTACTAGGGCCTGTCTTGAGCGATTTCGTGCCAGGCATCAATCCTACGTTAGTCAAATTTTCGTTTTTCTTACTTCGTGTTTCCATCTGTAACTACCTTCTGCCTACTTTTTAGGGTTCCGTACCCAAACGATAAAAACGGAGACCATAATAACTAAGACTCCGCTATCCGTCCATCCGAGCGTCTGTCTGTCACCAGGTTGTATCTCATGAACTGCGATAGCCAGACAGATGAAATTTTCACATATTATTTATTTCTGTTGCCGCTTTATTTACTTTGTCATCTGACTATCAGAGAACCCTTTTCCTGTCCAAAATTGGTATGAGTACTTGACTCTAGTTTTTTTTTACGGCGCGTTCTTCTCTTTCTGTCCAAATAACCACCAAAATCAATTTTTTAAATCATGTCGATACAAATGAGCCATTTATGAGATTTAAAAAAAACTCAAAATCAAATAATTTATTGCAACATTTGAAACTTACATACGTTCTTAATTAGCATGTTTTGTATAGTTATACATATGACCCTGATAAGGGTATGGCAATTTTATTATTATTGGGAAGATTTATTATTGTTTTCTAGATTATCGTTAAAAAATTCGTCTAATGTGGATTTCGTGTAATTTGGATAATAGAATAATTTTTCGTTGTTTTATAAAACAGTACGTCTCTTACTGAGTATCAATAGAATATGTGCATTAGCAGTTAGCACACATAATGCAGTTAGATGCGGCGGATCCAGGTCAGGGGGCAATCGGGACAGGGTGTAATGGGAGTCACCGGGATCCCACATTAGAACCCATCGGAGCGGAAACTTACATCATTTACTAATTAGACGAAACAAGCTGATTCGACTTTATTTTTCTACAATTTTTCATTTTCAAAATCATTTGAAAATGCGTGACTGAAAGGCTTTTTAGGGTTCCGTACCCAAAGGGTTAAAGCGGGACCCTATTACTAAGACTCCGCTGTCCGTCCGTCTGCTCGTCTGTCTGTCTCCAGGCTGTATACACATAAGCCGTGATAGATAGCAGGCACGAGACCGACTCGCACTTGGCCGATTATTTAAAATTATTTGAAAATGCGTGACGGAAAGGCTTTTTCCTGTCTCTGTTTCAATCTGTTAAGACGACCACGTACAGAGTGTATTTACATATTCACTTTTAGCGATAAGTCCGCCACTTGTTGTACTTACTACGAGTTTTAAGCTTTATTTATCATACAGTTTGTTAGTTTATGGAGTGTACATAATAGGCATGATGACTAAATAATCGGCCAAGTACGAGTCGGACTCGTGCACGGAGGGTTCCGTACTGTATGGGAGCCTCCCTTAAATATTTTTATTTTATTTTAATTTTATTATTTATTATTGAAGGGAATATAAGTAAAACTAAATATTCTGTGAAGTTTCAAGCATCTACCTGGTACCATTATTAATATAGAGCGAAAAACGTCTAAAAATTCAGGTTTGTTGTATGGAAGCCCCCCTTAAATATTTATTATATTTTGTTTTTAGTATTTGTTGTTATAGCGGCAACCGAAATACATCATCTGTGAAAATTTCAGCTTTCTAGCTATTACTGTTCATGAGATACAGCCCGGTGACAGACAGACAGACGGAGAGACGGACATCGAAGTCTTAGTAATAGGGTCCCGTTTTTCCCTTTGGGTATGGAACCCTAAAAAATAAAATTAGTCCGCCAGATACGAGTAGACAATGAAAAAATATTAGACACGTATTTTTTCTTTTGTGAATTAAATAATAATTGATGAAGATATAGCCCATTAAAGTTGCGCGTGACGTCACAATGCATAGGCTTCTGTAAGAGAGTGACGACACGATCCCCACCCCCAAACTTTGACAAGTTTTATCTATGTAGTTTTATGTTAGATTGACAAAAGAAAAAATACGTGTCCAATATTTTTTGATAATCTAACTCACGGACTAATTATGATAATTATTTTTTACCCAGTTTATGTTTATGGTTATGCCTATTATGTAATAAAGAGCTTCTAATAAACTTGCTCCATGGTAGTCTTAACAAGACAGACAGACAGATCCAATCAGATTAAAACAGATTATTGTTTAAATCTTCTTTGTTTTTTATGTTCACTATTTTTACATGAGTTCTGTAGTTTTTAGGGTTCCGTACCCAAAGGGTAAAAACGGGTCCTTATTACTAAGACCTCGATGTCACCGGGCTGTAACTCATGAAATAAGATAGCTAGGCAGCTGAAATTTTCACAGATGATGTATTTCTGTTGCCGTTATAACAACAAGTACTAAAAATAGAATAAAGTAAGTACTTAAGGGGGTCTCCCATACAACAAACGTAATTTTTAGGAGTTTTTTGATCGCTAGTAATAACGGCAAGAGGAATGGGGCTCCCATACGGTACGGAACTCTTCTTGCGCGAGTCCGACTCGCACTTGGCTGATTATTTTCTGACGTCAGAAGAGTGTTATATCCGCATGTTGGCAACACTGGCACCTGCCGGGCCCGGTATCGACATCTGACCCGCCATCCCTGGCCGCGGCTTCTAGGTCAACGGGGGAAAATCAATAATACCATTGAGCTGTTATGCCACGCTTCGTTATAATGTTGCCGTCTTGGGATGGGTAGTAGTGTGCACTGTTGTGTGGTAGTAATGGGTTACAATTAACTTTTATGATGCTCTTTTTGTACAAATTAGAAGTGTATACTTTTATGAAATGATTTTAATCTTATAGTGCATCCCACACTAGGTTTATCTCATAGAGTTACTTTTTATGATAAACATTTCAAAAATTCGTCGCGGATGCAGGATTCGAACCTTGCGTCTTCGGATATAATTTTAATAATCTGCCAAGTACGAGTCGGACTCGCGCACGAAGGTTTCCGTACTGTATGGGAGCCCCCCTTAAATATTATTTTTATTCTGTTTTTAGTATTTGTTGTTATAGCGGCAACAGGAATACATGATCTGTGAAAATTTCAGCTTTCTAGCTATAACTGTTCATGAGATACGGTCTGGAGACGGACAGACAGACAGACGGACAGACGGACAGCGGAGTCTTAGTAATAGGGTCCCGTTTTTACCCTTTGGGTACGGAACCCTAATAAAAGTATAGCACAGGTTTTACTCACGCTTAATTTTAGTAGGTAACTGCTACTATAGTTTCGATCGCATATAACGATCTTTTTCAAGGTTTCATAGTGTATAATTTTGTTTTAAGTACCAAAGTACAGAAGTATACACACCACGATAATAAGACTAAAATTAAGTTATAAAATCCCACGTATACAGGGTTATTCGTAATCAATTAGCATCCTTTTAGGGGATTATTGTGTACATCAAAACTAACAACTTTTGTTCTACGACTTTTAATAATTCTCAAAAAAAATTGCTGTTCCATAGAAAAATACCGTTCACCCTCGACAAAATGTAGGGAACAGCTGTTTTTCTATTAGTTTTGACAAAAGTCGCAGAACAAAAGTTGTTAGTTTTGATGTATAGAATAAGCCCCTAAAAAGATGCTAATTGATTACCAATAACCTTGTATACGTTTTACCTACTAAAAACCATATCGATAAAATTAGCTTTCGAACCAAGTTTTAAACAGAATAAACTGACTCAAAATAGAGCTATTCGTTTTCTATTCGTTTTAGAAATGTGATGTCACAAAATGTTCAGATAAACAAACAGTTACACACATAAAAGTTATACCACCCCACTTTTCGTGTACTTAGTAGGCAAAAACACTGAAATTCTGAGTACGATAACTGTACGTACAAAGCGAGTGCTCTGCTTACGGTCCGGCCACACGACGCGTCGCGCGACGCGGAGCGGACTAGCAATGCAACATAAAAAAAAAATATATAAATAATTTTGATCGGCATCACGACACGTAGCACTGCATGGTAGCGAAAGATAAAGTTAGAGTCTTAAAATATATGCATATTATTTTTAGCTAAAACTGAAAACGCATCTGATAATGACTAAATAGTTAAAGAGTCCTATAATTTGTGACAACGACCAAGGTTGTCATAGCCATATCATAAAATGCATCTGCGATGAACCATCCAGTCTGACAGAAATGATCATCGTCATGGCTTCTGTTGTGATCGGTAAGAAATAAAAAAAAATACACTAAGATCAACAAGAAAAGCCGTGGTGGTAATGACACCGGCCTTACAATCGTGATGTCTTGGGTACAAATCCCGGTCCCGTACCAATGAGTTCTTTGGAATTTATGTACGGAATTTCACACCACTGGCTTTTCAGTGAAGGAAAAACATCGTGAGGTAACCTAGAAGAAATTCGATGACGTATGTATTTCGGACTGGGCCAGCGTGGTGGATATGGCCCAATCACCCTTCGTGGGTAGGCCTACGTCCTGCAGTGGAGTATTAAAAAGGCTGGTACAGTACAGTACTAAAATCAACAAATTTAAACTAAACTTAACCCGAATTTTTCGACTTGGAAAATATTAGCATAAAACGAAAGTATCTTGACAGTTTTGCAAAAATACGTATTATATAAGGTTCACGAACGTTCCAGCTTTGTATCACTTCTGGCTGAATCAGAGCAATAGTCTCGCTACGCTTTGGCTCCACAAATTCTTAAATTCATTAATCCCGCAGAATGCCGCAGTACCGCAGTGCCGGATGACCTCCGCGCCGCACCGCCTCGTGTGACCAGGGCCTATACCTATGACGTTAGTCTATAATATTGCAGTTGCATTAATTATTTCCAACTAGCGACCCGCCCCGGCGTCGCACAGGTGTTTTATACTTATAAACCTTCCTCTTGAATCACTCTATCCTTACATAGTACAAAATGAAGTCGCTATTTTTGTCTGTTTGTTTGTCTGTATGCTTAAATCTTTAAAACTACGCAACGGATTTTGATGCGGTTTTTTTTAATGGATAGAGTGATTCAAGAGGAATGTTTATATGTATAATACAACTGTGCGAAGCCGGGGCGGGTCGTCTAGTCTATTAATAAAAAACGCATCAAAATCCGTTGCGTAGTTTTAAAGATATAAGCATACATTGGGACAGACAGCGGGAAACGATTTTGTTTTATACTATGTAGTGATGAAGTGATAGTGAAGTGATACTGTGTAATTTTAGGGCTCGAAAAACTCGTTTAATTGTAGGCCACGGTTATTTTAACCGTTTAACCATATCAGAGGGCTTTTTAAGTGGCTTAAAAACTCGCAGCGTAGTTTGACTAGGTGTTTGGCAGATACCTATCACCAAAATCAAGCAACGTGCGGCACGGTCAGTCTTCGGATGAGTGACCGCGGGCAGTATTCCCAACTGAGCACTACCGTGGCTCGGATGATCGTTATATTGTGGGTCCCGGTTGTTTTAACCGTTTGGTCGTGTCGGAGGCATTCAGGCGGTTTAAGAGCTCTGACATCAGGGCTGGCCTGACATATACAGGGTTATTTCTAATCAATAAGCATCCTTTCAGGGGATAACTAACTAACTAACAAATTTTGTTCTGCGACTTTTGTAAAATCTCGAAAAAAATCAGCTGTTCCATACATTTTGTCGCGGGTGAACGATAATTTTCTAATGAACAACAATTTTTTTTTTTGAGAATTTATAAATGTTGTAGAACAAAAGTTGTTAGTTTTGATGTACAGAATAAGCCCCTAAAAGTTAGCTAATTGATTAGAAATAACCCTGCATGTACCTATACGAACTAGCTGCTCATCCCGGCTTCGCCCGGATACGAATGAATTATAGGTAGGTATAAACCTTTAAACGATAGTGAAAACCGCATCGAAATTAGTTGTAGACTTTGGAAGATATAGGGGTAAGCAGATACACAGACAAACACACAGAAATAACAGTTTTGTGTTATACTCTGTAGGGATTTATAATTTGTTTTAATTATAGATAGGCCGAATCAAACAACAAAAACTTGGCGGCTGTGATAGTCGCTACAAGCTGCGGATAACCCAATGCTGGATAACCCAAGGATTGGGCTACCCGCAGCTAACATCTCAACCGCCAAGTTGTTTGATTCGGCCTATACCCCTAGTTTTTAGAGTTGCAATAAACGATTACCTACTGATTTCTGATAGAGGCTGAACATTACGATGACGATGATATAGCCCGCGCAACACAAGTTGGCGGATGTGAAGTTAGCTACAAGCTGCGCAATCTCCAATCCTGACTGACGCTCACATAAAGGCGCGCGTTGATTGGCTATTGCGCAGCTTGTAGCTAACTTCACATCCGCGAACTTGTGTGGCGCGGCGCTTCCTGAACCACAGTGTCGTTCGGCCTCGTGTGGCCAGGCCTTTACGCTATGACATACTATTAGACTAATAGTGCTCTCGAGGCCGCCGCTAATAGGCAGCTTCCTCCACTACCGACGGTTGCACGTTTTACCGACTTCCTAAAAGGGGTAGGCATGGATTTTGTGGGACAGGAAATGTCACCAGCTCTAGCCCTCTAGGGTCTATGTATGTAGACTAAATCAAACTCCTAAGCGGCTGTGAAGTTAGCTACAAGCCGCGCAAAACCCACAGATCGGAGCTGATCTGTGGCAAAACCCAATTGTGAAGCTCACTTAACAGTCGCGCGAGGGTTGGGTCACGGTAGTTATATCTTAGATATCTTTACCGAGGTTGGGTTATGTCATGCGTAGCTTGTGACTAACATCACAGCTGCCAACAAGTTTGACTCGGTCAGTACAACGTATAGCTGGGGTCGACTGACAATACGCCCGAATGACGCTATCGTTCTTCGTTTCAACCAAAGGACGTTGATTGGCCTCAACTATAGATCTCCAAAAAATGTCATCAATCCACTTTGTGAGTGGGCGTCCTACGCTGCGCTTGGTAGTACAGAATCTTTACTCCACAGCACATACCTAGTTTCAACATGCCAATCCGCTAGCTAGACCGACATACCCCGTATTAACTTTTGGTTCATTTCCAACATTATCTCATTATATTAATCACCCTTCATGGGTAGGCCAACGTCCTGCAGTAGACTTATAAAAAAGGCTGGTACAGTACAGTAACATTATCTATGGGCAACTTCCTCCACTATCGACGGTTGCACCTTTTACCGACTTCCTAAATAGGAAAATGCAGCGGAGGGCACGGATTTTGAGGAAGAGGACATACCATGAGCTCTAGGGTCTGTGTAGGTTAAATCAAACTCTAAGCTCTGAAATTAGCTACAAACTGCGCTGAACCCAATCCTGACTGCTCATATAACAGCTGGGTGAGTATAAAGCTATCCGCAACTTGAGGATTGGTTGCAGGATAGGGTTATCCGCAACTTGTAGCTGACATCACAGCCGCCAAGTTGTATGATTCGGCCTATATTTCCAATCTTGAAAAAGATCGCTAAATACGGCCAAAATTATAGTTACTTATATAAAAAAAAAAGAATCTTCTCCTTTTTCTGAGTCTGTTATAAATGAAATAGCACAAAACATTACAATACAATATAATTGCTCTGATAATTGTATTACTTCCGACCTTCATGCGGGAAAGAGACAGCGAACGCTCCGGTTCCCACGTGATGACGTCACGTATTAAGTCGGTCAATCGATACGCTACCTACAGTCCTATTATTTATTAAACAGGGCTCAAATTAGCATGCAGACATAATGCAGCATAATTGTTTCCCTCTCTTTCTTTATTGATGTCTCTGTCTTTTCATAGAAGGTTGCAAAAAGGGGGAGGTTCTTCATGTACCTAGTCGCTCTAAAATTTTTTATGCTTTCCTTAAACTCGTATTTACTTATGGCACATATTGTACAAGAGGTGTTATAATTTTAAGTATGTATGTGGCACCGTAGCTCCTAAAAGCGGATCAAACGATCTTTACTATTCTAACTGACTTCCAAAACATGAGGACGTTCTCAATTCGTTTGATTGAAGAAGCTGTTTTATGTTTGACTAGATTTTGCCCGCGGCTTCGCCCGCATGATATTTCGAGATCCTACACCACCATAAAGGAGGTGGAAAATAAAAAAACAAAAAAAATCGATTTGACATTTGTTCGATTTGACATTTCTTGGAGCGCACGCTAGAATAGCTCGCAGATGGCAGATTTTTTCCTACTTCCTTAACACTTATTGTTATAAAATTTACGCAATATCATTAGGTATAATTTATAGCCTATGTGTTATTCTGATGTATAAGCTATATAATTGCAAAGTTTCATCTCAATCCGTTCAGTAGTTTTTGCGTGAAAGAGTAACAAATATCCATTACAAACTTTCACGTTTATAATATTAGTAGGATAAGCCAGAAAAATGTCCATTGTCCAGACACCTCGAGCAAATATGTACAGAGCCACAGTCTCTAAGCGAAAGTAGTAAAAAAATGTACGAGCGTCGTCATACATACCGACTTAGATATTTACATTAAATAATTCACAATGACCCGTTTTCTCGAATCGCGACGCTATATAACCAAATAAGTGCTTGTAACCTAGGCCGTAGTGGTCTAGTGGTGGTGATACCCACCTTACAATCGTAAGGTCGTGGGTTCAAATCTCGGTCCCGTACCAAAGAGTTCTTTGGAATTTATGTACGGAATTTAACACCACTGGCCTTTCGGTGAAGGAAAACATCGTGAGGCAACCTGCATAATTATGTCCGTAGAAGAAATTCGATGGCGTATGTGAATCCACCAACCCGCACTGGGCCAGCGTGGTGGATATGTCCCAATCACCCTTCATGGGTTGGCCTACGTCCTGCAGTGGACTATTAGGTGACCTTATTAATATTTTATCAACTTGCAAGATTCCACCCGAGTTTAATCAACTTAAAGACTTGTAAAATCAACTGTTTCATACAATAGTATGCTGTCGATAGTCTTTGTATGGACCAGCTGACTTTTTCGCGATTACGGGCTTGGCCCCATAGTAAATTTAGGCATGAATATGAGTATACTGGTAATAAGGGTAATCTGCTGACCCCAACTGCACCTTGAAACCACTATTTCGACGTTGAGCCCGCAGCATTGCGACACTGTTTGGCGCATTTGTGCCTATTCTGCAACATGGCATTGGCAGGTATGCCAATTACGTTTAGCGTATAAATTAAACTAAAACAGCCGATTTTCGACCTTATGCCCTTAAAATTCTAAAATACTGGCAACTTTTAACATAGTTTTGTTAACTTTAAAAATCAATACTGTCAACTTTAACTAAATAAATAATCGGCCAAGTACGAGTCGGACTCGCGCACGGAGGGTTCATACAGTAGTATGGGAGCCCCCCTCAAATATTTATTTTATTTTAATTTTATTATTAAATATTGAAGTGAATATAAAAATAAATATTCTGGTAAAATTTCAAGCATCTACCTGTTACCATTATAAATATAGAGCGAAAAACGTCTAAAAAATCAGTTTTGTTGTATGGAAGCCCCCCTTAAATATTTATTTTCTTTTCTTTTTAGTATTTGTTGTTATAGCGGCAACAGAAATACATCATCTATGAAAATTTCAGCTGCCTAGCTATCATGGTTCATGAGATACAGCCCGGTGAGAGACAGACAGACAGACAGACAGACAGACAGACAGACGGACAGACGGACATCGAAGTCTTAGTAATAGGGTCCCGTTTTTCCCTTTGGGTACGGAACCCTAAAAAAATCAGTCAAGTGCGAGTCGCACGAAGGGTTCCGTACCATATGGAAGCCCCCTTTAATATATTTATTTTAATTTAAATATTTATTTTTGAAGTGAATTTTATTCTGTGAATATTTCAAGCATCTTTCTGTTGTCGTTATTAATATCGAGCAAAAAAAAAATGTATGGGAGCCCCCCTTAAACATTTAGTTTTTTTTTAAATTTAATTGCTTGTTTTTTGAGTGAATATATAACTAAATATTCTGTGAATATTTCAAGCATCTACCTTTCACCGTAATTAATATCAACCGAAAAACGGCTAAAAATTCAGATTTCTTGTATGGGAGTCCCCTTAAATATTTATTTTTTTCTATTTTTATTTTGTGGTTATGGCGGCGATAGAAATACATCATCTGTGAAAATGTCAACGTTCTAGCTATCACCGTTCATGAGATACAGCCTGGTGACAGACAGACAGACGGACGGACAGCGGAGTCTTAGTAATAGGGTCCCGGTTTTACCCTTTGGGTACGGAACCCTAAAAACATTCGGCAAATGTTGTGTAAAAAGTCTGGTATAATTTTATAAAATATGGCAACAAAAAAATGAAGCGATAGCTTGTGAAAATATATTATGATTCGTAAATGTGTACGAAATTAATTAGAATACGAAATGTGAGATATATATTAAAAAATACAAATATTTTATCTGTGTTGTCGAACACTTTTTTCTTTTCTAAAGCTGCAACTTATATTATTCTTGTAAATCTTTAGGAAAAATAGAAGAATATTAATATGACGTGTGACATGTAAAAAAAATATTAGTTTACTTAAAATGACAAGATAAAATTTAAATAATTAAACTTATTTCTTAAAAAATACTTAAACAATTCTACTCTTAAATTATTTCTTTAAGGGAAAAAAAAATATTTTAAACACATGAAAAAGTTTTGGCGGGAAAATAATTTATTCTGTAATTATTTAAATATCTTCCGCCTTCAGTAGTAAAGAAATTATTTTTTTGTCATTATTTATTCACATAAAAATATACACGATGTATCTTGTCTTGTTTACTCTTAGAAAACTATGAAATTGGCACAAAAGAGGTTCAATTGAATTATTTACTACCTACTTACATGGCATGTCATTCAACCTGACATGTCGTAGCACTCTAGATTTAAAAAGTCAAAATCAAATATCGAAAATGATCGTCAATTTTTTCATTCACTTTTTCCGTCGCGGCGGAGGTCACTCGTGTCAAAAGAAAATATCTTTTTTGAAATAATTAATAATTTTCCTCGCGAGTGATATTATGTCGGTGCATACGATTCCGCTGGTTACGCCTTTCATCAGAGGCCCGAGGTTCCCTTATAGAAAGAGTGAGTACTTAAAACTTAATACCCACCCTACTATTTAGCGTGCTTTACCCACGCTCTACGAAATGCAATTTACCTATATTTTTCCATAAAACCAAAATTTTATTTGGACCATAGCATCAGGAAAAGGTAGAATTATTTTAATCAATTTTTTCCGTTTATTATATCCTGATCATTAAAATTAGCAATTTTAGGGCAGTTCTGACTAAGGTTACGTACCTAAGCAAAGAAAAAAGTAAGTATATATGGGTATTCATTTACCCGACCGCCGAAAAAAGATGCCGTTTTTCGTTACAACAACTCTGTCTGTGTAATTTTGTCTGTGTTCTTGTCTATTTATAGGTGTTTGAATGACTGAAAATTTGAATCAATTTTAAATGTTAATTAATACTGATATAATCTTCATAAAAAATCAATGCTATGGAACCATAGATAGAGCTGTTCTGATGATGAAGTCAGAAAGTGGCCTTAGGAACTTTACAATAAAACTAAATAGCTTTCGTCGTTCGTCGGTTCAGTCATAGGACGTCAGCTGCTGGACATAGGCCTCCCTATAGATCTCCAGTAAGACCGGTTAGAAACAGCTTGCATCAAGCGTGATTTTGTGGTCTTGATGGATGGATGACCTCATCCATCCACCTTTTGTGTGGTCTTACACTTTGCTAGGTGGTACGAGGTCTCCACTAGAGAGCTTTTCAACTTTTCATATAATATATCGTGTTGGATTTACTTTCATGGTTACTATAATAAGTATTTAACCCTCGCCGAAAAAAAAGGGCTGTTGTAAGTTTTTGACCAGTGTATATTACTACATTTGACGATACATACGAGATATTACTTTGTCATGCATAATATCTCGTAAACAAATTGATCAATTTTGATGCGGTTACTAACCAAAAAGGAAGAGGTTCTTCTATGTTCATCTGTACTGTACCTATGTATTTTTTTTGTGTATGCTCATCGATATTTTCGACAATTGTGAACCGATTTTATAAAATCTTGTTTAGTCTGAAAGGAAATACTTCCGAGGTAGTCTCATTTAAATTTTATCGCAATCGACTAAGGTGTTTGTTCAATTTTTCAAAAGAAATAATAACAATAATGTAAACATTCGTGCAAATTATTCGAATTCTGTACCCGGTGGAAGTCGGTGTTGCGATTTTTTTGTTCGTAGAACTACTACTACTACTAGTGTAATTAGCTGTTACCCAAAGTCTACAGATCTATAGGCTGAATCATACAAGCCGGCAGATGTGAAATTAGCTACCCAATCAACGCGCATCTTTATGTATGCTTCTGTTGGGATTGGATATTTCGCAGCTTGGAGCTAACTTCACATCCGCCGACTTGTATGATTCGGCCTATACCTATATTTATTCCCACAAAAAGCTGACCCGGGTACCCCGAAAACTTGGCAGCGTGAAGTCCTTGTCTCTTTCAACGCATGACCAACTGGAATCGATTGGATAGGTAAACGACCTCGTTTTTTTTTCGGCCTACGTTGGACTTATCAATTGTTGATTGAATGGTGTGAATTGTTTACTATTAGCTGTGGGGTTCCGCCTAGCTGAAATGATTAATTGAGCGAGAGAACGAAGTGAGGTCTCAGTTTTGACTCGATAACTTTTCTTTCGTCTTTGCTGACTGCTGATGTTGGTTCTCCTCGAGAGCTCACATTTTTCAACTAATCTTGGCGAAAAGGTTTTAACGCAAAACCTTTTAACGGCGGGTCTAGTACATTTTGACAAGCAACTTTTGTACTGAGACTACTTATTCAAAATTCGCAAAAAAAAATCGCTTCTCCGTACATTTTGCCGCACGTTGACGAACTTTTTGTATGAAAAAGCTGATTTTTAGGGTTTCGTACCCAAAGGGTAAAAACGGGACCCTATTACTAGACTTCGTTGTCCGTCTATCTGTCTGTCACCTGGCTGTATCTCATGAACCATGATAGCTAGGCAGCTGAAATTTTCACAGATGATGTATTTTGATTGCCGATATAACAACAAATACTAAAAGCAGAATAAAATAAATATTAAGGGGGCTCCCATACAACAAACGTGATTTTTAGGAGTTTTTTTGCTCGTTATTAATAACGGCAAGAGGAATGGGGCTCCCATACGGTACGGAACCCGTGCGCGAGCCCGACTCGCGCTTGGCCTATTTTATTTCTTCGTTATTTTCCAAAAGTCCTAGAACAAAAGTTGTTTGTCTAGATGTACCTACTAGAGCCGCCCTTAAAAGATTTTGCGTTTAATACCTATGACCCTGTTTATATTTTTTACCGACGAAACAACGGAGGAGGTTCTCAAGTCAACACTTAATATTTTTTTATGTATGACCACGCATAACTTTTTAGGCTACTCCAATTTCGATAATTCTTTTTTGTTTGGTAGATATTACTTTAGAGGTGTTCCATTTAAATCGGAGGTGGAAGTCGGTGTTGCGATTTTTTTGCGAATAATAATTATCTAAGAAATCCTTTCAATGTTTAAAGGTTTCAGTAAATACGGTACGGTATTTTCTAAGAAATCCTTGCAAAAATGTTTGAAGATTTCAGTAAGTACGGTACGAATTACTACTTCAATGTTTATAAGTTTGCTACGATATCTCATTAGCTAGGATTACCGCAGACGTACTATGTGTAGACTGTCCATGTGCAGCAATATAGACGACACTGAAGCTCAAAAAATGTAGAAAAGTAGAGACTTCCAGCGTCCGCCATTTAAGTACTGACATTTGAGTTAAGTTTGAGACACATAGAGCGCAAACGGAGAAAATATTTAAATTTTTTAATGGTGTGGTTTTTAAACGACGAAAAAATGGAGGATGCTTACAAGTACACCAGTAACATTTATTTCTTTATGTATATCTTTTTGAAGCCATGGTGGTCTAGAGGTAGTGACACCCGCCTTACAATCGTTAGGTCGTGGGTTCAATCCCAGTCCCGTACCAATGAGTTCTTTGGAATTTATGTACGGAATTTCACACCACTGGCTTTTCGGTGAAGGAAAACATCGTGAGGCAACCTGCATACGTCCGTAGAAGAAATTCGATGGCGTATGTGAATCCACCAACCCGCACTGGGCCAGCGTGGTGGATATGGCCCAATCACCCTTCGTGGGTAGGCCTACGTCCTGCAGTGGACTATTAAAAAGGCTGGTACAGTATATCTTTTAACAGAGTAGTCCGATTTAGGCAATCCTTTTTTATTAAAAAGAGTATACTATACCTCTAAAGTGATCCCATATTAGTTTGTTTTATTCGTTCTGGAGCTACGATGACACAGACACACAGACACACACACACACACATACACACACACACACACACACACACACACACACACACATACACACACACGTAAAACTTATAAAATCCCTTCGTTTTTACTTCGGGGGTTAAAAAATTCGTCAAAATCGGTTCATGATTGGCAAAAAGTCATCGCGTAACATAGAACTTCTTTATTTAAAGTTTATTGAATATCTTGTAGGTAAATATAACCAGCTAGGTGTGCCTCGAGCCTAGCCGCCGCTACATCGCAGTGTCGCAGCAACCATAAAACGGAGCCAGGGTCCAGGGCTGTTGAACCTACATTTTGACCCCAGGGTCACAGGTCAACACCCACCTGACGTCACATATTGTTTTCTAATGAACCTTTTTTATATACTTACAATGTTTTCCGTCCTAGGTATAATATACGCACATACTTTCTTGGATTAGCCGACTGCTTGAAAATTAATTCTTTTGGGACGTTTGCGCAAAATAAAAGCAGCAACATTTATATACTAGTATCTACCTAGTATCATTGATTAGCTAAGTAGGTAGGTATATTAAATTGTATTTGCTACATTTCAGTGCAAGTGCTATTCAGTGGTATTTGGTATTTGCCATATTTGCGTCATTTGAGTTTTTCATAACTTTATTCCTATTTGAGTGTAAAAGAAAGTGCTAAAGCAGATATAAAATAGCTCTGGGTTGAGTCCAGGTTGTAGAAAATTAATTTTGACCCATAGTTTTGACCGCGGGGTCAGAGGTCAATGGCCATCTGACGTCACATTTCGTCTGTCACCCGCTAATGAGATGGGTATTTATCTGTCCTTGATGTTGTCTACTCCTAATGATTCCTACTCCTTCGCTAATTGCCTGAAAAGAGAAACAATATCCTCATACTTATTAAAATTGTAAGTGTGTTTGTTAGTTTGTTACTCTTTTACGCAGTAACGGAGCAACGGATGGATTTAATTTTTTGTATGGATATGGTTCAAAGGTACCTAAATATAGTTCAAACTGTCGTAAAAAAAAATCAACTTACTTTTGAGTTATCTCTGATTTGTCCCTGAATAATAATGATAATCAGGTTTTCGTCTAAGTCCAAGCTTTCCCAGTTAAGCTAGGCCACACTGACGCTCACGCTGAATTGGTATGCATACTTAATTTCTTGCTCAACCTATTTTCCTTCAACTATATGTAAGCCATAAATTCTGAGAAACTCAATTAATGGTACAGGACTGAGATATGAACCATTGAACCCTTAGTCCACGTATTGCGTTTCGCGTTCGCGTGTGGCTATAAATTTTGGTTAGTTCGCCCTCGTTTCCGCCAGGGGCGCTGTACAAAAATGTATAGAGCCACATGGAAACAACCTCAATTTACGTGTAAACCTGTACCTACTAACCCCTCTGATCTATCAATTCGTTGCATATTGCAGTCTGTAGGACCTAGTCAGTTTCTTCTTCTAGCGTCGCGTTTGTGGCTGTACATACTGATACGCGCTTTGTGATTAGTTTTATATTTAGACAAACAAAACCTCCATGCATGATGTATATCTGGCAGGTAGGCCTACGCACCCGTAAGGATGGCGCAACAAATCATTCACGCTGCGACCGGCTCCCGAATATTTGTGCCCGCTTGGCGTCCGGCCAAATAGTTGACTAATATTTCATTTAAATGTCGTTGACTTGACGCTGGTAACAAACAAGTTGTTGTTATTTTGGACCAGGATCTTCCGGAGTGCGGCCCGTTTCTGGGTAATAGTTTTGGAAGGCCCTTTCGAGTTTCGCGCTTGGGAATGTTATTTTGCTAGGACGTGCGTCGGGTTCGTATCTGTACTAGATTAGAAATATTATTTTTGGGGACAGATGAAGACTATCTAGCGTGAGGATACAGAATGTTTATGTGATTCATCCTGGGGAGAAGGCAATGCGGACATCTCCTCTTCTGCCTCTTTTTATCGAACATTAAACAAATCAATAGGACTCTCTAGATGTGTAGATGCATTTGAATGAAATGCGTCGTGTCCATGTCCAAAGTTGTCATCAACAACACCTTTCCGTTTTAAAAGAAAGAGAGAGTGCTCTTCTTCTTCTTTTCGAGTCAACGGTTCGATCATAAAATTTGTATTTGGCTAGATATTTTTCAACCAGTTAGAGACCAAGGAAACTGCGCCGGTATTAGCTTCGTAGAGATCTCCTTTGTGCCAATTGTATTATGCGCCACATGGTCTGTTGAGTAATGTCACAGTCACATTCTTCCTGTGGTGGTTAATACTCTATTTAAGAGAAGTTTCAGAAGGCACTTCAACTTATTTGTCTGATATTTAAATCAGGGTATCAGCCTTTAATAGTTAACTGCCGAACATGAAAAGAGTGATTAGGTGATAGGTGTGCACCACGCTAGCACAGTTGCAGATCACCTAAACAACTGAACTTATTTTCCAAGCGAATGCAAAATTTTATTTAGTCAAACCTTGGAAGAGCTAGAATTTCTAGCTCTTTCTAGCCTAGAAACTAACTTAGGTGGAAATTATTGGGTATGAAATAGCGTTAGTTACTAATTTACCTGTATATAATACGAATAGATTTGCTTTAATACTAATTACAGAACTATTTACCTACCACAAACACCCAAATAATGTGTGTTGTATTGTCCACAGGCAAGTCGCCGTTCTTCCCCGGCGTGGAGGAGGCAAGCGTGGCGGGAGGCGCGGCGGGCGCCGGCTCGCCGTCCGGGCCGGAGCAGGCACAGGACGTGGTGTCCCGGCTCAGCGCCGCCGGTGAGTGTGTAGTCGGCTGTGTACCGAGTGTGAGTGTGGTTACAAGTAACAAACATGGCGGGGCTCGCCGTCCGGGCCGGAGCAGGCACAGGACGTGGTGTCCCGGCTCAGCGCCGCCGGTGAGTGTGTAGTCAGCTGTGTACCGAGTGTGAGTGTGGTTACAAGTAACAAACATGGCGGGGCTCGCCGTCCGGGCCGGAGCAGGCACAGGACGTGGTGTCCCGGCTCAGCGCCGCCGGTGAGTGTGTAGTCAGCTGTGTACCGAGTGTGAGTGTGGTTACAAGTAACAAACATGGCGGGGCTCGCCGTCCGGGCCGGAGCAGGCACAGGACGTGGTGTCCCGGCTCAGCGCCGCCGGTGAGTGTGTAGTCAGCTGTGTACCGAGTGTGAGTGTGGTTACAAGTACAAGCGTGGCGGATCTCGCTCTACAGCGCAAGAGCAAGCGCAGGACATAGTCTTGCGACTCAGTGCCGCCGCTGAGCGTGCCCAGTCCCACCGACTGTGTAGTCAACTGTGTGCCGAGTGTGAGTGTGGTTGCAGGTAACAAGCGTGACGGGGCTCGCTCTACAGCCCAGAGTAAGCGCAGGACGTAGTCTCGCGACTCAGTACAGCTCTTTGACTTTGTTTGACGTAAGCATTATCACAAGAAGGCACAGTATCGGAGCTCTCCGTTTAGCTCAGCGCAAGCACAGAAATGGTTCAGAGTACCGCTGGTAAGTGTGCTCTTGACTTTTTAGCCAGTTGTAAGCGTGATCACAAGGAGGCAGAGTAGCGGAGCTCCCGATCCCGCCCAAAGCAAGCCGTGGACGTGGTCTCGCGACTGAATACGGTTGGTAGGCGTTTCAATTATCTGTGAAGGCAGTCAACTGCATCTGAGAGTTACGATGTGGTGACTGAGTGATGACTGGTGGTTAGGTCTAAAACATTATATTATATTATATTATTATATGGCAAAACGCTACTGTAATCAAATCTTTTTGAAATCAAGTCTTAACCTTTACTGGTGGGACCTGAATCCCAACTGGAAAAGGTGCCTTTGCCTTTTATGCCGTGTTACATTAGCGAATCTTCTCTACAGTAAGTAATACTCCGACTTACGCTATCCCGTTTTAATCGAAATCGGAGATACGCGTTTTTATTTTTTATCACCACGCGCATCAACGTGTTCGGTTTAGGAAAAATTCGAACGTGTTCCGCGTGGAATTGTTTTACGTATGCAGTGAACATTGTGTTTATAGCAATTTCGAACGTATTTATATGCGTTCTTAATAAGTATTTACATAGCAAAGTGGAACCCCGACTTACGCGAATTCGACTTACGCGCTTGGTCATATATCGCGTATTACTGTACTAGAATATGTTGTTGTTTTCAGGTCTGTCGATGTGCGTGAGCGCGCTGGGCTCGCCGGCGCGATCGTCGCCCGTGTCGGCGGGCTCGGAGCACGGCGAGCGGTTCAGCCGCAAGGTGTTCGTCGGTGGCCTGCCGCCGGATATCGACGAGGGTGAGTCTAGTCAAGCTTTCTTATTCTTACCTACAACACCTCTTATGTTACCGGGTGGGTGACAGGGGTACGCGGAGTTGAGCTCCGCTCCGCATACCCCTGTCACCCACCCGGTAACATCTCCCCCCGCTGCCTTTTTACCGCGCAGGCAATACGCGCGCTAAGCGGTCGGCCTTTAGACACTTATAGGTATGTTATACGGTTTACACCATAGGTCAGTAAAAATATAATTTAAATTTTCCGATCCAATATTTGTATAACTTTTAGGATCACTTACTGAGCATAATATCACAAAATGCTGACATATCTAGGTGGAGCTTCAAGCGCCATCTTGAAAAAACGTTTTTGGCCGATATCTCGAAAACTATGCACTTTAGGGCAAAAGTGATGGAGACCATTATTGTAGAGGTAGAGAATAAAATTTCGGACTTTTGTTTCTAGTAATCTTTTTTGTAAAATTACCGTTTACGATTTATGGCCCGTTTAATGAACCGGTTTTTAAATCGTTTTATTGATTAATATGACATTTCAAGAGTTATCGGCCGCGAAAAAAATTAGGTCGGAAATTTAGTGCAATGTTGACCAAAAAAACAATTTTTAACGTTCTAGCTATTAGGTACTGTTCATGAGATACAACCTGGTGACAGACAGACAGACAGACGGAAGGACAGCGGAGTCTTAGTAATAGGATCCCGTTTTTACCCTTTGGGTACGGAATCCTGAAAACGTCTATTTTTACTGAGGTACCAGCGCCGCGACGGATTCGGACTTAGCGGGTGCTGAGCGTCGATGTCTGGCAATTTTTGCCCTCGAGCTCTGTTCGGATATGAAGACGTAAATGCATAAAAACTATAGCGTTTTCATATAGAACAAATCAAACAACTTGGCGGCTGTGACGTTAGCTACTAGCTGCTGGTGACCCAATCCTGACTGAGGCTCACCTAACAGTTGCGCGAGAATTGGATTATCCGCTGCAATTTGTTCTACGGCGACCTGAAAAAATCTAAACGATTCGTGTTAAAATAGTACTAGATTGAGCCTAGGACTATAAGTTAACTCTTTGTGCTAAACTTGCGAAAATAGTGACAGATCTAGCACCGAAACTATTAAGTTGGCATCATTGATACGAGTAGATACCTTTTAGGGACTTATTCTGTACATCAAAAACGCAACAAAAAAAACTCGGCTGTTCCATACATTTTGTCTCGGGTAAACGATATTTTTCTATGGAAGAACGAATTTTTATTTTTAAGTTTTGACAAAAGTCGCAGAACAAAAGTTGTTAGTTTTGATATACAGAATAAGCCCCTAAAAGGATGCTAATTGACTAGAAATAACCCTGTAATTTTATGAATCCCGTTACTTAGGTACATACATCCAATAATTATTTTTCGCAAAAAAATCGCGACACCGACTTTCACCGTGTACAGAATTCGAATAATTTGCACAAATCGATGTGACATCCATGTACATTTTTGTGGATTAATCAAACACGGCACAGCCGATTTCGATAAAACTTAAATAGGACCACCTCGGCAGTATACCTACTCTTTCGAACTAAAAAAGATTTTTTTAAAACGGTTCCCAATTGACGAAAATATCGATGAACATACACAAAATATACCTTTTTGGAAGTCGGTAAAAAACGTACTGTCGAATTGAGAATCTCCTTTTTTGATGTCGGTTGAAAACTAGTAAAATGACTTTACATATTGTTAATGATTGTCGTTTGAATAGGTACAAAATACTTTACCTAAATCGTACTAAGTCCTTTTATCACTAAGCACAACACAATGCGGGCTTTACTAGGGTGATCTCATTTAATTAATCATAGCGTACATTCATATATCTCGTAAATAAAACAAATATTGTTTAAAAATACCATTGTAAAAATACTATTGTTTAAAAAATACCTATTTTCGCATGCCTAATAAAGCTATAGCTAATAAAGCTATAGGTATATAGTTAATATTTTATATGCGGCCAAATGACCATAATTCATTTAGAATACCTACGTTTGAACGATACCTAAATAAATACCTAAAAGTTCTGTGGATAACATAATTACGTCCGTACAGTGCCACTTAGCTGTAAGGTGGGCAAAATTTGAACTACATAATTACTACGTTATTACGATACTAGCGACACCGTCAACTGAACAGCTATATTAGTGGCACCGTAAATGGCTTTTACAAAAGTTTATAGGTGACTGTTTTACGTTGTTACTTAAGTTTAAATGCAGTGAAATAACAAGGATATCACGTAGCGCTTAGCGGGTTTAACCTGAACATTGGCCGACACAGTTTTTACCGACTTTCAATAATCGGCTAAGTGCAAGTCGGACTCGCGCACGAAGGGCTTAATTAAAATTGATTAGGATTTATTAAAATTGATATAAGTACATACATAACATTTTTCAGACATAGGTAATCTATACCTACCAATATTACAATAAGGAAAGATTTGATTGTTTGTTTGCATTGAATAGGCTCCGAAACTACTGAACCGATTTGAAAAAATATTTTACTATTTGAAAGCTACATATCTCCGGATGACATAGGCTATAAAATATTTAAAAAAATAGGGATCATTACTATAACTCCCATACCTCCACATAATACATGGTAGGTATTTAGGCACAAAATTTATAAAAGCCGGGGTTAATAGCTAGTAAAAAATAAAGAAGCTAAGTAGTTTGCTGGCAAACTAGCTGAAGTAGGATTGATTGAGTCTGATTTTCTCGAGAGCTGTGTGGGGGGGGTAGTAGGTAAGGGGATGGAAAACCCTATCGCAACATCGCAACATTTACATCGTTTCTCGACTATATGAGTAGAGATGTCACAAATGAAATGTTTCGTCTTTTTTTAGGGTTCCGTACCCAAAGGGAAAAACGGGACCCTATTACTAAGACTTCGATGTCCGTCTGTCCGTCTGTCCGTCTGTCACCGGGCTGTATCTCATGAACCATGATAGCTAGGCAGCTGAAATTCACAGATGATGTATTTCTGTTGCTGCTATAATAACAAATACTAAAAAGAGAATTAAGTAAATATTTAAGGGGGGCTTCCATACAACAAACCTGAATTTTTAGACGTTTTTCGCTCTATATTAATAATAGTAACAGGTAGATGCTTGAAATTTTCACAGAATACTTAGTTTTATGTTTACTTCAATAATAAATAATAAAATTAAAATAAAATAAATATTTAAGGGGGGCTCCCATACAGTACGGAACCCTCCGTGCGCGAGTCCGACTCGTACTTGGCCGATTATTATTTTATTCTATTTTTTTAAGAGCTTTAGGACCGAAAGTCCATGCCAGCCCCATCGTACCCTTATAAATACAAGCTTTTTACATAATATACACACACATATTTTTACATACACTAAGATATAATAAGCCAGCGAGGCAGTCTCATGGAGTTGGCGTGATTTAGAGACTGGGAGAAGGTCTCCACCAGTCTGTAAATCATTCCAGCCTCCTCAGAGACGGGTTACATATCAAACTTTGTCATGCACCCACATTGGATTCGGTCACTTAAGATTCGTTCTCTTTCGCGTTGATTCCGAACACATTCCATAAGTACATGGTACACATCTTCCGGCTTGTCCCACTCCAAATGTTTCGTTTTGATCTAGTAAGTTCGTGTAAGCCAGGTGGCTAGCCCTGGTGTCAGAGTTTTAGGCTGCCCAGAGGCTTCTGACCTGGCTAAACGGTTAAAACAACCGGGGCTTACAATTTAACGTGTTGTTCGAGCCACAGTAGCGCTCTATTGGAAAATGCCACCCGCGGTCACCCATCCAATGACTGACCGTGCGGAACGTTGCTAACTTCGGTGATCCCTGACAAACACCTATTAGTCAAACTACGTCTTGATCTAGTGAGAATCGAATAGGCCCAATTATAAAGACGCTGTCGTTAATTTAATAGCAATGTAAAAAGTGTTCTCTTTTTCGCAAAAAATGGCATGACCGACTTCAACCGTGTACAGAAATCGCGAATATTTCGCACGGATCGATGTAGCATTTTTCACATTATTGTTGATTTATAAAAAATGGCTCGGCCGATTTCGGTAACATTCAAATGGGAGCAACTTCAAATGATATTCTTTCCAATAAAAAAAAAGAATGATCTAAATCGGACCACTAAGTATAAGTTAAGCGTGGTTATACATAAAAAAAAAACAAATATACGCGTCGCATTGAGTACCTCCTCCGTTTCGTCGGTCAAAAAGAAATAGGAATATTCTAAATTGCTATTATAATTACTATGGCGCCTTCATAATTGGTCCTGATATCGCACAAAACTGCCTAAAACTACAATAATGCGTAACATCAATATTTACACAACCACCCCAACATCGTGTGCCACTGACCAATGACCATACTCGTAGCTATTTCTTAGACTATTGCTAACAAAAGCTAACCGTAACCTCCTGACTACCCACATTTATTGTTTTAAAATCTACTATAGTTGACTTATCGCCTTCGAAAATAGTACTACGAAAAATCATCACTACATACTAGTACTAGTATAAAAGAAAGTGACTTCCCGCTGTCTGTCTGTCCCTATTTGTATGCTTATGTCTTTAAAACTACGCAGTGGATTTTGATGCGGATTTTTTTAATAGATTTTCAAGAGGAAGGTTTACACGTATAATACACCTGTGCAAAACCGGGGCGGGTCGCTAGTAATTCATGAAACTTATCTTTAAAACTACGCAACGGATTTTGATGCGGTTTTTTCATACATAGATAGTGATTCAGGAGGAAGGTTTATAAGTGTAATACACCTGTGCAAAATGAAAATGAAAAAATTTGTGATGACCAAAGATGGGTTTGCGTAGATACGGATATGCTGGGGGAGGACTCGGAGATTTTCACTTACATGAGTGAGGTGTACGGGACCACCAGCTGGTTAGATCACTGTGTAGCAACTCACTCGGCTATGCAGTCTGTTGTTAATGTTACCGTAGATTATGACACTCGGTGGTCTGACCACTATCCGCTTATTATTGAGTGTAATCTTACAGTGCTTACCCCCAAGATTGCGCCTAAAATTACAAATGTAAATAAAGATGTACTATGGGGAGAGCGTAATCAAGAGCAAGTGGCCAGGTATGCCAGGGAGTGTCATAAAAGGTTGAAATCGATTGACTTTCTATGTGAATTTAAAAGTTGTGCAGATCGTGTTTGTAAAGACCGTGGCCATCAGCGTATTCTGGACGGGTTGTACTCTGATATTGTTACCGCTCTTCGTGATTCCGCTGTGGTGGGTCGAGCGGGCACGGGGGGGCGCGGGAGTGGCTCGCGTGTGGCGGGATGGAACAAACGTGTCCGCGACGCTCATCTGGAGGCCAGGGCCAGATTCAGGGAGTGGGTTATGTGCGGCAAGCCCAAATCTGGTTTGGTGTACCGACAAATGTGCAATTCAAGGAAAGTCTTTAAATCCCGTTTAAAGTGGTGCCAAAATCATCAAGACGAAGTAAAAAATGAACACACTGGCTGAAAAACATGCGAAAGGCAATTTTCGTGGTTTTTGGCGGGAGACCGGTAAAGCAAACGTACGGCCTGGCCTTCCGGTGAGCGTCGCGGGGGTGAATGAACCCGTGGCTATAGCGAATCTATTTAAAGATCAATTTTCAGTAAAGTCTCCGCTTGGTCCGTCTATGGAGATGAACAATGCTGACGTGGACGACCGAGTGGTCGGGACGAGGTTTATTGCTAAAGATGTTGCACAAGCTATAAAAAACATATCGAGAGGCAAATCTCCCGGCCACGACGGACTCAGCATTGAGCATCTCCAGCACGCGGGGCCACATGTCTCGAGAGTCTTGGCCATGTTCTTCTCGTTATGCGTGAGTCACTCTTATCTGCCAGATGAGTGCATGAGAACTGTGGTTGTTCCTGTAGTTAAAAACAAAACCGGGGATCTCTCCGATAAGAACAACTATAGGCCTATCTCTCTTGCCACGGTTATAGCTAAGGTTTTTGACGGCATGCTAAACGCACAGTTGAGCAAATTTGTATCCTTGCACGACAATCAGTTCGGGTTCCGGCCACGACTGTCCACGGAAAGTGCAATACTGTGCCTTAAGAATGCCGTCAGATACTACACATCGCGCAAGACACCGGTGTATGCGTGCTTTCTCGACCTATCCAAGGCATTTGATTTGGTCTCGTATGACAAATTGTGGGAAAAGTTGAGGGGCACAAAAGTGCCGCTAGAAGTCATAAGTATACTCCAGTACTGGTATGCGAACCAGATGAATAGTGTGCGATGGGTGGGAGCCATGTCAGACTCATACCGACTCGAGTGCGGAGTGAGACAGGGCGGTTTAACCTCTCCAACCCTGTTTAACCTGTACATTAACGGGCTGATTGCTGAGCTCAGCGGTCACCATGTCGGATGTCACATTGATGGAATCTGTGTCAATAATCTCAGCTACGCAGATGACATGGTGCTGCTGAGTGCATCAATTTGTGGGTTGAGAAGGTTGGTACAGACCTGTGAGGAATATGCTGCTGGTCACGGTTTAAAATATAATGTGATAAAAAGCCAATGTATGGTCTTCGAGGCAGATGAAAAGATCAGTCATGACATACCTCCAGTTTGCCTAAACGGTGTGCCATTGGAGTTCGTGGCTCAATTTAAGTATCTGGGACACATAGTGACCAATGACCTCAAGGACGATGCAGATGTCGAGCGGGAGCGGAGGGCACTGTCGGTAAGAGCAAATATGTTGGCTCGCAGGTTTGCGCGTTGCTCAGCTGAGGTGAAAATCACTCTTTTCAGAGCATACTGCATGCCTCTCTACACATGCAGCCTGTGGGCCAACTACACACAGAGAAAATACAGTGATCTCCGCGTCCTGTATAATAACGCTTTTAGGATGCTGTTTGGGCTGCCCCGCTTCTGCAGCGCCTCTGGCATGTTCGCGGACGCACGCGCGCCATGTTTCCATGCCGTGATGCGTACGCGAGCCGCGTCCTTGGTGCGCAGAGTGCGGGCCAGCTCCAACTGCATCCTGGAAATGATTGCGTCCAGGCTTGACTGCCCTTACCTTCGGCACTGTTGCGAAAGACATGTCTCCGTACCAGTGCCGAAGAGAAGGCTATGATTTTCGTGTTTGGTGTAAATAAATGTACAATATTTAATGGAATTGAAAATGAATAATAATTTGGAACTGGTGACATAATTTAATTTAATTGTTGTGAATATGGGTACCTACAAATGCCTGAAATAAATTAATTTTGAATTTTTTTTTTTTTTTTTGAAAAAATCGGGGCGGGTCGCTAGTAATTCATGGATTTTTTTTAAATACAGGGTTATTTCTAATCAATTAGCATCCTTTTAGGGGCTTATTCTGTACATCAAAACTAACAAATTTTGTTCTGCGACTTTTGTCAAAACAAAAAAAAATTTTTTGTTCCATAGAAAAATATCGTACACCCGCGACAAAATGTATGGAACAGCTTATTATTTTTTTGAGTTCTGAGTTCTGACAAAAGTCGCAGAACAAAAGTTTATAGTTTTGATGTACAGAATAAGCCCCTAAAAGAATGTTAACTGATTAGAAATAACCCTGTATTAAACTCTCGATTAGGTACTTTCTTATTTAACTCAATAGTGTCATTGAGATTTTCTTGAGGGCTGGGCGGGGTTGGAAACCCTCTACATATCTCCGTCCTATCTGCATTGTGAACATCAATGGCTGTCACGGCCGGTGGCGGGCTGCCATTGTCGCGAACTGGGTCACTCGGTAGGGTCACCATTCTGGCACGAAAACTCCGGACAGAACCTTTGACTTTTGAAATAAGAATAGAACATGAACAAGAAAATGTTTATTTGTTGAAGTGTGTCTAAAGATGATGCATAAAAATAGTTTCATAAGCCTACTCATTTCGAGCATATACCCGCGTTACTCGATAAGGGCTCGTACACATAGAACGTCCGTTTTACAGGTTCGTTTAAACGTATATGCGGTTAGCGTATGTAGTCGTATGTGCGAGTTCACACAGAATACAGTATTCCTGATCCAGTAAAAAATCGGCCAAGTGCCAGTCGGACTCGCGCACGAAAGGTTCCGTACCGTGTTGGAGCCCACTTAGCCCAATTCCTCTTGTCATTATTAGTAGCGAGCAAAAAATACTCCTTAAAATCACGTTTGTTGTATGGGAACTCCGCTTAATTTTTATTTTATTAAATTTTTAGTATTTGTTGGTATAGCGGCAACAGAAATACATCATCTGTGAAAATTTCTTCAGCTTTCTAGCTTTAACGGTTCATGAGATACAGCCTGGAGACAGACTGACGGACAGACGGACAGCGGAGTCTTAGTAATAGGGTCCCGTTTTTACCCTTTGGGTACGGAACCCTAAAAATACCTATCCGACAAAATAAGCAGCAATCCGTTTTACAGGTCCGTTTAAACGTACTCGTATATGTTATTAGCGTCGGATCCGTTAAAAACGGTTCTGTATATTATGCTGTGTGAATATTACCACCAGTAGCAACGGATCAGTTAAAAAGGATCCTGTAAAATCGGACGCTATGTGTACGCACCCTAACGTATACCCGATACCCGCGGCGTTACCCGCAATAGCCCGCGGATATAAAGTAGCGATGTAATTAATTAATTAATTAACACACATTAATTAATTAACCGCGGCTTAGTTTTAGTGCGACAAAAGCTGGTTGCTAAATATGCCTATATTTAACATTCTAGCCCGCGCGTGATGTTTTGTTTTGTGCTGTCCTATAGGAAATTTTGCGTTCAACTTTATCTAAAAGAAATACAATGGCCACTTACACAAAAAAAAAAAATGATGCTGAATCTCTGCTTTTAGCATCATATCTCCCAAATTAAAACGCAAATTGCGATACAGTTTTTGTACATAGTTGTTTGACATGAAAGATATTTTGATAACAATGTAGATTCGTATGGTTTCAATAAGATTTTTAGTCGAAGTCATCAACATTTTCAATTTTACACTGGGTAGAAGTCTAATGACCAGTTTACATTATTCTAGACAAGCTATCGAACCCAACGCTGTATTGCAACTGAAATAATGTAAACCGGCACTTTAGTTACAATTCGAATATCTTCAAGTCAAGAGTGAATACGAGTAGGTAACTTCTAGGTCTACATACTCCATCTTCGGCTACAACTTCGCTTTCCATCAGGCGAGTTGGTGGCCAATTTACATGAAAAAAATAGTATATCCCACAGCCAGTTTACATTACTTATTTCAGTCGCAATCCAGAACTGGATTCGATCGCTGGGTTGGAATAATGTAAACCGCTTATTAGTTTTAAAATAGTTGAAGACTGAGATAGACACATTGGATTTAGGTACAATACTTTTATCGTCCTACTTACTTCATTTCTTGACACTGCCTTCCCAGTGTCATAATTGTCCGGCCGTATCATGGCCGCCCTACTCTGCGCGATTAGCTATCGCCATCTTTTGTCATCTACCCGCGTTTTGTTTGCGCGGACTCTGCGGATTTGAATGGAATGTTTGTGTGCCAAGGTTGGCTCGATTCGAGTGCAATCGGCTGATAACTGAAACCACTCGGAAGACGTTTTGTCTTTGCTTGTCTTTTGTCCCATATTGATAGTGTAGCGTTACTTATCTGTGAATGGAGGAGCCAATGTTCTATTTTCTGGATGAAATACACAAACCTCTAGATGGACTGGGTCATTTAGATATTGAATTAACATTAAAGGTTTTTAGAGCATACATTTTTCTTTTGCGGTGGTTGATAAATCTCTCTGAAGACGTTTTGCGTTTGCTTGTCTTTTGTCCCATCTTGATAGTGAAGCGTAACTGATCTGCGAATGAGGGAGCCACTGTTTTATTGTCTGGACAAACCTCTGGATGGACGAACTAGCATTAAAGGTTTTTAGAGAATAAATTCGCAACTTACTTTGCACACCGCCAGGCAATCGCTTGGTCTATTATTTGTCCCATCTTGATAGTGTAGCGTTGTGGAAAGAATGGGGAAGCCACCGTTTTATTATCTGGATAAAATTTACAAACCCTTATCTATATAGGCATTTGTAAATTTCGTCCAGATAATAAAACAGTGGCTCCCCCAGTAGGTACGTTTCAGATAAACATTGAAATTGCGTTAAAGGTTTTCTGAGCATGAGTTTTCAATCTTATTTTGTATATCGGCTCCTAAGATGTTTTGTCTTTATCTTTTGTCCCATTTTGATCGTGTAGAGTAACTTATCTGTAATTGGAGGGCGCACTGTTGTATTTACGATGGATGAAATTTACAAACCTCTCGATGGACTGTAACACTTACACATTACTGGCCCTTATGTTACGAGGAATTTCTATGGGATTTGTACCTAAACCAAAGTCACAAACTGAGTCGATACGCGCACGATAGAGTAAGGACGAAGCCAAAAGGCCGTTTTTATGCTGCATTCCGTAAAATCCTGTTTGTACCACGAAGCCGAAACTCAGAACGCATACAAAATACGGCCGCTGTATATAGGTACCCTGTGTAGCCATAAGGAAAGAACGCAGGCCTTGGGGATACCTTACCCTGAACCGACATCACTTGACGTCAACCATGTCCCAGATAGCGTCTAGTTTTCAATAATGTGTTTCTAATCGCATCCCTGACCCGCGGAATGCAGCTTATCACCGTGGCCATCGGTTGCTAGGCGACCGTGTCAACAACAAATATCTACCTAATAGGTATTATAAATGTGGCATGCTCATTGCGCTGGAACCTTTTGATTCTATGAGATCGATATCAAGTAGGTACAGGCAGTATAAGCTCAGACTAGTAGGCTTAGCATAATCTCTATATATCTATACAGGGTTATTCCTAATCAATTAGCATCATTTTAGGGGCTTATTCTGTACATCAAAACTAACAACTTTTGGTCTGCAACTTTTGTCAAAACTCAAAAAAAAATTATCTGTTCCATACATTTTGTTGCGGGGTGAACGATATTTTTCTATGGAGAATCAAATTTCTTTTTGAGTTTTGACAAAAGTCGTAGGATGTAAAGAAAAGCCCCTTAGAGGATGCTAATTGATTAGAAATAACCCTGTATATCTTTAAAATCTAAGTTTATATCTATATAAATATATAAAATAAAATAAATTGTTGTTCCATAGAAAAATATCGTTCACCCGGGACAAAATGTTTTTTTTGAGTTTTGATGAAAGTCGCAGAACAAAAGTTGTTGGTTTTGATGTACAGAATAAGCCCCAAAAGTAACATTATACTATGTATATTGTTACTCTAACGTATACGATAGCAAATGTATGATTTTGAATTATATATGCAAGGTCTTTCATATTTCATATTCATTTATTTCTTGCAAAATAGGTTAACAATTTTATTGTGATCTTAATTTTTTCTTCTAGTTCTTGGTTTTTATTGTACTCATCATTATGATCAAATTTTATTAGCTATGTGGCCAGCCATCAATGAATCGTCACAACATATTTTGTAGAAAGCTAATGAACTTTTTATCTGAAACCGCTGCTGTTTTTTTTTCTCGCGTTTGGTATTTGATTCCATAGTAAAAATTGATGTGCACAATGATATCCTAGAATTCTATTCTATTATGTTCATTGTCTGCTAAAACTCTCAGTAAACCTAGGCTTCGATATTTCGACAAATACTTCGATTTCACCTGGACTTCTTTTGAAAGAATCCGTTATATTATAACAGACAAGCTGACGATCTTCCTGTTGGTAAGAAGCCTCCAGTCGTCAGCGATGTTAATAATTGAACATGAGAATTTGTTCACATTTTTATTGAAGCAACCGGAGTTATAATTTTCTTGTAGAAAATAGAAGAACATGCAAATTCGAACAATTATTACAGAAATGGGCCGCATGAGACATTTGTCGTTATATAAAGATGGCACACTGTTTTAAAAAGGTAGTAGGTATCTCAAAGAGTTATTTTTGACGGACGGAATGGAGGAGGTACTCAATTCGACGCGTATATTTTTTTTTGTGATAAACATTTCAAAATTCTTTGCGAATGCAGGACTCAAACCTGCGTCTTCGGATCAGTAGCCCGAAGTTCTCCCAACTGAGCTAATTCGCTGCCTTGACATTGCGTCGAATTTGTGAAGTGTTTATCGTTTTAACCAACTTACAGCATTGGCTAATGTTTATCACAAAAATAACTCTGAGATAAACCTAGTGTGGGATGCTCTATAAAATTAAAAATCATTTCAAGTAGGTGTCTGTATGCTAAGGGAAGTAGGTACTTATTGTAGATACGTAACAGATCTGTTTTATGGTTTACAGACGAGATAACGTCGTCGTTCCGCCGGTTCGGGCCTCTCGTGGTGGACTGGCCGCACAAAGCCGAGAGCAAAAGCTACTTTCCGCCCAAAGGATACGCCTTTCTACTGTTCCAGGTGAATCTCTTTTTCATATCTATGGTTTAGCAATAAGTAAGTTCGTACAGGCCGGGTGGCAAGCCCTGGTGCCGGAGTTTAGGTTGCCTGAAGGCATCTGACTTGGTTAAATGGTTAAAACGCGTCATCCGAGCCACGGTGACAGGGATCAGTTGTAAATGCCACCCGCGGTTACCCATCAGAAGACAGATCGTGCTAAACGGTATTTAACTTCTGCAGTGGATTCACCGCGACTGCAATGCTCTATCCAGGGCTTCAAGAAAATATCTATAGAGTTACAATCGTGCAAGAAAAGTGTCCGAGGCAAAACTCTGCCCAAGCTACAGCTAAGCGGGCAGGCTTTATAGTTAGTCGTAAGGCGATTGCAAACCAACTAGGTACAACGCCGCGTGATGTCAAAGTGCTCGGGTTACAAGCACTTATTAGGTGACATAAAGTCGAGATTCGAAAAAACTAGTCATTGGGAATTATTTACTGTAATTATCGAAGTCTGTACCTATGTATGACGGCG
Source organism: Hypomecis atomaria (assembly GCA_964007245.1). NCBI lineage: Eukaryota > Metazoa > Arthropoda > Insecta > Lepidoptera > Geometridae > Hypomecis > Hypomecis atomaria. The sequence goes on along the minus strand of OZ023307.1, from coordinate 5,657,375 downwards.
CTCGGACATTTTTTTACTTCTTTCACTTAGGGACTGTGGCTCTGTAGATATTTGCTCCAAGGTTTGCGTAAAAGGTCACGAGACCGAGTAAGAGCAAAGGAGAACATTGAAAATCTGAAAATCTGTGTGGGATAGCATGAGAGTTTTGGCCTTATTATTTTTATATTCCATCCTTTCTTATCTATTATGCAAGGTGATTCTGTATGTAAACGTGCTCGTAATGTGCTCCAAGTTGTTTAATTTTTAAGAGTTTTGCGTGAAAAAAATGTTTTCTTCAGTTGGGTTTGTAATTCATTTTTACTTAGTTTGACATTTAAAAACATTTCTCTAAACGTTATTCGTGGAAAAATTAAAAATCACTTAGCGCGTTACGTCATGTTTTGGAAAGAATCAGGTATCCGAAGTATAAGACACAGGATAGATGAGGATGGATCACGAGGTGGCTCGTCTGTCTAATCCATATATTTCCTTATTCCAGGACGAGAGCTCGGTAGCGGCTCTAATGGAAGCGTGCATCACTGACGAGGACAAGCTGTACCTGTGCGTGTCGTCGCCCACCATCCGCGACAAGCCGGTGCAGATCCGGCCGTGGCGGCTCGCTGACGCTGACTTCGTCCTGGACGCTAGCATGCCGCTCGATCCACGCAAGACGGTCTTCGTGGGAGGCGTACCGCGTCCGTTGAAAGCTGGTGAGTTTTCAGCAAGTTACACCGGTTTCCAGGATATTTTGAGAGCTTGGAATGCTGTCGGAAGACTTAGTATTTACGAGTACCCAAAAGATTTCACAATACTTGTGAAGTATCTACGTATAGCGTTAGTGTACAATCCGCGAGAAGCCGATGCAGATCCGGCCGTGGCGGCTCGCTGATGCTGACTTCGTCCTGGACGCTAGCATGCCGCTTAATCCGCGCAAGACGGTCTTTGTGGGAGGTGTGTAATTCCCTTTGAAAGCAGGTGAGTGTATTTCTACCTATGGTAAGCTTCCAGCCCGGGTAGCACAGCAAGGGGAGAAAACAATTTTATCCACTTTTAATGTCAGCTGTCATTGTCAATCCATACTTTATTTCCTCTTCCAGGGGATAAAATGGTGGAAAGACTATTTGTCCCTTTGCCATGCTTCCCGTGCAGGGAGTCTTATAGGTTTTTGTTAGGTATATTGGACGTGGAAGATGTTTTTGGGATCATAATTGAGAGTTCTTAGAGTTAAACTGATACAGGTTCGGTCTAAAAGGTTTCCAAAGAATTTAAGAGATCATTACAGGGCCTAGGAGGATTCCAGGCCCAAAATGTTTCCAGAAAACTGAAATTGACTTTAGTCGGTTTAGATTGTAAGTCCACAATCCGCGAGAAGCCGGTGCAGATCCGGCTGTGGCGGTTCGCCGACGCTGACTTCGTTCTGGACGTTAGCGTGGCTCCTGACCTACGCAAGACGTTGTTGTGAATGGAGTGCCACGTCCTTTGAAAGCTGGATAATTTTCCGCTACCTGTTACAGGTTTTCAAAGGGTATTCTGGTCATTAAAGAAGTATTCTAAGAGATCAAATTGGTTTAGAAAAGGTTTTTATGGTTAAACTGGAGCAGATCTTGATCTTTAGGGTTTCAATATACCTAAGGAGGTTCTTATAAGGACATCGGAGGTTCAAAAAGACTTAAAAGGTTTCCAGAAAGCTGAAATTCAGTTTAGATTGTACACAAGATAACTACGATTTAAGAGGATCATCCAGGAAGAGAAAAACGCTGTGGACGACCATTGACCACAGTTCTTGGAAGACTTAAGAGGTATAAAGGGTTGCCAGAGAGTGGTTCAAATGTTTTCAGCCTCGATCAAATATCTATAGTCACAATCGTGCAAAAAAATGTCCGAGCCAAAACCCTGCCCAAGCTACGGGCAGGCTTTTTAGTTAGTCGTAAAGTGATTGCAAGCCGACTACAACGCCGCGCGATACCAAAGTGCTCGGTTACAAGCAGTAATTAGACGACTGATTAACTGAGATGACGTCGAGATTCGAGAAAACGGGTCATTGTGAATTATTTAACGTTAATATCTAAGTCGGTATGTATGATGAAACTCGAACATTTTTTACTACTTTCACTACTAAAGGACTGTGGCTCTGTAGATATTATTATATGCTCGAAGGTTTTCAGACAAATCACATTGTTGGACCAACTTCGAATTTAGTAAAATTCATTTCATAATTCTTCACTCGTATGTTCCAGTGGAGCTGGCGATGATAATGGACCGGCTGTACGGGGGCGTGTGCTACGCCGGCATCGACACCGACCCAGAGCTTAAATACCCCAAGGTATGCAAACTTAAACTCTTTGAACTCTCGAGGAGGACAACTGAGTAAACGCAAGATTAGGAACTAAACTATTCTCGCGTTTACGAGACCTACCGTCTTAACACAAAATATTTAAATACGCTTTAAACACTGTTACCTGTGCAATTTGTACTGTTAAACATTGTCTAAAGCGTGCGTTAAACTTTTGTGGTAAGAGTGTAAGACGGCTAGTATTTACGGCGCCCAGAGCCGGACCGTGAGTTTAGGGGGCCCTGGTCTAATACTACTCAGGGGCCTACCTAATTACTGAAAGTATAGGATAGCAAGATAGAAAGAGAAAGAGTGCGAGAGAAACATCGGAGCACGATCAAGATCAAATTAATGTGTAATGGCAATGGCTGCCGAACATTTTAACTACCAGTTTGAAGTACCTACTTCCAACTGAACGTAGACTTCAAAGAAATTAATTGAATGGGTTTGATTAATCTCAGGGTTCCCAAGGCTGCAAACTAAGTCTATTTTTTACTTTGACTTACCTAAGCTTGGGGCCCTTGGAATCCACGGGGCCCTGGGCTGAAGCCCAAAAAGCCGTATGGTAGATCCGGCCCTGACGGCGCCTAGTCTCGCGTTAACACGGCTACTCTCGCGTCAACTCATATAGTATGATATTAGAGCTAGTTTAGGCATTTATCGCGAATTGTTTTGCGTTTACGGCGCCTAATTTGGTTATGATCAGCGGCTATTACCTACCCCTATTCTCGCGTTTACGCGCTAACATTTCCATTCCACGCCATGGGCGCCGGGAGGGGAGTGGTGGAGTGGAAGGGGGTGCGTTTGCACCCCCTGGCTCCGCGCCAGAATCAAAGACTTAACTTATGCCAGAGGTTCTGCGCTGGGACATCACCCTAAGATTGCGGTCACTGAGATGCGGATGCACCATGCACCTCCCTGAAAATAATCCAGGCGCGCATGTTGCCAGCCAGGAATCGTAGTTTTACTCCATTTTTGCTATTACCTTCCTCCGTTGATCACCTAAGAAGCTCCCTGTCAGATTTCGATTGTATACTTGTTATAATGATGTTACTTGTAACGTTCCAGGGCGCGGGGCGCGTGGCGTTCTCGAACCAGCAGTCGTACATCGCGGCCATCTCGGCGCGCTTCGTGCAGCTCCAGCACGGGGACATCGACAAACGCGTCGAGGTAAGATATACCGTGGTGGTACTAATGTAGTGGGTCTTATATCGTGTGTGTGTGTGTGTGTGTGTGGGTCTGTGGGTGTTATACAGTCGATACATATATATGTCAATATATTTATGAGGTTGCTGTACTTATTTGTTAGGACTAATATTCAAATGTATGAGTGCCTGAAAATTACAAGACACAAAAATAAAATACGTAGACAGATGCATACAACTGCATGTTTCGGTAAGAGAATTTGTGGCATGGGCCCGGAAATTTACAATCATTTACCAACGGAAATACTGGAGTCAGTGACTGTGGCTGTATTCAAGAGCAAGCTATTCAATTTTCTAGTTACGTATACGGGAGTTTTTGGACGATAAAATGTAGTAAATAATATGATTTGTTTTTAATTAATATTTATGATTCCTTGACATTGTACCTATTATTGTATGTTCATCAAGGACTTAGCTGTTGAGACGTTTTTATATTCTTATTACTAAGATATTTTATGTGAATCTGAATCCGATAGTGAGTATTATACAACGAGTGAGGTGGTGTATTCGGCAGTACAATAATATGACAGTAATATGTCATTTTATTTGCTAGCTATTGCACAAAAATATCGTCAGTTAGAAATAAATCGTGATATTCCAGGTAAAGCCGTACGTGCTGGACGACCAGATGTGCGACGAGTGCGCCGGCGCGCGCTGTGGCTCCAAGTTCGCGCCCTTCTTCTGCGCCAACGTCACGTGTCTGCAGGTAGGTTGGCATGTTACCAGATGTGCGACGAGTGCGCCGGCGCGCGCTGCGGCTCCAAGTTCGCGCCCTTCTTCTGCGCCAACGTCACGTGTCTGCAGGTAGGTTGGCATGTTACCAGATGTGCGACGAGTGCGCCGGCGCGCGCTGCGGCTCCAAGTTCGCGCCCTTCTTCTGCGCCAACGTCACGTGTCTGCAGGTAGGTTGGCATGTTACCAGATGTGCGACGAGTGCGCCGGCGCGCGCTGCGGCTCCAAGTTCGCGCCCTTCTTCTGCGCCAACGTCACGTGTCTGCAGGTAGGTTGGCATGTTACCAGATGTGCGACGAGTGCGCCGGCGCGCGCTGTGGCTCCAAGTTCGCGCCCTTCTTCTGCGCCAACGTCACGTGTCTGCAGGTAGGTTGGCATGTTACCAGATGTGCGACGAGTGCGCCGGCGCGCGCTGCGGCTCCAAGTTCGCGCCCTTCTTCTGCGCCAACGTCACGTGTCTGCAGGTAGGTTGGCATGTTACCAGATGTGCGACGAGTGCGCCGGCGCGCGCTGCGGCTCCAAGTTCGCGCCCTTCTTCTGCGCCAACGTCACGTGTCTGCAGGTAGGTTGGCATGTTACCAGATGTGCGACGAGTGCGCGGGCGCGCGCTGCGGCTCCAAGTTCGCGCCCTTCTTCTGCGCCAACGTCACGTGTCTGCAGGTAGGTTGGCATGTTACCAGATGTGCGACGAGTGCGCCGACGCGCGCTGCGGCTCCAAGTTCGCGCCCTTCTTCTGCGCCAACGTCACGTGTCTGCAGGTAGGTTGGCATGTTACCAGATGTGCGACGAGTGCGCCGGCGCGCGCTGCGGCTCCAAGTTCGCGCCCTTCTTCTGCGCCAACGTCACGTGTCTGCAGGTAGGTTGGCATGTTACCAGATGTGCGACGAGTGCGCCGACGCGCGCTGCGGCTCCAAGTTCGCGCCCTTCTTCTGCGCCAACGTCACGTGTCTGCAGGTAGGTTGGCATGTTACCAGATGTGCGACGAGTGCGCCGGCGCGCGCTGCGGCTCCAAGTTCGCGCCCTTCTTCTGCGCCAACGTCACGTGTCTGCAGGTAGGTTGGCATGTTACCAGATGTGCGACGATTTGTTTGGACCAAACTTAAATTTCAAAATAATATTATAATAGTGCTCATAGCTTAGTTTGACTAGATGTTCGTTAGCTATCATCGAAGTTAAACAACGTTTAGCGCGGTCACTCTTTGGGTGAGTGACCGCGGGGCGGGTGGCATTTACAACTGAGCGCTACCGTGGCTCGGATGACACGTTAATTTGCAGATTCCTTTTTTTAACCGTTTAGCTATGTTATAGGCCTTTCAGATGGCTTAAAAACTCGATACCAAGGCTAGCCATCCGACCTAAACGAATTCACTTAATCTTAAAATGAATAAAAGAGATAATGCTTAGGTCATTACCTTGTACAGTATTCAATTATTTTTTTTGTTTTGGAAAATGCTTTTCCTATTATTTTCTTTCATAACAATCGTCATTATTTTCGAATCTTATTATATTTGACATTGCTTGTAAAATATGGCGGCGTAATGGTGGCCTTAAATAAAAATCAAATTAGAAAGTATGAAATTCCATTCAAATTAAGCTTTCAATGCGGTTGTTTTACTCTGCGCATTTATTGACCATATTTTAATGGATTATTTGAGCTACTACAATCGGGTCCCATTTTGCAAGATCTTCTTTCATCACGTGACACGTCAAATGAAAGAGAAATGTTTTCGTTCCAGTATTACTGCGAGCACTGCTGGGCGACGATCCACTCGCGGCCGGGGCGCGAGTTCCACAAGCCGCTCGTGAAGGAGGGAGCCGACCGCCCGCGCGCCGTGCCCTTCCGCTGGTGCTAGGCGCGACCTGTTGGCCGGGTAGTGACGCGTGCGGGTACTGGGTAGCTGTGTTCTGAGCGGGGTAGTGACGCGCGTGGGTAATTGTTAACTGTGTTTGAGAGGGGTGGTCACGCGTACGGGTGATGAGGTGTCGGCGTGCTACCTATGTGCTAGAAGCCGCTGGTGCAGAAGGTCACCAACCGCCTGGTAGTGGGGAGCTGTGTTCTGAGCGGGGTAGTCACGCAAACGGGTGCTAAGGTGACTGTTCTGAGCGGAGTAGTCACGCATACGGGTGGTTATTCGAGGTACTGGTGTGTTCTATGCGGGGTAGTTCGGTACCTATGCGCTAGAAGCCGCTGCCGAAAAAGGGCACCACCACCCGCGCGCCAACCCTTCCGCGAGTAGCTTTGGGGGTAGTAACGCGCGCGGGCAGTGGTGTAAAGACGTGCTTGTGATAGGTCCCGTCATGTAAAAAGAACGCTGGAGTATCAAGCTACGCACAAGGAAACTTCTCACGGAATAAGAGTTCAATATCCTTGCTGCAATTAAAGCTGATTTAAAGGAGATTTATTTCATAAGTGTGTGTCTAGATTTTCTTCTGCGCAGTTTAAAGCTTTGGTGTTATTTTTACATGACGCGAACTAGACATAGGTAGCGCGGTCACTGCATGTGTCACACGTGTGAGTGAAAAGGTGCCGTGCATCCGGTGGGGTAGATATTCAGATGGGTGAAATTTACAACTGAGCGCTACCGTGACTTGAATGGCACGTTAAATGGTAGATGGTTTTAACCATATCAGAGGCTTTCAGGCGCCTTTAAAACTTTGACACCAGGGATAGCCACCCAGCCTATACGAAACTATTGACTTTTTACCATAGATTTCAATCACTACCCCACTCAGAACATAATTGTCCAAACTACCCAACAACTACCCAGCGGATAACACTACCCTCCCACGCCGCAGTCTAACAAAGCTGAAAATTGTCCAAAATGACGTCACTTAGTTAAATTCCTTCAAGCATTTTGGACGTATTTCAGCTCTGTCATTTACCACAAGTCGGATTTGATACGAAACGGAAAAGTTATGTCTGTACAACGGTTTAGCAAAATATTTTTAAAGCAGTTTCTTAGGACATTTAACTATTATTTTAAGATAAGTAAACACTACCCTTTAACATTATACTAGAACGGGTAGTGACCGTTATGCGGACAAAACATTTCCGAATAAAAAACACCTGCTATTTTGGTAGTTTTTTTCTACCAAAATGGGAGGTCTGTTTACGATGGCAATACCAAAGGACATGACTCGCGAACGACAACCTATGATTGGTCGGTACCGGACGCCATATTGTAACGGCGTCCGTAATTTAGAAAAATTTGAAATGCAACATTATCCAATGTTAATAAATAAGCAAAATATTATATAATTCAAGTACAAGAAGTTACCGCTCGATTTCTTCTTCGGTTACTTTGGATCGTTTCGTAGAAGAAGTGTGAGTGATAAAATAGATTCGGTATAAGCAAAATATGTACGCAAAATTACTTAGCTAGTTGTCAGTTGGTTTGAGGTAAGGTTTATTCTAAGGGGCTTGCCAGATTCTTCTAACGCGGAATCGACAGGAACTATTTTTAATTAATCGATTGTTTTAAACGTTAGTTAATGGCAACATCTAAACATATTTCGAGAGGAGTCGTTAGCAAAACGAATTTGTTAACGAGCTGACGTACCTAAAACATTGGCAACACGAAATGGAGCACGATAGCTCTTGGAGACAGGATCTCTAAGTAATAAAACTCATTAACGATAACACTTAATGAAAAGCAGCGAAAATTCACGTTTAGACATAAATTGTTGTACTTACGACAAAATAATAAATATCTAGACGTCGAGTGCGTATAAGCCATGAAATATAAAATCATATGGAAATTTGATGTCATAACAACATGCATGATTATTTGGGTTTTATTAACAACTCTCCCTGACACATTCTAACTCATTAGTTTGGGTTTTGTTAACGACTCTCATGTAAGGAATCGTTAACAAAATGATTTGCGTTTCGTTAACAACTTTCCTGCAGGTATCGATAACAAATTGTATGCAAGTGTCGTTAACAAAATGCTTTGCCTACCCTACCCTACGGATATCGTTAACAAATGGTTAGTACGTATTTTGTTAACGATCGTCCTGAAAGTGTCGTGCAACTAAATGGTTTCCGTTTTGGTAACAATACTGTTAGGATTATGTTTTGGTGTTGTCACTGACAAAAATCGAGTTTGGATCTTTTCCATTCCGCGTTGACGACATGTGGCCCAACCTTAGCTACGCACCATTTCGATTAGACGAGTGTGTACGCTCACATAAGATATTATAAGACATAAGTGAATTGTCTGATTTCATAAATTACAACAATAATTGTACCTGTGTAGCTAGAATGAATTTCATACATAAGACTTGTATTTTTTCTGACTTGGATATTGTTGCTGGTGTTACGTCCCCGTCGTCGGTTCATTTCAACATAGTTTGTGCCTTTTGGATTTTATGTGTTAGCAATAATTTGGTAGATTTTTTGCGTGTATCAATACCATGGCCGATATACAATGAGGTGGTATTTGGTTCTGCTGAATAATTCTTATTGTTTCACTTTGATTGGTCGCCAGTTTTGTTTCAAACTCTTTTGGGACTATCCAGTACGATTAAGAACTATTTTAATCCAGTAATAGAGGTAAAAAGCTTTGCTTGCTCCATTATTTGTAACTGAGCTGACTTAAGTAAATTCGACTCTTTTGACGTTTAATTAGTAATCGGGAGGCGGTAGGGACCGGTTTTGAGTACAAAAAGAGAGTTACCAATCGGGCTGTTATTTTGCGTTGGTGAAGTTTGTCGCTTGAACCTGAAATGAGTGTAAAAAATAAATGCACTACCTACACTAATAAGCTCAAGGGCTAAGATACGACACGTTAACTGGTACATCGCGCAGTCAAATGTAGATACAAGCATTAAGATACTTTCGTTATTAAATGTGGGCATAAATGATAGCGGTCAAATACTTGCGATGTCAAATGTGCCCATGAATGATAGCGGTCAAATACTTGCGCTGTCAAATGTGGCCATGAATGATAGCGGTCAGATACTTGCACTGTCAAATGTGGCCATGAATGATAGCGGTCAGATACTTGCACTGTCAAATGTGGCCATGAATTATAGCGGTCAGATACTTGCACTGTCAAATGTGGCCATGAATTATAGCGGTCAGATATTTGCGATGTCAAATGTGGCCATGAATGATAGCGGTCAGATACTTGCGCTGTCAAATATATTGACCAAATATATGACCATGAATCACAGCTATGAATGATTAGAGCTATCAAATGCTTGCGCTCTCAAATGAGTCCATGTATGAGAGTGGATGGTTTCTAGCGTTGTGTCCATTTTGTGAAAGAATTCACATAAATGACGTTTATACGATAACTTCTAAAATTATTTCAGTTCAAGCAGAAGAACTCCATCTGAACGCAAACTTATTTTTTTAGTTAAACGGATAATAATATATATAGAAAAATATTTTTTGGAAACGCCGGGATAGTGCAATAGAGAGTAGATTAGAAACGTTTATAAGTATTATAAATAAAATTTTAATAACCTTTAATAACTTAGTGTATAGAAGTATGGATCTATCACCAAAGGCTTCAGCGATCACTGTTTTTTTTTGTCAACTATTTAGATGATTTGACCTATCGTGGGTGTACATAATAAAATGTTGTAATCGGAATAAAAATAACAAAACTTTATCAAAATAGAATGGGCTACATACTGAAATCCAGTTGACTAATGTGTTAATATTGGTCATTAGTGTAACCAGGCTGGTCATTAGTATTACCAGTTAAAAGCAACAGAAAAATAACGAAAAGATTCTCCAAAATTTGCACCTGCTAAACCAATAATATTTTGTTATCGACCCGTTTAGAATTTAAAATGCGTCTTTAGTCACTGCGGCATTTTTTTTTTCTAGATATCGACTGCATACGGACCAATTTGCGTGAATCAACTAAACATGCGATAGGTAGTTGTTTGTTTTTTTTTTTGTGTAATCTTACAAATCGAATAATACTTTGTGTGTGTACTTAAATTGTATCGATCGATCGATACATTATGTAAAAGTAGACGAGAGTATCAATGATTTTCAGCCATCCTGATGAGACTACGTTGGAGTAGAGTTGATAAATATTTTTCACGGAAAATGTTGAAATGAAAGCTACGTGACTTTCGTGTGCAATGATTGACATTGATAGACATCAGCCTAACCCAAGCGAGCGACATCTGGTGGTTGGAAATATAATGCTCTCATATGGAACGAATCGTGCAATATGGTTGAATAGAGAGTAACCATCCATTACGGACGTTATCTCGAATGGGAGAATTTCAACTCCCTAATTGAACACAACTAGTAAAATTACTGTCACTCTATTCGATCAGTTTTGTCCACTGAATACCTCGATTCGTCCCTATAAGACATCGTATCCCGAAAAGACCACGGACTTTATAATATAGACTGTAGTAAAAAGACTTGCGCGAATTTTTTGATATAATTTTTTTAATTGTTTCGAAGCGGTTTTTACGTGTCGTCTCGAATCTTTTTCGAAAATTTAAAAATACGGTGAATATAGGCTTGATAGTGCCTTGTTGTGGCGTATGAGTCTGGTGTAGCCCCTCCCTGTACCTAACTTGAGTCTTACGACTGATATATTCGTCTATAGTTCCTTTTAGCGCCAATGATAGTACATTTTGGCGTAGTCATTCCAGTTTCTTCTTGGCACGCGTTTCGGTCCGAAAATTCATATGAATATTCCATATTTTCGTTAACCTTTCCTCGTTTCTGATTCGAGGTCATCCTATTTATTAATTTAGTCCCATGTTTGAGGAATCTAGCATAATGATTATTCTGTATCTAGCCCTGGCGAGTAAATAAATGCCAATAAAATCTACAAATCTAAAGGATAAGTAGGTACAATTTTTAATAGTGGAGCATTTTAGATAAAATTATTTGCTTTAAAATTATTTAACGCGCTGTTCAACTTGTCTATGGTTCGACGAAGGACACAAACGTTCAAGTATTATGCAATTATTAGTAGGCGAAATATTGGAAAATGAGTAATATAGTATTTTAGATATGTATTTATAGAAAAAAGGACCACAGACAACTTTACAGCGCAGTACTTAACAAAAGCACATTGAAACGTGTTGAAAATCTATCGTATATTCAAATAATAGTTTTCAGTATACTAGCAAAATAATACGAAGTCGGGAGTTTGCGATTTTCTCTAATGATAGTTTTTCCTAGATATTTTGAACACTTAAAGCCCCGTACACACCTATAATATTACCATCGTCCATTCTTCACTTTGGCACGTTGTCTTTTCTAAAGCCCATTTATTTTCCTTTAATACGAATATTATTTTTAAGTACCCACCATAATTTTACTTTGTTTTCAACTTTAATTTCGACTGCATTTTCTTTGGTAGATTTTTCATTTATGTGGCAACACTTTGTAAATTAAAATCTTTCGTTTGTAAAGTTTTTTTTTTTTTGTAAATTTGAATGTAGGTACGTGTATTATTTTATACTTCTTTTGACCGGTGTGTGTGCGTTACTTTATTTTCGTGATTCTTTTGTATGAAATTGCTCAATGATTTTTGAATAGTAAAGAAAAATGTTTGCCCCCTACCCTCCTAGTTGAAAACATGTTGAGAAGGGCGGGACGCGTGAGTGTATTAGTATGTTGTATGGTCGCACTGTCCCATTTTGTATTTTTGTATTTTTATAAAAAAGGATTAATAATTGTGTAATTCGGATCGTGATTTTTTACTTTACGCGCAACGTAGCTGTGACTCGCTTGGGCGGTTTTGTACAAAACAATCGTGTTCACGATTAGGCAGATCTTCAAGTGTTACCGTTGAGTCCGTTTTTGCAGAGGGCAACATCTTCATCTGAAACTTTACCAAACTTATAAGCAATAAAATTAAAGGGCTGTTAAAATTAGATTTTGAGCTAAGCATTTCTTGGACAGCAGTTTCGAGTGTTGCTCGCTGCATTTTTGATTGCGGGCATTATTAGTAATAATAGAACATTCCTTGAAGGTCTGCGACCCAGCGATTAAAATAATAATAATTGGTGTTAGATTTTTATAAACCGAGGTGTGTTTGGGATATGTGGTCTGCGAGCGGTGAGTCTGCTTTTGCACTGTGCCTAGAAGCTTGAAGTCGTCGCCGAAATAGCACCAGCCTTCCTACGAACAGATTCTTGAAATACTTTTGGTAGATACAGGCAGTTGTATTTATTATATATTGTATGCTTTTCAGTTTTGTGACTTTACCATTGTAAAAAACCACAAAACTGAAAAGCATGTAATATATACTTTGTACAAGAAATCTCGCTTTAAACGCGGAATTTCAAAGTTTTGTAGCTATTTTCTACCATTGTTGATGCTTTTATAGAAAAAATGTATAGGCTTTCTATATTTTGAGGACGTCGTCCGTTCAGGAAGGCTGTGTCGTACATGGCTTGTCGTGACGCGTAGGTGTGGAGGAGTTTAGTACCAAATTTACCTACTTTTTAGTTGAATCTACGGGAGTTTTTAAGTCTCCCAGTTTGCTTTTTATCTAGTTTCTTTTGTTGATACTTTTGTCTCTCGATGGCGCCCCGCAAGTTTTAGGTTTGGACCGTTTTCTTTCCCGTTTTGAAGCATTGTAGTTTGTCGAGTTGTTTAAGTTTGTTTTGAGGAGTATTTAAGTTTCGTGACGCTGCGGGGCGATCGTTTTTAAGTTTAATCGTTACTTTAGTTCGTTAGTTTGTAGGATTGTTTTTGCTCTATATTCTCGTTTGGAACGCCTCTAGGCGTGGTCTAGTTGTTGTCTGTTTTCTATTGATAGGTGTGCGATGCGAAGCGAATATATATTTTTCATTTTAGATAGTAATTTTGTCGTTTGGCATATCACTGCGTGATACAACACAAACGGGGGCATTGTGGTCGGACGTCGGTTCGAAACGCTAGAGACGTACATTTTTTGAACGTGAATATTTGTACTTTTTTGAGGTATTGTAGCTAAAGTAATAAACGAATTGTTGATGTTATTTAATAAAAAAAATTGAACTCGATGTTTCCCCTCGTCGTCGTTCTGAGTGAATTTTTTTCGCACTTTTTTCACTTGCATGTACATAGTGAATCGTTGGAACTTTCCTAGTGAATAAAAAATTGAAAATCCGCAAAAAAAAAATGAATTTTGTACGATTCGATTCGGTGGCGGGCCGGTTAGTGAAAATTTTGGTGTTGGCGCCGAAGGGCCGAGCCACGGATCCTCGTGCTAGCGATCTAGTAAAATTATTACATAATTTTTAAAAATAGCGAGAGTAGCGCAATTCATTAAATACCTACCTAGTTGAGTATATTGTATAATGATAAAAAATAGTACCTAAATACCTTGTAACGTTGCTAGACAATATTTAAGTTTGTATAAATGGAAATTTCTTGCACCGTCATCTTGTCTGGTCACGAATCCACACAGTTTTCGAGTTTTTGATATCAACTGAGCGACGCCGTGATGGTGCATTGAATTTATTTTAAAATAGATTTTTCTAAATGGTACTATGGCGGACTCGCGTCCCCCAGCCTAGCTGTCCGCTACCAGCGCGCCACGCGCAGCTCCGAGTCGCCATTTACTATGTATTTAAATTAATTTGAAATAAGATTTATATACCTATTTTTATAGACAGTTGTTTCAGTGACTTGTTGGATAGAATCAATTTTGTTGTTAAATTGATAATTTGAATAGTGAAAATTCCGAAATTTTTTGCTAATTATATTGAACGCTTTTCGATCCGGCGTTTTGTTATCTAGTGAGTGACAATTGTAGTGAGAACTTAGTTTATCGTTAAAGATAACCTGGCGTAAGGTAGTCTCGCATTAAATACCATCACGTTAGATACCCTCATGAAAGTACCCTCGCGCAACATACCTCGTGTAGGTATCTGCGTGAAAGTATCGTCGCGTAATGTACTCTCGCGTGTAATATACACGCAGAAGTGGTTACACGCGTGGACACTACCCACGTTTTCTGATCTTAATTTAGGATAATTTGTTATAGAATTAGGCACATTGAGTCAACATGACGGTTGTTGAACATTTAAACACAGGCCCACATTTTGCTTGGTAATTAAATAATTCAATGTAGTAACGGTTTTGTAAATTTGTAAACGCTATTGTTCAATCGTCACAATAACTTATAATAAGGTCTGAACATTTTTAAGTTTAATAACTCTTAATATCTCGAATATAGGCCGAATAAAAGTTCTTGGCAGCTGTGAAGTTAGCTACTAATGTGCGCAAAACCCAATCCTTACTGAAGTTCACATAGCATCTGCACGAGGATTGGATTTCGCGCAGCTTGTAATTAACTTCACATCATATTATGAATACTTTTAAATAGGTAACGAATATTAAATTCATTTTATAGTATAATTTGTATTACTGACCAAAGTGGAGGCCGTTACCGTTGTTACCGTTCATGAATTCTGTAGTCTGACGCTGGATTCAAAAGCGTTCCGCAAATAATTTGTTTGTAACAATTTATTGATTTGAAAATTAATTTTTAATGTTTTGAAACTGTTTCGCTCCGCTTTTATACCCGTTATAGTCCCCTTTGTTTAAACGCCTATGAATTATTTTAGAACTATTGTGGAGATATTAAAATGAATTTGAAACTTTCTTTCTGTGTTTGTCTTGTAGTTTGCTTTTTGGGATAGTGCAATTTTTTCTATCACGTTTTTATTAGGCGTTGTCACAGATTTGTTTGTTATGAGCTGTTGTGCTGGGGCAACGTACTTTGTTTAGTTTTATATGATCCATTGGGATGTGAAACTCCATGTATGCCTTACGCAAAACTCATTATGCACCTAATATTTTATTTTGCGAAGTTAACGTCTAACATAAACGTTTACGTCTCCTTTTAAGATCACTTCTAGCCGTCATTTTAATAAGTTTCCTTTGACGGGTCTCTTGACGCGACCAAAATGCCTTGCCCCAGCATCACCTCGCTGAGTCGCACCGTCTCATGTTAGAGTAGACCAAAGACGAGCGTCCCAAAGACGTGCTACCAAAAGACAAAGTGGCCCGATCATCTTCGCGCCACTGATTCCTATTTTTACTTAATTCCGGAAGGCTAGCGGTTAAAATTGCTTAATATTTTTACACAAAAACAATTGACACAACTTTTAGAAATACCATTCTGTACCTACCACCCAATGTTTATCTTTATTTTTATCTTAACATCGTTAATACAGGGTTACTGGTAACTTACGCGCAACCTCTTAAGGGCGATTATGGTTACATCAAATTAACGGGTCCTTCCTGATGGTCAAACTTGTCCCAAATTAACCTAAATAGCATTTCGCCTCAAATTAGATCAGTGCGTAAGTTACTATTAGTAACTTATGCACTGAGCTATAGTCTTTTTCAAATAGCTAGTCACTTATGACACTTCCGAATTGTCCGCTGTCAAACATACATTGATAATTGTAATGATGTACCGCACCTATATTCGATTTGTAATTACCGATTATTTTCGATTTTACGTACTTATCGAAGTTATCGAACAATATACCTAAAAGTGTTTTGTGAATTTATCTACAAGTCAGTAGGACTTACTTAGACGATAGGTTTAGAGGAATCAAAAAGAAATAAAAAAGTGACAGGTAAAAAAAAGATTTATTTGGGAAATAATGTCCTCGCCACTTCGTCATCGGAGCTATCATCATTTAACGAATCTTCCAGATTTATAATCATTTGATTATCCATTACATTGTCTATGTGAACATCGGAGGTAAATGGAAACTAAGTTTTTCATACATTTTTGTATCGAATACGCACTACATATTTTATAATTTTTGTACTAGGGGTACAGATTAACGATAACCCTTGCTTATATCAAGTCGATTAATATGTTTTGTTTTCGATATTCTTCGATTTCAACAATAGTCGATTTCCCAGCCCTCTTATCATGACGTCACGATCGGCAATAGCACGTAACATAACAATTTAACTAATTTAATATTTTATTAAACTGAAAAGTGAACGCGAAAATGTATACGCGAATCAATAACCTTTGTGCTATTTCTTGCGTCCTTTGTCGTTTATTTTAGTAGTTTTTCTTGTAAGTTTGCTTAATATTTTCACTGATAAATAGAAATATTCTACTTTTGGTGTGACGTCACATGACGTATTTACGTGATAATTTACGTTCTATGGACCTGTCATAAGTGACTTGCTATTTGAAAAAGACTATAATCTAAAATCTAAATTTGACGTATTACGTCACATTTAGATTTTTAACTAAACCTCTTAACATATTGAGCAATATTAACTGACGCCATCAAGGATTGTGTTACCTACTTATTTAAACATTTTTTATTTTTTATTATACCCACATACAGTAGGCGCGCGAGTTGAATGCAGAACTTAGGAATGCGAATGTCTCCCCCCGCTATCCGCACGCCTAACCCGCCCAGGCGCGTGAGGTGGGGCGTGCGGATAGCGGGGGGAGATGCTCCCGCTCTTTACCTCAGACCCCGACTGCATTCAACTCGCGCGCTATCTGTACATGAAAATCTTGTTTTGATGTATTTTGATGTTTATTCCTATTTATTTATTTTTTACCCGTTTTGTATAACTTTTTATCTTACTACTTATATTTTATGCAGTTAGTTTAGAAATGTTTTTAACTATAGAGTTTAATAATTTTTCAGTATTTTTTAGAGTTCTTTTATTTTCTGTACTTTTTAATTTTTACACCTCAATTTAGAATAAGCTTTCGCCAATTTTAGAATTTCACATTGGCAGTTAAAGAATAATAAATTATAAGAAAATATTCAGTATTTATGTATATTTTATAACATTATAAATTAAAAGTGAGATGTACCTAATGCTTTGTTTCTATGGTTATTCAACATTATTGTACATATACAGGGTTATATTTTGGAACAACTGATGTATCTAAAAAGCTGTAATATTAATTTTTTAAAGGCTCTTGAGCATTGGTAACTCAATAGTTTATGTTTACTATTTTACAATGATAAAAAGTTAGTAAGCAACTACCTATACTTTAGATTTGTAGAGGAAACTCGATTACAAAATATAAAACAAATTATGAATAACACTAGAAACAAGGCATACAAATTAAGTCAACGCATCGCAATGTAGAACACAAAAAAATTGAATCGGAGCTTTACAAGAGTTTGTATGATTTCTTTATATTTAAGTATATACTTTTTAGTTTTAATAATAATAATATTTCGAATGTTCATTTTTATATTATTTTTATTTACCAGAATTACCTAAACGTAGATTTAACTCGGTAGTTTGCGTTTCTTTAATTGTTATATGAGTGAATTTTATTTTTGTTGTTTGAATAGTATTACTTAGAGTTATGGAATAATTTGTCGGGAGTTAAGTGTAATAAATAAACAAAAATATTGCAATACTGACTTGAACATTACATTCTAACTAATAAACAATATATTCTCGAATAAAATATTAACTGGCTTGAAATTTACAGGGTTATTTCTAATCAATTAGCATCCTTCTAGGGGCTTATTCTGTACATCAAAACTAACAACTTTAGTTCTGCGACTTTTGTCAAAACTCAAAAAAAAATCAGCTGTTCCATACATTTTGTCGCGGGTGAACGATATTTTTCTATGGAACAACAAAATTTTTTTTTGAGTTTTGGCAAAAGTCGTATAACAAAAGGATGCTAATTGATTAGAAATAACCTACTGTGGTTTTTGTATAAAAAATATTTAATGTCTACTACCTTGATAAGAATTATACCATATACAAATATAATTCATTGATCGCATTGAGTTGGTGAGTTAATGTGGTTCCTGATTCCTCATTTAGTAAATTTTTTGCTCCTTCAAATATCTGTGGAATGGAATATATTTCATCTGGATTCTTAATCAAATAAATTGACAATAAATTGGAAAAGTTATCATCCAATATAACCCTGTATACCTTTTTTGATAAAATGTGTAATCGCTAAATATATAGGGAACTTTGTACAAATTTTGATTCAGCACTTAAGTCCTGACAAATGGTATTAGGTATTGTTTAAAAACTGAAATACTTGACTTTTTATATGAATTTTATTATTATGATATGGTATTTTACTAAATATTAGTCCAATATTTAAATCTTTATATCAATTGTTTTATTTTCACTTTTTATCCTAGCAGCTTTCCTCGTAAAGATGTAAGTGTTATAGGTATTTAGGTAGGTACCTATAAAAATAAATTTGGCGTGTTGAGAAATGTTGCACCTTAATAAACTAAATACTCTACGCCTACGGCAGTGGTTCCAAAGTTACCTACTTTAATCACATTGAGTTTGATACGCCTAATTTATTTCGGTATTTACCCAATAAAAAACTAAATAGTTTTAATATTCTATTGAAATAGCTTTGGACTATGAGGTCAATTTTTTGGTTTTGTGATAGATGATATTCAAAATAAATACACAACTTAATAGTTTGATAATATTACCTCTTTATCTGCCAGTTGTTCCATTTCTGTAGAATATGGTTTTGCAATATTAGCCATTGCTTGTTTTTCTTCAGAGATATTGGTTCTAACCTGTAAAGCCTTTGAGCAAGAAGGCCTTTCTTGAGGTTGGGGCATAAACACTGGGATTGACTCCGCCTGGAATTCCACAAGGACAGTATGTAAGAAATCAAATAGTTTCAGTTTTGTACACATATTATTATTGGCCGTGGTGGTGTAGTGGTAGTAACACCCGCTTTACGATCGTAAGGTCGTGGGTTCAAATCCCGGTCCCCGTACCAATGAGTTCTTTGGAATTTATGTACAGAATTTCACACTACTGGCTTTTCGGTGAAGGAAAACATCGTGAGGCAACCTGCATACATCCATAGAAGAAATTCGACGGCGTATGTGAATCCACCAACCCGCATTGGGCCAGCGTGGTGGATATGGTGATATCACCCTTCGCAGGTAGGCCTACGTCCTGCAGTGGACTATTAATTGAAGGACTGTACTGATTGGGTATTGTCAATTGGGCAAATTTTATTCAGTCACTTCGGACAATTTGTATGTGCTATTGTATGTACCTACTTAATTTTTAAGACTGACTAATGATTATATAATTTTTAATTACTATTATTGTTTGACAAAACTAAACGGTGTATACTTTCATTAGAATTATATTAGGAGCTTTGGGTTGGCTATAGCCATAATGTAAATAAAAAAAAACATTACCTCATCATCCGGCACTGCAAATCTGTGAAGTTTCTTTGCACTTAGAAGATAATCACTGAAAGATGTCCTCTTAAAATGCTTTTCACACAGTATTTTATGTTCTTTGTGCAGTCTAAGTTGGAATTCCTGAGATGACCATGGTCCATCAGTATTTAGCCCATGATTCACATCTACAACAAAATACATGTGATTTACATATGATCAGCTCATCACACATGAACTTTATCGATAGGTACTGTAATAAATACTTACCTTTGAATGTTAGTAATGCCAGGTTTAGGGAAACGGAACAGTTTACAAGTGGGATCCACATTAGGTGAACGCTCACATTTCAGAATAAGAATCATTTAATTGCAATACTATGTACAAAGATGTTCATTTATACTTAAATTAGTGCCAATAGTATACCCTTAACGGGCGTGCAATATTTACATATAGTATAGTAATACTACATTATTACATATATTAAACATTCATCATCATCATTTAGTATTAGTACTAGTACCTACAGTAAAAATTCATCATTATTATAATTGAAATATTCTTTTAAATTATAAATTTTTTTGGCAAGTAACCGTTTCTTTAATTTTCTATTAAAAAGAGAGATAATTGACTGCCTCGGTGGCTCAGTGGTTAGTAACCCTGACTTCTGGGTCAAAGAGGCGTGGGTTCGATCCCCACCCAGGGCAAAAATTTGTGTGATGAACATAAGTGTTTGCTCTGTGTCTGGGTGTTATTTAGGTACTATCTATATAAGTATGTATTTAAAATATGTATATGTAGTATATCAGTCTCTGGCAGCCATATCACAAGCTCTGCTTAGTTTGGGGTCAGAGGCCGTGTGTAAGATGTCCCCTAATATTTATGTATTTATTTTATTTTTATTTATAAATTAAATTTAAAACATTTTCTGTTATTCTCTGCCATAATAACGGTAAAGCCTAGGTCAGAAAATATTATCTAAACATAAAGAGTCACTATCTCAGAAAATCGAAAGCACTTGTTAGGAGTAGGTACACGAAATAGTCATTGTCTCAAATATTACGTCTCACAATTATCCACGTTTGCGGAGGAGCAAAAGCTCTACTCGACGCAAGTAGCTGATAACACCAGACAGAAACAATAATACAAACAACGATATCACAAAAATATTTGCGCAAATTCGCAAAAAAAATGAACAATTGAATCAGTGACAGTATTCATTTCTTTTATCCTTACTCTCGTAGATTCACTCTTGTAAGGTGAGCTATCTCCCACTTAAGGACATAGGCCACCGCTTAATAGCGCTTAAAGCGTAGTTTCTCAGCGATCATCGAAGTTAAGCATCGTGCGGCGCGGTCAGTCTTTGGATGGGTGACCGAGGGTGGTTATTCCAACTGAGTGCTACTGTGCCTCGGTTGGCATGTTAAATAGTAAGTACCGGTTGGTTTAACCGTTCATGCATTTCAGTGGGCTTCAGGCGGCTTTTAAACATACAGGCAGCGCAAGCGTAGTTTGATAGCATTTAGCGTTAAAAACCCTACTGGCTCAGACCAAAATAAATAAAATCGGCCAAGTGCGAGTCGGACTCGCGCACGAAGGGTTCCGTACCGTATGGGAGCTCCATTCCTGTTGTCCTGTTAATAGCGAGCAAAAAACCCCAAAAAATCACGTTTGTTGTATGGGAGCCCCCCTTAAATATTTATTTAATTCTGTTTTTAGTATTTGTTGTTATAGCGGCAACAGAAATACATCATCTGTGAAAATTTCAGCTGCAAATTATAATTTAACAAATACGAAAATGATAGTTGGACCTGATAATTATTTTTTGCAAAAAATAGCATGACCGACTTCACCCGTGTACAGAATTCGCGAATGTTTCACACGGATCGATGTAGGATTTCTCACATTATTGTTGATTATTCAAAAATGGCTCAGCCGATTTCAATAAAATTTTAATGGGACCAATTTCGAAGTATATTCTTTTCAATAAAGAAATAATTATTGAAATCGGACTACTACGAAAAAAGTATGCGCGGTTATACATAAATAATCGGCCAAGTACGAGTCGGACTCGCGCACGGAGGGTTCCGTACTGTACGGGAGCCCCCCTTAAATATTTATTTTATTTTGTTTTTAGTATTTGTTGTTATAGCGGCAACCGAAATACATCATCTGTGAAAATTTCAGCTGCCTAGCTATCATGGTTCATGAGATACAGCCCGGTGACAGACAGACAGACGGACATCGAAGTCTTAGTAATAGGATCCCGTTTTTCCCATTGGGTATGGAACCCTAAAAAAGTACGCGACGAATTTGTACCTCTTCCGGTTTGGTCCGTCGGTCAAAAATTGTAACAATTGTATCCACCAGTAGCTGCAGCGGCAGTGTTTTGGGGTCGAAAAGTTTTCGAGTGGAGACCACGTACCAGCAAGCGCAGCGTAGAACGTCTACGCACAAGGTGGATGACCTCATTGAGATCGAAGAATCTCGCTAAGCCGCTGCCAACTGGTCCTATTTGAGATCTACAGGGGAGGCCTGTGTATAGGAGTGGAGGTCCTATAGCTGATGGATGGACGGATGGATGGATAGACTGTTTGTATTCATTGTACAAAATAAAGAGCAAATAAAGATATCCAATACCAATTTATTATGTCAACAAAATCGATTGATGACAATGAATCAATTTGTAAATAGGTACCCCAAAAACTCCCAAGCTAATTAAGCTTGGGAGTTTTTGGGGTATTTCTTCTTTTTAGGGTTCCGTACCCAAAGGGAAAAACGGGACCCTATTACTAAGACTTCGATGTCCGTCTGTCTGTCTGTCACCGGGCTGTATCTCATAAACCGTTATAGTTAGAAAGCTGAAAATTTTCACAGATGATGTATTAGCTGTTGCGGCCATAACAACAAATACTAAAAACAAAATAAAATAAATATTAAAGGGGGGCTCCCATACAGCAAACCTGATTTTTAGACTTTTTCGCTCTATGTATATTAATAATGGTAACAGGTAAATGCTTGGAATTTTCACAGAATATTTAGTTTTATATTCACTTTAATAATAAATATAAAAAATAAAATGAATATTTAAGGGGGGCTCCCATACAGTACGGAACCCTCCGTGCGCGAGTTCGACTCGTACTTGGCCGATTATTTTTATTCCGTATAGGTTTGCATCTGACTACATACTGCCCGATGTTGATCACAATCTTCACAAAGATTTTCCCACCGATAACATCTGTCACTTTTTCACACTTCAACAAAACTCTTTTCGTGGTAGTTTGCTAAGCCAGCTGGTCTACACGAACTTAACACAACACTGACTGAAATTGTAACTTATTGATATTTTATCTACACTAATGTTGTAACATTCTACTTATGTTTCCAATACTTGACTTATAATGACTACTGTTATAGCGCAGACAACAAAACACTCAATTTAAGCAATTTCACATGATGTTATAATATCCACATCGATATCGTTAAAATCTCATTATGACATCGCGCGCTCGCTCCTGATTGGCCCTGCGCGCGCAGCTGCGCTCTCATTGGTTAGATTTTAATGGCGCCAATTTCACTGTGACAATACACGTAGGCGTGAATTTAATGTTTCGCAATATGTTTTTTTTATTTTTATTAGTGAAGATAAAGTAGTGTATGCAACTGCATATAACACGGGTATTAAAACACGAGTGTGAGTTTATGAAACGAGCGCAGCGAGTTTCATAATAGTAACGAGTGTTAGTAGATAGTAACTTCATTATATGACAGTTGCATAAACTACAATTTCTTAATTATTTTTGATTAGATAAAATAATAAAAATAGTACAATTTAGTCATCACTCGTGTCTTAACTTTTTAGCTAGAATTAAGAAATGTAAATAAAAAAATTCTTCAATAGTTGTTAGTTTTATTTCTAACTTTGTAGAAAAACATGGATAACCTTATAATTATGCTACATATTTTAAGGTTTCATATTAGCAAAAAACTGAGATCACTGTAATCCACAGTTTTCCTATGAAATTAATAACGCTTGCAATCACCCTTTGTGGGTAGGCCTACGTCCTACAGCGGACTATTAAAAAGGCTGATGCAGTGGCGGGCTTTTCTCGTATATACATTTCCAATAGTTTTATTGGCGCGTTACCCACGCACAGAGTACGGTTATACACACATTCACACTTAGCATTTATTTTTACACCAAAAACTTTTTAAAATGTATGTAACCTAAAGGAGATCTTGCAAGGTGGGCCCAGATTATGTACAGTAGCCCAAAAAACGTTAAGAGTAGTAAACAAATTCACAGAAAACATCGGTATTTAGTGCTTAATTATTATAGAAACTCATATTTTATAATTTGATTTGATTGATTTTGATTTTTGTTCATGGCCGCCATCACGACGCGCCGCCATATTACATACAATGTTAAAATATCATTAGATCCTAAATTATGAAATTCATTTTTCAAAACAAATAATTAAATACTGTACAAGGTAATGGCCTAAGATCGATACATTTCTGCATTATCTCTTTCAAATAAGTATTGAGATTTGACGTTCCTTGTCTAAAAATCTGACAACAGCTACCGAATCGAGATATTTTACATGTCTCTTTCTAACGCGTGGCTTATTAAATGGATGCATCTCTTTCATATTTTCGCGATCGACCACATTATATCTCTTTCACAGGTGTTTGTTTTGTCGTCCTAACTAGGGCGACAAAATTATCAATATTTGACACTATAGGCGGACCGTTTATTACCGGCAGGGACCCGCCGCCCGCACCGGTCTCAGTCCCCCTTTGTCGTCTACCCGCGCGCCCCTGTACCCGCGCAGGCGACGTCTCAGATAAACGGTCCGCCTATAGTGTCAAATATTCTGACTTAAAAGCACAGAGCTATTACTACTAGAGAGATAGCGCTGTTGTCGCTTGGGGCAATTCTCATCCACAAAAATGTATGGAAAATCTGGCTCAGAGCTGTCAAAACTGGCAAATGTGTACTGGAATTGGACACTACTGAGAGAAAAACACGGCAACTAGCCACTCAATCGAGATATTTTTCATGTCTTTTTCTAACTCTTGTCATATTAAATGATTGCAAATCTTTCTTTCTTTTCTCGATCGAGCACATTATCCCTCTGGTATCCCTGTGCGGCTCACCCATCGAGATGTGAGAAACTAAGCGTCTCTTTCTAACTTGTGTCGTATTATATCAATGCATCTCAGTTCTCGAGTGGAGACAACGTACCGGCAAGCGCAGCGTAGGACGTCCACCCACAAGGTGGACGGATGACCTCATTAAGACCGCAGGATCGCGCTAGATGCAAGCCGCTTCCAACCGGTCTTATGGAGATCAATAGGGGAGGCCTATGTCCAGCAGTGGACTTCTTATGGCTGATGGATGGATGATCTCAGTTCAGCTCAATCAGTTGCCGCAACCCGTCGCGTCGCTCACATACGACCGAAGTTAACCGCTGTAATAGCCGCAGCGAAATCTGAAATAAAATAAGTTTTATATGTAACACGACTGCCCAAAAAAAGCCCAATGTGAGAAATGCATAATTCTAACAATGGCATATGGTTCTAAGAATGCCCAATTCTATGAATGCTTAATTCTCTGAATGCCCATTTCTCAAAATGGCGGCACTGTGTGGAAGCCCGCTTAATATATTTTAATTTATTAATTATTTATGAAAGGAATATACCACTTAATATCTGAATCATCTTCCTGTTGCCGTTATTAACGAGCAAAAAAAAAAACACGTCACTTGTATGGGGGCTTTAAATATTTATTTTATTTAATTTATTTATTTATTTTTAAAGTGCATATTTAACCAAATATTCTGTATTATTAACCAAATACCCTTTGGATACGGCATATTTAAAGTGCATATTTAACCAAATATTCTGTATTATTAACCAAATACCCTTTGGGTACGGAACCCTAAAAATGCCCAATGTGAGGAATGCCCAATTCTAACAATGGCATATGGTTCTAAGAATGCCGAATTCTATGAATACCTAATTCTCCGAATGTCCAATTCTTAAAATGGCAAAATAATTTAAATTGGGAATTTAAAAAACACATATGTACATTTTAAATACAAGGTATCCAGTAAGTAACAACTTTGATGAAGTTGTTCACTTCAAAGTAAACATCTTTGATGAACTAAACCTGTCTTTGAGTGGTTCGACGTTACTTACTGGAGACCTTGTATATAAAATGTATGTTTTTTTATGGGGCCAACCGATCCAGATTCCGCGAAAAAAATCGGCTGTTCCATACATTTTGTTAATTATCAATGGACTTTTTATACAGGGTTATTTCTAATCAATTAGCATCCTTTTAGGGGCTTTTTCTGTACATCAAAACTTACACCTTTTGTTCTGCGCCTTTTGTCATAACTCGAATAAAATATTGGTGTTCCATAGAAAAATATCGTTCCCCCGCGATCAAATGTATGGAACAGCTGACTTTTTTTTTGAGTTTTGACAAAAGTTGCAGAACAAAAGTTGTTAGTTTTGATGTACAGAATAAGCCCCTAAAAGGATGCTAATTGATTAGAAATAACCCTGCATAGTACTGCTAACTTTTTGTGACTTTAGCTTCGGTTGGTCCCATAGTAAAAGTTATTCTTCTAAATATACTAAACTCGCTCTTAACAGAATATTTTACTTACCATCTCATGCAGTTCAATGTGTTTGACGATTTCTTTTCTGTGATTAAGTATTTGTACACACAGAGCATTTTGAAAAATATCATCGATATTTTCTTTTATATTCTTGTTAAACATTATTACGTTTAAATGTTTTGTATTCTATAATCACCTACTGTTTTTCATGACTCTTCTATACTTTTCTTGTGAGTCAACGTTATGATTTTTTTTATTTCATCAAAGTAATTTCTTAATTCGTTTCTAAGAAATTGTTAATTTATTTTCAGATTTCTTTCACCATCTTCAAGTTTCTTAGTATTGTTTGCGGATTTAACAGATAACAGATCATTTCGTCTTTGTCTATTTTGTCATGTGGAACTTGTGGCAAAAGCACCATTTGTAACGCATCACCAGTACTTTCTTTATCATTATTCCGAGTTATATTGTTATTTGTTACAATATCTTTGATTTCCGAGTATGGCTTATAGTTTTGAGAGACTCATGTCTCACTTTGTTCAATACGAGTACACATTTATCCATTTTGTGTAAACCGTGGCAATTTTTTCAAACCAAGAGCATTTTTTACTTTGAATAATCTCATTTGAGCTGTTTAGATTTTCTCTTTTTGACGTATAAATTATGACGTAACCAACGGGCAAGATCACTCAATAATACTGATTGCTTGCCAATTTTTGATTGTTCATTCAAGTAGTGGTAAAAATTTTATAAATTCATCTTCATAAGTGTTCCTGATATTATTGGAAAAAAAATTCAAAGTATTGGAGGCGTTGCCTTTGGTATTCATCTTTGAGCTACTTTGCTTGGACATGTCTTTTATTTCACTGTCGATATCTGATTGGTTCCAGGTTTGATTACTTTGATCTGGTAATCTTTCATTAAAATGATCATGATTACTTGTACTTTTTTTATGCAACTCAGTATTTTCACTGATAGGATGACTTAGTATGTTATTAAATTCAGATTTAATAGTAAGATGGTCTGATGATTCATCAACAACACTTTCTTGCCTATAGATGTCTTCGATGCTATGTTTATTTATTATATTTGTTTTGTATTCGGCTATATTCGTTTCTGATTTCACTTTTGACTGAAGTGATAAATTATGATCTACCATATCACTGTGGGAGTTTGTTTTGTTAGTATAATCAATCATTTTTTCAGGCATAAATAAGGATACAGAATAACCTTCAACTTCTGACTGGCGTTTCTTTTGTGTCTTAGATTTTTTCCTATACATCAGCTTTTTTCCTTTCTTTCGTCTCTTTTTCACTTGAGGGACTGGTGTTTGAGGTTTATCCATCAATGGTCCATCCATTGTACCGGAGTAGGAAATAGAATACACGGGTGTAAGCAAATCAAAATCTTGTTCGGCGATTTCATCCTTTGTCTGATTTTCTATTTCATTATTTATATCATTGCTTATAGTACCTGATTGATCTAAGTCTCGATTATTTCGATCTGACGGCTTATCAAATGTATTTAAATGATCATCGCTACAATTTCTTTCGTCTTTTTTACTTTTCAGTCTGGTATGTTGTCTTTTAGATTGACTAGTATCTATTTTGTTTGATTGATCCAATGGTCTATCGTGCTGTTGTAATGTATCGCAGTAGGAAACAGAATATACGGGTTTCAGTAAATCTAAATGTTGATCGATAGTTACATCTTGTGTCTTATTTTCTATTTCATTCTTTATCTCATTTTCTACAGTAACTGATTGGTCTAATCGATTATTTGGATCTGACGGAATATCTTTATGTGAATGATTATCGCTACAATTTCTTTCGTCTCTTTTACTTTGCAATCTCGTACTTTGTCTTTTAGGTTGACTAGGATCCATTTTCTTTTTTTTTAATTTAGTTTTTTGTAAGTTTGTTTTCTCGGTGCTATCTGTTTTCATTCTTTTACGCGATATGTCAGGTGCACAAACATCTGACTCACGTTTGTTTTGTGTTTTAGATTTTCTCTTATACACTTTTCTTTTTTTTCGTAGCTTTTTCGCCTGATGAGCTGGTACGTGACGCTCGATTGGTGCTTGAGGCAATGTTTTTGAGATTTTAGATTGTATTTTATATTTTATCACATAACTGTTAGTTGTACAGCACCAGTCGGCGGTATAAACGGGTTCAAGTAAATTGACATCCCCACTGTCATTATAATTTTCAGTTTCTGACGCAGATTCTGTTTCAGATGCCGTTTCAGTCTCTGAATGATCGATGGGCTCTGGTTTTATATGTATCTCTTCTTGTTCCAAAGTACCTAAAAATATAAGTATTATTAGATTAAA
Organism: Hypomecis atomaria; assembly: GCA_964007245.1. Taxonomy (NCBI): domain Eukaryota; kingdom Metazoa; phylum Arthropoda; class Insecta; order Lepidoptera; family Geometridae; genus Hypomecis; species Hypomecis atomaria. The sequence goes on along the minus strand of OZ023307.1, from coordinate 5,629,028 downwards.
ATTAAATAAAGTGCGAGTTAGACTCGCGCATGAAGGGTTCCGTACCGTATGGAAGCCCCCCTTAATATATTTTATTTTAATTTAAATTTATGTTATAAATATATTTTTATTCTATGAATATTTTAAACATCTTCCTGTTGCCGTTATTAATATCAAGCCAAAAAATCACGTTTCTTGTATGGGAGCCCTTCAACATTTATTTTAACAAAAATTATTTATTTTTAAATTGAATATTTAACTAAATTTCGTGTGAATATTTCAAGCAACTACCTGTCACCGTTATTAAAATCGAGTGAAAAACGGATAAAAATTGAGGTTTGTTGTATGGCAGCCCCACGTCAATATTTTTTTTCTGTTTTTAGTATTTGATGTTACAGCCGCAACAGAAATACGTCATCTTTCAACGTTCTAGCCAGCACGGTTCATGAGATACAACCTGGTGACAGACAGACAGACGGACAGCGGAGTCTTAGTAATAGGGTTTTTACCCTTTGGGTAAGGAACAAATAAGCTGGAATATGAAGATCGAAAACACGGTAATGGCATCTATAGAGTATTCCGTCTTCTTACAAACGGTCGGAACGCGAATCATACCTACGCGCCTCGGAGCGGGGTATGCTCGCGGTAATGATATCTAACAGTATTCCGTCTTCTTACAAACGGTCGGAACGCGAATCATACCTACGCGCCTCGGAGCGGGGTATGCTCGCGGTAATGATATCTAACAGTATTCCGTCTTCTTACAAACGGTCGGAACGCGAATCATACCTACGCGCCTCGGAGCGGGGTATGCTCGCGGTAATGATATCTAACAGTATTCCGTCTTCTTACAAACGGTCGGAACGCGAATCATACCTACGCGCCTCGGAGCGGGGTATGCTCGCGGTAATGATATCTAACAGTATTCCGTCTTCTTACAAACGGTCGGAACGCGAATCATACCTACGCGCCTCGGAGCGGGGTATGCTCGCGGTAATGATATCTAACAGTATTCCGTCTTCTTACAAACGGTCGGAACGCGAATCATACCTACGCGCCTCGGAGCGGGGTATGCTCGCGGTAATGATATCTAACAGTATTCCGTCTTCTTACAAACGGTCGGAACGCGAATCATACCTACGCGCCTCGGAGCGGGGTATGCTCGCGGTAATGATATCTAACAGTATTCCGTCTTCTTACAAACGGTCGGAACGCGAATCATACCTACGCGCCTCGGAGTTAGGTACACACTCGGTACACGACAGCTGTTGCAGGGGCGCGCCGTAGTGACGAACGAACGTGTGGGTTTGTAATCAGAGGACTAAGTTGAAGTTTTGCAAATCAAATCGAATTACTTTTACGTCGCGTTGACCGACCGCGCCGAGCACACACGCGAGCACATTGACACACACGCTTGAGTTAGCCAATCACTGACGTTGACGCGCTTGTGTTGGATCGGTTTGGCGCTCGTTACATTACCGTAAAAAATACTCACACTTACCTAGTCAGTTTTCTGTACGTGACACAAGGGCCCTATTTTATAAAGCTACAAGTCTTGTACTTGTAGTAAAAAACTGGTAACACCGCAAAAAATAATTAAGTACGGTGTTTTATATAGCTACAAGACAACCATTATAAAAGCTACAAGTACAAGCACTTGTACGTAGATCAGAGACAAACCATAGAGTATTTTACTTTTTAAATGTAAAATCGAACTAGTGTTTTATAAAAATCTTAGGCATTACAAGAGTTTATCACTACAACTTGTATTTATTTTTACCTAACTCTGACGCTAGGTAAAATATTTACAAGTGAAGACGAAATTAAAACTAGCTACAAAAACAACATAGTTACAATGAATAGGGATTCTAACAACGATAATTTGCTTGCGCCTAGGCTGCAATGACCATGACCAAGGGCTTTTAAAGAAAGAATAAAAATATTTGTCCCGATGAATCAGGAGGATGTGACAATATTTGCAGAACAAAAGTTGTTAGTTTGATGTGCAGAATAAGCCCCTAAAAGGATGCTAATTGATTACCAGTAACCCTGTATATATGAATTTATATACAATCAGGTTTTTTTTAAAATATCAAGCATAGACCGCGCTACACAAGTTGGCGGAAGTAAAGCTAGCTACAAGCTGCAAAATATCCAAACCTAACTGAAGCTCACATAAAGTGGCGCATTGATTGGCTATTGTGCAGCTTGTAGCTAACTTCACATCCGCCAACTTGTGTGGCGCGGCCTATAACAATCGTAAAGATATTAATTTCATACTAATTATAAATGAAAATAAAACTTTATCAAGCTTTTGATAACAATCAGTTTTTTTTTTCATGGCAGTGAGTGACGTTCCTAGAGATGAACAGCATACTTGTAATTTAGACTTATAATCGATACTTGTAACTTGTAACTACCCTTGTAGTTAATACGGCATGTTTATAAAACACTTGTAACTGGTAACTTGTAATTACTGGTACTTGTAACTCGTGCAATTGTAAGCTTGTACATGTAGCTTTATAAAATAGGGCCAAGATGGCGCTGTGCCATTTCCATAGAAATCACATCAAACGTTAGCGCGATCGAGTTCGAGCAAGAAACTCCAACTTAGCCCTCAGGGCGCGTGCGATTTACCTACGGATGCGAGCAGGCCTAGCGCGTGTTACGTACTGCGTGGCCACGCGAGGCTATAGGTATTTATTTCAAGGACAGGGCCGAGTCGCAATACTGTATAGATGTGGCAGCCAAGCCAAGCCAAGCTTGATTAGCCGTTCAATCAACAGCCTAGCCTCTTTACTAAACAGCGCCGTTTCACTAGCGGCCTGAATGATATTCAGCCATATGATCAAACAGCTAGGCAAATGACTTGGTTCGATGACGTTTAATTACTAGCCTAGCCTGTTCATTACTTGCCTAGCTTGTTCATTACTTGCCTAGCCTGTTTATTTCAATTTAGTTCCACTAACTCTCCAAACTGTCTATATGGCGCCGGCAAACAACAATTAATGGTGTTTTCCAAAGTTTAATGAAAAATAGTATAATGGAAGAGAGAAATGACAGTAAAAATATCAATTTAGCTGTACCTGATTCGAGCAATTTAATTTTTAAAGCGAATTTTGATCGAACATCCTATAGTACGAATAGCCTAAGCATTGGCCAGCCAGTTTATTAAATACTGTAAAAAAACGCTACGGTTGAATATCATTCAGGCCGCTAGTTGAACGCTGTTTAGTTAAGAGGCTAGGCTGTTGATTGAATGGCTAATTAAGCTAGTTGGCTGCGACATAGATACTTTTACCGTGTCGAAAGTAGGTATAGCTCGATCAAAATTTAATGGCGTTTGTGAAGTTAGCTTCAAGCTGGGCAAATCGAAACTATACCAAAGAATATATAATAATACTACGTATAGAACGGCCACTCGTTACCCCCCACCCGTTTAAGTCTTCCTCACTTCCACCCCGCGTATACGTACCGCATCGTGCACTCTGCGCGCGGGCTGCACTGGTCGGTGGATTTTCTAATAAAAACTACCTAGACTGTGACAATAGGGAAGACTTGTACTGTGTATGGTTGAATATCAATGATACGTAACAAAACAAGAAATTTTAATGTTTCCCTAAGGATAAATAATAGGAACTTATTTTACATTATTTGGTAACTTCCTCTTGATATTATCTTACAAAAGAAGTAGATCGGTTACTTTTTGTTAATATGCTTCCAAATTAAGTAATTGTTATACTATTTTAAGCATTAGATTAATATTCATTTTTGCAAATTATGTACGCAACTGTCTCACTCACGCGGCATGACGTCACGATGTGGTGATTGCTGACAGCCATAGACGTTTCGCACACAAATGCGCGTGTAGCGACCGTGCGTATGTGTGTTGTCTGTGAGTAAGTACTGTGTAGGTGTGCGTAAGACAGCAGATTTTGTATGAAAAATCGCGGAGTGTCCGGGCTGTGACTATACCGCCGCTGACACATGAATTTGCTATTACACAACGACTCGCTTCGTATTCACAGACGCCATCGAGATTGATTCGGCCTACAGCATACTTATACTTACATTGGCCATAGTCATCATTTAGAGTTTCGTCTCTCTCTTCAGCATCATATTCAACTTTTATATTATTACAAATTATGACTCCGTTATTTACAGTGGATTCTGGGAAATCACCTGACGAATTTACGACTTCATTAATATTTTCTGATATTTCCACCTTAATGTCAGTTTTAAGATTTTTAAGGTTTTCATTTACAGAATCTGAATTTACAAGGTCATCTTCAGGATAATTAGCTTGACTGGATATACCACTATCATCATATACCCTATTCATCTCTAATTTAAATTTTTCACTGTTGTTTTTTGCCAGTGTACTATATTTTGAAGTATTTATTACTTTCCTTTTTGACTTTGTATTCAAATCGTAGCAGTGATCTTTCCAAACCCTCTCTGTCAACATTAAAGTATTGTGTATCAACTTTGAATTTGCAAGGTAATTTTGAGGTTGACTTTTCTTTTTTGCCTGTTTTTTATTTGGCTTCACTTTAAAATCTGCAAAATTTGATTGAGAACACAGAACAGAAGTGCTGCTGTTCTGTGGTTGAGAATTATGATTCATAGCATAACTGTGATCTCTCCAAACTATCATGGCAGAATGTGAAGTACTCGTACCTGGTACTTCCTTAAAAACATCAGTAACTTTCACTATCTTTTTAACAATTTTAATATTTGAATTATCGAGGGTGGAGATTTTTTGTATTTCAGTAACTTCTGATGTATTATCTGTTTGCGGAATTTGTAAAAAAAATTTGTTCGTCATGTTTTCGGCAACATCATTTGGTCTTGTGACTGCATTTTCATTCTCGTGATCTGATGTACCAGTATTTTCTTCAAGAAAAATTTTCTGAAATTCTGTAGTGTTTTCTTGTGTACAGTCATTGTGAAAATTATTACATTTTGTCTGATTGCTTATATTGTCTATTTCAGTTTTTTCACAGCCGGTTTGTTCTTCTATGTCTATATTACTTGTTTTACCAAAAACATTCACTATTGTTACATTATCTGAGAAATTATTGCCATTATCATTTTTTCCATTGTCACTCTGTTTGTTTTCTGTGTCAGAATCATCGACTTTTATAAGGTATTCAGGCATATGACGTTCACCATCAGTTTTGCTATCAGAAATAGCTATAGTTTCATCATCTACATTTTCTGACATATTATTTGTATGATGAGCTAATACTGGGTTAGATGCCATTTTCTCATGGCTCGATGGGTCTGTAGTTTCAATTTGCTTATTATCTAGTTGATCTACGTTGATGTTGAGTTTTTCAACAGATAATGATGTATCTTCGCAATTAAATTTTCTTTCAAAAATAAGAATTGGCTGGTCTGTTGCTTTATTTAACTTTATCACCACTGTTGTGGGTGGAGGTGGCGAGGTTTGTGGCTGAAATGATGATGATAATAGTACTGGTGGTAGAGGTGATATAGCATTTTCTTTGTTTTCATCCATGTTCCATTTAGCAAATGTTATTTTTTGAGTCCAAAAAATCCAGTGTAGAATTTAGTGACACCTGAAATTATTATTAAGTTAAATTATTAGATAATTGATAGCAATAACTCAATTTACAAGCGGTCATCAGTTCTCCTTCTCTTATGTACCCTGCCCACTGCCATTTCAACTTGCCATTCTGATGGGATATATTGGATATCTTTTTTAGGTGAATTAGAATACTCGAAGAGATACTAACTACTCCAAAGTGATTCTGCACTGATATAAGATATTTTTTACGCAAACATCTGCATACTCTTTTTAAAATAAAAAATTGAAAATACTACTACTTTTTCAAGGTTGCTTGAATTTTATAAACTTACAATGAGCAACTTTTTTGTAATTGAAAAAAAAAATGAATTTCGTACGGTGCCCGAAGACACAAGCTATAAACTATGTCTAGGTATGTACCTCAGAAGAATGACAATAGAAGTATTGCTAAATTTTACTCAGATAAAAACTACTTTACAGCTGTCTTATTCATATCTATTTATACAGCATACGTGAGAGAGAGTGGAACAAAAAAACAAAATGTCTGTCGACATACATCAAAATTACACGTTGGAATCTCAAAATGTTTAAAATTTAGTTCCACTTTGTCTTTTTTATGATCGGAAATTTCAACCCTTTAGATTCAGCAGAAGGTTCAAATCTCTGATCATTATACCTTCCTACTTTTCACCTTTTTGAATTTGGACAGCCGCATTAACTCAATGCTAGTTTGTGAAACACTTCAAAATTATGTAAGTTCGGGTGTATGTGCAGCTTAGGGTCAATTTCACCGATAACATTATAGAACGCATTCAACTAAACTCGGTTTTGCTTGAACGAGTTCAAATATTGAATTTGATCTAGATCAAAGTCAAATCCATTTCACCAGCACAATTTTGATCGAGTTCAAGTAAACTAAGTTCACGTGATAAAAATGTTTTATAATCCTTAGATTTCGGAAGGAAACCGTAATTTATCTTCAATTGAGTCCAAAACGGATAAAACTGTGTTGACGATTGTATCGGTACACCATTTAATCGAATAGATAAGAAACAGATTATGGCAATTTGTTGTCTATTGATGTGTCTGTATCCGGTGAGTGCGTCTATGCGCATATGTCACTTTTGATTGTCTCTTACTGCCTAGCCGTGAATCTAACAACATGTAAATATTGTAATTGTGTCGTCCATTATATCAATCCATAGTAATCCATTCATATCATTAATTCAGCAATGTAATTTTGTCCAATACGAAGCAAATATAAAACAAGTGTGTGCATTATACGTGTTGTGCTTTTTATTTCGTTGCCTCTTACGAAAACGCAGATCAATTCCACTGTGTAGGATTAGCAAGATCCTTCACTCTGCTAACATGAAATGCAGTAAATGCTAACAGGTTATGGGAACAGGCATGTAACAGGTTCTTGTCCCAGGAAATCGGAGAGGTGGCATCAAAGTCAAACAAGATACAAAGACAGAAAGACACGTAAGTCGATTGTTTTGCACACGGAAATCATGAATGTAAATGAAAATGGCGGACAAATGCCTCATGTCCCGCAATTTGCCTTTGAAAAGTTGGATGGTATTGGAACTTATTTGAATTGGAAATACTACATGAAAAACTCGTTAGTTTTGGATGGATTATGGACATGCATCGAGGGTGAGTCGAGCAATGCGACGAACGACTCACGTGCTCTTGCTAATCTGTATGGCTGTGAAATCGAAGAGTAGTTTTGCTACGTCGGTTGCATAGAGTGGAATTTTCCCAATTTACTCCCATGACAGAGTACATAAATGGAGTAATGACGATTGTCCAACAATTAGCAGATATCGACCGAAAAATTCCTGACCAGGAGATATTAGAGATATCAGAGATATTACTCAGTGGATTACCTGAACAGTATGACATACTGGTCTCTGGACTTGAAGAGATCAACCTCAATCAGTCTTTAACAAGTGAAGTTGTACGAGCAAGACTTCTTCAAGAGGAATTCCGGAGAAATAACAACAGCAACGGTCACAATGAAAATGTGGCATTTATAAGCACGAAGACTAAGAAACTTTGTCATTATTGTAAGAAGCCAGGTCACTTCAAAGCAAAGTGCTATAAGTGGAAGAATGACCAAAGGAAGAAACACGAAGAAAATGCATCGCAGACAACGCTAGTGTCAGCATTCACTGCATTTCACAATGAAGATTGGATTGTCGACAGTGGTTGTACTACACACATGTGTCGCGACCGCAATAGTTTTAGTGAGATGGACTCTAAGAATAAAACTTTAGTTACTGTTGCAAATAATGACACAATGCAAAGTTCTGGATCTGGTAAGGTTTCTTTATACTTTAATAATGATCAAAAATTGTTGTTAGAAAATGTCTTGTATGTACCTAAGTTGTCGGCCAACTTAATTTCAGTTAGTCAGTTATCAAAATCTGGTCTTAAGGTATTATTTAGTCACAATGACTGTAAGATTGTGAATTCAGCTAATGAAGCTGTGGCTATTGCATATTGTGACAAGGGAATTTATAAAATCAAACATGGACTCACGGTAGGTAGTGTAGGAAATTATAAAACAATGTCTGTTTCAGTTTCAGATCAAGCCCTAGCTATTTTAAATACATCAATGGAATTGTGGCACAAGCGACTTGGATATTTGAGCACGAGTGGTATGTATGCTCTTGGTAATCTTGTAGACGGTGTTGACTTCAGTGACAACGGCTGTGACAAGTTGAAGGATAGTATCCTGTGCATTGAGGGGAAGCAGGCAGTGCACTCTTTTCCCAAGGGCCAGTCGAAGCGAGCTAAAGAGCTATTAGCTTTAGTTCATTCTGATGTTGCCGGACCATTTGATACTGCGAGCTTGGGCGGAGCCAGATACTTGGTGACTTTCACTGATGACTTCTCAAGGAAGACTTATGGCTATCTGATGAAAAATAAGAATGAGGTAATGTCTTATTTTATTATTTTCAAGAATTTAGTTGAAAAACAGACGGGTTTTAAAATCAAGTGTCTAAGGACAGATAATGGTGGAGAATATTGTGGTAGTTCATTTGAACATTTCTTATCTAGTCAAGGGATCAAGCATCAAACAACTATTCCTTATTCTGGACAGCAAAATGGTGTGGCAGAAAGGTTAAATAGGACTCTTATTGAAAAGACCAGGTGTATGCTTTCTGAGGCGCACCTTGACAAGCAATTTTGGGATGGAGCTGTAATGACAGCAATATATTTAAAAAAAAAAATAGATGCCCAACAGCTGCGTTGTCCGGTGGCATTCCAGAGGAAGTATGGTCGGGATCCAAAGTTGATCTGAGTCATCTTCGAGTGTTTGGTTGTAGGGCATTCTCACTAATTCCTAATTGTCAGCGGCGTAAGCTGGATGCAAAGTCTAAAGAATTTATTTTTGTAGGTTACTGTGAGAATTCCAAAGGTTATAGGCTATGTGATCCCTGTTCTCCAAAGACAATAATTAAAGCTAGAAATGTACATTTTATTGAAATGACATATAATGATAATTCTAATTCGGCTAAGGATATTGTTAGCGATATTCAATTATATAATAATTTGAATATGAATAATTTGAATATGAATAATTCTAATATGAATAAATCGAATTCTAATATTTTATTTAATGACATGAACAATGTTTCAGTGCCAATGTCAAACTGTGATACTAGTAATATTAGTGACAATAATAGTACAGTTATTAATAGAGAACTGTTCTCAATTTCAGGTGGTGAACAGGAGAGCAGCTCAGTTGGGTTTGAGGCACCTGACTTGAGCGCGCCTGTGGCTGATGTGCCTGCATCACCATCGGTACCTGCAGATGTACCAGCATCGCCGTCGGAGCCAACCGATGCTCTATCTTCGCCATTGCAGTATGTGGACTGCAGCCCGGTGTCCAGAAAAGAAGATAGCGAGAATTCTTGGCGAGAGGATAGTAATGACTCTGACGAGTCTGAGGAAAGGTATGAGTTTGCTCAGGAGAACGTCGTGCCAAGGCAGCAGCCCATAAGGAGTACTAGGGGTGTACCACCTAAAAGGTATGATAATTATGATTGTTCTCTACACACTCAAGACTCATTCATCGGTGAACCCGAGTCTTATGAAGATGCTATGTCTCATCCTGACCGTTTGAAATGGCAGGAGGCCATGCAGAAGGAGTATGACTCTCTTATAGAGAATGAGGTATGGAAGTTAGTAGAGAGACCACCTAATAAAAACATAGTTAAATGCAAGTGGGTGTACAAAGTAAAACAAGATGCTGCTGGTAATTTTGAAAAATATAAAGCGAGATTAGTAGCACGTGGTTTCAACCAGAAACCTGGTGTTGATTATGATAAAACTTTCTCACCAGTAGTCAGGCATTCAACAATGCGGATGCTGTTTAATTTAGCAAACGAACTAGACATGGACATGGATCATATTGATATTACGACAGCTTTTCTTCACGCCAATTTAAGAGAAGAAATTTATATGCAGCAACCTGTAGGTTTTATAACTGATACTAATAAAGTGTGTTTGTTACAGAAAACCATCTACGGGCTGAAACAGGCCAGTAGGGCTTGGAACGAAACTGTCAATAATTTATTAATAGGTAACGGTTATTATCAAACAAAATGTGAGCCATGTGTCTATGTAAATCGTAATAATAATTATAACAATAGTTATTTTAAGATTTGACCAATGTAAAAAGTAAATTTAATGTTAAAAATTTAGGTCCCATTAAGTCTTGCCTAGGTATGAATGTTATAAGGGACAGAGCTTAAGGAACTTTGATGTTAAACCAGACAGATTATGTAAAAAGAATTCTACAAAAATTTGGTATGTCTGATGCAAAGGGAGTTTCAACCCCAATGCAAGTAAATGAAAGATTTGTGAATTCAGATAATAATCCGTCTGATTGTATTAATTATAATTATAGAGAATTATTAGGATCTCTTATGTATTTGAGTGTATGTACTAGACCAGATATTACCTATGCTTGCAATAGTTTGAGCCAATTTAATAATTGCTTTAATAAAAGTCATTGGCTAGCTGCAAAGAGAGTGCTTCGTTATTTATCAAAAAACGATTGATCATGGTTTGTTTTTCACTAGATGTAAAAGTTTTGATCTTAAAGCATATGCAGATGCAGACTTTGCAAACAATCCTTCTGACCGTAAGTCATATACTGGTTATGTAATTAAAATGGGTTGTAATACTGTGAATTGGGAAAGTAAAAAGCAAAGATGTGTGCTGGTACAGAGGCGGAATATCTCAGTATTAGTGATGTTTGTACAGAAATTTTGTTTATTAGAGGTTTTTGGAATGAGATATTCGGTCTCAAGCTAAATTGTTTAGTTTATAATGATAATCAAAGTGCACATAAACTAATTCGTTCTGATTGTCACAAGAGGACAAAGCATATAGATGTTCGCTATCATTTTATTAAAGATCTATATAATAGAAATGTTATAGCTATTAAGTATTTGTCAACACAAGAGATGATAGCTGATATTCTTACAAAGGCTTTGCCCTCGGTTAAGCATAATGGTTTTAGGCATAAGCTAAACGTCAGGACTCTGATATAGGTTCTATTGTATGTATAGTGGTGATATAAAGTTTCTTTTGGACTGCCATGTAGAGCGGTGTTATTTTATATGTAAAACTGCTATACTAAGTATTGTATAGAGCCAAGGTAGAGTTCGATGACATGGTGTAAGGGGAAGTGTTGACGATTGTATCGGTACACCATTTAATCGAATAGATAAGAAACAGATTATGGCAATTTGTTGTCTATTGATGTGTCTGTATCCGGTGAGTGCGTCTATGCGCATATGTCACTTTTGATTGTCTCTTACTGCCTAGCCGTGAATCTAACAACATGTAAATATTGTAACTGTGTCGTCCATAGTAATCCATTCATATCATTAATTCAGCAATGTAATTTTGTCCAATACGAAGCAAATATAAAACAAGTGTGTGCATTATACGTGTTGTGCTTTTTATTTCGTTGCCTCTTACGAAAACGCAGATCAATTCCACTGTGTAGGATTAGCAAGATCCTTCACTCTGCTAACATGAAATGCAGTAAATGCTAACAAACTGTAGGTTTCGTGAGGCGAAATCTTGTGACGAAATCTTTATCATCAAGGATGTCGAAGTGTTCTTCCCTTTCGCGAATCCATCTCGGGCGTCTTGAGCGATAAACATAATAATATTCTTCTTCATCACTATCCTCAAAAGCTAAAGCTAGTGCTCGTTCCATTTTTCACCAAATTTATCTTTAAAATTTATGTAAAAGTATGTAAGTATAATATTTGTAAACAGTAGGCATATACTGTATCGTAAACCGTAGTTGTCGCGTTTTGAACGCGTTCAAAGAACTAAACCCTCGAAAATCGGCCGTTCAACACTTGAACTCGTTTAAGACTAAACTGCGTTCAATTTACGTTGGTGAAATCCAAAATGTAGTTTTGATCTCAGTTAAACTCTTAAACTCGGTTCAGGACAGATTGATCGCGTTCAGTTTGAACGGTGAAATCGGCCCTTATTCTAACACCTTTTAAATTTCATATTTACAATGGGACAAGATAATGAATATCTCTTGCTAGTTTAGTACGGTTTCTATTGCTTTAGTTCTCATTCTATGGTATGTACTCTATCTGATAAGTTTTATATATTTTTAACAAGAATTTGTAATTATTTTACTACTGGGAGGAATAGAATATTCTTGCCTTCATTCTGGGGATGCCGTGGCCGAGTGGCCACGGCCACTCGGCCCTTGTTTATGGACGGTAAAATGAATTTAGAACAAAATAGATCTACGACACCATACATAATGTAAAGCGATCTATCGGCCAGCGATCTACCCAAGTGGAGGTAGGGGTCTTTTAAACGGTTATGCAGCTTATTGCTCGTTGCTGCAGCAACACAAAATACAATAAAATTATAGTTGCGTTGCGAGAATCAAAGGTGATTTACTTACGTGAGATATACAGCGTTGTCGATATGTTTCGGCTAAACCACGTAATACTCAATGAAAGCCTAAATTATGTATTGTTTACATAGTGAAAAAGATAAGAAAACTGCAGTAGTTCAAATAATTAGCATTATTGTTGCGAATTTTGTGAACAAAAATAAAGGCCAGCACTATCATCACGCACTGACGACAACAAAGTTGCCAGGCTTAGCGCTTATTTAACTACGAACCTAAAAAACGGCGTAGTATTCTTCTATGTGTCATAAGAAAATATGGGTACTTCTTCGAGTAAGACATTCTTTAGTGATTTTCGTGGCAATTTTCGAATTCAATTTTTTTTTCAAATCCTTGTCAGAATCTTAAAATATGTGTAAAAGTAATATGTTATATAGAAGAGGCACCTCATAGAGCGATATAATTACAGAGATAATCGAGGTTAAAAAAATGGAGGCCACGCAAATCATAAAACACCCCACGAAAATGATAATTTTAAATTGACTTTCTCAAATGAGATACTTACTGTTACTTCATATTGAAAATAAGTTATTACGTTATGATAAGGTGAAAAATAGGTAGGTTACTAAGGCAGAAATATTGAAGAAATCACAAAAATTAACATATTAAAAAAACATCTTAAAAATAACAAAAAAGGTGGTTTCTAAAGCAGATAATAAGGCATCAGTCTAGCATTATTTATTACTAGCTGACCCGGCGAACTTCGTACACTGCTGTTAAACGAACACTGCGGTCAGAAGCTGATGGTACTGGTAAATCAGCACGTGACAATAGCAATGGAGTAAGAGCTTCCTTACAATGGATCACGGTTTTCTTTGTAATAAGTTTCTGGTACTTGTATAAGTTCCTCAACAAGGCAACGTTTAGCTTGATTTTTTTCTTCAGGTTATATTTTAGGGAACTTATTCTACTTTTCTTTCGTCTTGCTTTTTGCTCGTGGCGGTTTAAGTCATGAATATAAGTATTTTTCCATCGGTTTTCGTTTCATAATAAATCTTCATTATGTTTAAGCCTCTCTCTTCTTCTCTCGGATAACTTCTTTCTTTCTATTTTTTCTTCTCTTGTTAATGGCATTTTTGGTCTAAAATGTTAATAATCCATCATAATTTTACTAAACTTGAATATAGGTATCTAATCTAAAGCTATTTTCAATTGTTTTTTTTATTTATAGATGCACGATTAATGTAACAACGCGAACTTAATGGTAGGTATATGGAATTCTCTGCCAGTTAAGTCAGAAACCCACAGAACGTGACATTATAAGTTTAATTTAAACTAAGTTACATTTAACTTATTTAAAATTAAATATTATCATTCATAACTAATACAAAACTCAAAGTCGTTTTATTTGCATGGGCAAAAATTGATTTACGTGGGTCAAAACTACCACGTAAACCACGCAAATCACGACCACGAAAATCAAAATAAATCCTTTATGCTAAAAATATACAAAAACCTTTTAAGCAAATAAACTGTGTTTTGATTATAAGTTACGTTACTTAATATTTGTTCGCTACAATATTTTACTAAATAAATAAATTCACAGACACTGGAGATAATTAAACCACGCAAATCAAAGTTTTGAGAAACCAAACCCACGCAACAATGTTCTTACCTCTATTTTTTTTAAACTCGACGCATCATCACTTAAGCAGTCTGCCCGGCAGTCGAAGCGTAATTAGTTGTAACTTGAAGTAGGAATACGCAACACCAGGTCGCGAATTTAAAGATGTGCGAGTGAAATTATAATAATCCACGCAAATCAGGAACTACCTCGGGACAGTTACATTTAATTTTTTTTCAGGCAATGTAGTTCTTTCAGAACTATGGTCTAATTTTTTTATAGTACTTTAAACTTTTTAGGACTTAATGTTTTTTTTTGGTAACGATGTAGCGTTTAGTCTAAAATATATAATTCACTAAGTGATCAGATCGGGGTTTGGGACACTCCACGAAAATCAAAGAATGGAGGTATTTCATTTTTTTATCATATTTATTTAAAAAGATAATTGAATAATAATCAGTATACCAGTTAAGAGAGGTTTTAAGCTTCGCGCGAAAAAAAAATTGGCTCGCTGACTTTAAAATTTCTGTTATTTTTAAGTAAGGCCGCTTGAAAACCCTGACCAAAAGAATGACCCATATAACGTCTCGGCATTTTCTGGAGTTTTTACATATCTAAACTTTTGAAGTGATTATTTGTTGTTAAAACTCCAAATCTCAATTGCGATATTAAATTTAGGTAATGAAAAAACTACTAATTAGGTCAGGTAGCTCTAGACTGACAGCACTGGTATGTGTCGTACAGAGAGTTTCACTACACAGAGATATTTTGCACGTTATTAAGCACTTAGGCAGTTTTGCATGGTATTATGAACTCTACTCCCTTACAATAGATATCTATGGATGTGTCGTTCTCTAGAATGGTAGTGAGTGACAATTATAGTCAAAACAATGGTAATTTTGTTTATTTGTGTGTACACGCATTGGGGAAAATATCGCCATAAGCAATGAGTCATAATTCCACACTATCTAAATATCGAATTATAAGTTTTTTTTTGAAAAAGGGAAATATTCAAAGTTTGTCATACAGGTATTGATCAATAGGACTAACTTTCACTATGAGACTAAACCTCAAATCATGATTAAAAATCAGCTATTCTGTGTAAAATATTTAATAAGACGTGATGATTTATGTTATACCGAGCCGGGATGATTCATGTCTGACCCGTCCCAGACACAGCCTGGACACAAATTATCTGACACACAAATAATTCCTTACGGTCTTTGATGACATATATGGATCAGCTGATTTTATTTTTGAAGTGAAACTTCTAATGCGACTTCCTACAAGGTTGCGGTAAACGTTTAACGCTACCATGGAGGGGGTATGAAGCGTCGAAGTTTTACTTCTTCCGCGCGGAGGGACTCCACGCACTATTTTTTTTTGAAAGTGCAAAGTTGGCCCTCGCTTTAGTATAGGTTGGTCATAACGATTCACGCTGAATCAATCTTTTTGACATCAAGGGTGCATTTGCGCACTCTCAATAATAGCACTGGTAACCCATGGAGGAAAAGTTCTCAAGTGGAGACCACGTACTGGCAAGCATAGCGTAGGATGCCTTCTGAAAAGATAGGAAGGTGATCTTTTTTTGACCTGAGCATCACGCTGGATGCAAACCGCTTCCAACTTAGCTTAAAGAAAATACATAAAAAGGCCCGCGCCTGTTATGTTACGTGACTGCAATGATAATGATTTAATAGTTTTACTTGAAATAGAAAATATCTTGATTATCAAGATGATGATGATTAAAATTGTAGAGTAGCTGCATAATTATGATGTTGTAAACTAAAATTAATTGGCCAAAAATGATACTACGAAGAAGGTCAAGTCAGCGAAATGGCCAAAACCCGTGAAAGCAATCAAATTGTTCCACCGGCTGTAATTTAATTCCTAGTACTTCAACGTAAGGTGGTCACATTACGTTAAAGTGCTAGGAATTAAATGTTTTTCCACATTTTCTGATTATTATTATTACAGAACATTATTCAGAGATGTAGATTTGTTTTAAATTCGAAACAAAATGCTTACATACACTCAATATCATTAAAAATTCGTTACAAAAGACTTCAAAGGAGCTCTTGAATACCTATTTCCATAAGAAATCAGATGATTTTTCACTTTTTGATTTTAAAAGATCATAAAAATATCAATGCATTTGCAGTAGTTGCAGTGCTATAAAATGCAGTCATGTCAAAAAGAGCCGAAGATTATTATCCTTATTCAAAACCATTTTCTTTTGTTTCTTAAAAAGCCAATGCACCTGCCAATTTATTGATAACTAGCTGCGCCCTGTGGTGTTACCCACGTTAGCCCGAGATAAAAAGTTTTGTTCATAAACGTATCTCAAGTTAGGTACTCCTAATTACATCAGCTACCTGCCAATAAAAGTCCCGTCAAAATCGGTCCAGCCATTTCAGAGATTAGCCGAAACAAACAGACAGACAGACATACAAAAATTGTAAAAAATGTTAATTTGGTGTACGTACCCTATATAAATTTATATAGATGTACTAAAAACGGTTATTTCAATATTACAATTACAAACAGACACTCCGATTTTATAAATATGTAAGATGTATAGATTAAGAATTTTCTTCCTTAATTTTTTCCCTAAAGTGCCTATCTTTTCCCCAAATATAGGGTAAAGCGGCAATGATTTTAGATGGTAACCCTATTTTGACAGTTCTGAGTTAATGGTGCGAAAATTAAAACCATAGAAAAAGCTTTGGGACAACCGCTCACAATACTCACAAAGGAGTACTCCGCCGAGCGAGGTGTTGTGCTCGGAGGTAGCAGCTATCCGACAGTGTATTCTTAGGTCTTGATATAGTTCGGCCGCCGCTGTAAATTTCGTTTGTGCGATGCAGCCCTCGGCTTGTGATTGGCTGACGTTACTTCCTCGAGGCGCATGTGGTGGCGCCACATGTAGCGAAGTTAGTCGCTACATAGGCTTTAAAAATACTATATGGGTGATACATTGATTCGTGCGAACTATTCCAATTCTGTACACGGTGGAAAGTCGGTTATGCCATTTTTGGCAAAAAATTATTAGGTACCTACCTATTTGATTACAGTGATTGATTGATTTTTCAAAAACAGCTCAGCCGATTTCGATAAAATTTAAATAGCTACCTCTCGCTTTACATAATTACGAGATACCTAGGCCGATGGGATGTAAATAAAACTAATAAACTCCAATCGTGACCACGGTTGGGCAAGCGTAGCGTCTATGATCTACCTAGGTAGGTAATTATAATTAGAATCACTACATAGGGGGGCTTCCATACAACAAACCTAAATTTTTAGCTGTTTTTCGCTCGATATTAATAAAGGTACCGTGACAGGTAGATGTTCAAAATATTCACGGAATATTTAGTTAAATATGTATTTTAAAAATGAATTATTAGAATAAAATAAATATTTAAGGGTATTTAAGGGGGGCTCCCGATACAAGAACCGTGATTTTTTTGCTCGTTACTAATAAAACCAACAGGAAGATGCTTGAAATATTCATAGAAAATTAAGTTGTATACTTAAAAAATTAATAGTTGGGCCGTGCTGCCCCGGCATAGAATAGGGTTGCTCCTAGTCTTCCCGCGGGTGACGTAAGAACCGTCTGAGGGATAGTCGCGGATGGGTATCAGTATACTCTCAATTATAATTGAGTGTGTACTGATATCGATCGCGATTACTGGGGCACATATGAACCTTTGCCCCTCTCCGAAAGGTGGCGGATGCAATTCCACCAACGATCGCATTCCCAAAGAGGGTTGACGTCAGGCAGGCGGCCGGTCATAAAAACCAAGCCAAAACCATTACAGCACCATGAATATAAGGGATAATGATAATGGCGATAGGGCTAGGGCGTACCCCCGAGGCGACGCGCAGTTGCAGCACCCGGCAGCTGTGGGAAATGGGTCAGGGTTGTTGCATCAGGGACGGGTGCAACGTAAGAAGCGAGTCCAGGAAGTAAGAATGAGGTTTGCTAGTTGGAATGTAGGAACGATGACTGGAAGAGGAAGAGAATTAGCAGATATATTTAAAAGACGACGTATAAATGTAGCTGGTTTGCAAGAGACGAGATGGAAGGGAACGAGAGCCAGAGTAATTGGGGAAGGGTACAAATTCTATTACAGTGGCAGCGATGGGAAAAATAATGGGGTAGGAATTGTACTGGACAGTAAATTGAAAGAATGCGTGACGGATGTTAAGCGGATGAATGATAGATTGATAATTGTGAAAATAATCAAAGATGATTTAGTGCTGAACATTGTAAGTGCGTATGCACCACAAAGTGGATGTGATGATAGAATAAAGGAGAAATTTTGGGAGGACTTCGACAAAGTATTACTTGATGTGCCAGATAATGAAGAGCTTTATATAGGAGGAGATTTCAATGGTCATGTGGGAAGGATGAATGCTGGGTATGAAAGAGTTCATGGTGGATGGGGCTATGGAAATCGGAACAGTGACGGAGAATCATTACTTCAAGCTGCGTCTGCTTTTGATTTGGCCATAGCTAATACTTATTTTAAGAAAACTGTTGAACATCTGATAACATATAAAAGTGGGACCCATAAAACGCAAATAGATTATTTTTTAGTAAAAAGGAATAAAGTGAATTCAATTAAAGATTGCAAGGTATTGCCAGGAGAGGAACTAATTCCTCAGCACCGCCTATTAGTATTAGAAATTAAAATAAACATAATAGCCAAGAAAAACAAAAATATACCAGTTCCTAAAATTAAATGGCATTTAATTCAGGACCCAGAACGCGCAGAAAAATTCAGGAAACTAGTAGTAGATAAAATGATTGCAATGAAAAATTTAACCGATAAAACTGTGAATGAGTGTTGGAATGAAATAGCGGGATGTATGCGAAGTGTAGCCAAAGAAATTTTTGGTCAATCAAAAGGTAAAGGAAAAATTGATAAAAAAAACTTGGTGGTGGAATGAAACCGTGCAAAAGGCGTTGAAAGAAAAGAAGGATGCATTTAAAAAATAGCAAAGTACTGACATGAGAAACCAAATCGAGAGACAAAACAAAAAATCCGCTTATACATAATCAAAAAAACGAGCTAAGAAAGCTGTGGCTATTGCAAAAGCCAATGCACAAGATTCTTTATACCGCACACTAGACAGCCCTGAAGGTCAAAAACATCTTTACAAAATAGCAAAGTCGACTTTCAAAAGATATTAGTCACATAAAATGCATCAAAAATAATTTAGGGAAAGTATTAACAGATAACGAAGAAATTAAAGAACGATGGAAAGGGTACTTTGAAAAGCTAATGAATAAAGAGAATGATTGGGATGGAAGATTAGAGGGCGCGCCAGTAAATATAGGCGTTGTAAAGGACATATGTGTCGACGAAGTACAAAAGGCTGTTCAAAGTATGAAAAATGGGAAATCGGTTGGGCCTGATGGGATACCGATTGAAGTATGGAAGTTTCTGAAAGTGGATGGATGGGTGTGGCTGACTTTATTCTTCAATAAGTAGTTACAAGAAGAAGCAATCCCTGACGAATGGTGTAACAGCGCGTTGGTTCCCATTTTCAAAAACAAGGGTGATGTTCAAGTCTGTGACAACTATCGAGGAATAAAGCTCATGTCACACAGTATGAAAGTCTGGGAAAAAGTTATTGAAAGAAGATTGAGAGAGGAGACGGATGTGAGCCAGAATCAGTTTGGATTCATGCCTGGACGCGGAACAACGGATGCCATATTTGCCCTTAGACAACTTTGTGAAAAGTACCGACGAGCACATAAAAACTTGCACATGGTATTCGTTGATCTGGAAAAGGCCTATGATAGAGTTCCCCGTAATGTCTTATGGTGGGCTCTGAAAGAAAAGAGAGTGCCAGGGAAATACCTGCGTCTTATTCAAGCTATGTACAGCAGAGCCACTACGTACGTCCGGTCCGCGGCTGGTCAAACCGACGAGTTTAATGTGGCTGTAGGCTTACACCAGGGATCGGCTCTAAGCCCGTATTTGTTCCTACTTATTATGGATGCATTGACATCAGACATACAAGAGGAGGCACCCTGGTGTATGCTGTTCGCCGACGACATTGTGCTTGTTGGGGAGAGAGAGCTTGAGGTACAGAGGAGACTGGAAAAATGGCAAGAGAAACTGGAAAAAGTAGGGCTGAAAATCAGCAGGACCAAGACAGAACATCTGTTTTGTGATTTCGGGGGTCCGTCCAGTTTTACCCCGATTGCCTTAAATGGTGTATCCCTTCCAGTCTGCTCCGACTTCCGGTACCTCGGCTCTATCATTCAAAGTGACGGCGACATCGACCGGGACGTTACTAGCAGGATAAACGCAGGTTGGATGAAATGGCGACAGGTTACTGGTACAACTTGCGATCCGCGGATGCCCCTTAAATTAAAAGGGAAAATTTATAAAAGCATCATAAGACCTGTCGTATTGTATGGATCAGAGTGTTGGGCCACCAAAGGGGAAAATGAAAGGAAATTGCATGCAGCGGAGATGCGAATGCTGAGATGGATGTGCGGAGTGACGAGGATGGATAAAATTAGAAATGAATATGTTAGGGGAAGTCTGAAAGTAGCACCAGTGACTGAGAAATTAAAGAGTGGCAGGCTATCTTGGTATGGGCATATAATGAGAAGGGAGGATAGTCATGTCACAAAAAGAACTCTTAATATGACGGTAAATGGCAAAAGCGGGAGGGGAAGACCAAAAAAAGTGTGGATGAATTGTGTGAAAGATGACATGCGAGAGAGAGGAGTTGTGATGAGATGACGCATGATAGAGTGAAGTGGCGAAAGGAAACGTGCTGTGCCGACCCCACCTAGTGGGATAAGGGCAAGATGATGATGATGACTTAAAAAATTAATAGTTAAAATTTATTAAGAGGGGCTTCCGTACGTTCCCTTTGTGCGCGAGTAGGTACGACTCGCAAGTGGCCGATTATTTATTTTTAATAGATAGAGTGATTCAAGAGGAATGTTTATATTATAATACACCTGTGCGAAGCCGTGCCTACAAAATAAAACATAGTGGAATTTAGAACCTCCTTTTTTAAAGTTGGTTACAAAAGCCGGAATAGCTTGAATAAACATAATGGAATCTGTGAACTTGCTACAACCTGCGGAAATCTCCACTCCCCACTTCTGCTGACATATTAATTAGCTATTGCGCAACGATTCCCTATGATCACATACGCCATTATTTTATTTATCTACACTAATGTTGTAACATTCTACATAATGTTTCCAATACTTGACTTATAATGACTACTGTTATAGCGCAGACAACAAAACACTCAATTTAAGCAATTTCACATGATGTTATAATATCCACATCGATATCGTAAAATCTCATTATAACATCGCGCGCTCGCTCATGATTGGCCCTGCGCGCGCAGCTGCGCTCTCATTGGTTAGATTTTAATGGCGCCAAGTTCACTGTGACAATACACGTACGCGTGAATTTAATGTTTCGCAATTTGCTTTTTTTTTTTATTTTTATTAGTGAAGATAAAGTAGTGTATGCAACTGCATATAACACGGGTATTAAAACACTTGTTACTATTATGAAACTCGCTGCGCTCGTTTCATAAACTCACACTCGTGTTTTAATACCCTTCATTATATGACAGTTGCATAAACTACTAGGTATTATTCATCCCTGTGTAATAGGGCCTATTCTGTGTATTCATCATAGGTTACAGGTTACATTACAGTTAAAACCAAGTTATTATGTTTGAATCAAACTATACTTTGAGGAGAAATAAAATAAACTAAAGAACTTGTTACAAAAGTTTATTGTATATACACTTATTTAAGTACTTACACAAATAAATATTACAATCTATTTACATTAAAGTATTTAATTTTTAAATTCAACACTAACAACAATTGAACTAAGTAAATACTTTTATGCTGCAAGTGCAAGGCCTCCATTGAGGTACTCATAACTTCATAGTAACTGGTAGCTAAGCAAGAGAATCATAGTTTATAGGTTTGTGCCTGAATAAATGGTTTTTATTAACCGACTTCAAAAGAGGAGGTTTTCAATTCGACTAAATTTTTATGTGTTTGTTCCTCAGTACTTCCGACTGGGTGAACCGATTTCGATGATTATTTTTATTCTGTGCTCCCCATGTGATCCCGTTTAAATTTTGTCGAAATCGGCTGAGCCATTTTTGATAAATCAACAATAATGTGAATATTACTACATCGGTCCGTGCGAACTATTCCAATTCTGTACACTGTAGAAGTCAGTGCCATTTTTTGTGTAAAATGATTATTTATTTATAGTCCATGTTTTGAATTTAGAAAAATAATTACTAATTATTATTTTTGACAAGTGTAAAATTAACAATAAAGATTCTGATGAATTGAGTGCATTCGTCTTTGAAGTTCGTTCTCTCAACCATCGTCTTCATTGAAATACAGACAAGATTACTTTACAAAATTATTTTTCGCAAAAAATGGCAAAACCGACTCGAATTGATGTATACATTTTTTACATTATTGTTGATTTTTCAAAAACGGCTCAGCCGATTTCGATAAAATTTAAATGGGACCCCCTCAACCACCCCTTTCGAACTGAAAAAGATTTTTTGATTCGGTTCACAATTGGCGAAAATATCGATGAATATACAAAAAAAATACATACCTACAGACGAACTTAGAACCTCCTCCTTTTTGGAAGTCGGTTAAAAAGCAAAAAAGATGCAAGTGGAGTCCCTCCGCGCGGAAGAAGTGAAACTTCGACGCAACAGAGCTTTCATACCCCCTCCATGGTAGCGTTAAACATCTAACGCAACCTTGTTGGAAGTAGCATACAAGTTTCACTTCAAAATCTTCGTGAGGAAGCACAGACCTTCACTGCACTTCAATCAACAACCCAATTACACTTAGCCAATTTTGACCATAATTATAACTTAGAACAAGGTAACTTAGCTTAAACTTAAAAAATATCTCTTATACATAAACAATTGATAAGTAGTTAATGTGTGCAATGCAACAGCATAATCATTTTTCAATATAAAACTCTGACACCAGGGCTAGCCACCCCTCACCTATACGAACTTACTTATACTAAGCGCCACACAAATCGGCGGATGAGAAGAAGCCGCACATGATACTTCGCCGTGATTCGCTAATTATTGCGCATGTGTGCACAATACCGACAGATGTGGCGAAGTGTTGAGCACGGGCGTAGGGAGCGCGCGGGAAGCATGAGGTTGGCCGGCGGGTGTGCCCCGGCGCGAGTCTCTCTGGCTCCCGCGCCGAGAATCAATTAATTTAAGAATAAAATAAAAATAGGAATTATTTCGGCTTATGCGCAGCGTTCTGCGCATAACTTCCCATCAGCCGATTTGTGTGGCGCTTAGTATACTTTTACTATTAATAACATAATCAAGCCACTGCAGTAGTTGTGCCCGACACCATGATATAGCTAGCATATGCACCACAACATTAGTTATTTGTTTATAGGCGAGCAGTGTATACTGATGTGCCTGTATCAAGCAGTGTTGAATATATAATGATAATTAGTATAGGCCACGTCACACAAGTTGGCGGAAATGAAGTTAGCTACAAGCTGCGCAATATCCAATCAACGCGCGGCTTTATGTGAGCTTCAGTCAGGATTGGATATTGCGCAGCTTGTAGCTAACGTCATTTCCGCCAACTTGTGTGACGCGACCTATAAGTACCTATTTATCTGTCAAGAAATGTTTGTTCCTTCTTTATCCAAAGGTCCAGGCTGTTTTTAAATGTGTTTATAGACCTTGCTGAGATCACATCCTCAAGCAACCTATCACTCAGTTGCAGAGGGAGTGGTGATTTAATTGATTTATTTTCATACATCGATAAAATTTTGCTGTGGTGTTTAAGCTAACTTTACTGGGCCTTGAGGGGTTAATATCTCAGACCAAATAAATAATCGGCCAAGTACGAGTCGGACTCGCGCACGGAGGGTTCCGTCCTGTATGGGAGCCCCCCTTAAATATTTATTTTAATTTTATTATTTATTTTTGAAGTGGATTTAAAACTAAATATTCTGTGAAAATTTCAAGCATCTACCTGGTACCATTATTAAAATAGAGTGAAAAACGTCAAATTTTATTTTGTTTTTAGTGTTTGTTGTTATAGAGGCAACAGAAATACATCATCTGTGAAAATTTCAGCTGCCTAGCTATCGTGGTTCATGAGATACAGCCCGGTGACAGACAGACAGACGGACATTGAAGTCTTAGTAATAGGGTCCCGTTTTTCCCTTTGGGTACAGAACCCTAAAAACCGGCCACACTTCTCTGTTCACGATGTTCCGTCTTGATTTTTTTATTTGGTCTGAGGTTAATATGACATTATAAATAACTGTAACAAAGAAAGTAAGTACTGTAGTTTTCATATAGCCATAATTTTTTTGAGCACCCCTGACAGAAATGAAGAACAAACAAAAATGTATGGATTCACAAGAAAATAATTCATTTACATACTACACAAACCCTTATTAAGGTCTCTGACTCAAAATTAAACACAAAACATTCATGACCATCATATATGTATTCTTTCGAGCACTTATAACCTTTTAATGCCGTCTTTTGCATAAAATTGAACAGACTTATTTTCTTGCGCCTTCTGTAAAATTTGTCTACAAGTAGACAGAATATCTCAGAAGACCAGATAAAAACTGCACTTGAACATGTAGGTGTAGGTATATTTTGTGAACCTTAAAGGTATCTTAGCTTTACAAAGGCTATCAAGAAACATTCTAGTTAAGGTAGATATTGTAAAAGCATGTGATGTTTAGACATTTCCCAACAGAAATAGAAAATAAATGTGTGAAAAACAGTTCAGATTCATCTGATATTAGTGGAATTGGCCCACTGTGCTCTTACACTGGTTTCCTAGTGGATTCAAAACAAATCCAATCCAAATCAGTCATAAGAACCATTGTTAGAAATCTGTTAATGAAAATCTAGCATGTAAAATAATAAGTATACCTATAGCATAAAAGAAACTGCTGTTCCATACAAGTTTGACTCTCAACAAAATGTATGGAACAGCTGTTTTTATTGCGATTTTGAGGTTGGCCCCTTAGTAAAAGTCGCTTACAGTGATGAGTATGATAACATCCTATAATACTGCTAGTTTGAACCCAAACACCCTGTAGTTATACGACTACTCAAGATCAGACTTAACCAGGTTTGGATTGGATTCCTTTCGGATATAGTGCACAACTTAACTATAAATCCTTACATAGTATAAAATAAAGTCGCTATTTTCGTTTGTTTGTTTGTTTGTCTGTATGCTTAAATCTTTAAAACTACGCAACGGATTTTGATGCGGTTTTTTTTAATGGATAGAGTGATTCAAGAGGAAGGTTTATATGTATAAAAATTCCCGAAATTCCCACGGGAACGGGCACAACGCGGGTAAAACCGCGGGGCGCTGCTAGTAACTTATAAATAACTGTCTATTGTCTAAACCACTCAAGTATGAGACTATCACACCAAATTGATACAGACCGAATCATACAAGTTGGCGGATGTGAAGTAACCTACAAGCTGTGCAATTACCAATCCTGACTGAAGCTCACAAGCTGTGCATTGATTGGATATTGCGCAGGTTATAGCAAACTTCACATTCACCAACTTGTATGATTCGGCGTATACAAGTTTTTTACTTCATTGAATAATGTAAAAGTTTATACTGAATGTATCAATCAGACATTTCAGAGATTAGTAGATGAGTGACATTTTCAGACAGATAAAGAGATTTCATAATAGAAATTAACATATGAAAACAAACTATCAAAAATGTTGCTATTTTTTCAATAGCATAACTAGCCCGAGGGCCCCCACATCACTGATACGGCCAATACAACAGTCACTACACCCCTGTATTTTCCATAAGCTTCGTTTTACACAACAATGTTCATATTAACATAACTAAAAGTCTAAAAATCATAATCTCTTGTGGACCCGCCCCACGTGACTTCTCAGCGACTCCTGTGCTTTGAACTTTAAAGAGCACAAATCACACTCAAACATTACGTTTTTGTACGTATGTTTATTAAGAACATGTTTGGCCAGTCCGTCTTTGCTTGTAAACTTTTTCTGACACTTTAAGCACGAATTCTCCTGCATCAGCTGCTTCAGCTTCAAATGGCGGCGGAGACAGTACCTGGACTTGAATGTGATAGCACAACTCTCGCATTTCGACTTACTTTTCACCTGGTGATGCGTCTGACAATGAAGGTCGAGGTTAGCCTTCTTGCTAAACACAATTTGACAATCGTTGCACTCGAAAGTGGCTGCTTTTTGCTGCACTTCATGATTAGACGTCATGTGGCGAAAAAAATGACTGTTCTGAGTGAATTTCAGACGACAAAACTGGCAGGTGTATATGTACTTGGTCTCGTCTTCTTCGGCTTTTATTCTCGCTGGTCTGGTTATGCGGATCCTAGGGCCGGTTCTGGCGAGCTTTTTATTCATAACTGAGCCGAAGATTCCGCTGGTGAATCACAGTACCATTACTTTTGGTGCGACTTTGTTTGTGACAACACAGCAAGTTCAAAGTTTGGAAAGCAGGGCTTTTGAAGTGCAATTTACAGGAGCTCAATTTGTTCACTAGATTTCACTGTTTAATGCTCAGAATATTGGATAGTAAGAGCGTTACAGAAATAGTTTTAGCTTTTATTTTAGTAGAAAATACAACACAAGCAAAGCAAAATCTGTAATTCTGTAAACGTCAAAAATGTTCGTTTTGATTTCGTTCGAAAATGGTGAACTTTCACTTGTCAAAGTGTCAAAGACACTTCATGGCTAAGCTTCATGGAATCTTGTCACGTCAGCGGGCTCATGGCGGAAACAGAAAATGAACCATGTTTGACTTTGAACCCACACACTCAAGTTTCGCAAAGTTATACTTTCTTTGCTTTAATTTTGTGTATAATAAGTAGGCAGTTTCATTGTTTCATTACTTAAATACGATTAATATAATGATTAACTATTTAAAAAATATAGGTATAGTTGTGGTAAAAAATATAACTTTCAAAACCCCATCGAATCTATAAACAGATTGGACATGACTTTGAGTTAATCTATTTTTTTTTTAACTGTAACGCTGCGCTATGGTTCTATCAAAATGTAAGACAAATTCACGTTCGAAATAAACAGTATTATTATCCGTGGCAAATGCATGAGATTTTGACGCCAAGATTTTGAAGGAATGAAAAGCGACTAGTTTTTGAACGAAATGTGATTGAACCGACATGCTAAAAGATGATGGTATTTATTTTATGCTACTTTTGTAAATCTGTGTACTTATGTGTGTATTGTATTCTAAAGTTTGCCTAATTTTATAACCACACTAAAATGTTTTATTTGGAGGCGTTATAATAAAAGAATAATTTAATTTATTTACGTGCTATGTGATAGCAATGCAAAATACAATCTGCATTCTGTAAATTCATGATAGGTACTTACATGTAGCATGGTTTTTACTGCAGCCAACTAAACATAGTAGTTATTTTCTTAAATTACGTAATTTAACTTATCAACACAGTTGCACATGTTTAATGTTAGTTAACAATTATGTAATGTTATCAATTGTGTCATCAAATCTAATAGAAAAATCACGTCCATATCGATTCATCGAATAAGATCGAAACTTTGCACAAAAATCACGTACTGAGAAAAATACAATAGAAAGTTCTGTGTTGGAGGAATATCGGTCTTGTTGCTGAACGAAATAGAGTCCAAAAAGTATTTTTATTTCACAACAAAGATTTTCCGATAACTTTTTCTGTATAAAAGCGCGGGAAACGGCAAACAAATCATAGTTTGTGAATAAATTGAGCCAATAGGGATGGGATTACACAGCCTATTCGTGGTTTTGGCGGTACTTGTGGCTGTGGTATATAGTGAGAAAACTAAAATTGTTGAAACAAAACAGGGGAAAGTGGAAGGTAATTTGGCCGCCAGTGGACATTACTACGAGTTTTTGGGATTGAGATACGCCGAGCCAGTCAGATTTAAGGTAACAATTATTTATTAAACTAGCCCAAGAGCCCTGCGACAGGGAACGATAGCAAAGGGGAGCGGAGGTCTATATCCAGCAGTAAGTCGATACAGGTTGCTGATGATGATGATTTTAGCATTCTTGAGGTCTCAACTAACAAAAAAAATCTTCTGAACTTCAATTTTTATTATAATGCATAAAAAATGTAAGTGATATAGCGGAGTTCAAAATAATAGGTAGGTACTTACTATTTTAGTTGCCTCTGACTTGCTACAGACATGTGAGATTTGAACTTCTTGCTCGTTACATAGTACAACCTAAAAAAAAAATTTGGATACTAGCTCCGACTGATAGTCTCCCAAGTAGATTGAAATACAGATGTATCTTCATACAAAACCACTACGATTGACCTAAAACTAATAAATTAATGCTATTTAACATTTTCAGGCGCCGAAAGAACCCAAATCTTTCCCTGGTATTTACAAAGCAGACAACCGAGCAGTCCTCTGTCCCCAGTTCCCCACCAACGATCCCCTCGCAGCCCCGAGTGACAATGAAGACTGCCTCACTCTCAACATCTACACTCCAAAAAACAGCAACACCACCTTCCCAGTCATGGTCTTCATCCACGGAGGCTCCTTTGGAGCAGGCTCTGGCTCTCCGATATTCTACGGCCCTCAATACCTCATCAGTCAAAACGTTGTTCTTGTCACTATCAATTACAGGCTTAACGCTTACGGGTTCTTGAACTTGGGGATTGAAGAAGCTCCTGGCAACGCAGGCTTGAAGGATATCCGAGCTGCTTTGCGATGGATCAAAGATAATATCAAAAACTTTAATGGCGACCCTGACAATGTGACTGTTTTTGGGCAGGGAAGCGGGGGTGTCGCTGCAATATACCTAACTCTATCAGAGTCCACTAAGGGTCTGTTCCATAGGATTATTTCCCAAAGTGGGTCCTTGTTCACTCCTCAATGTTTCGATTCTGATGGTTTAGGAACTGCCAGTCAAGTAGCTAAATCCTTAGGAGTTGTCAGTAAAGATCCGGAAGAACTTTTCAAATTGTACTCTGAAACTTCAGTAGATAAAGTAGAGGAAGCGATAGGAAAACAGATGAATGCCAGATCTGTATTTTTACCAACGGTTGAAAAAGTATTTGATGATGAAGAACCATTTTTGGTGGACACTCCTTATAACATATTGGTATCGGGTAAAATGCACAGTTCATTCAACCCCGTCCCAGCTATTCTTGGGCTAAACACTGTTGAAGGTCTGACCAGCACTCTGGATTACAATACCATAACCAGCCAAATGGACCGAATCAAAAACGAAGACTATTCAGCATTAGACCAAAGAAGTTTAAAGGTCCCTAAAGAAGAAAGGGATGAATTCAGAAAGATTTTGAAAGAAACTTACTTCACAAACACATCTTCAGATGAATCTCTAATTGGTGGTTTGATTAACCTAAACTCGGACTTCAGCTATGTCGGTCCTATGTCTTTATTTGCAGACCTCTACGCAAATAACTCTGCTCTACCCGTTTACGAATACATCTTCAACTACATAGGGAACAGGAATCTAGGTAGACTACTGACGAACACAAGTCTCCCTGCTACTGCTAACCAAGATGAGCTGTTCTACTTGTTTGAGCTGGAGAGGCTGCCGCTGCCGATGGATGAAGACGACGCAAGGATTATCACTTTTATGACGATGATGTGGAGCAACTTTGCTAAGTTTGGGTAAGACATTCCTTTCCCTTTACAACCGAATCAATACACGCGTGAAATTGTCGAAAAATACATTAATACAAACGTGACGTTCAACAAAAAAATTGGCGCGAAAACCATAATAATATTGATTTGCTAACGCAACCAGTTGCATAAGATCGTGTGTGTATTCTGCACGGTCGTATTGAGCCGATTGTGGGGCTATGTTCCTTTTCTCTTTTGTTTATTACAGGAACACTGCTGGTTATCGTTTTCCAAGTTCAAGCCACCCCTAATAATAATTGTTGGTTACTAAAATAGTTCTTGGTCGACTTACGCTTACCTACCTACGTCTTTCTGTGTCCCATGGTACTCCCAACACAGACAGGCCTTGTCTTACCATACAACCACACGGACCATAAATGTTAAGCTTTATTGTTGTTATATGAGTACTTTAAATAAATTGGTAGGTAGCGATTGAATCCGAATCCCTTAGTTCAGGTTTTGCACACTTTCACGTTCGCGTGTGGCTCTATACATTTTGGTTAGTTCTTCCTCGTTTCCGCCAGGGGCGCTGTACATATATAAATGTATAGAGCCATACGGAAACAGCTGGTTTCAATTTACGTGTAAACCTGGACTATCCCCTCAGGAGCACGCTTCGTAAGTTAATGCAAATGGGATGGCAATCTTAGTTTCTCATCAAAATCTAAGTTTGAAAATCTACGTTTATTTTTCCCTGAAATAGGTACTATTGGAAATAGGTACCGGCAAGCGCAGCGTAGGACGTCCACTCACAAGGTGGACGGATGACCTCATTAAGACCGCAGGATCGCGCTGGATGCAAGCCGCTTCCAACCGGTCTTATTGGAGATCCATAGGGGAGGCCTATGTCCAGCAGTGGACTTCTTATGGCTGATGGATGGATGGATGGAAATAGGTACTTAACTAGGTTGAAGTGACTATATAACATAATATGTATCTATTCTTTCAGAACACCAACACCGGAGAAAGACAATGGCGAATGGCTGCCCCACCCCTACCATTTGGCTATAGCCCTCGAGCCCCAGTATGTCACATCCCTAACCCCTGACCGGGCGTACTTCTGGCGCGGTCGCTATTTCCAATATGGCGCCGACATTCTACGCGGGAAATAATTTTCTTAATTTTGAATTGACTTTTAATCACAGATTTTTAAATAGTCTGTGCTTTTAATTTATTTTTATTTATTAAAAAGTTTTTACCAACTCTTGTGATTAAAATGTTTATACTTTCAGGTTGAAATAAAACAAGTTCATAATAAAAATCTACAAATGTATTAACTTCTTATTATCTAACAAACATTGTGCGTGCCTAATATGGTCTGAAGAATTATTTTAGACGTAAAAAATAAATAGTCATACTTCAAAAACGTAATCCGATCAAAATATTGTTTATTGCCAAAAATACAGAACGGCCAGCGTTCGATAAAATATCGTATAAAATTCGATATGAGTAAGTTTAATTAAGTTTGACCCTGTCTTAATATGACAAACAATGCGACTATAAGTAGGTAGGTACCCATCGATATATATGTACTACGTACACATATATATCGATGTGTACCTACACATATATATCGATGTAGGTACCTATCTAAGTACATTGAAGACGCCTTGCATGCACCTACGTTTAAGAATTATCCCTTTAAATCTATGTAGGTAGATAAATACATATTTATGTATTTATATAGCTGAATATTTATTCAGCTATTACCAAGAATAAAGTTTGTAAAAATATTTCGTTGAACAATAGGTAAGTACAAAGTTTTAGTAAAGCTTTTAAAAGATTTATGTAAGGCACAATCTTTTCATTTTAATTCAATACCTCCCAATCGGTAAAATAAATAGGTAAGTCAGGCGTTAACTAAGCCTATATAATATATCGATTAAAATATAAACTTATGAAGGTAATTCTAAGCATAATTATTATTCTAAATACATAATATTATTAGTTTTAATAATATCTTCCTACTAATAACAATTCCATTACAAAAATCGTTGATTTTTTTCGCCAATACATCAAAACCGAAACGGGACACTCCAGCCTTTTTGGCTGACCATAGACAATAGAGAAAATAGGCAAAGACACCGACGATCATTCAGCCAGTTCAACTCGAGGAGTCAGAGTCGCTGCTGCTGTCTCGCTTCTTCTTGCTTTTCTTCTTATCCTAGAAATAAAATATTATCGTGAGTATAAATATATCCCACCAATAACATTTTCCCGTTCCCGGAAAGCCGTATCTAGTAGTAGTAACACTTGCCTATAATTCGTGAGGTCGTGGGTTCAAATCCCGATCCCGTACAAATGAGTTCTTTGGAATTTATGTACAGAATTTCACATCACTGGCTTTTTGGTGAAGGAAAACATCGTGAGTACCAAACCGTACTGGGCCAGCATGGTGGATATGGCCAAATAATAACTCTTCGTAACGTGGGTAAGCCTACCTTGTGCCTGGGTATGTGGCTTGCCACGATATACACACATTACCTCGTGTCTGTGTGTGTTTTGCCACGGTATAAACACATTACCTTGTGTCTCTGTGGCTTGCCAGTTGCCACGATATACACACATTACCTTGTGCCTGTGTATGACTTGGCGCTGTTTACACACATTACTTTGTGCCTGTGTATGGCTTGCCACGATATACACACATTACCTTGTGCCTGTGTATGACTTGGCGCTGTATACACACCTTACCTTGTGCCTGTGTATGACATGGAACTGTATACACACATCACTTTGTGCCTGTGTATGGCTTGGCACGGTACATACAAATTACCTTGTGCCTGTATGTGACTTGCCACGACATACACACATTACCTTGTACCTGTGTATGGCTTGGCACAGTACACACACATTACCTTGTGCCTTGTGAGTGTACCGTGTCAAGCCATGTGTATGGCTTGAATGATAGCACATTACCTGGTGCTTGTGTATGGCTTGGCACGGTACACACACATTACCTTGTGCCTGGGTGTGGCTTGCCACGATATACATACATTACCTCGTATCTGTGTGTCTGTGTGGCTTGCCACGATATACATACATTACCTCGTGTCTGTGTGTGGCTTGCCACGGTATATACTTTACCTCGTGTCTGTGTGTGGCTTGTCACTGTATACACACATTACCTTGTGCCTGTGTATGGCTTGGCACGGTACACACATAATCTTGTGCCTGTGTGTGTCTTGCCACGGTATACACACATTACCTTGTGCCTGCGCGAGTGCTTGTCGCGGCGCGGGCTGTCGCGGCGCACGCGGTTATGTCAAATGCCGGAGTCGTCCGTCGTGTGGTGGATATTGTTTGCGGACTCTTCTGACGACTCTGACTTTTGTTTCTTCTTCGTGCTGTAAAAGAACAAGCATACAATATAATAAAGGTAAAATGGGTAGTGCACATAGCCTGACTAGATATATAGGACTCATGACTAGGTCTGAGCGACCCACAAAGTTAAGCATAGTTCGGTACGGTCAGCAATTAAATAAATGGTGGATCTGTTAATACCTACACGACAAGTCGTGGTGCAATAGCAAAATAATAATTATGTTCAACAGGTCTTTAGCTAGATACTAGGTCCGATGTTAAAGGCGCCATCGTAATAGCAACGTAAATTATTGTTCTCTCTATCAAATGCCTAGGCCCCAAGATACGGGTGCTTTATTGTACCCAGTTTAATAATTAATTAATTATTGTATAATTTGTATCTTGTAACAATAAATAACTTTAAATTTAAATTGAATGCAAGTAGTGAAAAAGAAACAGGAACATTCTAAATCTATACCATCTATACCAAAATTATAAAGAGGAAAGATTTGATTGTTTGTTTGTTTGCATCGAATAGGCTCCGAAACTAATGAACCGGTTTGAAAAATTCTTTCACTGTTGGACGGCTTCACTATTCCCGATGAACATAGGCTATATGATATTTAAAATAGGGATCCTAACTATTTGTCTCCTTTATCAAACTGTCCCCGAGCGAAGCCGGGACGGA
Organism: Hypomecis atomaria; assembly: GCA_964007245.1. NCBI lineage: Eukaryota > Metazoa > Arthropoda > Insecta > Lepidoptera > Geometridae > Hypomecis > Hypomecis atomaria. Next base: position 5,595,199 of record OZ023307.1, on the reverse strand, counting down.
CAGCTAGTTGCTAATAAAATTAAGATGGCGCCTCTAAAATTGGACCTACTTTATCTCTCCATCTATGCTTGGGGCATCCAATACATACCCTTTCTTTTTCTCATTTTCCGTGGTGATCTGGTCTTTGAACAGCTTCGATAGCTCCAGCTCCTTGATCTCGTCCGAATTCGTTAAAATTATAGCTCTGAAAAAATAACAGAATTTTCATTAGGTACTTACATAATTATTTATTACTAGCTGACCCGGTACTAACTATCACAATCTCAAATTTCATGCAACTTGCTTCATAAATGTAGTAGTTATAAGCCTTTGTAATATTAGGACGGACGGACACAACGAAGGTATAAGGTTTCCTCGTTTTATTACGGAACCCTAAAAAATATATTCGCGTCGTCTTGAGTACCTCCTCCGCTTTTTCGTCGGTCAATGAGTCGAAAGATACATAACAATACAGGCGCACAAATAGAATACGAGTAACTCAACGACCTACTAAACGAAACCATAAAACAATTCTAAATAGAAACAACTCAATCTCATGAAAGAGGTTCAAACACAGAGTTCAAACGGTAATGAAGTAAGACCCAATCTACACTCGGCGGGGATGGAATAATGGCCAATACAGACTCGTTATAATGCGATCCGTGGTCAAACAGTTGTATTGTGGAGGCGCGATGCCTCGTCAACGGTGTATGGGGTTTAGCCGCGCCCCGGGGTATAGGGAGGGGACGTTAGTCGTTATCGATATCGATAGATTTTATTCGTCCATCGTATTATTGGACTTTGATAAAAGCGCAACAAGACTTCATACAATCAATCACAAATTGAACAGAGAGTGAAAGTAGCGATTTTCGTAAGCGCTGTTATCTTTAGTTTTCGGAAATTACTTCAAAAAGTAAAGCCAAAGTAAATTACATTTGTGTGGCATCGTTTCTCAGTATTTTTCTATAGATTGTAAAAGAAACTAGCGAATCGGTCCTCGAACAACATATGAATCACATGACATCAGAACAAAAAATTACCATACAGATGAATTGAGAACCTCTCGGTTGAAAGAGACTAACTGCAAACTAGGAGCTCAACTTTAGAGACGTTAAAAATAAACGCATCGAATGCTTCAGATGCAACAGATTTTCAGTGGTATTTTTTGCTCTTAATCGATAGAGCGTAATGTCGTGCCTCGCCAAAATCCCAGGAAAACAAAGTCAAAATGCTTTCTTCTTCTATGCGAGTCGATGTAGCGTACTAAAAATTATAATCTGGCTTTTGGTTGCCAGGTACAGAAAAGCCACTGGTGGACATTTACGTATTTGCCGCCAGTAAGCTGTTGAATTTTACATTGTTAAGTTTCAATATTCTAATAAATTACATGTCAAAAAAAATATAGGTATTTGTCACATTATTAAATTACACCATTATAATTAATTACATGTCAAAAAATATTATTATTATTCCATTATTAATTAGTTTACAGTTGAGTCATAGCTAAATTTAGACATGACATGTCTTTTTGTTGTTTATCTGGCATGGTTTTTTCTTCTGGGACCAGTTTTTGATGTAGGCCTCCTACATCCAAAACTACACGTACAGCTAGTAGGAAATACAAAATAGCATCGATATGCAATATCGACAGTAGTCCCATCCCTAACGCGGTGGTTCGTGGCCGTGTCAAGGTGACCGGACCCTTCTATCTCTACATAGCTATTCCGCGAAAGGGGTCGTGAGTTCGCGAACTTACAATTTAACTTGGGTTTTGGATTAGATTTGGTTTGTGGATTTAGGCGACAGATTTTTAGCGGCACCATATAGGTACTTAGATACCTACATACCTGTGGATAGATAGATAACTATTTTATACCCGCGGTTTCGCCCGCATGATATTTCGATTTTTTATGCTATCCCATGGGAACCCTTTATTTATCGGGGATAAAAAGAAGACTATGTCACTTTCCGTCTTTCAAACCCGAGGCCCTACCTTACCACCCTTAATAAAGGAGGTGGAAAATAAAAACGATTTGACGGTTGTTCAATTCTACAGTTGTTATTTTTGACATTTCTTGAAGCGCACTCTAGAATAGCTCGCAGATAGCAGAATGTTTCCTACTTACTTAACACTTATCGTAATATTATGGAAAACTTATCAATATCATTATAATTTATAGGCTATGTGTTATTCTGATGTATAAACTATATTACTGCAAAGTTTCATCTCAATCCGTTCAGTAGTTTTTGCGTGAAAGAGTACAAACTTTGAAAGAGTAACAAACATCCATCCATCCATACAAACTTTCGCGTAATATTAGTATGATGATGATGATTATTATTATTATTTATTAGCTTAACCACAATGACATACACAATGAAAATAAAAATTACAAATTAGTTATACTTTTCTATGGAAACCAAACATTTATTCCACACTACATTCATCATTATCAACCGTAGGAGGTTCACTGCTAGATATAGGCCTCCCTTGGAAGGCAATAATATGGTCAGATCCCCTCATCAACTAGAAAAGAGCTGATCTTCAAACGGCTGAACAGATTTTCATGAGACATGGCTAAGAAAACTCGGGATAAAATTATCTATGACGCAAAAAAATCTAAACGAAAATCGGTTCATCCGTTTGGGAGCTACGATACGATACAGACACACAGATACACAGACATCTTAAACTTATAACACCCCTCTCTGTGTCGGGGGTTAAAAATAAAAATAAAAAATCTGCCAAGTGCGAGTCGGACTCGCGCACCCTTACACCCTTGCACACCAGGAACCCTTATCCTTACCGGGAGCCCCATTCTTCTTGCCATTATTAATAGCGAGAAAAAAACTCCTAAAAATCACGTTTCTTGTATGGCAGCCCTTAAATATTTATTTCATTCTCATTTTACATTTATTGTTATAGCGCCAACAGCAATACATCTGTGAAAATGTCAGCTGCCTAGCTATCACGGTTCATCAGATACAGCCCGGTGACAGACAGACAGACGGACAGACGGACATCGAAGTCTTAGTAATAGGGTCCCGTTTATACCCTTTAGGTGCGGAACTCTAAAAATAGTGCGTGGAGTCCCTCCGCGCGGAAGAAGTGAAACTTCGACGCAACGGTGCTTTCATATCCCCTCAATGGTAGCGTTAAACGTTTAACGCAACCTTGTATAAAAATAAATGATGAAAGTATACCGACCTAATCCTGCCGCCGTCCCTGTCGTGCCGCCGATCGCTGATGACTGATATCGAGGTCTCGCCGATCTCGTGCTTCCTCTTCGGCTTCTTCGACTTGTGTTTCCTGCAAATTGTGCAATAAGAAGACGTTAAATGAAAACATTTCAAAACTTAGGTTTATCTCAAAGATAAACTTCTATTGATATGCTTGTTCAGTGTCAGAATCCACACCGTCAGGGTATCTCCTACTCCACCACTCCTTTTTTTTTACCAGGGGAAATCTTTTATAGATACCACCACACCTCGAGGGCAGGCGGGTGGTTATGTGGGAGTCCTGCCGACTGGACAGTATACCCACCAAAACCCCTGGGTGTTCCACCACTGCGCCTGGTGTCGGGGCTACGGGCACGCTTGCGCACTCCTCCGCGGCACCCGACAGCGCTGGCCCAACTCGGGCCCCACCACGGAGCTTCGGCTCCCGCCAGAATGACGATGTGCCGAATACCAGACACATCGTCATCCACCACCTGGGACCAACCAGCACTGGGCGTCAGACAGCACCCGTGTCCGACAGCCCTGGTCCCGATGCAACGGGTCAATTAAAGTGGCTCCGCGCCTGCCACTACGGCTGCAGAGGATAGGGAGAGCGGCCATCGCGATACCGACACTCCTCTTCCCCTGCAGCCCCACCGCCTCCGCCAACACGTTGGCGGCACCCGTTAGGGCCGCTGGCAGGTAGGATAGGCAGCGGTGTCTTCACCGCCCACCGGCATCGCGACAAGCGCGACACCGCAGTACACCTCAGTCGGCAAGCCGACCTACTGGTCAGCCTCCGCACGGGCTTGTCCAGGCCCAAGACCCGGAGAGGCCGGCCCCACCTCGGGTTCCTCTTGGTTCACCAGGCTGGCAAGACCTGGCTACTAAGCCCCCCCGCCACGACAAGGCGGGAACCCACTCGGGGGGACTTACTCCACCACTCCTGACACCGTCCTGCCCAACTGCCCAGAGCCATATAAAACAACGCCTTATTACCTACCCTATTCTGTGCAGCAGTTTTGACAGTCTAAAAATTAAATATAGCCTTAATGACAGCATTGATAGCCGATCTTACAAGAAAAAGAATAAAAAGTTAATAAGTTCGTATAGGCCGGGTGGCAGCCCTGGCGTCTAAGTTTTTAGGCCGCCTGAAGGCCTCTGACGTTAACGGTTAAAACCGGGGCCTACAATTTAACGTGTCATCCGAGCCACGGTAGCGCTCAGTTGGAAAATGCCACTCGCGGTCACCCATCCAAATACAGACCGTGCGTAACGTTGCTTAATTTTGGTGATCGCTGACAAACACCAAGTCAAACTACGCTACGAGTGCTACTAAATATGGCAAAAAATATATATTTCGCAAAAAATGGCATAACCGCCTTCCATTGTGCACAAAATTCGAATACATATTTCGCTCGAATTGTTTACTTTATTGTTGATTCATCAGAAACGGCTCAGCCGATTTCTGTAAAATTTAAATGGGACCACCTTGGGAGTATACCCTTTCGAACTACGAAGAATTTTTTGATTCGGTTCACAATTGCCGAGAATAACCGATGAACACACGCAAAAAAATACATACACACGAACATAGAACCTCCTCCTTTTTTGGAAGTCGGTTATAAATAAAAGTGAAATTTCTGAACTCCTAAGCCTTCCCGATCTCTAGTACAAGATAAGTGAGGTACTCACGAGTGCTTGTCCTTCTTGTCGGCGCGCTCCTTGTTCTTTGGTTTGCGGTAGACGGAGCCCCCGCCCTCCTCCGTGGTCTCCAGGTGCAGCACGTACAGCCGGTAGATTTGCAGCAGGATCACCTGGTGAGATTTTAAAAACTCTCAATGTTTTCTTATTGCATTCTTAGAGCAAATATCTACAGAGCCACAGTCCCCAAGTGAAAATAGTAAAAAAATGTCCGAGCACCGTCATGCATACCGACGTAGATATCCGTTTTTTCGAATCTCGATGTTATGTCACCTAATTAGTGCTCGTAACCGAGCACTTTGGCATCGCGCGGCGTTGTAGTTGGCTTGCAATCGCCTTACGACTAACTAAAAAGCCTGTCTTCTACGTAGCTTGGGCAGAGTTTTGCCTCGGACACATTTTTTGCACTATTGCGACTCTATAGATATGTGCTCGAAGATTGCATTCAACGAGAATTCGCGAATGTCATCACAATGCACGAATTTCTATGAAACTATTTCGTGATGATTTTGGCTTTATTTTATCACAACATTCCAAAAAAAGGTACATAATCAGGTACAAGGAATCCCCCTGTATGTTAATCTGCCGTGCTTTAGTATGTTCAAAAATCCTATCTTCGGCTCCCCTACTAGGTATAATGGCAGCGTGCTATATTTTTATCGCATTATGTGGCAGGAATATTTGTATCGCGTTATTAGCGTCTTACGGGATACTGTCCATCTCTTGGTTAAAGCAATGCCATAGCTAATGTTACTTCAAAGGAAAATACAAATATTAGGACACTTATTGGCACTACAGTTGGTCTGTAAAACGAGCAATGAGAGGAAACAGAAACAGAGATTGGACCTAATAAATAATTACAAAAATATAACTTTTAAATACAAGCTTTTGAGATCCTGGATATCATGAAAATCGACAGTGCATGTAGAGGTGGTATACTAAGCGCCACACAAATCGGCGGATAGGAAGTTATGCGCCGAACGCTGCGCAAAAGCCGAAATATAGGTATGCGCGGGAGCCAGAGAGACGAGACGTCGGGGCACACCCGCCCGCCAACCTCATGCCTCCCGCGCGCTCTCTACGCCCGTGCTCAACACTACGACACGCGGCGTCGGAATTGCGCACACATGCGCGATAATTAGCGAATCACGGCGAAGTGTCATCTGCGGCTCACTTCTCATCCGCCGATTTGTGTGGCGCTTAGTATAGCAGCAGAGTGCTAGCCAAGACAAGTAAAACGAGCCCAAACACGACGGGTCTATCTTGTTTAGTACAGGAGTTCCTATGGCCACCTTCCGACTCCATCATCAGATCAGCTTCATGGCACCATATTATTGCATTGAAACCGGGAAGTTAGTCAAATTTTACTTGCAAGATTCCACCCGAACTTACATAGGTACATCCATTGCAATTTAAATAAATGCTTGTAAAAATACAAATATAAGGCACCTGTCACCACAATTAGTTCAGACATGATACCTACACACTGAAAACATGAAAGATCTACTTCTTCTGAGGATGTTATACCAAAGATGAAAGCTTTGACTCACCAGCGTGTTCTTGCAAGTGAAGAATATATTCATATAGTTGATGATCCGGTAGTGGGCGATGATGAGCAGACGGAAGGCCAGGAAGGGAGCGTCCTGTAGGACTATGTTCATCATTATAGCGCAGACTTCGATGGAGCAGCAGCACGCGCGGTTGTTCCTACAATCGATAAGTATGTTGCACCTTATAAAAACCTGAATTAAATTGAACCTTATAAAAATTAACGCAAAGTTGACAATGTGAGATCTGTCAATTACGTATTGAAAACTACCCCCAAAACTGAAATTGATCATAGTAGAAATCAGACAGCAGATAATTAGACATGCACCTATGTTCTAGTAGTTCATTGTTGTCATACCGGGAATAGGTTTTAGGTCCGTCGATGTTGGATAGACTACAAGTATATCGAAATCCATCGTTAAATCTACATAAAATGTTGGTTAGTTAAGAATTCAGTGTATGTCTTATAGTTGATAATTACCCATCTTTCGTACGTCATGGAGAGCTATATTCATCATACGATGTTCAGAAACATGAATTAGATTGACTTGCTAATGTAAGTTCTGTCAACTGTTGATGAGCCGGATCGAGTACCTACTATCGCTAGATCCTTTTAAATTGATAATATAAAATAATACATTTGAAATTAATTTGCAGATTTGCGGTTTGTGTATCTTAATATCGTTGAGTTTTGTTGCAAGTACGTTATGGCCGTTCGTCGCCACTAGTACCATTATCAGTTCCATGATGGAACTACTCAGAATCAGGATCAGAAATCATTTATTGCATAAAACTGGTACAAAGGTATAAATAAATAATTTTTATATAGTAACACAGTTCTACCCTCTTCGGGCGTGCAATATTTATGTACGCGTACATAGTACAATAATGTTTTTATTAGCCAAGTGCATCTATAATAATATACTCTTTGGCCACTTGTGCATAGAATTACTAACTACTACTTACTAACTGTAATAATATTATATAACATGACAAATACATTGTTTATTATATAGACTCACACTCTACTGTTAATATTTTACAACACTAGTTCCATTTAAGGCTACGTAACGTAGGGGAGGGAAGGGTATTGCCGTACACTTAACTTTAAATTATTTTTTCTACAAATTAGTTCAGCTTGAGGCCTAGTGTCACGTTCCAGATAATGTAAAATATATTATAAAACGTGTTAGTAAATAGAAGAGCAAATTTAAAAATATGTAATATTGGAAAAATTAAATAATTTAAATGTGAGGCATTTACGGAATTACCCGACGCGTGAGTGTAATTCCGTACACGGTTCGTCTATTATCGTACAAGTCTAAACGCCTTTTTAAATTCGGTTTATGGCCATATTATCGATAATAAAAGGTTTTATTTTTATCACAAGTCAGTATTTACCAGAAAAGTGCACACAAATAGTTATCAGAAATACTTATTCGCAAAATACAGCCATCTAAAAATTAGTACATATATTATAGGTTATTAAAAGATATGTATATAACTCAAACACGTTTTTGTTTTGGTAAGCTGATAAACAATAAATAACTGTTTTAAAAAATGACACAAACAACGAAAAATCAATTAATAATTTGTAGCAGTATTATTCCGTTCATTTTACGGTATTTCGGGCTATACCGTACAATGTACGGAATTTCCCGAAATTAATTTTCTACCTTTAACCGTCTAAATTAGCTGTAACTTACTCGATACAGTATTAGTAACAACATAAATCTTCTCTAATTTCATCAACCAATAAAATAAATAGCCGTCATTTCAAAAAACTGTATTCCAAACCCAGTTAAGTCTTATTTTTCGATGTCACAAAACTATAAAAATCGGGACGCAATCACGTGCCCACATTTTTCATCGGCACCATGGCCCGGACTGATGCCATAGAATGCGAAAAGGCGAAACAAGACACAAGGAATGCGTGTAACAGAGACAAACACATGTTTCTCGGTTTCTTCTTATTATTTTGAAGTGTACGGAAATGGCCGCTGTACGGTACAGCACTCCGTTCCCCTAACAAGTACGAGTACGTTATATCAAATGCTAGTATTATTATGTTTTTTGCTCAAACTCCACAGTAAAGTACAGATTTTAGATAATCATTTTAGGTTATGGAAATCCGGTGTAAGCTAGGTTTGCCGGGTTTGTGTTACCTCAACCTGAAAATGGCAATAAAGTAGGATACAGTTAAAATCATGTACAATACATTATCTTGAATCTTGAAAACTGAAAAACTAGATTTATCAACAGATCTGGATTTGTAAGTCACATCTTCAAGAGTGTCTCGAAAACTTCTTCTTTGGTTTCCAAATTTTTGAAGAAATAAGCGAAGCAGGTGCTGTAGTGTTTTGTTTGAAAGCAAAGAAAAATACACAAAAAACAAGCGGTGGAAGCACAACAATAACATATTGAAGTAGTGTTAGAAGAAGCTTATGATATAAGTAATTTGAGTATTACGTGTACCTATGCCAATAGAGCTCCAAGTCCAATAAATAGTTTCAAGTTTTAAAAATAACTAGTTAATGAAATCGCTGGCTGCGACCTGGAAGTAGATACAGTAAATTGTGGTTTGGACAAATAAACTTCGAAAGGGTTAAATTAAAACCTAATTATAGAAGAAATAGATGTAATAAATGGTATAGCTTTAAATAATCAACGTTGTATAGTTTTCACAGAAGAGTTCTGCTGTTCTATGATAGTTTTAAAACCTAACATTGACAAATCTCCGACTTACGCCAATGTAGTGTAAACTGTTTTGATGTGGTTTTGATCAATGAAGTTGGAAACTAAGTTAGTTTCTTACTCCATTAGTTTTGATTGAATGCAGCAAATATGGCATCAAATCTCCATGTTTTAAATCATTTGAACACATCAAATTGCTGAAAATAAAAGACTAGTGAAACCATTAAGTAGATACCAATTGATAACCAAAATTCAGCATTACTCAAATAAAAGTAGATAATAGTGGAAGTAAAACTTCCTTAACAAATTCATGTCGTGCTGCATCCAAGCACAAATCAAACAATGCTGTCCCAAATTTAAATCTAGCTGAGAGTATTGAATGAAACCTGCATTTATATCTCCCGCTTGGGGTGTTCTGTTAGGTTCCTACTCAACCAATCGTGCTATTTAAAACAACGAAGCACGACTTGGGCTTGATGCTACCCTAAAACTCCTAACACCAATAGATAAGTATACTTCGAAGTCCATTCATCCAACCACAAGAAGCAGTGCGATTTAGCAGCGTGCATGAAATACGTACATGTCAGACCTATTGGCGGTGCCCCGCGACTTCCTACTCTTGGTGGCAGTCAGGACCACGGTGAACTGCATCAGGGACCACGACCAGATGGCCAGGGTCAGCAGCACAAGGACCTTCTCTGATGCGACCTTCTCATCTTTGAAAGAGTCGAAGAACTCGATGATGTCCGCTGCTGTGCCTGGGTATAGGAATGAGAATATTATAGAATTTGCACGATGATAGAAGAAATTACTGCGGTGGCCTTTCTAATGTTTGACATTTAGCCTCCTCTCTCATCTCTCTCAAGTAGCTGGCTGAGCTGGTCCCGCGTCAGGTCTCCCTTGGGCAGTAGCCAGCGACCCACGATGAGTGTCAGCAAGAGGAACTACTTTATCAGCTTCACCCATCAAATATCAGGCTTTATCTTTCTGTCTTTTAGCAATAGAAAGATCTAGCAATATGTATAAACAAGTAGTAACTAACTGAACTGGTCTTGCGTTACATCTCCCCAGGGCAGTAACCATCTGCCTGCCATTTGGTTTGCACCAAGAATTGCCACCCTGCGTCACACATCAATTTTATCAGCCTGCCTTCTTTAATATAGTGGAATTATATAATTATTTTTTGCAAAAAATAGCTTAGCCGATTTCAATAAAATTTTAATGGAACCAATTTCGAAGTATTCTTATTCCAATAAAAATCTAATTATTGAAATCGAACTACTATGAAAAAAGTTATGCGTGGTTATACACAAAAAAAATATACGCGTCGAATTGAGTACCTCCTCCGGTTCGTCGGTCAAAAAGAGTACACTTACCAATTTAAACTTGCACTAGCTGGCAGACCTAGGTCTGACAATTCTCCCTTGTGGTAGTAATCAGTGACCAACCAGTTGGGCACCTGCCTGCCATGTGCCTGTTTTAAATATCTTTTAGAGGAAAAAAGAGAAAACTTGCCAATATAAACTAGCAGGAGTTGGCTGAGCTGATCCCGCGTCAGGTCTCCCTTGGGCAGCAGCCAGCGACCCACGATGAGCGTTAACATGAGGAACTGCTCTATCAGCGTCACAAACATGTCTGTCTTGATCTTGGTGGCGCCAGGGAGGGGGATCTCTGTCTGTTGAACAATAATAGTATAAGCTACTAGCTTTTGCACGTGGCTTCGCCCGCATGATATTTCGAGGCCATACCTTACCACCCTTAATAATGGAGGTGGAAAAAAAAATGATTTGACATTTGTTCAATATGACATTTCTTGGAGCGCACGCTAGAATAGCTCGCAGATGGCAGAATTTTTCCTACTTACTTAACACTTATTGTTATAATATGGAAAATTTACGCAATATCATTATAATTTATAGCCTAAGTGTTATTCTGATATTTAACCTATATAATTGCAGAGTTTCATCTTAATCCGTTCAGTAGTTTTTTCGTGAAAGAGTAACAAACATCCATCCATCCATCCTTCCAAACTTTCACGTTTATAATATTAGTAGGAAGGTTTTTCACTTTACATATAAAAATGTTGAACCTATTGAACTACATAGCAACAACAACTTATCATCCATTCGTCCAGCAACGGAATTTCACACCACTGGCTTTTCGGTGTAAAGAATAACATCGTGAGCCAACGTGCATACGTCCGTAGAAGAAATTCGATGGCGTATGTGAATCCACCAACCCGCACTGGGCCAGCGTGGTGGATATGGCCCAATCACCCTTCGTGGGTAGGCCTACGTCCTGCAGTGGACTATTAAAATGGCTGGTACATCAGCCAGCAACCATACAGCTCGTCCGCTGTTGGGCATGTCTGCAGTTGACTCGATTAGGGGAACGGAGTGTTGTACCGTACAGCGGCCATTTCCGTACACTTCAAAATAATAAGAAGAAACCGAGAAACATACGTTTGTCTCTGTTGCACGTATTCCTTGTATCTTGTTTCGCCTTGTCGCACTCTATGGAATCAGTCCGGGCCATGACGCCGATGAAATAGGTGGGCACGTGATTGCGTCCTGATTTTTATAGTATTGTGACATCGGAAAATAAGATGTAACTGGGTTTGGGTTACAGTTTTTTGTAATGACGGCTATTTATTTCATTTGCAGATGAATTTAGCGAAGATTTATGTTGTTACTAATACTGTATCGAGTAAATTACAGCTAATTTAGACGGTTAAAGATAGAAAATTAATTTCGGGAAATTCCGTACATTGTAAAATGAACGGAATAATACACCTGCTACAAATTATTTATTGATGTTTTGTTGTTTGTGTAATTTTTAAATAGTTATTTATTATTTATCAGCTTACCAAAACAAAAAACGAGTTCGAGTTATATTTAAACCTTTAATAATCTATAACAAATGTACTAATTTTTTGATGGCTGTATTTTGCGAATAAGTAATTCTGAAAACTATTTGTGTGCACTTTTATAATCAATACTGACTTGAAATAATAATGAAACCTTTTATTATCGACAATATGCTCATAAACCGAATTTAAAGAGGCTTTTAAACTTGTACGATATTGAACGAACCGTGTACGGAATTACACTCAAGCGTCGGGTAATTCCGTAAATGCCTCACATTCAAATTATTTAATTTTTCTAATATTAAATATTTATTAATTTGCTCTTCTATTTACTAACACGTTTTATAATATATTTTACATTATCTGGAACGTGACACTGGGCCTTAAGTTGAACTAATTTGTAGAAAAAATAATTTTAAGTTAAGTGTACGGCAATACCCTCCCCTCCCCTACCATCTCCACTCGACTCTATCGATCATTACTCCTCCGTGATATAAGTGCCCTGCCCATTGCCACTTAAACTTGCCAATTCACTGAGCTATGCAGGTTTGATTATGGAAATTAGGGTGGGTTTTGCACATTTTAATTAAAGTATATTAAATAAAGTATAATGTATAAAAATTAATAGACCGAGTACGAAACACCGAACTGCGTTCCAGAACTAAAATTAGAGACGTAGGTTTCACAGCCGCTAACCTGAAGTGGCAGTGGGCCGGGCACGTCAGCCACATGCCAGAAGATCTTAGGGCAAATATCACCACCAAATGGAACCCCAACTCGGTACGGCCACGTGGCAGACCTCCTACTATCAATCAATCAATCAATCGTTTATTGCATCATATGTAGCATAATTTACATGCAGGTCTTTTTATATACTACTATATAAGTTATACTACATATAAGTTATACTAGATGGCGAGACGAACTGAACACCTTTGATCCAAATTGGCAGGAATCAGCACAAGACCGACAAAACTGGAAATCTCGAGAAGAGGCCTTTGCCCAACAATGGGACAATACAGGCTCATAAACAAACAAACAATTAAAGTATAACACATGTGTTAAATACTGTTACTATAGTTTCGATCGCATTTGGCGATCTTTTTCAAGATTGCTATACAAGACGAGCCTGCGTGCTTGTACTCCAACCTTGAAAAAAATCGCCAAATGCGATCGAAGCTATAGTAGCAGTTATCTACTAAAATTAAGTGTGACTAACACCTGTGTCTTACTTTAATTAAATTGAGCTAGGTATGCAAAATAATTGAATTTATCGGTCGAATCAAGCTTAATGGCTCCCGACTAATTCATCTTTCAAACCAAAATATCAAAATTGGTTCATCAGTTTAGGAACTACGATGCCAGCTGCCACACACAGATACGTCAAACTTTTCACCCCGTCATTGTTACGTCAGGGGCTTCGAGCAAATATTTATAGAGTCACAATCGTGCAAAAATCTGTCCGAGGCAAAACTCTGCCCAAGCTATGTTGTGGGCAGGCTTTTTACTAGGGTTCCGTACCCAAAGGGAAAAACAGGACCCTATTACTAAGACTTCGATGTCCGTCTGTCCGTCTGTCTGTCTGTCTTTCACCGGGTGAACCATGATAGCTAGGCAGCTGAAATTTTCACAGATAATGTATTTTGGTTGCCGCTATAACAACAAATACCAAAAACAAAATAAAATAAATATTTAAGGGGGGCTCCCATACAACAAACCTGAATTTTTATACGTTTTTCGCTCTATATTAATAATGGTACAAGGTAGATGCTTGAAATTTTCACAGAATATTTAGTTTTATATTCCCTTCAATAATAAATAATAAAATTAAAATAAATATTTAAGGGGGGCTCCCATTCAGTACGGAACCCTCCGTGCGCGAGTCCGACTCGTACTTGGCCGATTATTTTTAGTTAGTCGTAAGGCGATTGCAAGCCGACTACAACGCCGCGCGATGCCAAAGTGCTCGGTTACTAGCACTAATTAGGTGGCATTAAGTGGCATAACGTCGAGATTCGAGAAAACGGGTCACTGTGAATTATTTAATGTAAATATATTCTAAGTCGATGTGTAAGACGGCGCTCGGACATTTTTTACTACTTTCACTTAGGGACTGTGGCTCTGTAGATATTTACTCGAAGGTCAGAGTTGAAAATAGCGCATTATTCAACGAATCTCGACGAAACTTGGTAAGTAGGTACACAGATTTAGAAATTGAAAGATTTTGTTTGTCGTCCGCGATTTTTGATTACAGGGGGGTATTTACCTCAAAAAATGAGACGCGCTATTTATCAGGCGATTTCGATGATATTTGGCAACATAATAATCCCGATTTCAGAGGCGCCAGCGTAAATTCAATAGCAATGTAAAAAGCGTTCTCTCTATCGAATGCCTAAAGTGAAAAAGAAACATAACTATGATATTTAGCTAATATAATTACGATGGCGCCTCTGTAATCGGGCTTATTGAGTATCTAAATCCAAACAAGATTAGCGAGTATGAATTTAATCGGCCAAGAGCGAGTCGAGATATAGGCACAAGGAGTTATTTTTGTGATAAAAATTTCAAAAACTCGTAGCTCGAATGCCGGACTCGAACCTGCGTCTTCGGATCACCAGCCCGACGCTCTCCCGACTGAGCTAATTCGCAGTCTTAACTTGGCGTCGAATTTGTGAAGAGTTTATCATTTTTAACCAACTTTTAGCGTTGGCGGCGCCACCTATGATACCCGTATTAAACAGGTTATCACTCAATTGTAATTATAAGAACTTCTGAGTATTGACGAGAGATGGCGCACTGCTAAATCAACGAAATGATTTTAATTTTATAGTGCATCCCACACTAGGTTTATCTCAAAGAGTTATTTTTGTGATAAACATTTCAAAAACTCGTCACGAATGCAGGACTTGAACCTGCGTCTTCGGATCACTAGCCCGACGCTGTCCCCATTGAAATCATTAGTAGAGTTGTTATTTTTTTGCCTTATTTGCAGCAAGTCTTTTCTTTGTAATTCGTGCTCCATCTTGCTCTTTTTGTGACAATTTGTGCTCCATCCAGCTCTTTTTAGCTTCATCAATAGCCCTAATTACTAAAACTAAAGTGGCAACACTGAGTTGAAGAGATGTGTCGCGAGATGTACCTACTGTTCGGAGAACTACCAAGGTAGTCCGAGATCCGAGTTCAAGGTACTAAATTAAAGGTAGTCCGAGTCCAAGGTAACCTAATATAGTAAGGTATACCTCGACAAAGGTAAGGTTCCCCTCATTTTGCTCGAGCCGCAGGTCCACTTTATGCAGCTCGATGAGCCAGATGGCGGGAACCACAAGTCCAAGGTAGATGAACACGGACGGGCAGAACCTGGGAACAACAACAAACGGATATTAGTACCTAAGTTCGTTTAGGCTAGGCGGCTACGCCATGGTGGTCTAGTGGTTGTAACGCTGGCCTGTCATTCTTGAGGTCGTAGGCTCAATCCCGGTCCCGTACCAATGAGTTTCTTTGGAACTTAAATACGGAATTTCACACCACTGGCTTTTCGGTGAAGGAAAACATCGTTAGGCAACCTGCAAACGTCCGTAGAAGAAATTCGATGGCGTATGTGAATCCACCAACCCGCACTTGGCCAGCGTGGTGGATATGGCCTAATCACCCTGGGTAGGCCTACGTCCTGCAGTGGACTATTAAAAAGGCTAGTACAGTACAGGTAGCTACGCCAGTTTTTAAGCCGCCTGAAGGCTTCTGACATGGCTAACCGTGACCTACAATTTAACGTTTCATCCGAGCTACGGTAGCGCTCAGTTGTAAATGTCGCGGCTACCCATCCGAAGACTGAAAGTGCTGAACGTTGCTTAACTTCGATGGACGCTAACGAACACTTAGTCAAACTACGCCGTAAGCGCTATAGTAATTAATGTGTGTGTGTAAGTTAGGCAAGCACGGACGGGCCCGTCCAGGCTACTCTTCGAGCAAATATCTATAGAGTCACAATCGTGCAAAAAAAGTGTCCAAACCAAAACTCTGCCCAATTTACGTAGTGGGCAGGCTTTTTAGTAAGTCGTAAGGCGATTGTAAGCCGACTACAACGCCGCGCGATGATAAAGTGAGCAGTTTTAAGCACTAATTAGGTGACATAACGTCGAGATTCGAGAAAACGGGTCATTGTGAATTATTTATTGTAAATATCTAAGTCGGTATGTTTGACGGCGCTCGGACATTTTTTTACTACTTTCACTTAGGGACTGTGGCTCTGTAGACTTAATCCTACACCCCTTCATGTGGCGCTTTAGCACATCTTTATACCTCAAGAACTATGGCTTCCACTTTTCCGCTTACCATTCTGAAGTTGCTTAAATACAATTGACTTTCTATCGTCAGATTTCCGTATTCTCTCTGATCTCATATTCTATATTAATCCATGGGAACAGCATATTAACGGCGTCCTTCACACCTGGAAGCTCATCAGCGCGCCACGGTAGGCTGAGCCTTCACAAAACGTTGTAAATGGCACCCCCCAGGGTCAATGCCGAAGGGTTGGGGCGATCTGCCAATCGATTACCTAATGTTGCTTTAGCAACTCTTTTCTAGGCTTTTCACTCATTGTTATATTTTTTTTTTGCGAATAAATTCGCGTTTGACCACCAACTCGCCTGATGGTGAGCGACGTTGTGGTCGAAGATGAAGCAAGCAAACCTAGAAGTTACCTATTCACTCTGACCTTGAAAAGCTTTAGACTATGTCTCTTAGGAATCAGGAAAGCAGAAAAATTGTTCCATTCCCTGGCGGTACGAATCAGAAATTTTGAGTCAAACCGCTTCGTATGTAGGTACCTATCGAAGGAAAATCGACAGTGTAGGGGTGGTAATGTGGCGTCCTCCTACTTGTCCTGTAGTAAAAAGGGGATGGTAGGATAAGGTCGTGCAGCTCAGATGCACTAAAAAGCACCGAAATGAATCCTATAGAAAATGGACAGACTCGCAACCCTACGGCGATGCTCCAGGCTATGAAGTATTTTTGCCACTAACTTTTCATCACCTATGAGCCGAACAGCACGCCGGTCCACCGATTCCAAGGCCTCGAGCTGATACTTAGCCGAGCCATCCCAAAGATGGCAGCATAGGAAAGTATTCCAGACGCGATCGGTCATTGTTTTGTTTAATCTTTGACACAGAAAAGTTTTTAGTTTCATATCGTTTGATATTTGAATTATTTTTCGCATAAAATCCCAACACCTACTTCCACCGTGTACAGAATTCGAATAGTTTGCACGAATCGCTTCGACATCCATGTACCTACATTATTATTGATTCATCAAAAACGACTCAGCCGATTTCGACGAAATTTAAATGGGACCTAAATACCTCGGATACCCTTTCGTAGGTACTAAAAAATAATTTTCCAAATCAGTTCACAATAGGCGAAAATATCGATGAACATACACAAAAATACATACACAGTACCTTCTCCTTTTTGGAAGTCGGTAAAAACATATAATTAGAACTAAAGTAAGTTCTAATTCTATGGGTAAAATAATACTGTCTCTGTGACTGTATGGCTTTGTAACTGCATACCTGTCTGTGTGTGTGTAGGTATAGCTGCATCAAAATCACACTGTCTCAACAACACATCGCTTCAAAATAGATCGAGTGATTTCATATGTATATTTACAGTGTAGATAGACATACGAAATCACAGGTCATACATCGAATCACATCGTCGTATTTAACATCTTTGATTCGGGGTAAATAAGACCCTGACTTCATAAAAGTGGAGCTAAACGGATAGGTAAATAAATAAATATTAGGGGACATCTTACGTACACACGGTTCCTGACCCCAAACTAAGTAAAGCTTGTGATATGGCTGCCAGAGACTGATATATTTTACTCGTATTACATATATTGTACATTAGGGTGGAATGAAAAACACTTTTTTTTAAATTTTAAAACTCCTGTGTTTCCAATCATTGACCTATATGTTTAGGAGTATTTGTGCAAAATTTAAGCTTTCTAAGTTTTTATCCTATGGTGGCGCGTTGAACTTGAAGTTTGAAAAAATAATAGTGTTTGGAAAAAATAAAAGTGTTCAGAAGTCTTATAGCAGAGGTTTATATGTGTTTTTAGACCAAATAGAAGATACATTTTCATTGAATTCAGGAAATGACCCTCGAAAGCACATCCTGTCATATAACATCATATTTTCGTAAGTCGGTCAAAATCAAGGTGGTGTAATTTCTAATTTCGTTAATTAAAAGATAAATTTATAATTATTTAATGTTTGTTTTATATAGTTACATATTATATGAGTATTTAATGTGAATTATGTGATAATGTTAACAGAAATTAGGTTCTGGGTATGTGCCAAAAAGTAACATTTTTTCAAACTTCAAGTTCAACGCGCCACCTTAGGATATTAACTTAGAAAGCTTACATGTTGCACAAATACTCCTAAACATATAGGTCAATGATTGGAAACACAGGAGTTTTAAAATTTAAAAAAAAGTGTTTTTCACTCCACCCTATTGTACATAGTGTTTTAAATACATACTAATTTAGATAGTACCTAAATAACACCCAGACACAGAGCAAACATCTATGTTTATCACATAAATGTTTGCCCTGGGTGGGGATCGAACCCACGTCTCTTTGATCCAGAAGTCAGGTTTACTAACCACTGAGCCTCCGAGGCAGTCGAGGTACAGAGCTGGGCGGGCAGTGCATTGTAGTCCGTAAGTATATTGCTGGAACAGAATCTATGTTTTTTCTTCTGTACCTACTTTTTTTTTGTTCTGTATTTTTGTCACAATAAAAAGCTGTCTATGTCTATCTTTATTTCTAATGTACAATAATCTCGTGTCACAGTGCTTGGAACACTTGGAACCCAAGCGAAACTCCTCCTCCGAAAAGTTTAATTAAATATGATGAAAACTTGCAGCGCCTACAGAAATCAAATAGCAAAATCGCTAATTTGGGTCGCTCGCAATGCTTCCTGCCTGTGACACGGTAATGATATTTACCGTGCCTGTAATGTTACTGACACGGCTTTTGCCGTATTATATGGTTTTCAAGCCTTCTAGGAATGCAAAATACGGCTTACGACTGCTCTTTTACAGCTGTTTTTCAGCCTTTTAAACAAATAAACAAAATTTCACCATAATTTTTTTACTAAAATTATTATGGCTTTTTTGAGGTTGATATACAAAGGCGCTTTAATTGACCTGGAACAACACTCCTGCTTCAAGTTTATTGTATGAAGACGGTATGGTTTTGTCAAAAATATTATGTCCATAATCTAATCTAACTACTACTTGGATCTAACTCTATCTGTAGGTACTGTACTGTATCAGC
The DNA here is from genome assembly GCA_964007245.1 of Hypomecis atomaria. NCBI lineage: Eukaryota > Metazoa > Arthropoda > Insecta > Lepidoptera > Geometridae > Hypomecis > Hypomecis atomaria. The sequence goes on along the minus strand of OZ023307.1, from coordinate 5,575,847 downwards.
CTTTTTTTTAATAGTCCACTGCAGGACGTAGGCCTACCCACGAAGGGTGATTGGGCCATATATCCACCACGCTGGCCCAGTGTTGACGGATTCACACACGCTATCGAATTTCTTCTACGGACGTATGCAGGTTGCCTCACGATGTTTTCCTTCACCGAAAAGCCAGTGGTGTGAAATTCCGTACATAAATTCCAAAGAACTCATTGGTACTGGGATTTGAACCTACGACCTCACGATTTTAAGGCTCACTACCTACCTATAGACCACCACGGCCTCACGGCCACTCTATCTATCTGACTGAATTTTCTCATGCTAAGCAAAATTCGAAAATATATTCAGGACCGCGGCGGCATCCGCGAGGTCACGCCCGATGTTCCGCCGGAACGCTATTAGCCTGATAATGTTCTTTGCACAGTTTTCCCTCGGATTCCGATGAATCGCTGTTCGGCTTTGTAAACAAGCTTTATGAAGGCAAATATTATGCTACTTTGCCCGAGGTTTCGAGGTAATAGAGGGATTTTTTGACCGACGAAACGGAGGAGGTACGCAATTGGACGCAAATATTTTTGAAGTGAAACTTCTAATGCGACTTCCAACAAGGTTGCGTTAAACGTTTAACGCTACCATGGAGGGGGTATGAAAGCACTGTTGCGTCGAAGTTTCACTTCTTCCGCGCGGAGGGACTCCACGCTCTATACTTTTATGTATAATATAACCACGCATAACTTTTTACATACTCGTAGTAGTCCGATTTTAATAATTCTTTTTTTATTGGAAAGAGTATACTTTGAAATTAGTCCCATTTAAATTTTATCAAATTCGGCTGCGCCATTTTTGATAAATCAACAATAATGCGAAAAATGCTACATCAATCCGTGCGAAATATTCGCGAATTCTGTACACGGCTGTCCACTGCTGGATGTAGGGCTACCTGCGAAGGGGGATTTTCTACCACGCTGGCTAAATCAGGATGGATTCACACACGCCATCGAATTTATTTTACGGGCGCATGGAGGTTGCCTCACGATGTTTTCCTTCACCGAAAAACCAGTGGTGTGAAATTCCGTACATAAATTCTAAAGAAGTCAAAGGTACGGGACCGGGATTTGAATCTACGTCCTCAGGATTGTAAGGCAGGTGCTACTATATACCACTAAACCACCACGGCTTACGACAAAAGTGAGCTCGTATAGGCCCCTAAAACTTCTATAATTCTACCGCTTAACTTAGTCCTCGCCTGCGCGGTACAGGGGCGCCGGGGGAGAAGACAAAGGGGGAGTGAGACAGGTGCGGGCAACGGGTCCCCGCACCCCCCCTTTGTAGGATTATAACCTTAGCCTTTAAAAATTCTAGCCTTGACGCCACTCCTGACTGGCGTGGACCACTCTTAGATGAGGTGATACAATGAGTAATTCAGTGACTCTTAAAGTGACGTAGTGACACTGTAAGTTGGGGACACAGTTAAGTAAGTTGGTGACACTGTGCGTGAGTTGGTGACACTGTGAATGAGTGAAGTGAATGACTCCGTAGATAAGTTAATGACAGTGTAAGTGTGTTCGTAACAACGCCAGCAGACAAGAGCAACAAAGATGCTTTCCATTTCCATTCCTGGCTGTCAGATGGGCAGCAAGATGGTGCCACTGTAACTGAGTTGGTGACATTGTAAGTGAGTTGGTGACACAGCGAGCGAGTTGGTGACACTAATTGAGTTGGTGACACTGTAAGTGAGTTGGTGACACAGCGAGCGAGTTCACAGTGTCAACAGCTTACATTATGGTGATACTGTAAGCGATGATTAAGTGATTGAGTTGAGATGGTGCCACTGTAATCGAGTTGGAGACACTTCAAGTGAATCGGTGACACAGCAAGTGAGTTGGTGACACTGTGAGGGAGTTAATGAGCGTTTAAGTGACGTGGTAACACTGTAAGTAAGTTTGTGAGTGACTTGGTGACACTGTGAGTGACTTGGTAACAATGCCAGCAGTTTACATTGATTTTTAACGACTACCTAGTGGAAAAAAGTGCTTACCATTTCCATTCCTGACTGTCCTTGATGGTTAGCGTGAAGACTCCCTCGCAGATGAGCAGCAGGATGGGCGTGGCCAGGTACCAGTACTCGATGCTGCCCTTGAAGCGAATCACCTGCGAGATGGCGATGATGCCGTGGGTCGCGAACACCAGCCGCGTGATCACTGCCTTGATGGTTGCTAACACTTTGCCGATGTTGGCCATGGTTCAGTACACTTTGTTACTGTTCGGTAACTGTTTGGCATAAGCTGTTTACATCCGATTTTATTATGCTTGTAGTATATTTCTCATATTAGAGAGTACAAAGGATGATAATAGACAAGACAGTTGGAGCACACATTTTAAATACAATTTTGCCAATAATGTTTGCTGTTTCAGTCCACTTTGTAACTATTCGGTAACTGTTTGACATTTAAAATCACGAAGTTCTATATACTTAAAAGAGTTTAGTTCTCAGACTAAAGTAGTAGATACAAGAAGCGGACACATTTTAATTACAATTAGGTATATAGTATATGTGGCTTTAATATGTGAAGGTATAAGTTAAAGCATTAATGATTGCTAGCACTTTACTGATGGTTACCATGGTTCAGTACACTTTGTAACTGTTCGGTAACTGTTTGGCATTTAAAATTCCAGAGTTCTGTATCGGAATCTATTATGCAGTCGTCCAGTATATCTAAGGCTTGAGTGCAGATGTCAGGAAGAGAACAAGCTCCATTAGTTCATTTCATGAACGATATAAAGTGTTGGATAAAGTTGTATTTTATAGATTTGGGAAGAACAATGTTTTTTTCGGCCAGTATTTTAACTACCAACGATTAATAATTGGTCTCGCTCCGCTTGACGAGCAAGCAAGCTTTCTTCTAGGTAAGCGTGCTACAACCTAGACCGCTTATCTGCTTAACAACAGGCAGTATGTGGTCAAACGCAAACCTATTCAGAATAAAAAAAAAGACCAATTATTGATCTAAGGCTTAAGATTTGCACTCGATTTTAGACGTCAGATTGAAAAATACAATTTTAAAGTACAAGTGCAAATAAAACTATGGTTTCTCCAACATTTTAAAGATTTCGCTATACTTCAATAGATATTGGTATTCCGAGATTGTCAAATTCAGTTTTTTCAAGTGAAAACTTCTTTAACGGTGTTGTGCAGTTTTTGTGATGGGTAAAAAATGTTAAACTCTCGTACGTGACCTGATCGAAAATCCGGAGGGAGCAATTTTTTTACTTCTGCCGGCACTCCCGGAGTGCAACCAGTTGTTTTTTTTATTCTACCAAAACTTCCCAGATAGAAAGAAACGAGCGAAACTCCGAAAATCAGACTCAAGAAAAAAATTTAATACAATTTTAAGCAGCACAATTTTACAGCACGAAAGCTTTGTTTTCATAGCTTTGTTTTTTGTCTTTTGACTTTGTTTTTTTAGTATTGTTTTTAAGTACATAAGTTATGTATATAATTTTTTTAGGTAAAGTATAAAATGTAGCGAATTGGATTTCGTGTAATCTGTAAAGCTATATTTTACTGTAAATAAATAATAAATAAATAAATAGCAAACACGTGAACATCATAACACCCCTCTTTTTGAGTTGGAAGTTAAACCATCGCCTTCCTTAGTGAATCAGCAAGTCACCCACAAATTGGCTATGGCAAGGTACACTGTCCGGCATGACGTCAGCAAAACGGATTGAAAACAAAGCAGGGAGGGGTCAATTCATTACTCGCGGACGGATCGACGTGATTTAGCGCCAAATGCACCCCGATTGCTGGCTATTTATACGTTGTAAAGGGGCAGTACCCTGTTTTGTTCCCTATACCCCCTATTAGGTACTTTCTTTTTTAGGGTTCCGTACCCAAATGGAAAAACGGGACCCTATTGCTAAGACTTAGCTGTCCGTCGGTCTGTCCGTCTGTCTGTCACCAGCACGGAAAGCATGGCAAAGGGACTAATAGTCTTTCCACCATTATATCCCCTCGAAGAGAAAATAAAATATGGATTGACAATGACATCTGACATTAAGAGTGGATAAAATGGTTTTCTCCCCTTGCCGTGCTACCCGGGCTGGCTGTATTTCACTCATGAACGGTGATAGCTAGAACGTTGAAATTTTTACAGATGGCGTATATGAGTATCTGTTATGAATATCTGTTGCGCTATAACAACAAATACTGAAAACTGAAAAATAAAAATATTTAAGAGGGGCTCCCGTACGGGAGCCCTGAATTTTTAGCAGTGTTTCGCTCAATATTAAAACGGTGACTAGTAGACGCTTGAAATAGTAACAGAATACTGAGTTAAATATTCACTTCAAAATTAAATAATTAAGTAAAAATAAAATAAATGTTTAGTAAATATTTTTTCTATACAAGAAACGTGTTTTTTTGCTCGGTTTTAATAAAGGCAACAGAAGATGCTTGAAATAGTCACAGAATATTTAAATTGCATATTCCCTTCGAAATAAATAATTAAACTAAAATAAAACATATTAAGGGGAGCTTACATACGGTACGGAAACCTTCGTGCGCGAGTCCGACTCGCACTTGGCCGATTATTGTTTTAGTCATCATGCCTATTTAACCAGTGAACTTGGATACTACTCGTACTAGTTTATTCAAATAAACGAGTAGTTCTTCAAAGAGGAGATCTCCGGGCACATCTCTACATAAACCTGCCAGATAACATTTTTGGTAGCCGTTACGAAACTAGTCGACACTAAACAAATACTTACTAGTTTCGTAACGGCTACCAAAAAATGTTGTCTGGGCAATATCTCGACTCGCTCTTGACCAATTTGGTTCATACCAATTCACTCGCAAATTTTGTTAGAATTTGGACACTAAACGATCTTAAAATAAAAGTTATAGACAAGAATCAATACACAGTATAAAATAAAGTCGCTATTTTGTCTGTTTGTTTGTCTGTATGCTTAAATCTTTAAAACTACGCAACGGATTTTGATGCGGTTTTTTTTAATGGATAGAGTGATTCAAGAGGAAGGTTTATATGTATAATACACCTGTGCGAAGCCGTGGCGGGTCGCTAGTTTTGAATATGAGATTAACGGCCAAGAGGTTGACAAGTATACTGAGTTCTTGAATTAATCATAGTCGCTAAACACGTAACTAGAAATATCTAACTATTTAATCTCTAGTAAATTAATTTTAGTAATTAATTTTAATATTTATATTTAACTATTTAGTCATAATATTGTATTCTAGTTTGTAGTTATTCTTTTATAGTTTTATATTTGGATACAAAAATGTTAGCGCGGAAGTGAGTCTCTAAATACCTAGACAAACCTACTGTGGCTTTTAGGTGCTGAGCTTATTTAAATCAATTTGTAATATGTATTGATATCAAATAAAAAAAATAAAAAAAGTCCAAAAAGATGACCAATATATTTATACCTACCCACATTATAGCAATTGTAAGTATCTGGGTATCCTGTCTGTTTGTGGCGTCATAAAACTAAATTATGCGCGTCTTTACTCCAACTGATTTGCAAAGCGTATGTAGGTATTAGGTACACCTAATAAATATAATTATCTAAGGCCTAATTTCACCAAGTCATGTGGAATATTTAATGCCTTGTTTAGACTGTTAAAGTTATCGAATGTGCGTTTGTTAATTCTTTTGACCGCATGTTAATGCAAAATCTAACAGTGAAATTTTATTTAATGAAAGCCCATGAAGGTACCCATCTATTTATCTGTTTGTGGCATCGTAGCTCTCATGGAGTTATCCTCGTCGGTAAAGAGTTGTGACCATTTTTGACCGACGAAACGGAGGAGGTATAGGTACTCAATTCGACGCGTATATTTTTTTATGTATAACCTACACATAACTTCCTACGTAATGGTCCGATTTCGATAATTCATTTTTTATTGGAAAGAGTATACTTCGAGATTAATCCCATTTGAATTTTATCGAAATCGGCTGAGCCATTTTTGATCAATCAACAATAATGTGAAAAATGCTACATAGATAGATACGTGCGAAACATTCGCGGATTCTGCACACGGTTGAATGGCATGACCGACGATGCTATTTTTTGCAAAAAAAAATAATAATCTAGGGACCTAATGAGAATTTACTCGATATTTGGATGGTTCCTAAAGAAGCGTAACGTAAGTATTCTATCTTATAACAAGCTAAGTACTAGGTTACAATCAAACCGTTAAACACCGTTCAATTTTAAACGAACACTGAAGAAAGTTAAAGAATCAATCTTAAGAAATCTTTTTTTTTTACTTTTATATCATTGCAATATCTCTATATTATAAAAAATATATCAATTTTCAAGGCACTAAAAAGACACGAGAAAGTTGCATTTTCAACACGATATTGTCAACATTTTTTCACATTTTTAAAAAAATATTTTATTTCGAGTTTTTCGCGAAAACTGCGAACTTGTGACCGCGGAGTAACACTGAGGTGTTAGGTCTCTCCCGTAAGAAAGAGTTGGGAAAACGAACGCAATTCAAGGGACGATATACATTGCTGCTTGCTTAGGTACTAGATAGTTCCGTACGTTATTTTTCTAAGGTTCTATCTTATTAACCGAGCGAAAGTCAGCGAAGTCTCTTAGTTTCAAGTTGACAATTTAGTTTTCATTTGTCCGGATGTTTGTTTATAACGTAAATTCTACTAATACCTTTAAGCAATAAACTATAGTCACAATCGTGCAAAAAAAGTGTCCGAGCCAAAACCCTGCCCAAGCTACGAAGTGAGCAGACTTTTTAGTTAGTCGACTACAACGCCGCGCGATGTCAAATTGCTCGGTTACAAGCACTAATTAGGTGACATAACGTCGAGATTCGAGAAAAGGGTCATTGTGAATATCTAAGTCGGTATGTATGACGGCGCTCGGACATTCTTTTACTACTTTCACTTAGGGGCCGTGGCTCTGTAGATATTTGCTCGAAGACTAACACCTAACAATTATTCAATTAGTACAACACCAGTAAGGAACAATTTCGCAGTGCATCTCTTTGACTCAATTTTTACAACCCGTTCCCGACACGTTTTTGAACGAAATGATTTTAATTTTTTATAATGCATCCCACACTAGGTTTATCTCAAAGAGTTACTTTTTATGATAAACATTTCAAAAATTCGTCGCGAATGCAGGATTTGAACCTTGCGTCTTCGGATCACTAGCCCGACGCTCTGGACCACTGAGCTAACCCGCTATACTGACTCGCGACGAATTTTGTGAAGTGTTTATCATTTTAACCAACTTATAGCGTTGGCGGCGCCACCTGTGGTACCCGTATTAGACAGGTTATCACTCAATTGAAGTTTTAAGAACTTCTGTATTGACGAGAGATGGCGCACTGCTAATCAATGAAATGATTTTAATTTTTATAGTGCATCCCACACTAGGTTTATCTCAAAGAGTTACTTTTTATGATAAACATTTCAAAAATTCATCCGCGACGAATGTTTGAAATGTTTATCATAAAAAATAACGTTTTTGAACGATTTCGATCAAATCCGCATACCTATCTTGTTAAAATTTGGAAACTTAATTATCTTGCCAAATAAGGCTAATATTGACTCTTCAACCGAGCGCTTTCGGCGCTCCTTCTCGAACAATAGAACACGTCTGCTTCCTTGCCCGCAACGCCTTGATACATGCTCGTTGATGAAACTTCGTGAAGCAAATGCCGCAGTAGTAGCCGTACGTAGCTACGTACTAGCCTCACCAGATTAAATTTTAATGTCACACTAGCGACCCGCCCCGGGTTTTCATTGCTCATACGTCTCTGTATGAACAATAAAAATAATTTAATCTTATAATATATTTCTGTATACTCGTAACACACAATACAATTATACAAGTTATGTTATAAAATTACTAGCGACCCGTATTGGCTTCGCACTGGTGTATTATACATAATAAACATTCCTCTTGAATCACTCTATCTAAAAACAAAAACTGCATCAACATCCGTTGCGTAGTTTTAAAGATATAAGCATGCATAGGTACAGACAGACAGGGAAGCGACTTTGTTTTATACTTGTTTTAATGTCACATAATAAACCGCCGACACAACAAGAACCTCCGCCTTTGACAGTCGGTCAACCCAACGCGCAATGTAAGCTATCCAACGAAAGAGTCCCGGAGAGTCCCGCTGCGCGCGCATTCGGGTCTGGGCCAATAGGGACTCACCCCACGACCCGCGGGGGCTGCCTAATGAGTTCGCTGTACGCCTTAGAACCAGCTTACAGATCAGCAAAGTTAGGCCCTTGAAACACACGACCTGGACGCCAGCACCAAATATCCAAATCTCAGAACATTATTCTATGTCAGAACAAATAAAAAAAAACGGTCAAGAGCGAGTCAGACTCGCGCACGAAGGGTTCCGAATCGTGTTGGAGCCCCCCTTAGCCCCATTCCTTTTGCCATTATTAATAGCGAGCAAAAAAACTCCTAAAAATCACGTTTGTTGGATGGGAGCCCCCCTTAAATATTTATTTTTAAACAGTTTTGCGCATCTCATGGGTAAGATTGAAACTCCTATATGTTCCGAGTGTATGGTGGTTGAAGATGTCACCCACATACTGGCGGAGTGTGTCCGGAATGAACCTGAGAGGGATTTATTTCTACTCGAAAATGATGTAGATACCCACAACCTAGGGCTGTATAACAGTATTTTGACCGATCCATCGTCACGACGAGCCAGGGTACTATACAAAATAGTTAAACTAGGCATTAAGCGTAGTGTAAGATATCTATAAGTGTAAAATTTAAATAGTGCGTCGAGGGTGGCATTATCCTGCGGATAAACCCCTCTATAAATAAATAAAGATTAAAAAAAAATATTTATTTTATTCTGTATTAATATTTGTTATACGAGTAGCAACAAAAATACATCACCTGTGAAAATTTCAGCTGTCTAGCTGTCGCGGTTTATGAGATACAGCCTGGTGACAGACAGACGGACATCGGAGTCTTAGTAAAGGGTTTTTACCCTTTGGGTACGGAGCCCTAAAAATCAAGACAGAATGTTGTGAACAAAACAAGTGAGGCCGGCAAAACTACGCCTCGCCGTGTACAGACACAATTACATACACATACGAGTACAAGGAAACTACGCGTTGGATGGTCAGTCAAACTATGCATGGCGGCGCAACACCGATGCACTCACCACATGTATAAAAAACCGGCCTCACTTGTCTGTTGACGACGTTCTGTCTTGATTTTTTAGTTGGTCTGAGATCCAGATAAAAAAAATACCAAAATCAAAAGTAAATTCTAAGCAAATATCGCGAATTTCTGGATTGTTTCAGAAGCTGCATTCGCTCGGGCTTTTGGATGGGTGACCGAGAATGATACGCACTATCTATGACTATAACTCTATGCACAAGATTTACTGAACAAGTACTCGCCAAGACGAATCGAACGAGCCGAAACTCGATAGGGTTGCGTCGTTTCATTACAGAGTTCCTATGACCAACTTCCAGCTCCATCATCAGACCCTGGTTACCACTGAAAGACAAACTCCTCGCCAAGACCATTCAAATGAACCCAAACTCGATGAGGTTGTGTCGTTTTATTGCTAAGTTCCTTTGGCCACTTTCCAGCTCCACCTCAGCACCATGTCATCATAATATTGCATTGTCACGCGATTTACACATGTATGCAAAACTTCAGCTCAATCGGTAACCGGGAAGTGGATATGAACTTGCAAGATTTGATTACAGACTGACAGACAGACAACGGGACATGTGTAACTAAATAAAAGCTTGTAATATAGAATTACCTATAGACAACATCCAAGACCAAAGAGCCAAGTGGGCAGGACACCTAGCAAGGACGACTGGGCGATGGGGTCGAAAAGTTCTCGAGTGGTTCCACGTACCGGCAAGCGCAGCGTAGGATAGGACGTACATCCACAAGGTGGACGGAAGAATCAAAGAAAATATAATAATACTACAGAATAGCGCTGAATGCAAGCCGCTACCAACCGGTCTTATTGTAGATCCATAGGGGAGGCCCATATCCAACAGTGGACGTCCTATGGCTGATGAATGGAAGACGACAATGGTTCCCAACACCCAAAATAGGCTAGAAGACAAAAAAATTTGGTGCCCTCTTGTAACAGCTAACCGTAAACAGAGCCGATTAACGAAAACCAAAATAAAATCAATTTGGAAATAAAGAAGTTACAACTACAAGCATATTATGTATTTATTTTCTTGCTAGACAATGAGCGCACTATGGCAGGCTATGACGTCACGGCCTGTAAGCGTCATACATTAGCCATACTATGGTATGCTTTGTGGGAAAGGGACAAGGCATCCCCTCTTTATCCCTACCAACATCTTTACAAGCTTATATCTCTGAACTTGATTAGCCAATTTTAGTTGTTATTTTTTAATTGCAGAATTCACTAATCCTAATACTTTTAATTAATTCAATACCAGTCAACTAACCTATTAGATACACTATTCTTTTAATTTTGTATTTGTATCTTGATAACCATCTTCATTTCACGGTTAATTTCACGAATTATGTCGGAGAGTAGATACGAGTACGAGTACCTAATTAAAGTTAGGATTTCATTTTCGAATTGCAATCAAAGATGAAACATCTTCAATGTGTTTTATTAAGTTACTGTGAGTATTTCCAAGCAATCGTAAGAGATGATAGGCGTGCACGGTACGGGCCCGGACGGGGCCCGTTCCATACATTTTGGGCTTTAACCAGAGGCGTAGCTACCGCCGTCTCTGCTATATCAATTATACGGGGCCCGGAGCGGTGGGGGGCCCCGCCGTGCGTAAGCAAAAATTTAAAAAAGTTAGAAACACTAATAAGTCATCATTAACTATAAACAAAAAAGGCAAGGAGAGTGTATATTTTAATTTTAATTGTTTGTGAACATTTTGGTAAAAGTGATAGATAGATAAATATGATGAATAAATATTTAAATATTTTAATTTTATGCAAAGATTACTTTCTTTTTGAGAAATCTTTACCTTTCATAAGGGCCCCAAAACATATTTTATACAGGGCCCCCGCCAAGGCCTACGCCACTGGCTTTAACAAAAAATGTATGGAACATGTGTCGTACGGGCCCCGTCACGTGCCCGTCCGGTTCTAATATAATTCATCCCTATGGTTTCCCGACTTTTTTTTTTGCTGTCACACTTCTGGGCAAAGGTCTTTCCCACTTCTTTCCATTTATCGAGTTCTGTAGCCAAATCCCGCCAACCTTCTCGGAAAGTGTCAAGAACGTCACGCCAGCGTTTTTTAGGCCTTCCCTGCCTTCGTCTGCTCCTCCGTACCCACTGTGTGACGATCCTGGCCCATCTCTCGGGGTGCATAGGGGAGGGGAGGGTATTGCCGTACACTTAACTTTAAATATTTTTTTCTACAAATTAGTTTAGCTTAAAGCCTAGTATCGCGTTCTAGATAATGTAAAATATATTATAAAACGTGTTAGTAAATAGAAGAGCAAACTTATAAATATACAATATTGGAAAATTTAAATAATTTGAATGTGAGGCATTTACGGAATTACCCGACGCTTGAGTGTAATTCCGTACACGGTTCGTCTATTATCGTACAAGTCTAAAAGCCGTTTTAAATTCGGTTTATGGGCATATTATCGATAATAAAAGGTTTCATTTTTATCACAAGTTAGTATTTACTAGAAAAGTGCACACAAATAGTTATCAAAAATACTTATTCACAAAATACAGCCATCTAAAAATTAGTACATATGTTATAGGTTATTGAAAGATATGTATATTAACTCAAACACGTTTTTGTTTTGGTAAGCTGATAAACAATAAGTAACTATTTAAAAAATGACACAAACAACGAAAAATCAATAAATAATTTGTAGCAGGTGTATTATTTCGTTCATTTTACGGTATTTCGGGCTATACCGTACAATGTACGGAATTTCCCGAAATCAATTTTCTACCTTTACCCGTCTAAATTAGCTGTAACTTACTCGATACAGTATTAGTAACAACATAAATCTTCTCTAATTTCATCAACAAATGAAATAAATAGCCGTCATTTCAAAAAACTGTATTCCAAACCCAGTTAAGTCTTATTTTTCGATGTCACAAAACTATAAAAATCGGGACGCAATCACGTGCCCACATTTTTCATCGGCGCCATGGCTCGGACTGATGCCATAGATTGCGAAAAGGCGAAACAAGACAAGGAATGCGTGCAACAGAGACAAACACATGTTTCTCGGTTTCTTCTTATTATTTTGAAGTGTACGGAAATGGCCGCTGTACGGTACAACACTCCGTTCCCCTACTAACCACATGACCCGCCCAACCCCATTTTAGTTTAGCAGCTTTTTGGCCTACGTCAACTACACCTGTAATGGAACGCAGTGTTGTGTTTCGAACTCTGTCCGATTTCCCGACATATCACTATTACTACATAGTATAAAACAAAGTCGCTTCCCGCTGTCTGTCCCCATGTATGCTTATATCTTTAAAACTACGCAACGGATTTTGATGCGGTTTATTATAATAGATAGAGTGATTCAAGGGAGGTTTATTTGTATAATACACCTGTGCGAAGCCGGGGCGGGTCGCTAGTAAGATACTAAAAATAATAAACCCTTTCAGTACTCCTGAATTTAGAATGGACAGCAAACGGGCTGAGTCAGTCTGAAATAGCTGCTCTCTACAAAAAGGACTTTTTGGACGATAACAATCGAAATGGTACGTTTTCTCTCAAATAACTATAGTATAGATTAATGCATCTCTACTAGCTGACCCAGAAAACGTTGTTCTTACTGACTTCCAAAAACCGGCCAAGTGCGAGTCGGACTCGCGCACCGAGGGTTCCGTACAAACCTGCAAGGTTTACAAAGTTCGTTCATTACGACAAAAAAAGTAATAAGTTTATATTTATTAAAAAATATATATTTTGTAATGTAACTAAAAATTTAAGGTTTTCGGAATTTTTCCTTTATGTGTGCTATAAAACGTTGCTTCATGCCAAATTTCAAGATTCTAGGTCGACTGGAAGTACCCTTTAGGTTTTGATTCCCTTGCGAACTTGCGAGTTTCAAAATTTGCGGCATAAACGGCTGTATCTTTTGATTGCGTTGGCTTAGAAGTTTGATTTTTTCACAGCTTCAAGGGACAGTAGACCTGAGTAATTGATATAAATTTCAGCTTCATACCTCCACGCGTTCCTGAGAAAAAGGGTCTTGACAGACGGACAGACGGACAACAAAGTGATCCTATAAGGGTTCCGTTTTTTCCTTTTGAGGTACGGAACCCTAAAAAGGAGGAGGTACTATGTTCGTTTGCAGGTATGTATTTTTTGTGTATGTTCATCGATGTTTTCCCCAATTGTGAACCGTTTTAAATATTTATTTTTTTATTTTGAAAGGGTATCCTTCCGAGGTTGTCCCATTTAAATATTGTCGGAGTCGTATTTGAAAAATTAACAACAAAATATGTAAAAACTGTATACCGATTACCGACTGCCTCGGTGGCTCAGTGGTGACCTTGACTTCTGGGACAAAGAGGCGTGGGTTCGATCCCCACCCAGAGCAAACATTTGTGTGATGAACATAGGTATTTACTCTGTGTTTGGATGTTATTTAGATACTATCTATAGAATTATGTATTTAAAATTATGTATATATGTAGTAAATTAAGACCGCATCAATCATCCTCGTCTCATTAAGACCGCAGGATCGCGCTGGATGCAAGCCGCTACCAACCGGTCTTATTGGAGGTCTTTAGGGGAGGCCTATGTCCAGCAGTGGACGTCCTATGGCTGAAAAGAAGAAGAAGAAGATATATGTAGTATATCAGTCTCTGGCAGCCATATCACAAGCTTTGCTTAGTTTGGGGTCAGAGACCATGTGTTAGTAAGATGTCCCCTAATATTTATTTATAAAAAATCGAGCGAACTACATGAATTTTGTACACGATTGAAGTCGGTTGTGCCATTATTTGCGAAAAATTATTATGTACAGAGGGGAGGGGGAAGGGAGGGGGTCACCGGGTAGATCCTGAATTTGACTACACAATCCACGCTATAACTTCTTCTATGCTAGGTATGTTGTGGTTTCAGATTTCTCCGACGACGCCATGCCAGTCCTGAGGAACGGAGAGGAGCTGGATGACCTCAACTACGATATAGATGACGAGGGGCTAAAGGTACCCTGGGATGACAAATAAACTGCCTTGCCTGTTACACCGGTTTTATTTCATTTCACTGGTATCATAGATACAAATACAGATCACTACATAGTATAAAACAAAGTCGCTTATATCTTTAAAACTATGCAACAGACTGTGATGCGGTTTTTTAATAGATAGAGTGATTCAAGAGGAAGGTTTTTTATATATAACTAGCGACCCTCCCCGGCTTCGCACAGGAGTATTATACATATAAACCTTCCTGTTGAAACACTCTAACTATTAAAAATCCGTATCAAAGTCGGTTGCGTAGTTTTAAAGATATAAGCATACATGGGGACAGACAGCGGGAAGCGACTTTGTTTTATACTATGTAGTGATGATCTGATGATACACCTGTGCGAAGCCGGGGCAGGTCGCTAGTTAACGATAGACGAATCCCTAAAGAACTTAAGAATTGAGCAGATTTATCACCTTTTGTTTTTAAAATTCGCGCATGAAGGGTTCCGTACTGTATGAGAGCCCCCCTTAAATATTTATTTTATTTTAATTTCATTGTTTATTATTCAAGTAGCTATGCAGTTAAATATTTTGTGAATATTTCAAGCATCTACCGGTTACCATTATTGATATCAAGCGAAAAACGGCTAAAAATTTAGATTTTTTTGTATGGGAGCCCCCTTTAATATCATTTTTATTCTATTTTTAGTATTTGTTGTTATAGCGGCAACAGAAATACATCATCTGTGAAAATTTCAGTTTTCTAGCTATAGCGGTTCATGAGATACAGCCTGGAGACAGACAGACAGACAAACAGACGGACAGCGGAGTCTTAGTAATAGGGTCACGTTTTTACCCTTTGGGTACGGAACCCTAAAAAACCCAAGCACATGCTGTCCCAAATCAGTGATTTATAAATGAATTTAAAACATATATTTTCTCTTAAACATCTAACAACATAATTTCATTTAAAACTAAATCAGATTTAAGACACGTTGGTATAAATTCGAGATTATCGTACATGGCGGAGCTAGGGGGGGTTAGCCCACCCAAGAAAATTCTTTGCCCACTCCCCCACTCCAGAAAAAAGCTTGCCTACCGCAGAAAACTTGAAAGTCGTTAGAGGAATCGCCACATAAGTCGGCGGGTGAGAAGTTAGCCGCAGATGACACTTCGCCGTGATTCGCTAATTATTGCGCATGTGTGCACAATGCGTAGGGAGCGCGCGGGAGGCATGAGGTTGGCGGGCGGGTGTCCCCGGCGCGAGTCTCTCTGGCTCCCGCGCATACCTATATTTTGCCGATTGCGCAGCGTCCTGCTCCTAACTTCCCATCCAACTTGTGTGGTGTAACGTTTTATTTTTCTAGAGTGACAAGGCAGTAGACATTCATTTATTTGTAGGTGGGCAAAAGTGGTTAGTTGAGCAATAACCTAGAGAAATTCTCTAGCTCTAGCTACGTCAATGTATTCTAGTAAATGGGGAAGCCTGTGTCGACCGCTTTAGCCCAGGAATGAAGGCCGCCGTCCAGGGGCTTTATTTTGTAAGCACTCTGACGGTTGGCTTCGCTTTTTCTCCTGCTCGCGCCAGTTACTCACGCCACGAGAGCGAGCGGGAGAAAAAGCAAAGCCGAACGTCAGAGCGCTTACACAATAAGGCCTCTGGTCTGGAACACTGTCCCGGTGCGCGGCGTCCAGCCTTTCCAGGAGCCGGTGTGCCGCGAGTTGTTCACTGTACTTATCATTATTTTTATTTATTTTCTTTGGGTTGCCAAACGGCCTTCATACATAAAATTCTATAAACAATGGTACAAACACTCAGGCCAACGAAGGCTACCGCTTGTAGAACAGTGATAATGGTGAAGGAAAAAAAAGAAAATTATACAATAATAATAATAACCTACATAAAATTACCCAAAAGCATAAAAATTAATTATTTCACTGCCGTGCACACAGTTCACTCAAAAAATTTACTATGAATTAAGGCTTTAAACATATTGTGCCTTGATCCAAATAAGTCGACATACTTTGAATAGTTCGTGTTAAAGTTTGAGAAAGTGCGCGAGAAGTAGGAGTTACCACTATAGTTCGTGCGACAGGGGGGGGGCAGATAGACGAAGGTGTTTTTTCCGGGACGATTGTGGCGGCGTGACAAGCCTTACTTCAGTCAGCAAGGATAGACAATCAATTCTACCCGAAACTAAATTATACAAAAAAGATAGATCAGCGGCTTCTCTCCTTTTTAAAAGAGGTAACATGTGGTGATGTCTGCAGCTCACTTCATAATCAAAATTGAAATTCGATATTTCATTTTATAATTATGACCAACTTCTACTATGGAACCAATACAGAAGCCGCGATCAATCATATTTTGTCAAGAGTCAATGAACGCCCATAAAATGACTGTGTTCGTATGTAGTACCAAAAGTGGTACTTCAGCGAGCAAGCACGGAATAACTTACTTCCTACTAACATTATTAACGCTAAAGTTTGTAAGTATGGATGGATGGATGTTTGTTACTCTTTCACGCACAAACGGCTAAACCGATTTGGATGGAATTCGGTGTGAAGGTAGCTTAGGCCTTAGATTAACACATAGGTTACTTTTTATCATAATATGAGTAGTTTAATTATAGTTTAATTTTAACTAGTGACGAAAAAGTTGCATACGCCGGCTTTTTATATGAAACTAGTGGACCCGGCGAACTTCGTACCGCGAAAGTTAATAAATGTACGGATTGCTTTGGCACATAAAAAGTAAATGTAAAAATAAAAAAGGAACGGGATAAAAAGTATCCTATGTTCTTTTCCTGGTTCTAATCTCCCCACCAATTTTCAGCCAAATCGGTTCAGCCGTTCTTGAGTTATAAATAGTGTAACTAACGCGACTTTCTTTTATATATGAGCGATATTCCTTCATGATTACAAGGTTGGTCCCTTAGCAAATATAGGTAAGTCATACTTAAGTCTTAAGTGATATTTTTTACAATGACTTTCGATTTCAACTCTGTGAGCGTTCCTAGTATGGTTCCCAGTTGATCTCAGTAAGTATGGTTATTGTAAGCTAGTGTTTTAAAAAACTAAATTAAAAATTTAAAAAACCCCCGACACACTACCTAAAAAAAGGCTAGACAGAGTCCTACCACTGATAAAATATCTTATCTTTCATTTGACAACCATTTTGGGCACATTTGTAGAATTTTGGTTCTTCCATCCCCACTTTAACCCACCATAACTCTTATACGGCTCAATCAATTTTTATAAAACATAGCTAAGAACACTCTCGATTAGGTCTCCTTTCATCCAAAAAAAACTAAACTGAAATCGGTTCAGTGGTTCGGGCGCTATGATGCCACAGACAGACAGACAGACAGACACACAAACAGACACGTCAAACTTATAACACCCCTCTTTTTCGTCGGGGGTTAATAAATGGGGAAGCCTGTGTCGACCACTTTGGCCCAGGAGTGCAGACCGCCGTCCAGGTCTTGAACCCTGTCCCGGTGCGCTGGGTCCAGACTCTCCAGGACCCGCTGAGCCGCGAGTTGCGAGTCGTTTCCACGACGGCAGATGAACGTCACTGGAAATATTACAAATTCAATCAAAATATGAAATGCGAGCCGCTTTCAACCGGTCTATTGGAGATCTATAGGGGAGACCTATGTCCAGTAGTGGACGTCCAATGACTGCAACGACGAATGAAAATCACTACATAGTATAAAACAAAGTCGCTTCCGCTGTCCCCATGTATGCTTATATCTTTAAAACTACACAACGGATTATGATGCGGTTTTTTTTAATAGAGTGATTCAAGAGGAAAGTTTATAAGTATAATAAACCTGTGCGAAGCCGGGGCGGGTCGCTAGTAGATAAATAAGCGAAACCTAACAGTACAGCCAGCCAGCGACAAAAATTGCAAGCATTTTCTAAAAGCTTTGTAGCGGCGGCCATCTTGGATTTACAATAATATTTAATTTCAATTATGTATAAGCTGTATATCAAATATCATATCAATCTGTCCACGGGAAGGGAGACAAATTTAAATTACTAGATTGACCCAAAAAACAGGCAAGTGCAGTTAAATAAAACCGTTTAAATACTCTGGCCACGGCAATGCCCGTGGGATGGATTCGGATTCTTAAAGGGGTGGGGAAGAGGTTTTTTTCCGTTAGCTATCTCCTAAATCTGCCACTGTCTAGGTCTTAGATAAAATCTGTACTGCGACACTCAGAAGAATGACAAGTAATAGAAAAAACTCGCTAAATTTTACTCTAATAAGAACTACGTTACAGCTGTCTTATTCATATCTGGTTATACAACATTCGCAAGAGTGAGTGGAACAAAAATACTCATTGTCTGTCGGCATACATAAATTACGTAAGTTCGGGTGTATATATGTGCATCTTTATCTAACACCTTTTAAATATCATATTTAAAAAGGGACAAAGTGATGTAATCTCTTGCTATTTTAGTACGGTTTCTATTACTTAAGTCCTTATTCTATGCTGCAACAGTAGGATTTTGGGGTCTCTATCTTGAAATATATGGAATATTTGGTTATACTCACCATGCCTCCCATTTTGAACTTTGCCTACGATTTCATCTACTTTCTCTTTGGATAACTTTTCAATGGGGTAGTTAGTGCTGCCATCTATATTGCACATGCTGAACTCGGGCTCGCTTCGCACGTCCACCAAGAGATGGCGTTGTAAGCCGTCTTCAGTCTGCAGAGACTGCCACAGGTCTTGTGGCGATATTCTGTGCTCGGGTGGCAGGATTTTGAGGTCTAGGTCCTGAAATGTAAAACAGATATAGATAGACCGTATTGAAATATAGCTAAGAACCATATCGATTACATAAGCAAAACACAGCTTCACTCTGCTTTGGTGTGGTTTGCGAGATAGCTGTACACTTGTACAGCTGTACCAAAGAATATATAATAATACTACGCTGTACCCCGGACATACGCGAAAGGTGGGACCAAGCACTAGCCACAGACTGGTCTATTACCTATCTATCTATATTTGTCCGAGCAATCTTATCCTTACCTGTGTTTTAAATCTGAATGCGTGTTTATTTGTTTGTTACTCTTTCACTCAGCAACCGAGAGACAATCGATTTGATTTTATGCATGAATATAATTCAAGGACAATGTGTCATAAGCTCCGTTATTTCCACAGAGCTATTATCTCGCTATTACAAAAATAGAGATAGCGCTGTTGTCGCTTGAGGCAATTCTCCACCGCAATCATGTATGTACCTACAATCCTTCTTGACACTATCAGGACAAAAACACGGCAACTAGCCACTGAATCGAGATATTTTAATTAAGTAAAACACAGGTGTTACTCACGTTTGATTTTAGTAGGATACTACTGTAGATTCGATCGCGTTTGGCGATCTTTCTCAAGGTTGGAGCACTAGCACGCACTACTATGTTGTAGCGTTGACGCGCACTGAAGAATATTCTTTAGTGCGCGCCGACGCTACAACATACTCTGCCCGCTGCCGCCCCTGCCCCCGCACCGCAACCGCTGTCACCGCGAGCGCTGCGCGCCGCGGCTCGCAGTGCTATGCGAGACGAGCCCGCGTGCTAGTACTCCAACCTTGAGAAAGATCGCCAAATTCGATCGAAACTATAGTAGTATCCTACTAAAATCAGACGTGAGTAACACCTGTGTTTTACTTAATTAAAATGTACGAAAACTACGTTAGTTCCCATAGTGGAATCGAGATATTTTTCATGTCTCTTTCTACCTCATGCTATATTAAATCAATGCCTCTTTTTCTTTCATTTCCGATCGACCACATTATTCCTCTGATAATTCTGTGGTTATTTCCTTATTTAATACAAACCTGAGGTCTCAAATAAAATCAAAACAAAGAATCATTTCAAAAACTTTAATCACACATAATAATACCCCACATTATTCATATCATAATTCAGACTAGGCAACGTATTATGTTCAGCGACAATATCACAGACATCATTTTCATTTTTAGGCTTAAAAATTCTTATATTCTTCATAGATATCACTTTCGAAAAGGTTTTTCTAGAAGCTGGTTCGACCGCTCTCGCTTTCATATCCCTTACGTACATATTGTAAAGTTGAAATAGGTTTTTTATGTTTTCTATAGATATGTATTGGTATTTCGTTGTGTTGCCAGCACAATATTGACATTTTGACTGGGTTTTTGGAAGGTTTTCTATGTAAGTGTTCACGTTTAGCGATTTGACTGGTTTCTTTGGCGTTTTTGGTTTATCTGCGTTGAGGAGCCAGCATCTGAAAGTACAATAAGGAAAGTTAAAAAAATTGGAATAATATTTTTTTAAGGTTTTTTTTTATATATTATTTAAATTAACTAGCAGCGCCCCGCGGTTTTACCCGCGTTGTGCCCGTTCCCGTGGGAATTTCGGGAATTTTTATACATATAAACCTTCCTCTTGAATCACTCTATCCATTAAAAAAAACCGCATCAAAATCCGTTGCGTAGTTTTAAAGATTTAAGCATACAGACAAACAAACAAACAAACAAACGAAAATAGCGACTTTATTTTGTACTATGTAAGGATGATCTACAGACTCCAGGGTCTGTGCCCTTTGTTAAGATACATTTTAAATAAATAAATAAAATGCGACTGTACAATAGAGATGGGTTTGTTTAAATCTTAGTATAAATTAGTAGTTCTTTAAAAGGTTTCAACTAGTGTTTCGTATTCTTCTCAGCAAAAACCTTTCATGTGACCTTGAATATTGTTTATTACCGACTTCCAAAAAGGAGGAGGTACTATGTTCCATCCATCCACCCATTCATCAGCGGTAGGACATCCACTGCTGGACATAGGCCTCCCCCATGGATTTCCAATAAGGCCGGTTGGAAGCGGCCTGCATCATGCGTGTTCCTGCGAGTTGTCTAGCTATCACGGTTCATGAGATACAGCCTGGTGACACAGATACAGACAGACAGACAGATGGACAGAAAAGTCTTAGTAATAAAATAGACTAACCTACTCAAGTAGCAGGTAGTCTATGGTAATAGGGTCCCGGTTTTACCCTTTGGGTACCGTCCATCAGCCGTTAGAATTCCCCTGCTGAACGTATTCCTCCAATAAGACCGGTTGAAAGAGGCTTGTATCCAGCGCAGCCTTAAAGAGATCATCCGTCCACCTTGTGGGTGGACGTCCTACGCTGCGCTTGCCGGTACGTGGTCTCTATCGGTCATCGGTTTGGATATGGAACCTAAAAGTCTTCACCAGGAGGGGCCTGAATCGACAAAACGTAACGTAAAACGGTAGGTATTTTTTTTATTTCGGTGAATTTCGTTTGGAGAAATGTATGTTTAAGGCGCAGGCCCACAAACATTCTCGACGATTTTGGCACAGAATAAATAAATAGTTACTATAGTTACTTTACCATGCACGCCATCTGTTCGATTCGTCTTGAATCAAGTAGGCAGCGCGCTGACTACGTTAACATGACGTCACAGACAGATTGTCTTAGCTTCTAAAGAAGTATTGCTAAATTTTACTCAAATAAAAACTACGTTACAGCTGTCTTATTCGTATCTGGTTATGCAACATACGCGAGAGTGAGTGGAACAAAAAAAAACCGCAATGTCTGTCACATACGACAAAATTGGTATCCGTCCATTTAACAAACTTTTTTTTATAAACTGGCATGTGATAACCAACGTTTGACAAACCCATGAAATGATAATAAAAAAAAAACGAGTTTAGTCCTACTAACATTGTAAACGCAAAAGTTTGTGAGTATGTATGGATGTTTGTTACTCTTTCACGCACAAACAGCTGAACCTTTTGGAATGAAATTTGGTATGTAATTAGCTTAGACCACATAGACACATGGACTACATTTTATCTCGGCTAACGCGGGTAAACACTGCGGGGCGCAGCTAGTGTTATTAATAAACCGAGTTTAAGTTATGCTATTTGAAAAATAAATATTTTTCAAAAGAATTTCTTCTTCTTCGTTTTGGCGTCGCATTGTTGTGCATTTGCCAGTGTTAAGTTTTAATTTTTTTTTTTAAATATTTGGTCAAAATAGTCAGTCGTAGTCACGTCATAGTCCAACAAAGTCGCGGTCAAGTCCAAGTCATATCTCAGTAAAGCAGTGGAGACTTTACTGGAGGCGTCTATAGAGTATTGGTAACAACACGGAACAACTTGATACGTCACATCATATCACTTGCCTACACTCATGCACGTAAATCAGCTCATAATCATCGAAATACCACATTTTTAGGGTTCCGTACCTCAAAAGGAAAAAACGGAACCCTTATAGGATCACTTTGTTGTCCGTCTGTCCGTCCGTCCGTCTGTCAAGACCCTTTTTCTCAGGAACGCGTGGAGGTATGAAGCTGAAATTTATATCAATTACTCAGGTCTACTGTCCCTTGAAGCTGTGAAAAAATCAAACTTCTAAGCCAACGCAATCAAAAGATACAGCCGTTTATGCCGCAAATTTTGAAACTCGCAAGTACTCGCAAGGGAATCAAAACCTAAAGGGTACTTCCAGTCGACCTAGAATCTTGAAATTTGGCATGAAGCAACGTTTTATAGCACACATAAAGGAAAAATTCCGAAAACCTTAAATTTTTAGTTACATTACAAAATATATATTTTTTAATAAATATAAACTTATTACTTTTTTTGTCGTAATGAACGAACTTTGTAAACCTTGCAGGTTTGTACGGAACCCTCGGTGCGCGAGTCCGACTCGCACTTGGCCGGTTTTTTTACTAATTATCACTGATAAAACACAAGTTTAACAAAATAATACAAAATGCGGCGACATGATTTTTCCGCGTTCCCGCCAAAACTCCAAGGATTTCTTAAAAACAAAGAGCACGTTAGGGCGCTTTACGCGCTTGTTATCGTACGGAATCACCCACCTGACCATAGCCTCTTTAATCCCGAGAGTGTTGAGGAACATGACGCGACAGACTGGCAACCTTTCTTCGCCGTACATCAGGTGGTACAGCTTTGAATCTCCTTTCCGTGATACCTGCAATACAATCTAATATCTATAGGGTTCCGTACCCAAAGGGTAAATACGGGACCCTATTACTAAGACTCCGCTGTCCGTCTGTCTCCAGGCTGTATATCATGAACCGTTATAGCTAGAAAGCTGAAATTTTCACAGAAGATGTATTTCTGTTGCGGCTATAACAACAAATACTCAAAACAGAATAAAATTAATAATTAAGGGAGGCTCCCATACAACAAACCTGAATTTTTTGGCGTTTTTCACTCTATATTAATAATGGTAACGATGCTTGAAATTTTCACAGAATATTTAGTGGTTTATTCACTTTAATAATAAACAATAAAAATTAAAATAAAATAAATATTTAAGGGGGGCTCCCATACAGTATGTAACCCTCCGTGCGCGAGTCCGACTCGTACTTGGACGATTATTGATAAATCAACAATATTGTACATGGATGTCACATCGATTCGTGCAAACAATTCTGCACACGGTGGAAGTAGGTGCTGCTACTTTTTTTTTTAAAATAATTATTAGTTGACGCACTTGATGCTTTCGATAAGTATCTTATACCTTTTTTGGGTAGACAGATTCAGATTCAGATAAACTTTATTGTAAGCTGTGTCACATAAAATATCTTAATAAGAAGAATATCAAAACGTCTCAACAGCTAAGTCCTTGATGAACATACAATAATAGTAATCTATTATATAAAAGGCTTCGCTGAGTGACTGACTGACAGACAGCCTACAGCCCAAACCGCTAAAGATACGAACATGAAATTTGGAGCAAAGATACATTGGACTACGTAATGGAGCACTAAGAACGGAATTTTGAAAAATCGACCTCTAAAGGGGTAAAACGGGCCCTTTTCGTTTGTATGTAACTTTTTATTCCCTTTACCGATTGACTTGAAACTTTGTATACATGCTACTCAAACAAAATAAAAGTTACGTTTGTTCCTGTTTTTCCGAATATTCCTTATCTAAGGGGTCAAATTGGGTCCCAAAGTTGGTGAAAAAAGCGTCTATTACATCCAACGAGCTGAACGGTTATGGATGAAATCTGGTATGGAGGAAGCACACAACATGTTTCAACACATGAACTATTATTATCCCGGAAATTCTATGGGGATCCTTAGGGATAGCCAAAATTAATCAGTTTCGGCTGCCGCCCAAACCGCTAAAGATATAAACTTGAAATATGGAATATAGGTACATTGTATGACGTAATGGAGCACTAAAGACGAAAACTTTGAACTTTTGACCTTTGACGGGGTAAAACGGGCTCTTTTCGTTTGTAAGTATATTTTGTATTCCTGTACCGATTGACTTAAAACTTTGTTAATATGCTACTCAGACAAAATGAAAAATACGTTTGTTCCTGTTTTTCTGAATTTTCTTTATCTAAGAGGTCAAATAAGGTCCCAAAGTTGGTGAAAAAAACATAAATTACATCCAACGAGCGGAACGGTTATGAATGAAATCTGGTATGTAGGAAGCACATAACATGTTTCAATACAGTAACTATTTTTATCCCGGAAAATCTATAGGGTCTCTTAGGGATAGCCAAAATTATCAGATAAAGCTAAGATAAAACGGGTAAATGAATTCTAACAAAATTTGGTACGATGCTAGACAATAACACAAATTACCACTTGGGGTACCTACTGCTATCCAGGAAAATTTCAGTGGGTCACGATAACAATTTCTTAAAAAAAATGCTAAAAATCTATTCGTAAATCGATGCAATATTGTTTAAAAATAGCCCACCCTTTTAACTAATAGATGACCATATTGACGTTTTGGGAAAAGTCCCGGATTCCTTGTCGAAATCTAGACCAAACGTCCTATAAAAGCATGAAAAATAACTTGAACGCATTTTTTTAGTAATATAGTGAAGTATCTAGAATAAAATTTAGATATTGACTCATCCGTCAATGGGGCAAACTGGGCCCCTAATAGTTTACGAAAGATTTTATTTTGTGAGCCAATAGATTTGAACTTAGGGTACATACGGATAAATAAACTTACTTTACTATGGGTTCTACCTGAAAAAGCGAAAATTACCTATTCTTTACATTTTGCCGCGGGTCGATGAACTTTTTATGTTGAACAGCAGATTTTATTTACGTGATTTCGGGGTTGGTACCATAGTAAAAGTAAGTCAAATGATGAGTAAAATAGAATCCTAGAACATGCCTGTCGTCTAGACATAGGTACAATATGTATTTCTCAAATAAAATATACCTACTTGTGTGCTACTTTTTCATCTGTACAGGGTCAGAGAATGCCTGAAAGTCCTACAAGTGTCTCGGCCACTTTTGACTGGGTGAACGGTTTTGGGCAAG
The DNA here is from genome assembly GCA_964007245.1 of Hypomecis atomaria. Taxonomy (NCBI): domain Eukaryota; kingdom Metazoa; phylum Arthropoda; class Insecta; order Lepidoptera; family Geometridae; genus Hypomecis; species Hypomecis atomaria. Next base: position 5,550,315 of record OZ023307.1, on the reverse strand, counting down.
ATTGTCATTGAGTTCAGGATAATCAAAATTAAATTTCTAATAATTTAATGAAACATGTTGAATACCTGTACTGAGCTTTTTTAATAGTCCACTACTGAACGTAGGCCTACCCACGAAGGGTGAATGAGCCATTTCCATCACGCTGGCCGAGCGCGGGTTGCTGAATTCATGTACATCGATTTTTCTCTATGGACGTGCCTTTGCAGGTTGCTTCAATGTTTTCCATCAATAAAAAGCCATTAGTGTAAATTTCGTACATAAGTTTCAAAGCTCAGTGGTCAGACCAGGATTAGGACCTTACGATTGTGATGTGGACCATGACATGCGAATGGAGTTGGATATAATTTGGTATGCGAGTGGGAAACTACATGGTTCATGAGTGAGCAATGTACCGAAAAATATTCTTTTTACCACATAAAGAATGAGTAGGTATTTTAACATATAACTTTATTAAGTATTTATCTTCTGACAAGTTATAAGGCAACGCGGGCCAAACCGTAGGCTATTAAAGTCAAAGAACATATTTACTGTTGAACTGTGTTACATTGAGATCTTAATACTAAGAACAAAAATATTGAATTAACCGTTAAATCCAATGCGGCCATAAAATAATTATTTGAACATAAATAAATCATACAATTATTATTTAATTAATTTCAAATATTTTGCAAATCAATTTCATCTAAAAATTGTCGTAGGTACTGCGTAATAAGCTTTAGACACGAGCGAATTTAAGCAAATACTGAGACAAAGCAGGCTAATCTTATCTTTGCAAGTAATACGAAAACCCGAGCTAAACCATGAGCTTTTAAGCAAGAAAGTACTAAAACAACGCGGGTCAAACTGTGGGGAAATACCATTTAAAGTAAGTACTCATTATCATTTTGAGAAAATACTAAAACAACGCGGGCCAGACTATTATCATGGGCTATTATCATTGCAAGTAATACGACAACGCAAGCCAAACGGCAGGCTATTATAATTTGGGATAATATAAATTGCATATCAAATAAATAATCGCCTATCAATACATACTCATCATTTATATTCTTTTTTACATCAAATAACTTACTTCACTACAAATAAACTAAATGTTTAACAAAACTCAAACTGCAGATAATTCGTAATTTTACATCAATATGACATTACTTTTTTCCTCATAATGTAATACAGTTAAATTTATTTTTGTACAAAAATACTACATACATAGCATAAATACTGACTGCACAGCAAATTTTTCATATTTCATAGCAAAATAACTATCCCTGTCGCATAATCCCTAAGTTGACCCTCGCTTCCTAGGGAATGCTCTGTTATCAGGGGTCTAGATCAATGGATGGTTTCTTTAGGGTAAATTAGTGAAGAAATTAGATTAGGTGTGATACAAAAAATAGGTTAGGTTATGTTAGAACATGACAAAACAACGCACGAGCCGAGCGAGCGAAGCGAGCGTGCCGCGGCAGCGGCCGGCGAAGTGCCAGAAGCGAATCGCCTTTATAGATTAGGTGTGAAACAAAAAATAGGTTAGGTTAGGTTAGTTTAGGTTAGGTTAGGTTAGTTTAGGTTAAATATTAAGACGACTGTGATTAATAAAATGCTGTTTTATTTAGAAAAACTGCTGTAAATAATATAAAAATAGAAGCTATATTTAAAAGAAAAAGAGTTAACAGGTATAATGTGCATTAAGATTATTAGCTGTGCATTGATGAAAAAGCTTTTGCTTTAGGAAAAATCGCTGTACGCTGCGAAAATAAATTGTAGTGTGTTTAGTGATATTTTGAGTTGAATATTATGCTGTGCAATCAGTAATTTTGATGGGAATTTGGAATCTTATTGCATAGAATAAGGATATTTTTTGATTTGCGTTTAAATTCTACCCTTATAATTTTAAGCAAGTACTACGACAACGCGGGCCAAGCTACGTGCTATAAATTACCATTATAAGCAAGTACTGAAAATGTGCAGGCCAAACCACGACCTGTTATTATTCTAGCCAAATACTGGGATAATTTAGGCCAAACCGTAGACATTATCCCTTCAAGTAATACGTTATACGATAATGCGGACGAAACCACAAACTATTATTATTTTAAGCAAGTGCCAAGACGACGTGGGCCAAACTGTGGTTTATTATCATTTTAAGCAATTACTAAAACAACGCGGGCCAGCCCGTGGGCTATTATCATTACAAATAATACGACAACACAGGCCAAACGGTAAGCTATTATAATTTTAAGCAAGTATTAAGACAACGCGGGCTAAGCTGCGTAATTTATATACCATCTTAAGCAAGTACTAAGAATACGCAGGCCAAACCGTAACCTATTATCATCATCATCCTGCCCTTAGATTTACTTGATGACAATAAATATTATCTTATCTTATCCCACTAGGTGGGGTCGGCACAGCACGTTTCTTTTCGCCACTTCACTCTATCATACGCCATCTCATCATCAACTCATTTCTCTCGCATATTATCTTGCACACAATTCATCCACACTTTTTTTGGTCGTCACCTCCTATTTCTGCCGCTTACCATCATATTTAGGGTTCTTTTCGTGACATTACTCTCTTCCCGTCTCATGCCCTTACCAAGATAGCCTGCCACTCTTTAATTTCTCAGTCACTGGCGCTACTTTCAGACTTCTTCTAACATACTCATTTTTAATCTTATCCATTCTTGTCTCTCCGCACATCCATCTCAGCATTCGTATCTCCGCTGCATGCAATTTCCTTTCATTCTCCCTATGGTGGCCGAACACTCTGACCCATACAATACGTTTTTTATCCAGCCAAATACTAAGACGATTCAGGCCAAACCGTAGGCATTATCCTTGCAAGTAATACGTTATACGACAATGCTGGGCTACACAAGCTATTATTATTTTAAGCAAGTGCCAAGACAACGCGGGCCAAACTGTGGGTTTTTATTATTTTGAGCAATTACTACAACAACGCGAGCCAGACCGTGGGCCATTATCATTGCAAGTAATATGACAACGCAGGCCATCAGACAGCCTTTTTTAATTTTAAGCAAGTACCAATACAACGCGGGTCTAACCGCGGGCTATTTTCATTTTAAGCAAGTACCTATGTACTAAGACCACGCGGGCGAAGCCGCGGGTTTTAAGCTAGTAGAATTATAAATATTAATTAAAATAATGTCTAATTATATAAAATGTCAAATAAAATGGGAATCAATTAAATACAAATCATACATTTTGTCGTCCAAAAACTCCCGTATACTATAATAAGCTTTTGTAACTAGCAAATTGAATAGCTTGCTCTTAAATACAGCCACACTAACTGACTCCAGTATTTCCGTTGGTAAATGATTGTAAATTTCCGGACCCATGCCATAAATGCTCTTACCGAAACATGCAGTTGTATGCATCTGTCTACTTATTTTATTTTTGTGTCTTGTAAATAAACTCCATCCATCCATCAGCCGTAAGACGTCCACTGCTGGACATAGGCCTCCCCAATGGATTTCCAATAAGGCCGGTTGGAAGCGGCCTGCATCCAGCGCGTTCCTGCGATCTTTATTATATCGTAAGTCCACCTAGTCGGTGGACGTCCTACGCTGCGCTTGCTGGTCCGTGGTCTCCATTCGAGAACTTTACTGCCCCATCGGCCATCCGTTCTCCGAACTATGTGCCCTGCCCATTGCCACTTTAATTTGCTAATCCGCTGGGCTATGTCGGTAACTTTGGTTCGTCTGCGGATCTCCTCATTTCTGATTCGATCTCGCAGAGAGACGCCGAGCATAGCCCTCTCCATAGCACGTTGGGCTATCCTGAGCTTATTCATAAGGCCCACAGTAAAAGACCACGTTTCAGTTCCATATGTCATCACGTAAATAAACTCACCTCCCCTTTATGCTTGAGCCTTCTCCGTTTGACGGGCACGGAGTCGACCAAGGCCCGCACGTAGCCGCGCTTGCCTTTCCAGTCTAGATCGTTCCAGAAGTAACTGAACAGCTCTTCGCGCTTCGGCTGCTCAAACCTTGGGCATTTCTTCGATGTACCTTTGTAAAATAAAGATAAAGATTAATGATTCTTTTTATTTGCTAAACATGTGTACATTTTAAGGTCTTATTTAAGAAAGAAAGAAAGAAAATCATTTATTGACATAATATTACATTTACACTTTCTCATATGAGGAAAAGGAGTATAAATGGTTCTATTATGGACTCGTTATTACTTACAGTAGTTCTATTGTTTTTCTAATCTACCTACATTACAAAAAAATAAAGTGTTATGTATATAAAATATTATTTGCATGTCATGGAAATTGAAATGTTAAATGTCGGCGGTTGCCAAACATTCGCAACATGCTATGCCTACGTACATAAATCCTATAGATTTAAACGAGTCAGCTGTAAAAGGGCATTGTCAAAAATATAACCAAAATTTAAATAATAGTAATACAATTGAATTATGTCATAATTAGTTAATATTAAAATAGAACTATACATTATACATTTAAAAAAAGTAAAAAGGCCTTGTCAAAAAAAATTATAATAAAAGTACAATTTAATGCATTGTTATTTTTTTTCTTTTCTATCATTATTATTTAAAAATAATTAATTTTAAAATAATAACAATAATAATTTAGGCAAGTTATCTCAACATGTTTCTACCCTACGAGAGGGTGTGCAAGAGTGAGAGGCGAGTTGCTCAAAAGAAAGGAATGAAAAGAAGAAAAAATATTTTTCGCAAAAAATTGTTTAGGACACAAATTGGCGGAAATGAAGTTAGCTACAAGCTACGCAATATCCAATCAACGCGCGGCTTTGTGTGAGCTTCAGTCGGGATTGGATATTGCGCAGCTTGCAGCTAACTTCATTTCCGCCAACTTGTGTGACGCTGCCTATGTAACCGACTTCAACCATGTACAGAAGGATCGAAGTACAGTGGAGTCATTTTAATAGGCCACATTTGACAGTTCATGTATGCAAAGAAAAATATACCTTACACTAAAGGAATAAAACTCCAAGCCGTCTTCGAGAACAATTATCGGTCGTCGTCAATATTGTTTTCATGAGTTTTATTCCTTTAGTGTAAGGTATATTTTTCTTTGCATACATGAAATGTCAAAAGTGACCTATTATCTTGTCCCTACTATAGAAATTTTAACACTTTTGTTAAATTATCAAAAATGCCTCAGCCGATTTCGATACAATTTAAACGGGACCACATGTGAAGAATGATCTATCAAACAAAATAATCGGCCAAGTGCGAGGCGGACTCGGGCACGAACGGTTCCTTACCGTATGGAAGTGCCCCCCTTAATACATTTTATTTTAAATTAATTATATATTTTTAGGGTTCCGTACCCAAAGGGAAAAACGGGACCCTATTACTAAGACTTCGATGTCCGTCTGTCCGTCTGTCACCGGGCTGTATCTCATGATCCATGATAGCTAGGCAGTTGAAATTTTCACAGATGATGTATTTAGGTTGCTGCTATAACAAAAAATACTAAAAACAAAATAAAATAAATATTTAAGGGGGGCTCCCATACAACAAACCTGAATTTTTAGACGTTTTTCGCTCTATATTAATAATGATACCAGGTAGATGCTTGAAATTTTCACAGAATATTTAGTTTTATATTCCCTTCAATAATGAATAATAAAAATAAAATAAATATTTATGGGCTCCCATAGAGTACGGAACCCTCCGTGCGCGAGTCCGACTCGTACTTGGCCGATTATTGGCATGGATATAGTTAGAAAGACGCTAAATATTTTCTTTAGGTATGCGCGCTACGAGTATGTAACCTGTACGCCGCCAATTTCACTTACTTGTTTCTTGATGTCTAATCCAATTTCGGTTTCGCCTTCAGGCACTGAGGTGTATGGGGCGAGAATACTTTTCACAGAAAATGATTTTTTAAACCCCCGACGAAAAAGAGGGGTGTTATAAGTTTGACGTGTCTGTTTGTCTGTCTGTGTGTCTGTCTGTCTGTCTGTCTGTCTGTGGCATCATAGCGCCCGAACCACTGAACCGATTTCAGTTTAGTTTTTTTTGGATGAAAGGAGACTTAATCGAGAGTGTTCTTAGCTATGTTTTATAAAAATCGATTGAGCCGTTTAAGAGTTATGGTGGGTTAAAGTGGGGATGGAAGAACCAAAATTCTACAAATGTGCCCAAAATGGTTGTCAATTGAAAGTTTGTTGTCAAATATTTTTGTGCCGGGAATTTTTTAATTAGGTATATTATTGTGATAAACATTTCAAAAATCGACGAGCTCGCTGGATTTGAACCTGCAAACCTGACAAAGCATCTGGGCCGGATCTGGGATGCAGGTTCAAATCCTGCGAGCGCGTCAATTTTTGAAATGTTTATCACAAAAAGAACATTTTCTGTAAATCTGTAGCCTTTGACTTGAGGCACTGAGGTGTATGGGGCGAGAAGACTGTTCAGTTTTCAAAACGCTGAATTAATTGAAATAAATTGAGTTGAACAGTACCTTTGCTGCATATCTCGGAGGCGCACGGCGGGCCGAGTGCCCTGCCCGCTTTAGGCACATCTTGCACCCACTTCTTATTCGGTCCGTCTGTAGTACGGAACCCATAGTAACTCCTGCCGGACATACGCGCGACCCGCTCGCGTTTACGTTGCTCCGACTTTAGGCGGGATTCTTGCTTCTTCTGAAAGGGAAAAAATTTGATAATCGATCGAGCGACAGCGAAGATTTTCGTTTTAATACGGCGTTTTTGCTTTCGTCTGTCGAGATGTTGGTTTTCGTCTACCGGTCGCATTTTTCAACAAATCTCCACGATACTTGATAGACAGGTTCTTTATACAAGGTTATTCCTAATCAATTAGCATCCTTTTTAGGGCTTATTGTGTACATCATTCTAACAACTTTTGTTCTGAAAACTAAAAAAAAACAGCTGTTCCATACATTTTGTCGCGGGTGAACGCTATATTTCTATGGAACAAGTTTTTTTTTGAGTTTTGACAAAAGTCGCAGAACAAAAGTTGTTAGAATGATGTACACAATAAGCCCTTAAAAGGATGCAAATTGATTAGGAATTACCCTGTATTAATAGATTTTTTTGTCGTCGGTGATTTTTGATAGGGGGTGGGCGAGTGCATTACCCTAAAAAATGGGGGAGATTTGCTGTCGCGCTATTTATCAGCCGAGAATGAACCAAGTTGGTCAAGAGCGAGTCGAGATATGGCGTAAGTAGATTCAGTTAAAGATATGTGTCGCGAAAGTTACGGTTCGGAGAACTCAGTAATTCTTACTATTGTTTTTAATAAATATCCCATTAATATTATAAACACGAAAGTTTGTATTCATGGATGTTTGTTCCTCTTTCACGCAAAAACTACTTAAAGGATTGAGATGAAATTTTGCAATAGTAATGCTTATACATCAGAATAACACATAGGCTATTTATAAAGATATTGCGTGAAACGAAGTTCGCCGGATCAACTATCACTATCACTACATAGTATAAAACAAAGTCGCTTTCCGCTGTCTGTCCCCATGTATGCTTATATCTTTAAAACTACGCAACGGATTTTGATGCGGTTTTTTTGAATAGATAGAATTATTCAAGAGGAAGGTTAATATGTATAATACACCTGTGCGAAGCCGGGGCGGGTCGCTAGTCATTTATAAAATATATTAAAGATAAGTATAGAAGAGTCAAGACCGCGAATGTCAAATAACAGTCATATAATTTAGGAAAATATAATTTTGACTTTAATATATGTAATTTAATACATTTTATCTACACTAATGTTATAACATTCTACTTATGTTTCCAATACTTGACTTATAATGACTACTGTTATAGCGCAGACAACAAAACACTCAATTTAAGCAATTTCACATGATGTTATAATATCCACATCGATATCGTAAAATCTCATTATAACATCAATAAAACGCGACCAATTAACCTGGCGAGCCTTGTGTCAAAATCCTCATACAAGTTGTATAAAATTTTGAAATTAGGCTGGCTTTTGAAAACAGTTGGGTTATACGTGAAAACTTCGTCGAAACTACTAAACTTACATACACAAAACTCTTTGGTAAGATCTTGTGCCAATGAAATAAAAAAAGAACAGCGCGTGCTCGCTCCTGATTGGCCCTGCGCGCGCAGCATAGATCATTGGTTAGATTTTAATGGCGGCAAGTTCACTGTGACAATACACGTACGCGTGAATTTAATGTTTCGCAATATGTTTTTTTTTTTATTTTTATTAGTGAAGATAAAGTAGTGTATGCAACTGCATTTAACACGGGTATTAAAACACTCGTTACTATTATGAAACTCCCTGCGCTCGTTTCATAAACTCACACTCGTGTTTTAATACCCTTCATTATATGACAGTTGCATAAACTACTATAAATGAAATCGAAAATGGCTTACCTTTGAAACATTCGCAATTTCGATAACTTTGAAGTTGGCACACTAACACTTTTTTTCTTCATTTTTTTCATGTCACTATGTTTCAATTAAAATGTAAAGTTTTCTACGATTTAAGTAATCGCGACGACGATACTGCCTAAAAAAACAACGGGTTACACTCCGGGAGTGCCGGCAGAAGTGAAAATTTGCTCCCTCTGTCTTAAGAATTTTCGATCAGAGTGCCGAGTGGGAGTTTTGCAAATCAAATCGAATTAATTTTACGTCGCGTCACAGCCCGGACACTCCGCGATTTTTCATACAAAATCTGCTGTCTTACGCACACTAACACAGTACTTACTCACAGACAACACACATACGCACGGTCGCTACACGTGCATTTGTGTGCGGAACGTCTATGGCTGTCAGCGATCACAACAACGTGACGACATGGCGCGTGAGTGAGGCAGTTGCGTACTCAATTTGCAAAAATGAATACAAATATAGTGCTTAAAAAAGTATAACAATTACTTAATTTGGAAGCATTTTAAAGAAAAGTAAGCGATCTACTTCATTTTAAAGAAAATATCAAGAGGAAGTTACCAAATAATGTAAAATAAGTTCCTATTATTTATCCTTAGGGAAACATTAAAATTTCTTGTTTTGTTACGTATCATTGATATTCAACCATACACAGTACAAGTGTTCCCTATTGTCACAGTCTAGGTAGTTTTTATTAGAAAATCCACCGACCAGTGCAGCCCGCGCGCAGAGTGCACGATGCGGTACGTAGACGCGGGGTGGAAGTGAGGAAGACTCAAACGGGTGGGGGGTAACGAGTGGCCGTTCTATACGTAGTATTATTATATATTCTTTGGTCGCGTTGACCGAGCGCGCCGAGCACACACGCGAGCACATTGACACACACGCTTGAGTTAGCCAATCACTGACGTTGCCGCGCTTGTGTTCGATCGGCTTGGCGCTCGTTACATTACCGTAAATAAAACTCACACTGACCTATTCAGTTTTCCGTACGTGACACAAGATGGCGCTGTGCCATTTCCATAGAAATCATATCAAAGAGCAGCGGGGCAATTCTGTTAGCCGATCTCTTTACTGAAATGATAAGTTCTTGAACCTTTCTCGTTTTTCTGACAGTTCCGACAGCTCAAAACTGTCAGAATAAAAAATCGGCCAAGTACGAGTCGGACTCGCGCACGGAGGGTTCCGTACTGTATGGGAGCCCCCGTTAAATACATATTTTATTTTAATTTTATTATTTATTATTGAAGGGAATATAAAACTAAATATTCTGTGAAAATATCAAGCATCTACCTGGTACAATTATTAATGTAGAGCGAAAAACGTCTAAAAATTCAGGTTTGTTGTATGGGAGCCCCCTTAAATATTTATTCTATTTTGTTTTTAGTTGTTATAGCGGCAACCAAAATACATCATCTGTGAAAATTTCAGCTGCCTAGCTATCATGGTTCATGAGATACAGCCCGGTGACAGACAGACGGACATCGAAGTCTTACTAATAGGGTCCCGTTTTTCCTTTTGGGTACGGAACCCTAAAAAAGAGACAGGTTCAAGAAGACCCCCCAGGTTTCGAACATTGTTCACTCGGCCCTCAGGTCCGCTTGTAGCTAACATAACAGCCGGCAAGTCGTATGATACGACTTAAAGTAGTATTTTATTACCTTTTCCTTGGCCTGCGCTTGGCAGAAGGCCTCGTAGTCGACGAGGCGCGTTATAGTCGGGGAGGCCGAGCACGCGGCGCACGACGGATTTCTCGGACGGAGTTTCACTGTGTACATAATCAATTATTACTTAACTACAAATTAATAAATAAATAATAATAGAAAAATTAATAATTAATAATAATAGTCATTCAGAGTATACAAATTATAGACCAATTGCAATATTAAATAGCATAAATAAAATAACAGAAAAAGTAATAGTTAACCAAGTCTCAAATTTCTTAGAAAAAAATAATTTACTAAATGAAAAACAATATGGGTTCAGAAAAAATAGAAGTACTGTAACGGCACTACAACGATTTACAGATGATGTAAATACTTATTTAAATGAAAGAAAACAAGTAGTTGCCATATTTATTGATTTTAAAAAAGCATTTGATACTTTGGAGCACGGTGGTCTGTTGCGAGCTATGTCAGAATGTGGTATTAGAGGCTATGTAAATACGTGGTTTAGCGAATATCTAAATGATAGGCATATAGAAGTGGTAATAGATAAGAAAAAAAGTGTAAAGGGTAAGATAAAATATGGTGTGCCGACTGGCTCGGTATACGGGCCAGTTGGGTATATTATGCATGTAAACAGTATGACAAATGTAATAACTCTGTAACTGTAAAAGCTATATGTATGCAGACGACATGTGTTTATTGTATGGTGACCGAGATGCACAAGAAATAGAAAGGAAAGTTCAGGAAGACTTTGATAATATTGTGAAATGGGCACACGATAACGGAATTTTAATTAATATAAATAAAACAAAGTTAATTCGTATCTTTTCGCCGTATAATAAAAACAAAGAATCTACAGTACGCACTACAGGTCATACGTACAACTGTTTTCACGATAATGGATATAAATGTGACTGTATGAGCTTACAAGAAACCACCCAGATTAAATATTTAGGCCTTACAATTGATAATAACTTCTCATGGAAATTCCATATTAATAGTATTTGTACAAATTTTAGAATAATATTAGGAAAGTTTTATCATTTAGCTAATATCTTAAATCGTGGCACATTATACAATGTAGTATATCATGCGCTGGTCGATGCTATTATCAGTTATGGACTTAGCTGCTATGGACTTACGTTTCCAACATACTTACAACCAATCCAAAATTTACAAATTAGAATTATGAAAAGATTAGTTTGCAAAAGAACAAAGAAATCATTGAATAAGGAATATAATAAATTATTCAAAATTTGTAAAATCCTACCAGTCAAAAAGAAAGTCGATTTTCTATTATTATTACAACAATTTCAAAATAACACATTTAAACCGGTTAGAATATTTCAGAAAAGAACCCGTAAAGCTGCTAAGTCCCAACTGGAATTGCAATACAAATATAAAATTATTATGGTAAGCGTACTAGACAGTGGATTATACCTAGATTATGCAATAACTTACCGGAAAATTTCGAGAATTCATTTCAAACTAAATTTAGCTTTAAAAAAATGTTAAAGAAACTTATTTTAGATAATTTAAACGATGAAGATTAACACATTAGAAAGCAAACATTTGTATCAAATTATAGATTATAAAAACAAAATGTGTTAATCGTTAATTGATACTTTATTTTATTTTATATTTAAAATAAAATAATTGATACTGACATTACATTGTCCACATGTACCCATAATAATAACACGAGAATGTATATCTGCTTGTACATAGTTACTAAGTACCTAATGTGAGAGCTATCCTGCCTACAAACCGCTTCGCTGTTTGGCAGTACTTTTTAATTGTACCTATGTATGTTATATCAAGGATAAATAAATTAAAAAAAAAAAAAAAAAAAAAATTAAGGGACATGTTACACACGGCCTCTGACCCCAAACTAAGCAAAGCTTGTGATATGGCTGCCAGGGACAGATATATTCCCCCCCGAGTGGGTTCCCGCCTTGTCGTGGCGGGGGGGCTTAGTAGCCAGGTCTCGCCAGCCTGGTGAACGAAGAGGAACCCGAGGTGGGGCCGGCCTCTCCGGGTCTTGGGCCCAGACAAGCCCGTGCGGAGGCTGGCCAGTAGGTCGCAAGTCGACTGAGGTGGACTGCGGTGTCGCGCTCGTCGCGATACCGCGGCCGAGCCCATCGAGGCGGGGGCGGCGACGGGATGGACGGGCGGCGAGTGTGCCGCTGTCTATCCGTCCTGCCAGCGGCCCTAACGGGTGCCGCCAACGTGTTGGCGGAGGCGGTGGGGCTGCAGGGGAAGAGGAGTGTCGGTATCGCTATCCTCTGCAGCCGTAGTGGCAGGCGCGGGGCCACTTTAATTGACCCGTTGCATCGGGACCAGGGCTGTCGGACACGGGCGCTGTCTGACGCTCAGTGCTGGTTGGTCCCAGGTGGTGGATGACGATGTGTCTGGTGTTCGGCACATCGTTATTCTGGCGGGAGCCGAAGCTCCGTGGTGGGGCCCGAGTTGGGCCAGCGCTGTCGGGTGCCACCGAGCAATGGCAGTGGGCAGGGCACGTAGCACGGAGGACTGATGATCGATGGGGTTAGAAAGTTCTCAGATGGAGATCGCGTACCGGCAAGCGCAGCGTAGGACGCACAACCAAAATATGGACGGATGACATCGTCAAGACCGTAGGGTCGCGCTGGACGCAAGCCGCTTCCAAGCGCCCTTATTGGAAATCTGTTGGGGAGGCCTATGTGCAGCAGTGGACATCCATCAATTATTAATGTTGACTGCCTCAGTGGCCCAGTGGTTAGTGACACTGACTCCTGGATCAAAGAGACGCGGGTTCGATGATTGAGGTGTCTCTGTCTAGGTTTTAAGTATCATTAACTTAGTGTCTATAAAAATATATATATTTAATAATCGGCCAAGTACGAGTCGGACTCGCGCACGGCGGGTTCCGTACTGTATGGGAGCCCCCCTTAAATATTTATTTTATTTTAATTTTATCATTTATTATTGCAGTGAATGTACAACTTAATATTCTGTGAAATTTTTTAACATCTACCTGTTACCATTATTAAAGTAGACTCATATGGCTGTTACCATTATTAAAGTAGAGCGAAAAACGGCTAAAAATATCAGGTTTGTTGTATGGGAGCCTCCCTTAATTATTTATTTTATTCTGTTTTTAGTATGTGTTGTTATAGCGGAAACAAAAATATATCATCTGTGAAAGTTTCAGCTTTCTAGCTATAGCGGTTTATAAGATACAGCCTGGAGACAGACGGACAGACAGACAGACGGACAGCGGAGTCTTAGTAATAGGATCCCGTTTTTACCCTTGGGGTACGGAACCCTAAAAATTTTTTTGTATGATAACTTTATTTCACATAAATTTACAAAAATGATTTTTTAAATATTTGGACCCTACACTAGGTCTCGTAAGAGCCTGTATAGCAGGGTACAATTATTCAATGCGTAGTATATCAGTCTCTGGCAGCCATATCACAAGCTTTGCTTAATTTGGTGTCAGAGACCATTTGTGTAAGATGCCCCCTTACATTTATTTATTATTTATTAGGCGACTTAAAAACTTTGACAGCAGGGCCAGCCACCCGGCCTGCTCGAGCTCACTTACGGTAATATCTTACCAGTTCTGAATGTCATGTCGTCTCCGTCGAATAGCAATAAACGCTCAACCAATAGCTGCTCGTGAGTTTGTCCCACGATGTACTTGATGGCTTCCAATGCTTGCAAGGCGCCTGCAACAAACCAAATATTTTTTTTAGTAAAATAATAAAAAAAACCGGCCAAGTGCGAGTCGGACTCGCGCACCGAGGGTTCCGTACAAACCTGCAAGGTTTACAAAGTTCGTTCATTACGACAAAAAAAGTAATAAGTTTATATTTATTAAAAAATATATATTTTGTAATGTAACTAAAAATTTAAGGTTTTCGGAATTTTTCCTTTATGTGTGCTATAAAACGTTGCTTCATGCCAAATTTCAAGATTCTAGGTCGACTGGAAGTACCCTTTAGGTTTTGATTCCCTTGCGAGTACTTGCGAGTTTCAAAATATGCAGCTTAAATTGCTGTTTCTTTTGATTGCGTTGACATAGAAGTTTGATTTTGTTACAGCTTAAAGGTATTATAGACCTGAGTATTTGGTATGAATTTCAATTTAATACCTCTACGCGTTTATGAGGAAATGGGTAGTAAGGTTAAAATTATTAAAAAAATATATATTATGTGATGTAACTAAAAATTTATGGTTTTCGTAATTTTTCCTTTATCTATGCTATAAGACGTTGCTTCGTACCAAATTTCAAGATTCTGAGTTCACGGGAAGCACCCTGTAGGTTTTGATTCCCTTGCAAGTGTCGAAAATTTGCGGCATAAACGGCTGTATCTTTTGATTGCGTTGGCTTAGAAGTTTGATTTTTTCACAGCTTCAAGGGACAGTAGACCTGAGTAATTGATATAAATTTCAGCTTCATACCTCCACGCGTTCCTGAGAAAAAGGGTCTTGACAGACGGACAGACGGACAACAAAGTGATCCTATAAGGGTTCCGTTTTTTCCTTTTGAGGTACGGAACCCTAAAAATGTCAAATGTCTATTAAATAACCATGCATACAGATAATTATTTTTCGCAAAAAATAGCAAAACCGCCTTCCATCGTGTACAAAATTCGAATATTTCGCTAAAGTTGTTTCCATTATTGTTGATTTTTCAAAAACGGCTCAGCCTGATTTCTTTAAAATTTAAATGGGACCACCTCGTTAATATACCGTTTCGTACTAAAAAAGAATTTTTCGATTCGGTTCACAATTGGCGGAATTATCGGTGAATATATATACACACAAAAAAATACATACAGACGAACATAACCTCCTCCTTTTTGGAAGTCGGTTAAAATTACTTTGTTATTAAATAAAAATCCCGAATGGCTATTAAATTAACATACTAACAGAAAAGTATAGGTACTAGATAAGACCTGCTATGTTAACTTCTATTCAAAGGCTGGTACGGTAGTAGATATACCTTTTAAATCTTCATAAGTCAGCATATCTAGCCCCCAGGAAAAGGCTCATATGACAAACTATTCATCAATAAGGTCAAATCGCAGGTAACCCATCAAAATGTTGATACGGCAGACTATTAATCTAAAGGGTCATATGGGAGCCTACTCATCAAAAGTGTCATATGGCAGCCTACTCATCAAAAGGCTCATATGGCAGCCTACTCATCAAAAGGCTCATATGGCAGCCTACTCATCAAAAGGGTCATATGGCAGCCTACTCATCAAAAGGCTCATATGGCAGCCTACTCATCAAAAGGGTCATATGGCAGCCTACTCATCAAAAGGATCATATGGCAGCCTACTCATCAAAAGGGTCATATGGAGCCTACTCATCAAAAGGTTCATATGACAGGCTGCCCATCAAAAGGGTCATATGGCAGGCTATCCATCAAAAGGCACATGTGGCAGGCTACCTACCAAAAGGCTCATATGGCAGGCTATACATCAAAAGGCTCATATGGCAGGCTATACATCAAAAGGCTCATATGGCAGGCTATCCGTTAAAAGGCTCATATGGCAGGCTATCCATCACATGGTTAATGTGGCAGTCTATCCATCAAAAGAGTCATACGATACCTATAGCCCCGGGCACGGGTCCGGCCACGCCGTTAGCAGAGCAGCTACCGACGGCGGCGGCGGGCGGCGGCGTGGGAAACACGCAGCGGTAGCACGGGCCTGTGTAACTCGCGTCCTGGAACAATATCAAACAATATAAGGTAGCGTGTTTATCAGCTTTTTACCGGATTCACTTCGGAGAGTGCGCCCAAGAGTTGCACAATCTGGTCCCACCTGCCCCTTTCTTCTATCGTACGGCTAGACAGACGCGACCAAAGCGCCACCCTTATATGGTGGACATTCCGCGCGTTAGAACCAAGCGTTTCGAATCCTCATTCCTCATACGAACAACCAGAATGTGGAACGCTTTGCCTGGGTCTGTCTTCCTGCTAAACATGGGCGTCTTCAAATCCCGAGTAAATAGGTACGAGTATCTTCTAGGTAAGCGTGCTTCAACCTAGACCGCTTATCTGCTCAACATCAGGCAGTATGTGGTCAAACGCAAACCTATTAAGAATATCAATCGACGAATATCAACAATATCATCGATCGGAGTCATTATTGACCGAGCGAGAAGGGAGCAAACCGTCTCTGGTTATGGTTGGCAACATTTTCATCATCAGAAAAGTTACTATGAGTTTATACGGAAAAGTACACTACAGTAGATTTGGTTTCGTACATTCTTGAATAGCGTATAACGAAATGTGTGAAGCAACAAGAAAACGTTAAGAGCGTATCGTGCGTAGACGCGCTCCGCGAACAAAGTGAGACGGCGAGGGGACGAGGGGAGCACGTCATCGTATGATAAATTAAACATATTTTAAATAATAACACTTAAAAAACTCGTAAGAAGAGAGAGAGAAGAAATAAGATTTTCGTTCAAAAGTCGAAACAGAAGTGACTTTTTTTTTCGATCGAGCGAATTTATTCCTTCAAAGAGTTATTTTTATGATAAACATTTCAAAAATTCGTCGCGGAAGCAGAAATCTCACCTTGCGTCTTCGGATCACTAGCCCGACGCTCTGACCACTGAGCTAACCCGCTATACTGACCCCGCGCCGAATTTTGTGAAGTGTTTATCATTTTAACCAACTTATAGCGTTGGCGGTTAGCGTTGGTTGGCGTTGAATTTTTGAAATGTTTTGAAATCATAAAAATAACTCTTTGAGATAAACCTAGTGTGGGATGAACTATAAAATTAAAATCATTTAATTTATTCCTTGTACGTATAAGATATAGTTTACCAACAGAAGATATAATGCTCCCGAAAAACATATATTTTTTTTCTTTTAAAAAACATTGTTAGGGTTCCGTACCCAAAGGTTACCATTACCATTATTAATATAGAGCAAAAAACGGCTAAAAATCAGATTTGTTGTATGGGAGAATTATTAATTTTATTCCGTTTTTAGTTGTTGTTATAGCGGCAACAGAAATACATCATCTGTGAAAATTTCAGCTTTCTAGCTATAACGGTTCATGAGATACAGCCTAGAGACAGACAGACAGACTGACAGACAGACAGACAGACGGACAGCGGAGTCTTAGTAATAGGGTCCCGTTTTTACCCTTTGGGTACGGAACCCTAAAAAATAGGGAGGCTGCTAGTTTTTAAATATTTTTAGTCGTCGACCGGATTCGGCTTATCTAAAGAGTAGACGGATATATAACTATGGCTGGAATGACGAAAAGTTGACTGATTTGTACTGTATTCCAATGCTGATAAGACGTACGTTATATCGGAGTTTAATAAATGAAATAAAATATACTAATAAATGATAATTAGATGACATTGAACATATTGGCCAAGTTATACAAGTCGGCGGATGTGAAGTTAGCTACAAGCTCGGACCAAATAAAAAAATCAAGAAACAATGTTGTGAACAAACAATTGAGGCCGACAAAACTACGCCTCGCCGTGTACACACACAATTACACACACATACACGTACTACGAAACTACGCCTTGGCTCGTCAGTCGAACTATGGCGGCGCAACACCGACGCACTCACCACAATATGTATAAAAAAACCGGCCTCACTTCTCTGTTCACGACGTTCTGTCTTGATTTTTTATTTGGTCTGAGACAACAAGCCGCGGAATATCTAATGCTGACTGGACGCGTAGATTGGGTTTTCTCGCAGCTTGTAGCGAAGTTAGCAAACTTCACTTTTTTTTTCCCCCTCAGGGAAAATCCTTTATGGATACCACCCCGCCGGGGGAGCAGGGTGTTTATGTGGGAGTCCCGATCGGTGTACCCACTAAAAACCCTTCTTCGGCGGCGCAGAGAGAGACCTGACAGTCGACCGAGTTGGCCTGGTCCGAGAGGTTCTCCCTTTCGCGCTCCGCCGTTTCCTTTTGCAACATAACTTGTTCGCAAAAAGAAACGGCCGCCTCCCACGATCTCTCACAACCAAGCATTGACTGAATCAGTGCTGGAAGACAAACATACAAACTTCACATCCGCCAACTTGTATGATTGACCTACAACAGTTCCGCTTCCAACGGGTCTTATTTGAGATTTATAAAGGAGACTTATATCCAGCAGTGGCCGTCCTATAGCTGATGGCCGTCCTATAGCTGATGCATAGCATTTTTTTTTTTGGAGAATTTCCCGTGTGGCAAAGGAACCACAATAGTAGGTATGAGTCCACTGAGTTTGAGTCTTTCTCTGAATGTAATTTATTAATGAACTAGCGACCCGCCCCGGCTTCGCACAGGTGTGTTATACCTATACATATAAACTTTCCTCTTGAATCACTCTATCTACTAAAAAAAACCGCTTCAAAATCCATTGCGTAGTTTTAAAGATATAAGCATACATGGGGACAGACAGCGGGAAGCGACTTTGTTTTATACCACGTAGTGATAATAACAGCTTATATACTAAATCATATCTATACATTGTGTGCTATCTATCTCACGTAAAACATCTAGATCACGAACTAACTAACCGTGTTATACCTATCGTATTCTATCGAGCTGCAACACTTACCTTCTCGTTCGGACTTTTGCTAGCTCTGTATCCATAAACAGTGAGTTGACCTTCCATTTTCAACGCACTGCCCGATATTAGCGGTATCTGTAAACAACGTGGCTTTAAAAACAATTTTAAAACAATGTAATCTATATGCGTTGAGCAAAGATATAATGATAGAATAGATATAATCTTTATACTACACCTGCTCGGAAAGTACCTTGATACTTTATCAAATTTACGGTAGAAAGTACGTCATTGCATATCGAACAAATATGCGGGGAGAAAACGCATCTGAGCGGGAGAGAAAAGTGTATGAAAATCCATTTCTTACGTGGTTTTTCTTTTTTAATTTTTGGTAAGACTATGCGCTGGTAACCTAAATATCAAAAGCCAAAAAGTTTTTACAGTGAGTTTTTATCTCCAAGTTCGCAAAATGACACTGGCCACTAGCTGTGTGTTGGATGGTATCAAACAATTTGAAAAAAGAACATGTGAAAATTGCAGACGCCATTGGCGCCATTTTCAAGTGTTACATTAAGCTTCACTAACTGCAACAATTTCAATATAAATTTCAATTAGTAAAGATTTAGTTTTTTATTTTCCTCGTAGGTGTAGTATAAAGCACTATGTATCACTCGAGAGAAAGTGCGATTCCCGATCTCGGGTTTTTTAAAGCCCTCGCCTACGGCTCGGGCTTCAAACGACACCCTCGACGGTAATCGGTCACTTTCTCCTCTCGGTGAACAATGTACTATTCCTCAAAGCCTCTGCAGTACAAACTCAAACAGAAACGGAATCTGCTAGAGCAAGTCATCGAATTTATGTATATCTCCACCGGTGTTTTGTTTTCTTTTGTGCTTTGTTTTCTCCATCGGTGACGAATTTTATATATCCTGGATATGTACCTCAGGAAAAATAGACGTTTTTTTGGTCACAACCTTGCACTAAATTTCCGATCCATTTTTTTTTTAATAAGTTTTAGGATCACTTACTGATCATAAAATCACAAAATGCTGACAGATCCAGGTGGAACTTCAAGCGCCATCTTGAAAAAACGTTTTTGGCCGATATCTCGGAAACTATGCCCTTTAGGGCAAAAGTCATCTAGATCATTATTGTAGAAAATAAAATGTCACTTCTTTTGTTTCCATTAAACTTTTTTGTGAAACTTACCGTTTACGATTTATGGCCCATTTAATGGACCGGTTTTTCAATCGTGGTATTAGTTTTTGTGTCATTATTTTTAGGGTTCCGTACCTCAAAAGGAAAAAACGGAACCCTTATAGGATCACTTTGTTGTCCGTCTGTCCGTCCGTCCGTCTGTCGAGACCCTTTTTCTCAGGAACGCGTGGAGGTATGAAGCTGAAATTTATATCAATTACTCAGGTCTACTGTCCCTTGAAGCTGTGAAAAAATCAAACTTCTAAGCCAACGCAATCAAAAGATACAGCCGTTTATGCCGCAAATTTTCGACACTTGCAAGGGAATCAAAACCTACAGGGTGCTTCCCGTGAACTCAGAATCTTGAAATTTGGTACGAAGCAACGTCTTATAGCATAGATAAAGGAAAAATTACGAAAACCATAAATTTTTAGTTACATCACATAATATATTTTTTTTTAATAATTTTAACCTTACTACCCATTTCCTCATAAACGCGTAAAGGTATTAAATTGAAATTCATACCAAATACTCAGGTTTATAATACCTTTAAGCTGTAACAAAATCAAACTTCTATGTCAACGCAATCAAAAGAAACAGCAATTTAAGCTGCATATTTTGAAACTCGCAAGTACTCGCAAGGGAATCAAAACCTAAAGGGTACTTCCAGTCGACCTAGAATCTTGAAATTTGGCATGAAGCAACGTTTTATAGCACACATAAAGGAAAAATTCCGAAAACCTTAAATTTTTAGTTACATTACAAAATATATATATTTCTTAATAAATATAAACTTATTACTTTTTTTGAAGAACTTTGAACTTAGAACTTTGTAAACCTTGCAGGTTTGTACGGAACCCTCGGTGCGCGAGTCCGACTCGCACTTGGCCGGTTTTTTTGATAATTATCCTACTAATATTATAAACGTGAAAGTTTGTAAGGATGGATAGATGGATGTATGGATGTTTGTTACTCTTTCACGCAAAAAGCACTGAACGGATTGAGATGAAACTATGCCATTATATAGCTTATACATCAGAATAACACATAAGCCATAAATTATAATGATATTGCGTAAATTTTCCATATTATAACATTAAGTGTTAAGTAAGTAGGAAAACTTCTGCCATCTGCGAGCTATTCTAGCGTGCGCTCCAATAAATGTCAAAAAGAACTGTCATATCGAACAAATGTCAAATCGAATTTTTAGTTTTTTTTTATTTTCCACCTTCTTTATTAAGGATGGTAAGGTAGGGCCTCGAAATATCATGCGGGCGAAGCCGCGGGAAAAATCTAGTTTTTGATAATTGTATGTAACTAGCGACCCGCCCCGGCTTCGCACAGGTTTATTATACATATAAACCTTCCTCTTGAATCATTAAAAAAACCGCATCAAAATCCTTTGTGTAGTTTTAAAGATATAAGCATACATGGGGACATGGGGACAGCGGAAGCGACTTTGTTTTATATGTAATACTAGCAGCGCCCCGCGGTTTTACCCGCGTTGTACCCGTTCCCGTGGGAATTTCGGGAATTTTTATACATATAAACCTTCCTCTTGAATCACTCTATCCATTAAAAAAACCGCATCAAAATCCGTTGCGTAGTTTTAAAGATTTAAGCATACAGACAAACAAACGAAAATAGCGTCTTTATTTTATACTATGTAAGGATGTTTACCTTAGCGAGTACGCAGGTATCGTTGAGCAGGTACCGAGTGGGCACGTTGTCGGTACAATCCAGCACTACATCGTACTCGCTCGCGATTTGCAGCGCGTTCGTGGAGTCCAGCTGCGTGTTGTACGCCGTCACCTTTATGTGCGAGTTTAGGCTGAAACATCAATTAATACATTCAATAAGCCCGATTACAGAGGCACCATCGTAATTATATTAGCTAAATAGCATAGATCTGTTTCTTTTTCACTTTAAGCATTCGATAGAGAGAACACTTTTTACGTTGCTATTAAATTTACGCTGGCGCCTCTGTAATCTTAATGCTTAATGGTTTAATGTCAATAAAACTAAAAGTAGGTACAAGTAGCATTTCTGAATAAATATATTGTCAAAATTTATAATAAACTAGCCTTTGCCCGCGGCTTCGCCCGCGCTTTTTTTATAACCTATGACACTCGCAAATAATGTGACTTTCAATTGGTAAAAGAATTTTCAAAATCGGTTCAGTAGTTCCAGAGATTACCCTACAACCTCACAAACTTTACCTCTTCATTATATTAAGTATAGATAATAAAATAAAATAAAAACAAAAAGCGAAGAACGCAGTACTGCAGTCTTGCTATAGTACTGGTCACTTTCTTCGTGTAAGAACTATATTGATACCGGTGGACATTGATCACATACACTTTTGTAACACGAGGAATAAGAAACAGTAAATTGAAAAAATAATTGAAACATCGACTCGATAAGAAACACACCTCCTGAGCTTGGCAGCCGCAGATTTGGCCTTGCTGCAGTACTGGTCACAGTCTCCGTGTAAGAACGGCCGGTGGACATTGATCACATACACCGATATAACACGAGAGATAAGAAACACACCTCCTGAGCTTGGCGGCCGCAGACTCGGCCTTGCTGAAGTACTGGTCACGGTCCCCGTGTGAGAACGGCCGGTGGACATTGATCACATACACCGATATAACACGAGAGATAAGAAACACACCTCCTGAGCTTGGCGGCCGCAGACTCGGCCATGCTGCTGTACTGGTCACGTACTCCGTGTAAGAACGGCCGGTGGACATTGATCACATACACCGATATAACACGAGAGATAAGAACACACCTCCTGAGCTTGGCGGCCGCAGACTCGGCCATGCTGCTGTACTGGTCACGTACTCCGTGTAAGAACGGCCGGTGGACATTGATCACATACAAATGCAAGATGTTAACAAAGCAGCAACGACTTTAGTTAATAAAATTAAGGATATAATCAAATCTAATACTAGTCATCTCAAAATATCTCATAGGAAGTTAATAAAAAAAGCCATGGATAACTCAGGGTGTCCTCCGTTGTATACGTAACCGGGATAAAATGCACCTACAATTGAAGGAAACACCAGATAATACAATTTTAAAGAAAACCTACTCACGATACAGAAACTTTTGTACGAATCTTCTGAAAAATTTAAAAATTGAACACCACAAAAATGAAATTGAGACAAACAAAAAGAATATTAAAAAGACCTGGGATGTTATTCGGAACGTTACCTACACAGGAAAACAAAAAACCAGTAATGACTCACTTCTTAAAATAAAAAATAGTTCACTGGACTCTGTAAATGAGGTCAATAGATACTTCGCTAATATTGGGAAGACACTTGCTGATAGGGTCTCTAGCAACAAAATCGATAATGTGACTTCTAAAAATGCAAGTGACTTACCGTCATCTCAATGTAATTCTATAGGTTTGTTAAATACTGATGAAGAAGAAATCTATCATCTCATAACTGGGCTAAAAAATGACTGTGCTGCCGGGGAAGATGGTATTTCAACTAAGATTATTAAACAGTCTATGACAGTCATAGTTCCTGTCCTAACACACGTTTGCAATTTAAGTCTGTCTTCAGGAGTTTTTCCTACTGTGTTCAAGACTGCGGTTATTACTCCTATTCACAAGAGTGGCAGTAGAGACCGTGTCGAAAACTATAGACCGATTTCGATTCTGCCAGTAATGTCAAAAATTTTAGAAAAAATTATGAACAGGCGACTAACATCATTCTTAGAAAAATTTAATATTCTGTCACCTAATCAATTTGGCTTCAGAACGGGTCTATCCACTGAAAACGCCGTATCTGAATTAACGAAATTTATTGCAAAGGAACTAAATAATGGTAATAAAGTCCTGGGAATTTTCCTCGATTTGGCCAAGGCCTTCGACACGGTCTCTATACCTACACTGGTGAAAAAGCTTGAGCGGATAGGAATTCGAGGTACTGCCTTACTGCTTTTTGAGAGTTACCTAAAAGGAAGAACTCAAAGAATTAGGATAGGAGAACGGCCGGTGGACATTGATCACATACACCGATATAGCACAAGACATCACTACAAAATAAAACAAAATCGCTTTCCGCTGTCTGTCCCCATGTATGCTTATATCTTTAAAACTACGCAACGGATTTTGATGCGGTTATTTTAATAGATAGAGTAAGTAGAGTTTGACTGCTTCGGTGGCTCAGTGGTTAGTGACCCTGACTTCTGGGTTAAAGAGGCGTGGGTTCGATCCCCACCCAGGGCAAACATTTGTGTGATGAACATAGGTGTTTGCTCTGTCTTGGTGTTATTTAGGTACTATCTACATAAGTATGTGTTTAAAATATGTATATGTAGTATATCAGTCTCTGGCAGCCATATCACAAGCTATGCTTAGTTTGGGGTCAGAGGCCGTGTGTAAGATGTCCCCTAATATTTATTATTATAATGATTTATTATTCAAGAGGAAGGTTTATATGTATGTCGGGGACTGAGACTAATCGTGTAAATCACCCGCAATCGTTATTTGTGGGTCATCCATTAGTATGGCTCGCTGGCGGTCTCCAGTTGTCCATCTCACCAAAATAAACACTCTGTACTACTACAACGGGTGGTTATGTTGACCTAGTATCACTTGGTAATTAATTTAACAAGAATTTTCGAAGATGAAAACGGATTTTTAAGTCAATAGGTTGGCACGGGTGCAATGCCGCCTTGCGCTCGGAATAGAATGAAGTTTGTCACCCATCTGTCATTTTATTCCGACACAAACATGCAGTGTTGCCACGTGCGACCCCATTCAGGTGATACCCACTTTAAAATCATCACTATTGCTATCAACTAAATGCAACTATGCTGTCTCGCTCCGTCATGTATAATACACCACACCTGTGCGAAGCCGGGGCGGGTCGCTTGTAAGATTATAAGAAACAAACCTCCTGAGCTTGGCGGCTGCAGACTCGGCCTTGCTGCAGTATTGGTCACGTTCTTCGTGTAAGAACTGCCGGTGGATGTTGGTCACGTCCACCGTATCGTAGTCTACTATGCCGATCTCTCCTGAGAAATAAAAAAAAATCTGTTGTCAGTGAAGTCGGTTTACGTACAAATACGTGATAACGACATAAGAAAACATTGTTGATCGACAACTTAAACAAGCCGAACGCTTAGGCCGATCGTGCCTCTCTATCACTTGCACATTCGGCTCAGGCGGAACGTAACAATGAGTCTTGCTTTTTAACCCCCGACGCAAAAGAGGGGTTTTATAAGTTTGACGTGTCTGTTTGTCTGTCTGTGTGTCTGTCTGTCTGTGGCATCATAGCGCCCGAACCACTGAACCGATTTCAGTTTAGTTTTTTTTTGGATGAAAGGAGACTTAATCGAGAGTGTTCTTAGCTATGTTTTATAAAAATCGTTTAAGAGTTATGGTGGGTTAAAGTGGGGATGGAAGAACCAAAATTCTACAAATGTGCCCAAAATGGTTTTCAATGTGTCGGGGGTTTTTTAAATTTTTAATTTATAGTAATTGTTTGTGCGTGCAGTCGGCGTTCATCGATTTATAAGACGTTATCACGTCAAAAAGAAAAGCGCTTTATAAGCTGCACACATGGTCATTTGAACTGATCCGTTAAAGCCCTCATACACATTGCGACTTGGTTAGAGCCACTGTCGTCTGTAGCAATGTTGGATCTCGAACCAGATTTACTTACCGATTTACGAACCAGATTTGGCTGTGTTCAACATCCAAGATTGCTACAGACTTCCCGACAATGTGTTGGCTGGTTTTACCAAACCTAATTTTCATTGCGAATCATTCTGCAGGCTATTGTATAGGCCGAAGCATACAAGTCGGCGGATGTGAAGTAAGCTACAGCTTACTATAAGTAAGTACTTAATGACTTGAACTGCGCGAACCCCAATAAACCCCGTGAAGCGCTTTAGTCAGGATTGGAAATTGCGCAACTTGTAGATAGGTACCTAACTTCACATCATCAAACTTGTATGATTCGCTTATACCTGCCTTTTAATAGTCTACTGCAGAACTAGGCCTACCCACGAAGGGCGATTGGGCCTCCACCACCACACTGCCTAAGTGCGGGTTTCTAGATGCACATGCGTCATCGAATTTCTTTTACAAACGTACATAATCACGATGTTTTCCTTAACCGAAAAATTGTGTGTAAATCTATAAATAGGCATGATGATTAAAAAATTAGATAGGCTATCAAAAAATAGTAAGTCAGAGTTTCTAGGCCGCCTGAAGGCCTCTGACATGGCTAAACGGTTAAAACAACCGGGGCCTACAATTTAACGTGTCATCCGAGCCACGGTAGCGCTCAGTTAGAAAATGCCACCCGCGGTCACCCATCCAAGTACTGACCGTGCGGAACGTTGCTTAATTAAAAAAGAATATTGGAAACGTATGTTTTTCTTTTGTCAATTAAACTAAAATTGATCAAGATATAGTCCGTCACAGTTCCGCGTGACGTCACAAGTGCCATACAAATGTAGGTATAGACTTCTGTAAGAGAGGTGACGTCACGACCCCCCTCCCAAACTTTGTCAAGGTTTATCTATGTCACTTGTTGTTTGATTAACAAAAGATAAAATACCATCCAAAATTTTTTGATAATCTGACTACATTATTCATTTTCATATTCATCATTATTATAATAATGTCATTGGTACGGGGCCGGGTTCGAACTCACCCCTCAGGCACATAAAGCAAGGATTCTTCCATTTCTTTCGCTATACCACAACATGACGACAGATGGCTTCAATTATCACAGTAGAAAATGGGGATTCCCCAAATCACAACTTCTAGATAACCCATAAACAAATGTCAATTGTGGGGGAATTCCGAGAAATCGTACAAGCAATGCCTGATATGTTTTCTTATGCTATGGCCACATCTGCGCCCTACGGCGAAGTTATCGTCCCTGGGGGCTCATTCATCTAATTCAAACGTAGTAATTGGTTGTTCACGATTTGAACTACTACCTGAAGCTGGGCACACACGCTGCGATGATCGCATCTATTCATCAGATCAGTCCAGCGAGGTCCTAATATAGTTGCATTGCCAGTAGGTAGTTATTGAGGAATCAAAATGACACCCCTATTTTAATCGAAAAATATTGAATTAACAAAAAAATTATTGGTGTCAAAGTTGTAGAAAATCAAATTTTAAACAACTTTTGTTCCTATAACTTCTGCTGTGAAATTGAAATAACACAAGTTATTGAAGAAATGAAATGGTACAACAAACTATTTAAAAAAAATATCGATCCTACAAAAAGTTGATGGGAATCAAAGTTATAGGAAATCAAATTTTAAACAACTTTTGTTCCCATAACTTCTGCTGAAAAATGGAAATAACACAAGTTATTGAAGAAACAAAATGGTACAACCAACTATTTAAAAAAAATATCGATCCTGCAAAAAGTTGATGGGAATCAAAGTTGTAGAAAATCAAATTTTAAATAACTTTTGTTCCCATCATCTTTTTGTACGATCGATATTTTTTTTAAATAGTTGGTTGTACCATTTCATTTCTTCAATAACTTGTGTTATTTCAATTTTTCAGCAAAGTTATCGAAACAAAAGTTGTTTAAAATTTGATTTTCTACAACTTTGATACCAATAATTTTTTTGTTAATTCAATATTTTTCGATTCAAATAGGGGTGTCATTTTGATTCCTCAATAACTACCTACTGGCAATACAACTATCTACTGGCAATAAACATCTGCGCCCTACGGCGAAGTTATCGTCACTGGAGGCTCATTCACTAATTCAAACTGTAGTAATTGGTTGTTCACGATTTGAACTACTACCTGAAGCTGGGCACACACGCTGCGATGATCGCATCTATTCATCAGATCAGTCCAGCGAGGTCCTAATATAGTTGCATTGCCAGTAGGTAGTTATTGAGGAATCAAAATGAAACCCTTATTTTAATCGAAAAATATTGATTTAACAACAAAAATATTGGCATCAAAGTTGTAGAAAATCAAATTTTAAACAACTTTTGTTCCCATAATTTCTGCTGAAAAATTGAAATAAGACAAGTTATTGAAGAAATGGAATGGTACAACCAATTTTTAAAAAAAAAATATCGATCCTACAAAAAGTTGATGGGAATCAAAGTTGTAGAAAATCAAATTTTAAACAACTTTTGTTCCCATAACTTCTGTTAAAAAACTAAAATAACACTAGTTATTGAAGAAACAAAATGGCACAACCAACTATTTAAAAAAAATATCGATGCTACAAAAAGTTGATGGGAATCAAAGTTGTTTAAAATTTGATTTTCTATAACTTTGATTCCCATCAACTTTTTGTAGGATCGATATTTTTTTTAAATAGTTGGTTGTACCATTTCATTTCTTCAATAACTTGTGTTATTTCAATTTTACAGCAGAAGTTTTAGGAACAAAAGTTGTTTAAAATTTGATTTTCTACAACATTGATGCCAATATTTTTGTTGTTAAATCAATATTTTTCGATTAAAATAAGGGTTTCATTTTGATTCCTCAATAACTACCTACTGGCAATGCAACTATATCAGGACCTCGCTGGACTGATCTGATGAATAGATGCGATCATCGCAGCGTGTGTGCCCAGCTTCAGGTAGTAGTTCAAATCGTGAACAACCAATTACTACCGTTTGAATTAGTGAATGAGCCCCCAGTGACGAAGATTCGCCGTAGGGCGATAATGTGGCCACGCCATGACAATATGGTCTATTTAATACCAACGCAGTACAAAACAAACAAATACATACAAGAACTGGTGTGTCTGACTGACTGATATAACAAAATTTGTGTTCAGATTTCAAGTGACACAAGACATTCTATTACACAGGATGTAGCTTTACAATGTGACTTATAGACCAACTGCATAATTGCGGCAATCATTATTTTTCGCATAAAATAGCAAAACCGACTTCCATCGTGTATAAAATTGGAATAGTTCGCTCAAATGTTGTAAACAATTTTTACATTATTGTTAATTATTAGGGTTTCCCTACCCAAAGGGTAAAACGGGACCCTATTACTAAGACTCCGCTGTCCGTCAGCCTGTCCGTCTGTCTGTCTCCAGGCTGTATCTAATAAATAAATAAATAAATATTACGGGACATCTTACACACGGTCTCTGACCCCAAACTAAGCAAAGCTTGTGATATGGCTGCCATAGACTGATAATGTACTACACACGTTTTAAATACATACTTATATAGATAGTACCTAAATTATCTATCAACCGAGACAGCTAGACGGCTGAAATTTTCACAGATGTATTTCTTTTGTCGCTATAACAACAAAAATACTAAAAACAGAATAAAATAAATATTTAAGGGGGCCTCCCATACCACAAACGTGATTTTTTTGCCGTTTTTTTGCTCCATATTAATAACGGCAACAGGTAGACGCTTGAAATGGGGCTAAGGGGGTTCCCATAGGGTACGGAACCCTTCTTGCGCAAGTCCGACTCGCACTTGGTTAATTATTAGAAAAACGGCTCAGCCGATTTCGATAAACTTAAATGGGACCACGAAAGTATACTCTTTCTAACTATGAACATTTTTTTTTTCGTTGAATGATGAACAACCACAAAAAAAACAACGGGTTGCACACTAGGAGTGCCGGCAGAAGTGAAAACTTGAACATTACGTCATCCGTCTGACGAGTTTTCGGTCTGGTTACGATCTGACATTTTTTACCCATCCCAAAACGTGCACAACGCCGCTAAAGAATTATCACATTAAAAAAATACATAGAACCTCCTTCTTTTTGGAAGTCGGTTGAAAAAACATTCTGTCGTATTGAGAACCTCCTTTTGTTGAAGTCGGTTAAAACTTTTGTTCGAAACTTTACTTTTTACTTGCCATGTTTTAATGAGATTTATATTTTTTACATAAATACACAGAGGCAATAACGCGGGACGCAACTAGTTATAATAATGTCAAACCAATATGGCCGTATGCTTAGAATTCAATGGTTGCTTATGATTTTATGAATAATATAACCTAATTAGCTAATGTGAGGACAGTGTTGAATAACGTGCCTTTGTTCCTTTAAAGAAGAACAATCAGTTATTGATGTAAGTATATCTATTAGTCATGTTGTTATTGATGTAAGTATATCTATTAGTCATGTTGTTACGTTACTTTGTTTTTAAAGCTTTTATCTACACTAATGTTGTAACATTCTACTTATGTTTCCAATACTTGACTTATAATGACTACTGTTATAGCGCAGACAACAAAACACTCAATTTAAGCAATTTCAAATGATGTTATAATATCCACATCGATATCTTAAAATCTCATTATAACATCGCGCGCTCGCTCCTGATTGGCCCTGCGCGCGCAGCTGCGCTCTCATTGGTTAGATTTTAATGGCGCCAAGTTCACTGTGACAATACACGTACGCGTGAATTTAATGTTTCGCAATATGTTTTATTTTTTTATTTTTTTTTTATTAGTGAAGATAAAGTAGTGTATGCAACTGCATATAACACGGGTATTAAAACACTCGTTACTATTATGAAACTCGCTGCGCTCGTTTCATAAACTCACACTCGTGTTTTAATACCCTTCATTATATGACAGTTGCATAAACTACTATTAAAAGCCCAACTGCCTAAAAAGGGTAATGTTTTTACAAGCTTTTATTTAACTTGCAATGGATGTACCTATGTGTGTATGTAAGTTCGGGTGGAATCTTGCAAGTTAAATTTGAACAACTTCCCGGTTTCCGATTGAGCTGAAATTTAGCACGCATATGTATATCGCGGGACAATGCAATGATATGGTGCCATGGATCTGATCTGATGATGGAGCTGGAAGGTGGTCATTAGAACTCCTGTACTAAACAAAATAGACCCGTCGTGTTTGGGCTCGTTTCACGTGATTCCAGGATCTCAAGAGCTTGTATTTTTAAATCGTTATATTTTTACCGACTTCCAAAAAGAAGGATGTATTATCGTTCGTGTGTATGAATATTTGGTTTTTTTTTGTGTATGTTCATCGAAATTTTCGTCAATTGTGAAACGATTTCAAAAAAAATTTTTTATAGTTCGAAAGAGTATACTTTCGAGGAGGTCCCATTTAAATTTTATCGAAATCGGCTAAGCCGTTTTTGATAAATCAACAAAAATGTACATGGATGTCACATCGATACGTGCAAATTATTCGATTTCTGTACATGGTGGAAGTCGGTGTTGGGAATTTTTGCAAAAAATAATTATTATAATAATTTATTCAATGTGATTGTATGTTTGTATTCGAGCTATGCTCAGAGCCTCTCTGCGAGATCTTATCAGGAATGAGAAGAATCGTAATTGAACTAAAGTTTCCAACATAGCCCAGCGGGTTAGAAAGTTCACATGGAAGTGGGCAAGGCACATAGTTCATAGAACGGATAGTCAATGGGAATCTGATTGATTCGGAGTAGTAATTTTATATGGGATAGCCGATTTATTTTTACGGATTCTGGGTTGGTCTCATTAGGTGAGGTAGAAAAATATGTTCATAATGATGGTCTGAATCAGCCAATTTCGGTTTAGTACACCATTCTGAATATGAGCTACCTTTACTAATACTAAAATAATAGAATCCGATAAGTAGTATGTTCGCTACCTAAAGCAGTAAACATGGTACCAACCCACACCCACGCTGGCTAGATATACTAAGCGCCACACGAATCGGCGGATGAGAAGTTAGCCGCAGACACTTCGCTGTGATTCGCTAATTATTGCGCATGTGTGCACAATGCGTAGGAAGCGCGCGGGAGGCATGAGGTTGGCGGGCGGGTGTGCCCCGGCGCGAGTCTCTCTGGCTCCCGCTAATACCTATATTTCGGCTTTTGCGCAGCGTTCTGCGCATAACTTCCCATCCGTTGATTTGTATAGCGCTTAGTATACACAGCCTCTCTTGTCCCTTCACTCCTATGTTATCTAATGTAGTAAACATGGCACCTAATAAAGTAAACATGGCACTTAATGTAGTAGACATGGCATCTATTGTAGTAAACATGGTACCAACCCACACCCGCGCCAGCTAGGTAGACGGCAGCGGGGCAGCCAAGCCCCCCGGCCCCCACCACTAACGCCCGCGCAGCGCATAGCTTCTCCTGCCCCTTCACTCCTATGTTGGACAGCAGGATTTGGCGACTGTATCTGGAACAAATGTACCAGTTCAACACCTGCACTTTTTAGGTGCTTGCTTGGATGATACGCATTCTTTTATACCATCCAAGCCACTGGAGCGGTTATACCAGTGGTTATCAACCGACTTCCAAAAATGATAAGGTTCTACGTTCTTTTTTTTTATTCTGAATAGGTTTGTTAACTGTTAATTTAAATTTAATTTATTTTAACTGTTCTTCTGTTTGTATGTTTTTTTGTACATGGTAGTCGATAATTTCGCCAATTGTGAACCTATTTAAAAAAAAACTTGTTTAGTTCGAAACACTATACTCCCGAAGTGGTCCCATTTAAATATTATCAAAATCGACTGAAGGGTCTGAAAATCAAAAATATTAAACAAATATAATACATTGATACAAGCAAACTATTCAAATTTTGTACACAATTGAAGTTCGTTATGCCATTTTAGTCGAAAAATATCTATTTTAAGCATCTGGGCGCGGATCTACCTGATGGCTCAGGTAAACGCTAGAGGGAAAAATGCACAGTTAAATCCCAGGCCTACCAATGAGTTCTTTGTGGGTTCCATTTTTAGGGTTCCATACCCAAAGGGTAAAAACGGGACCCTATTACTAAGACTCCGCTGTCTGTCTGTTTGTCTGTCTGTCTGTCACCAGTATCTTATGAACCGTTACAGCTAGAAAGCTCAAATGTTTTGCACAGATGATGTATTTCAGTTGCCACTATAACAAAAAATACTAAAAACAGAATAAAATTAGTATTTAATGGGAGCTCCCATACAACAAACCTGAATTTTTAGCTGTTTCAGCCGTTTATTGCTCAATATTAATAATAGTAACAGGTAGAAGCTTGAAATATTCACAGAATATTTAGTTGCATATTAACTTCAATAATAAATAATTGAATTAAAATAAAATAAATATTTAAGGGGGGCTCCCATACAGTATGTAACCCTTCGTGCGCGAGTCCGACTCGTACTCGGCTGATTATTTATTTATAACTGTTTAGCAATTTCAGCCTATATGGACTTACTTATTTTCTCAAAACTTAATGCGATTATTATTTACCTTTCTATCGCCCATTTTGGAAGCTTCTCGCTAATCTGAGCAGTTGTCTTCACTGTTCCGTTGTCACATTGGTATTGCTGATGAGTGTAATTATTTGTTGCTACATTGATTTGTTGACCCTGAAACATATTTAATTTCTGTACAGGCTAAATTAAATAAAACTTTAATAAAATTAAATCCCGACTGATGCTAAAGCTGCACACGGGTTTCTCGCAGATTGTAGCTAACTTCACATCTGCCGATTTGTATGGTTCGGCCTATACTAGGTACCTAATGGTAGGCGATAAAGCTTTATAATACAATACAATAGTCCATTCATGATTGAAACCCATTGTATAGAGTTTATACCCATTTTTAGGGTTCCGTACCTAAAGGGAAAAACGGGACCCTATTACTAAGCCTTCGATGTCCGTCTGTCCGTCTGTCACCGGGCTGTATCTCATGAACCATGGTAGCTGCCTAATTTTTACAGATGATGTATTTCTGTTGCCGCTTTAACAACAAATACTAAAAACAAAATAAAATAAATATTTAAGGGAGGCTCCCATACAACAAACCTGAATTTTTAGACGTTTTTCGCTCTATATTAATAATGGTAACAGGTACATGCTTGAAATTTTCACAGAAAATTAGTTTTATATTAACTTCAATAATAAATAATTAAAATAAAATAAATATTTAAGGGGGGCTCCCATTCAGTACGGAACCCTCTGTGTGCGAGTCAAACTCGTACTTGGCCGATTATTTAAAAATCCTGAAACTAGCTCAATATTGTTTTGATTATGTAGTGATATAAAACAAAGTACCTAGTTCTACTAATATTATAAACGTGAAAGTGAAATAAAGATAAATACCTCGTATTTAGGCTTTAATTAGCAAAAATTCACTCCTCATGTTAACATCCTACTGACAATCGTTAATAGAGTAGAAACCAGTACCAACTCGTAGTCACACCAGATTATCACACCAGTATGACAAACAGACACCTACACGACACGAAACTATTTAGGAACGAAGAAGGATAATCAATTAATCATCACAGAAAGTTTGTATGTACCTATGTATGTTTGTTCCTCTTTCACATCAAAACTACTGAACGGATTGAGATGAAACTTTGTAATATTAATTACACTTATACATCAGAATAACACAGGCTATAATTTACTAAGAAATTGCGTGAAACGAAGTTCGCCGCGTCAGCTAGAATAAAATAAGTATAATGAAACATACCGACATCCATTCGTTTTTGATTCGATGAAGTTCGACTTCTTTTTCTTGTAATATCCTACGCAGATCAGCGATTTCCTGCTCCAATCTATTTATCTGATCCATGTCTTAACTTTCGTAACTGTTCTGTGGTTTTACACAATGCATTAAAACTCCAAATGCACCTTCAGTGCAGTTTCAGTGTTTCGAATTTCGATCACAACAACAACAAAAACTTTGTAGGTTATGTTTTGATATCGGTTTCTCGAATAAGATTTTGTAAAGTAAGATAAAAACCTATTGAGGAAAAGTTAGGTGCAAGATTAAATTTGGCTTTGGTTTAGAATATGAGAAATGGCTTTTCGTGTTGTTTTATTTTTTAACAGATAGAATGTGCTTTAAAACGGATATTTGTAAAGTTTTGAATCACGGAAACAAACGGTTGTCAAGATATAAATTTTTAAAATTTCACTTTTTAGGTTAGAATTTTTGTTGACACGGCGTATTTTACAAAGTAAAAATGCCATAGAGCGAAATGTAAGGAGCAGGGTTCCCAACACCTAAATTCCGAATTCCCCACAGACACATGATGTTGCATTACTCCCTGAAAGTGGGACGGGGGTGCAAGATTCGCACTGACCAGCACCAGAAGGGAGAAGGAGTGCTGAGAGTAGGAGGGTACGGAACCCCCTGAGTTACAGATCCGACACAGATCATTTAGGTTCGAAATGAGTCACAGATCCGAATCGGGGCACCCCGACCCCACGTAGTCTTGTGGCTACGACTCTAGAGTGTTTTTTAAAATCGCGGGAGCCAGAAACTCAAAGGAGGTCCTGAGTGGAGCAAGCCAAGTCGAGGCCGAGTGTAGCGAAGGGAGGAGGTGGCGAGCGAAGCGAGCCGGCGACTTCCGTAGCGTAACGAAGGCCGAGGCTGGCGCAGCGACACTCAGGGACGACTGCAGAGTTTCTGGCGGGAGCCCACTCGGAAGTCTCAATGAATCACAGATCCGACACGGATCATTTAGGTTCGAAATGTGTCACAGAGCTCCTTAATCCACATAGCCTTGTTTTGTTAGAGAATTTCAATTACGCGACTTTAGGTTACTTTACGATAAGTTTTAGGCAGCTTGAAACGACTGGTAACACTGATATTACTAGGATTACCCTAGAGTAGTTTGTATGTGTACAAGTAATTTTCATTATGAACTTTATTTCAATATGAATTGGGTCGACTTTACTAAAAAATTCATATCTCCGAAAGGGGGGGGTTCCGTACCCCCCCACTCTTGGAGGGTGATGACCCCCCCTCCCCCTCCCCCCCCGCACCCCCCCTCCCCCCTAAGCCATTTCTCATATTCTAAACCATAGCCTTAAATTTATCAAATAATTAGGACTTGAGACAAATTAACAAATCAACCTATTGGAACATGTTTCATTTTCATTTCCAATTCATTTCAATATTTTCAATTTTTCTTCGAGTTGACAGTTCTTTCCTTTTTTTTTTGTTTTTTTTTTTTTTTATAATCTCACTCAATCAATAGTGATGTAAATAATAATTTCCTTTAATTTGAATCGATTTATCAAGATGAACGTTGTATGAATTGAGTGATCAAAATGTAGCAGAAAGTATGGAGACCTAATAAAGATAAAGAAATATTCTTTATTGCTCTCAACTGTGTACAATTAGATGTTACAAGCTTGCGGGCACGTGAAGGCCCAAGGAAGGAAGGAATAATGTTTTTGAAATATTGTGTTGGGCTTCTGCAAGTTGTAGTAGTAGCTGCTGATAGTTGGAATGATGTTTAGCGAAATTATTACTCCAACAATCAAAGAGCTAAGCTTCTATAGCATAATGCGGCAAATTTAAACAAAAACACTGGAATATACAAAATATTTAATGTCATAGTTTAAAAATACACAATATCTGGACTTAAGTACTTCATAATAAAATAATTTGAATTGTGAAAATTATAAATGCTCAATCTGAGTACACAAATTATACGCAACCATTAAATGACTTTAGTATTACAACAAATCTTAAAAACAACAAGTATACTATTTTTTTTTTTTCATTATGGAATTCTCTAACAGAAAAAGCCAGCTTAATGCACAGATTTACAAAGGGAAGTCTGTGGCTTAATGGCATAATTATTTCGTTAGATTGAGAAGCGTTTTTACTGGATCTCTCTACGTTGGTGAAGAGAAGTTAGAGAAGAAATAATAATACACAAGTATACATCAAGAATAACACTCGTTCGAGTGTTTAACACTTAAATCAGCACAAAACATATTTAAAATCTAAATTTCTAGAATTTCCCTTTAACAAAATCATTAATCAATTGACTGGTTGCATTAGCGACAAACCTTTTTTTGTTACAATCTACCATCAGAGACTGAGGAGGTCTCAAAACATTAGTCACATTTCGTACAGCTCCTTGGTTCTTTTCTGCTAAAATTTTCTCTCTTTGCAAAGCCTTTAATTCATCCATATGAATAAAACGTGAATCTCTACACATGTTAACTCTTTGTACTCCGCTATCATTTCGTTCAGTTTTATTGATTTTCTTAGTGCCAGAAGCTTCAGCCATCGGATTCATTTTTGGAGTAGCATTGAAATAGGCAATCATTTCATCAGACTTTTTGGTGAAATCATTTTGGTAATGACTATTTCGATTTTCAAGACGTACATCTGCAGCAAAACCATTACTTTTGATATTTGATTTGATGTGTAGAGAGAGGTTGTTTTCTGTAAGCTTACAGTTAGTATCTAAGACTAGTTTTTGATTCCAATTTGCCTGTTCATCAAGAGTTTGTTTCTTTTCAGCCAATCTTTTCATTATTTGAGGAAGAACAATAGATTTATACTGTAACGTTGGGCCTGGTGTTAAAGGAACCTTTTCAGCCTCTGTTTTGAATGTATTTTGTTTCATTAATTTATCGTCCACTTTCATAACATCCAAATAAGTTAAATTGTATTTAGAGACTAATTCTTCACTGCTAATATTTGAATGCTGCTTTGGGATGTCTTGTTTTTGTAATAAATTGCATTTATTAGTTAGGAAGCAACCTTTATTTGTAACTTTCGGAGAAGTAAAAGTAATGTTATTGGTTGCCACAATTTGATGCATGATATCATTATTTTCCACGCCATATTTATCACAAAAAGGGCTTGCGATTTCACTACTTTTTAAATTGATCCCTTCATTGTTAATTGTATGTAAGTTTGTAATTTTATGAAGTTGTTGTCTTTCAAAATTTTTTTCCAATAAAACTTCTTCAATTAAATCTTCGTTAGGTTCTTGTATACCTTGATATATTTTCGGAATTAAAACTTTAGGGATTCCTGTAATATTAGGATTTGATTGTGTGTCACAACGTAATTCTTTAATATTGTTTTCAGTTTTGTTTACTATTTTAATTTCCTTTGATTTACGCTCATATTTATCAAAAAACATCTCATATTCTTTCTCTCGTTCAGCTGTTATAAAAGTCTTCTCCCGTTTGCCAGAATTTGAAAGAAAATTTTCAAGCTCTTTTAGCTGTAGATCGTTTTTATTTTTTTCTTTATCTTTATCAGCTTTTGACGAAATCTCCGATACACTTAGTAAATTAATCAAATCTGTTTCCACCACAGGGACTTTAAATTTGTTGACTTCTGCGGCATTCTGTAGCATTAGGTTAGATACGGATTTATGTAGGATTCTTTCTGGTGTTTGGAGTCCGTCGACGTAACCGGGTCTTAGGTTCGAAAACATATTCTAGAAAAAAAAACATTAACTTACTTTTGATATTGGTATTAAGTACAGCGCGGTTGGTGATATAAATCATTGCGGCAAATGACAAATAAATTGCGAATATGCGAATGCCCATTTAAAAAAAAAAAAAAAAATTGGTTTTCACATATATGGCACCCTGGAAAGATAATCTGCGTTAAGAATACGCATCCGAAATCGAAATGTAGCTCCCATTTTCTTATTTTCGCCAATCTGGCTCCAAGCTTTTAGGTAATCTCCGTTTTCACGTGAGGCATATATGTTGCTGAGGTAAGTGCCACCGTTTTTGAGATATAACAGTGGACAGCGGAGTAAAAAATACGCATCATTATCTTTAACTTAACTCCTAAGATTTTGACTCCTAAAACACTTCGTAAGATTTTTGTTTGTAAGTTGTTTTGTCGTAGTTTTTGCAGTGTTCATGTATTTTTTTTATGTTTTTGGACGCCACGTCTATGAGCCGAAATTTGAACGACGACCATATAATCATCTCTTCTTTAAGTAAATAAACTAAAATATTATAGCCAGTTAAAACCATGCGTCGATTTTACGCATGATTATCTATACCGAACAGTAAATAGTAGTTTATGCAACTGTCATATAATGAAGACTCGTTACTATTATGAAACTCGCTGCGCTCGTTTCATAAACTCGCACTCGTGTTTTAATACCCGTGTAATATGCAGTTGCATACACTACTTTATCTTCACTAATAAAAATAAAAATAAAAACATATTGCGAAACATTAAATTCACGCGTACGTGTATTGTCACAGTGAACTTGGCGCCATTAAAATCTAACCAATGATCTATGCTGCGCGCGCAGGGCCAATCAGGAGCAAGCGCGCGCTGTTCTTTTTTTATTTCATTGGCACAAGATCTTACCAAAGAGTTTTGTGTATGTAAGTTTAGTAGTTTCGACGAAGTTTTCACGTATAACCCAACTGTTTTCAAAAGCCAGCCTAATATCAAAATTTTATACAACTTGTATGAGGATTTTGACATAAGGCTCGCCAGGTTAATTAGTCGCGTTTTATTGATGTTATAATGAGATTTTACGATATCGATGTGGATATTATAACATCATGTGATATTGCTTAAATTGAGTGTTTTGTTGTCTGCGCTATAACAGTAGTCATTATAAGTCAAGTATTGGAAACATAAGTAGAATGTTACAACATTAGTGTAGATAAATAAAATTATATTCTAGGGTTAAAGTCAAAAAGTTTTATCAAAATATTTTTGATCACAGTGATTGGTCAATTGCTAGGCCGCAGGCCGCAGACGCTTACACAGATGGCCGCAGATGCAAATATAGTCTGCAGAATCAAATATGCGTCATACACAAAATCGAATAATATTTGGATCATTTTTGGGATCAGCACTAGAATAAAGTTTTATTTATTTTTACTGATATTCATAAAACAAAAACCAAGTGAAAACTTGACAAATAAAAGTAAATGAACTTACAAAAATATAACGTAATATTTCACCGTTCAATAGTGAATACACTGCTCACTACCTTTCTTTCACATTTGGCTCAATCGAATAAATTATTTTTTGGGCAGACCAACCACCAACCTATTCTCCAGACTCCAGAGCCACAGACTACTATCTACTATGGCCCTATTTTATAATGGCGTGGCCACACATTCGCCCTACGGCGAAGTTATCGTCACTGGGGCTCATTCATCTAATTCAAACGGTAGTAATTGGTTGTTCACGATTTGAACTACTACCTGAAGCTGGGCACATACGCTGCGATGATCGCATCTATTCATCAGATCAGTCCAGCGAGGTCCTAATATAGTTACATTGCCGGTAGGTAGTTATTGAGGAATCAAAATGACACCCCTATTTTAATCGAAAAAATTGATTTAACAAAAAAATTATTGGCATCAAAGTTGTAGAAAATCAAATTTTAAACAACTTTTGTTCCCATAACTTCTGCTGAAAAATTGAAATAACACAAGTTATTGAAGAAATGAAATGGCACAACCGGCTATTTGAAATAAATATCGATCCTACAAAAAGTTAATGGGAACTAAAGTTGTAGAAAATCAAATTTCAAACAAATTTTGTTCCCATAACTTCTGCTGGAAAATTGAAATAACACAAGTTATTGAAGAAATGAAATGGCACAACCGGCTATTTGAAATAAATATCGATCCTACAAAAAGTTAATGGGAACTAAAGTTGTAGAAAATCAAATTTCAAACAACTTTTGTTCCCATAACTTCTGCTGGAAAATTGAAATAACACAAGTTATTGAAGAAATGAAATGGCACAACCGGCTATTTGAAAAAAATATCGATCCTACAAAAAGTTAATGGGAACTAAAGTTGTAGAAAATCAAATTTCAAACAACTTTTGTTCCCATAACTTCTGCTGAAAAATTGAAATAACACAAGTTATTGAAGAAATGAAATGGCACAACCGGCTATTTGAAAAAAATATCGATCCTACAAAAAGTTAATGGGAACTAAAGTTGTAGAAAATCAAATTTCTAACAACTTTTGTTCCTATAACTTCTGCTGAAAAATTGAAATAACACAAGTTATTGAAGAAACAAAATGGTACAACCAACTATTTAAAAAAAATATCGATCCTTCAAAAAGTTGATGGGAATCAAAGTTGTAGAAAATCAAATTTTAAACAACTTTTGTTCCCATAACTTCTGCTGTAAAATTGAAATAATACAAGTTATTGAAGAAATGAAATGGTACAACCAACTATTTAAAAAATTATCGATCCTGCAAAAAGTTTATGGGAAGCAAAGTTGTAGAAAATCAAATTTTAAACAACTTTTGTTCCCATCAACTTTTTGTAGGATCGATCTTTTTTTAAATAGTTGGTTGTACCATTTCATTTCTTCAATAACTTGTGTTATTTCAATTTTTCAGCGGAAGTTATAGGAACAAAAGTTGTTTAAAATTTGATTTTCTACAACTTTGATGCCAATTTTTTTTTTGTTAAATCAATATTTTTCGATTAAAATAGGGGTGTCATTTTGATTCCTCAATAACTACCTACTGGCAATGCAACTATATTAGGACCTCGCTGGACTGATCTGATGAATAGATGCGATCATCGCAGCGTGTGTGCCCAGCTTCAGGTAGTAGTTCAAATCGTGAACAACCAATTACTACCGTTTGAATTAGATGAATGAGCCCCCAGTGACGAAAACTTCGCCGTAGGGCGATAATGTGGCCACGCCATAAAGCTACAAGTTACAATTCTACAGGCAAATTGACATTAATGACGCAGTCTCGACCAATCACGAATGCGGATTCCGTCAATGTTGCCAGTTTTTTACTACAAGTACAAGACTTGAAGCTTTATAAAATAGGGATGTATGATCCAGGATTCAATTCGATCTAATCATTTTTGTGTGGATCGAATCAAATGAATACAAATCATCCGATTTTGGTGTGGATTGTCGCAGGATAATAAATCTGAATGTCCGAATATGAGATTCGCAGAAATGATAAGGATTTCACGAATTTCTGCTATTAAAAATAGAGTGTCTGGGTGGAACGTATTATTATCCTTAAGAACGGCTTTATTTTTCCCGAAATTTATTTAAAATTATCCATTTCACGCAAAACTTCAAAACAACTGGACATTAAGAAACTAAAGACTGCAAAGGGGGAAATCGTGAAATGAAAAGTTAATTAACTACAGCCACAGTTACAATAATACATACACTATTATTTTATGTATAATAAAAATCAATTGATAGATTTTGTCATGAGCAAACGATTGAAACTGGAACCAACGTTGTTACGTTTCTG
Source organism: Hypomecis atomaria (assembly GCA_964007245.1). Taxonomy (NCBI): domain Eukaryota; kingdom Metazoa; phylum Arthropoda; class Insecta; order Lepidoptera; family Geometridae; genus Hypomecis; species Hypomecis atomaria. The sequence continues at coordinate 5,508,516 of OZ023307.1, read as the reverse complement.
ATTCAAAAGTTATACTAAGTAGAAATCTCGATAAGCAGCAAAATCACCTCAAAATGGCAGCGCTTACCGGTCCACCTTGTGCGACGTATGACAGTATTTACATAGCGTAATACATTTTTTTAATTTTTTAGCTATCCAGTGGTGTAATTCAATTTTGTATATAGACAGATTTGAAGCTGTAACACCAAATTGTATCGTCCAATTTTATTATCATTTTTTTGGAGTTGCTTCCCTATAGAAGAAATTTTAAAAACTACGTCAAATACATACGTCCAAATTGTTATAAACTCAAAAATAGAGCGTGATAGATTTTCTATGCATTTTTGTGACAACATGTTAAAGGACATCATTCATTTTGAGCTATATCCGAAAGTGCCGGCAAAGCAATTAATAAGGAAACAATAGCCGTACAAATTATTCTGCGCATTTTATACTATGGGACCAACTTTGTAGGATCACTTCCCGGGGAGTCATGGACTTTGACAATTAATTATTTTTCGAATGTTTTGGCTCTCCGTAGATATTTCAATTAATTAATTTGCGATTTATTTTGTACATTTTATGTCCTGAGACCAATCCTCTAGGATAAGTAGTAGTTGGTAGTACCCTGGGTAGTTATCGAGTTATTATTTTAGTTAATTAATTATTAATTTATTATTCTTAAATATTTTTCTTTCATTAGAGCTTTTGAAAAACTGATTGGGATATTCTATTAGTAAATATGATTTTTATACATTTTGTACTATGGGACCGTCTCTAGGATCACTCCCTGAGTAGTTATCTAGTTTTGAAATGAATTATTTTTAATTCGTTTTTACTTTTACTAAAGCTTATTTAAGCTTTATTTAGGGCTAAAGTACGTCTAATTTGAAGGAGATATAATGGTGGAAATACAATTTGTCCCATTGCTATGCTACTGGAGCTGAAATAAGTTAAATACTTAGGCGAAAGCCACAACAAGCTAGGCAGTGCCAACTAAGGCTTAAGCACCGCAGACGACGTCAGTATAGTGAATAAGGAAGCCAAGAATGATCTTGTTCTTTTCAAGACTACGGGATAAACCATGCCCGCTATGCCAGAAAAGCCCCTGATACCAACCGTATCAGCAACAAACTTTTTAAGACAAACTTAATTCACTTAAAAACATGCTTTGCGGGACCTATAATATCATACTGCATAAAATGATGGCCTTTACACTAATGAAGGAAACGTCAAACATGGCCTCATTAGTCAGAGAAGCGAGTTGCAGCACTAAGGGGCACATGTTTTGGTATTGCGGTGGTCAAAGAGAGTGTTGAAAAGATTGCCCTTAAAATTAGTCATACTGTATTAGTCGTACTGTAGGTATGTGCCGAGATAAAGCTTAAAACAGCTTCAATGGAAGTAAAAACGAATTAAAAATAAAACATTTCAAAACTCGATAACTACCCGGGGAGTGATTCTAGAGAGTCAGTCCAAATGTACAAAATATTGTTACGCAGTAGGCCACGCCGTTAGTAACTATTTATTAATCTGTGGCCGCGCGCGGTACGACGGCTAGTTGTTTACACTTAACCGCGAGATTTATGGTTTTATGACTCAGGCGGCACCGGCCTTTGTGTCGCGTCTATTGTTTGTTGTTTGTTAGATTTTTTGTGGTGTTTTTGTAATAATTAGGAACAATAGGGTTTCTCGAACTTTACACTTGTTTACTTTGTCAGTCACAATGGCACCGAATATTCTACAGATTTCTAGAGAACCCTTATTCCGATATAAATAGGGCGATGGTTTTCGTTTGTGGCAGTTATCGCGTTTATCCCGAAGCGAAAGCATCTCGTGTTCAAGTGCAGTACCAGTGATTGTGAAGTGACTAGTTGTGTGAATATTCGTGCCAGTGTGAAGTGTTGTGCGAACCAGTTGTGTCGTGTGTACTGTGATTTTGTGCAATAAAGTGCGAAGTGAATAATCGGCGTTTTAACTGATTATCCAAGAACCCATCGCGTAACATTTGGTGTCAGAAGTGGGATAATTGAAAATGCCGGTAACACCATACGACGAAGAGACGCCGCGCACACGGAGTCAGCGCCGACAGGAGGAAGCGCGCCGACAAGAAGAGCAGGAGCGCCGCCAGGAGGAGGTCGACCAGCGACGCTTCGGAAATAATTCGCTGTTAATGGAAGGCAGCGAGTCCGAGGCAACCAACGACGACTCCAGACACCCGGGAGCACCTGCTACGGCACCTACTGTGGCACCTACTGCAGCATCTACTGTGGCACCTGCTGCAGGAGCAGCTATCCCTGCGGCATTTGATATGGCTGCAATGATGTCGATGTTGCAGTCAATGTTGGATCGCAACAACAGCAAGCTGGAAGAAAAATTGGACCGCAACAGAGAACAGGCTCGCCAGCTTGAAGAAAAATTGGACCGCCAAAAAGAAGATCTGATTTCAAGCTTGCAGACGACTTTGGGCAAAGAAATAAAAGAGGTCAAGGACACGGTCAAGCAGCTTGATACCAGCGTAAAGGAGCACGAATCCCGTATTGTCGAAGCGGAAACACAAATCGCCGATGTGAGGAGGACCTTGAACGTTATCAAGTCTGGAGGCGGAACCGTTGCACCTACAATCTTCTCGCCAGCTTCACAGAAGCTTAAAGTGACGCCTTTCGACGGGACATCATCATGGTCAGCCTACAAAATTCAATTTGACGCTGCCGTTCAAACCAATGGATGGAACAAGGACCAAGCCAAGAACGCCCTCATCATGAGCCTTCGCGATGAAGCTCTGAGTATTCTTGATGCTGTGGGCAAGGAAGTGACCTACGATAAATTAATGGAAATGTTGGAGAGTCGCTACGGCGATGAGCACCTAGAGCGTGTGTACAGAGCGCAGTTAAAGAACAGGGTGCAACGTCGCAACGAAAGTCTTCAGCAGTGGGCTGTCGAAGTGGAGAAACTGTTCCGGAAGGCTTATCAGTCAGCACCATTACCCAACGACGAACATTTGGTGGAAGCATTTTCTAACGGCATAGCAGACTTCGAAGTTAGAACTGCAGTGAAACTCGGGCATCATAAAACCCTAAAGGAAGCTTTGGCCCAAGCCTTGGAAGTGGAAGCTGTACGAAATTCAGCGAGAGATGTTCAACACTTAAGGGAAGTTAAAGAAGCGTCACATCGTACGAGGTTTGGCCCAAGATGCTACAACTGTGAAGAGAGAGGCCATTTATGGCAGAATTGCCCAAAGCCATGCCGAACCAGGGACGATCGACTATTGGAAGAACGGAAGGATCGCGAGGCAACGCATTCACTATGGAGGAATAAACGACCTGCTGAAGAAAGCGGAAAATGGCGAGTGTTATCCGGGCCAGAAAAGCCAAAGATTTTGATCTCACAAGCTCACGATGGGAACAGCCTGATCATCAATGGTGCCATCAATGGAACTTCTTGCAAGCTGACATTGGATACTGGAGCTTCTCGTACTGTCATCAGTTCCCGACTGGCTAAGCGCTTTCTTGCGAACTTCGAAAGCTGCAAAACTATTCAACTTCTGACGGCGACCGGTCAGCACATATCCGTCCGAGGAGAGAAGCTGGTGGAGTTACAGTTGGGTGAGAAAACTTTCCATCACAAAGTCATTGTGGCTGATATAGTCGACGATTGCATTCTGGGTCTTGACTTCATGCGAGAACATCATTGCGAGATAGACGTCAACCAAGGAATCTTGAAGTGTGGAAGAGAAGAAATCTTCATGGAAGGCGCCACAACAGGAAAGGTTTATTGTCTGCAGAGAACAGTTCTTCCACCTAGATCGGAGACCATTGTGGCAGTTAGATTACCGCCGAAGTTGGGACATCAACGACGATGTGTGCTAATAGAACAGTCGGAAGGTGATCAACCATGGTTATTGGCCCGAACTCTGGTGAGGACTACTAATACCGCTGTGGTGCGTGTTCTCAACACAAGTAACGAGGAACAACTCATCAAAGGAGGAACCCCAATTGGTACTTGTGAAGAAGTAGACTGGATGCGCAGATGCCAAGAACAACCAAAGGAGAAATACAACTGTGCTGGGAGTTACACCGTGTCAACGCTATTGGAAGATTCCCGTAAAGACCTGACCGCAAGAGAACTTCTGATGGCAAAGAAGATGCTGCAGCGCTACTCCGACATATTTGCTCTCGACGATGCTGTCAACGGGAAGACTGGGTTAGTGAAGCACACAATAAATACAGGAAGCGTGTCACCGATTCGACAGCGGCCAAGAAGGATACCAGTGGCTCGAGAAAAAGAAGTTGAGTCAATGATCGAAGACATGGCACGCAATGGTGTGATAGAACCTTCATCCAGTCCGTGGTGTTCGCCAGTGGTTCTAGTGAAAAAGAAGGATGGCAGTATGCGGTTCTGCGTTGATTATCGACGACTCAACGACGTAACGAAGAAAGACAGCTATCCTTTGCCGAGGATTGATGACACGTTAGATACACTGACAGGCATGAAGTGGTTCACTACGCTGGACTTGAAGAGCGGATACTGGCAAGTGGAAATAGATCCTAAAGATAAAGAGAAGACCGCATTTTCGACGGGAAAAGGCCTGTGGCAATTCAACGTGATGCCGTTTGGATTGTGCAACGCGCCCGCTACGTTCGAAAGACTAATGGAGTTAGTGCTCGCGGGACTGATTGGAGATGCATGCCTAGTCTATTTGGACGACATCATAATTGTGGGAAAAACGTTCGAAGACCATCTGCAAAACCTGGAACGAGTATTGACTAAGATTCGCGCAGCCAATCTCAAGCTGAGTCCGAAGAAATGTTCCTTCTTCAAGAGGCAAGTGAATTTCCTGGGACATGTGATTTCCGAAGCTGGCGTACAGACGGATCCAGGGAAAGTGAGTGCTGTCAAGGATTGGCCTGTGCCAAAAGACAAGACAGAAGTTAGAGCATTCTTGGGTTTATGCTCCTACTACAGGCGATTCGTGAAGAACTTTGCTGACATCGCTAAGCCGTTGCATAGACTGACTGAGGAAAAACGACCCTTCCTCTGGGATGAAAATTGCGACGCAGCTTTTCAAGAGCTAAAGAAGCGACTTTGTAATACGCCTATTCTTGGCTTCCCGGACACAGAGAACGAGTTCATCGTGGACACTGACGCCAGCAACACCGGCATTGGAGGAGTACTGTCACAAAGGAAAGGAGACCAAGAAGTGGTGATTGCGTATTTCAGCAAATCCCTGTCCAAGCCGGAAAGGAACTACTGTGTGACCAGAAAAGAGTTACTTGCAGTGGTGAAGACATTGCGACATTTTAGCAAGTACCTGCTCGGGCGAAAATTCCATCTGAGGACCGACCACGCTGCTCTGAAGTGGCTACTACAGTTTAAGGATCCCGAAGGCCAAGTGGCAAGATGGATTGAGCAACTACAAGAGTTTGACTTCACAACGGAGCATCGCAGTGGAAAATCTCATGGCAACGCGGACGCACTGTCAAGAAGGCCATGCTCAGAGGACTGCAAGCATTGCTCAAGACATGAGTCGAAAGATTCAGTGCCCGTCAGAATGCTCAAAGCAGACATCGGTGACGAATGGAAAGAAACCCTTCAGGTTGCACAAGAAGAAGACGCCGACATCAAGCCGATTCTTGAATGGATGGAATCAGATGCCCCTAAGCCAGACTGGAGTGCTATTGCTTCAATGAGTGTTACGACAAAGAGCTATTGGGCGCAATGGGATAGTCTGGTGCTTCAGGAGGGAGTACTTTGCCGAAAATGGGAAAATGCTCGTGGCAATCAGTGCCATCTCCAAATGGTTGTACCCAGAGCAAAGATACCTGAAGTTTTGAAGCTGTACCACGAAGGGTTTTCGGGAGGACATCTGGGTGTGAAACGGACACTCTTGAAAATTCGAGAAAGGTTTTACTGGATCAACTGCAGAGATGACGTAGAAGACTGGGTACGGAAATGTACGAGCTGTGCATCAGTGAAAGGTCCGCATACCCGCAGCAGAGGAGCATTAAAGCTGTATAATGTTGGAGCACCATGGGAGCGAATCGCTCTGGATGTGGCCGGACCATTTCCTGTGAGCGAAAGTGGCAACAAGTACTTCCTTGTCGTCATGGATTACTTCACCAAGTGGCCGGAAGTCTTTGCAATTCCGAACCAAGAGGCAACGACGATAGCAGACAAATTAGTGCATGAAGTATTCTGTCGATTTGGAGTACCATTGGAAATCCACAGTGACCAAGGAAGAAATTTTGAATCTCAGCTGTTTCAAGAGACGTGCCGGTTAATGGGTGCACACAAAACAAGGACAACGTCTTACCACCCGCAATCAGATGGAATGGTGGAGCGATTCAACCAAACTCTGGAGAGGTACCTGGCAAAAGTAGTCGGAAGCAAACAACGGGATTGGGACAAGCATATCCAGCCATTTTTGTTGTCATACCGAAGTGCTGTTCATGAGAGCACAAATGTCACTCCCGCTTTTGCCAATTTTGGACGTGAATTACGGCTACCAGCCGACTTAATAACTGGCATTCCACCGGATTCTCCACAACCCATAACTGAGTACGCCAGTGACCTCCGGAACAAGATGAACGACATCTATGAGCACATTAGAGAGCATGGCCAGCAAGCATCTGAAAGAATGAAGACTCGATACGACAGAAGGGCTAACAATCCTGGGTTCGAGGAAGACTCGATGGTATGGCTGCACAATCCCATACGCAGCAAAGGAAAGTCTCCAAAGCTACAAGCCAAATGGGATGGACCGTACCGAGTGGTGACCAAGATCAACGACGTGACGTTCCGCATACAGAAAGGACCTCGAGGTGCCCCCAAAATAGTTCACGTGGATCGATTGGCGCGATATCACGGATGCAACGATGCTCGGGACGAGCATGTCTTGGGAGGAGGTGGTGTTACGCAGTAGGCCACGCCGTTAGTAACTATTTATTAATCTGTGGCCGCGCGCGGTACGACGGCTAGTTGTTTACACTTAACCGCGAGATTTATGGTTTTATGACTCAGGCGGCACCGGCCTTTGTGTCGCGTCTATTGTTTGTTGTTTGTTAGATTTTTTGTGGTGTTTTTGTAATAATTAGGAACAATAGGGTTTCTCGAACTTTACACTTGTTTACTTTGTCAGTCACAATGGCACCGAATATTCTACAGATTTCTAGAGAACCCTTATTCCGATATAAATAGGGCGATGGTTTTCGTTTGTGGCAGTTATCGCGTTTATCCCGAAGCGAAAGCATCTCGTGTTCAAGTGCAGTACCAGTGATTGTGAAGTGACTAGTTGTGTGAATATTCGTGCCAGTGTGAAGTGTTGTGCGAACCAGTTGTGTCGTGTGTACTGTGATTTTGTGCAATAAAGTGCGAAGTGAATAATCGGCGTTTTAACTGATTATCCAAGAACCCATCGCGTAACAATATACAGAATAATATGTACTAATAGGATAATATTATGTAATTAATTTCTAAATTCGATAACTACTCAGGAAGTCATCCTAGACTTAGAAAATTGGTCCCATACTATAAGATGTTCAATATAATATCACCATCATCATCAAAATAATGCTCAAAATAATATGTAAATACTACTATTACTCTCTAATAGTAGTATTTACACATTATAATAGGCTTTGGCTTGCACTTTCAGAGTTAGTTTAAAAATGTATGGACTGTGAATAATGTCGATGTTGCAGTGGTCAAGGAGAGTGTTGAAAAGGTAGTCATAGTTACCATAATTTTTAATATTTTATTTGTGACGAAAACGCTCTAAGATTGGTGTCAACTCTGGTGACGTCACATGCTAGTAAGCGAAAATTTCTGGATTGACTGTTGTTTGTTATTTGTGTTTTATGTTTTCGGAGTAATATTATTGGATCTGTAAGTTATTTCTAAAGTATCTTTTGTCAATTTTTAGTTGTGAACTAGCGTATTTACCAGTATTAACTAGCGCTATTTACTAGCGTGTAACGTCAAGACCAGTACCATTGCAGAATGTCCTTTTTGGCGGGATCTTAAAAAACCTATTTTTAAACACTGATTTTCATCCTTACATAGTATAAAATAAAGTCGCTATTTTTTTGTCTGTTTGTCTGTTTGCTTAAATCTTTAAAACTACGCAACGGATTTTGATGCGGTTTTTTTTAATGGATACAGTGATTCAAGAGGAAGGTTTATATGTATAATACACCTGTGCGAAGCCGGGGCGGGTCGTCTAGTTGTTAATACAGTGGATCTCTCGGAAATATAAATGTAGTGTGCTTATTATGTACTAAATAATAAATTAGCTATTGGCTACTTTTTAGAAATCGTTTTAAATTATTGCTCCGATAGTATAAAATGCTCAAAACAATATGTACTAAATATAATTACGAGTAGGTATATCTGTGGTTCCGATCGAGTCAAAGTGAATCGGTCATCGTGATGACAGTCTATTTCTCATTTCTATTTTATTGTTTTGCTTGACATTTTCTTATTTTATGTTTTAGGGTTCCATGCCCAAAGAGTAAAAATGGGACCACAGAGCTATTACAACTATAGAGATAGCGCAGTTGTCGCTTGAGGCAATTCTCAATCGCAAAAATGTATGGACAATCACTATAAATTGACAAGAATTTGACACTATCGAACACAAGCACTGCAACTAGCCACTGAATCGAGATATTTTTCATGTTTCTGTCTAACTCATGCCATATTAAATCAATGCAACTCTTTCTTTCATTTTTCGATCGACCACGTTATCCCTCTGGTAACTCTGTGAATGGGACCCTATAACTATGACACCAATTTTGACAGATCATAACATGGAGAATCGCTAGGACGTTTATGGAACTTTGAGGATACTCCATACAAGTTCTGTAAGGTGTACATCTTATCCGTTCAAAAGTCAAAAATAATGACCCAGGCATGTATCTCATGAACTGAACCGAACCAAACTAACCTAGACAGTTGAAATTTTCACAAATGATGTTTTTTTTGTCTCTATATCAATAAAACAAATAATAATAATAATAAAAAAATTGGTACAAAAACGTTCTGAACGGAACGAAAAACTGAACGGTTTTATGTACTAAAAGCTAAAAAATAATAACTCAAAAATAAAATCCTGGGGGCTTCACCTGGAAGATTTCATTATGTACCTACGCGCCCCTCAATTTTATTTTTGAGTTATTATTTTTTAACTTTAAGTACATAAAATACAACTGTAGGTATAATTTAATAAAGTTTTTTACCAATTTTTTTTTGTGTTTTTAGTTTTTACTTTGTTACTACAAACAGTGTTCTACATGAAAAGCCCTTTCATTTAATACACTTATTGGTGGGATTGAAAAAAAAAGGTTATCCACTATTTTGTACCGGCGGCCATCTTAGATTTTGATTTTTTGACCGACGAACCACCGGAGGAGGTACTGAATTCGACGCGTATATTTATATATATATATTTTATGTATAACCACGCATAACTTTTTTCCTAGTAGTCCGATTTCAATAATTCTTTTTTTATTGGATAGAATATACTTCGAAATTGGTCTTATTTAAATTTTTATCGAAATAGGCTGAGCTGTTTTTGATAAATTAACAACAATGTGGAAAATGCTACATCGATCCGTGCGAAATATTCGCGAATTCTGTACACGGGTGAAGTCGGTCGTGCTATTTTTTGCAAAAAATAATTATGTATAGTGTGATATTATGCGCTCTTTTGTAGCGGCGGCCATCATGGATTTACAATAATTTTGAATAAGTATACATAATTGCTTTGTCACCAGAACCAACCAAAGGCTAAATTTCAGATCAATCGATTGACAGGAAGAAGGTGTCAATTACTTTTGTCCTTTTGACCCAAGAAAACAAACGGGGTAAGCTAAATAAAACCGTTTAATTAATAAAAACAGAATTAAATGTTAATGGGGGTTTCATTACAACAAACATTTTTTTTGCCGTTTTTTTCTTGATAAAAATATCAAGGAAAAAATGTATATGACACAGAATATATTTTAGTTGAAAAAAGATATGAAATAAATGTTTCCTACACCCTACGGAATTCTTCATGCGCGAGTCCGACCGACTCGCACTTGGCGAAATTTTATTTGTTTGTGCCTCTGCCTTGGTTCTGGTTTAGCAAAATCGGTTGAGTTCTTTCCAATCAGAATTCAATCAGAAATTCAGATAGTTCGATGCTCTTCAGTATCTTGCTTTAGCTGCGTAGAAACAAATCGAAAGTAGAACATTCATACTAGAATAGATACAGCACACACATCTACCTTACCTTGCAGGTGCAAACATAATTTCGTTCCGCGCGGAAACTGGTGTTTGCAGTTATCACAAAGTTTTCTATCTCAATGGAAATAAGGATTGGAACAGTGGATGCCTGTGCTTGTGCTGTATAAACATCTGGAGGTCTGGATAAGCAGCGAAGGTGAGCTTACAAACTTTCCAATAAGAACGTAACCTAATATTTTTGTTTATTTTGTTACCGGCGTGTTAAGTTTGAGTGTTTTTGCCTTTGAAATAAATAGTGAAGTGTTTACGAGATTCATACTGAGGGCTCAAGGGTCAGTCTATGAGCTAGGGGGCGATGTGAAGAAATAACTTGATAAACTTTGGTTTATAACTTGATACTTCAACTGGTAAGACAAGAGCAGTAAACATTTTCCCGGCGATGGTGGTCTACCATCTGCTGTAGGATACCCACTGCTGGACATAATATGACTTACGAATTTCTGATTAGATCGGCTGAAAGCCACTTAGCCAGCAGTTAGCATCCTCAGACCAAAAAAAAAAAACAAGACAGAATGTTGTAAACAGACAAGTGAGGCTGGATTTTTATACATGTGGTGAGTGCTTTGGTGTATGCGCTGCTGTAGTTCAACTGACAAGCCAAGGCTTAGTTTCCTTATATGTGTTGAAGGTTATTTAGTATCTAAATCTTAACGAATTGGTCAAGAAAGATTCAAGTACCTAGGCCTATGAAAATCCAGTTAAAAAGATGTGCCATGAAGTGTACTATTTGGAAAACTACTAGTATTTGAAACCTATTTATCAAGTTTTGTCTATAGAGGAAAACCAGGATCTAGACAGACAAAAGCTAAATTGTCAACTTAAAATTTCCTCTAACCTCTTTCACTACACTATACTAAAACATGGGATAATTACGTAAAATACCTCTGTTCCCTGTTTTGACTAAGTTGCATCAGATGTGGTCACAGGTAGACTAGAAGCGACGGCATACCACTCAAATTGAAATTGTCACCATGATACACCACACTGACAGTGTAAGTTAAGGTCTTATGCCCAATATAGGCCGCGCCACACAATTTGACAGATGTGAAGTTAGCTACAAACTGCGCAATATCCAATCCTGACGCGATGTGATGTGAAAGTGGCACATTGATTGGCTATTGCACCGCTTGTAGCTAACTTCACATCCGCCAACTTGTGTGGCGCGGCCTATGCCATGCAGCTTGTACTTGTTAAGCACACACAAAATGTTTGAAACCATTCTGTCGGTTGAAATTATGATTGTGAGTGACAACAGAGTGGTTTACAACTGGAACAGGTTGCCTGAGGACGTAATCTCAGCAAGGACTACAAACACAATACATTTAAGAATAGACTGGATCTTTGGATAAAGAAGGAAAAAATTTTCTTGACAGATAATTACAAATTTTATTCAACTCTGCTTGATATAGGCACATCAGTTTATCCTGCTTGCCTATAAACATATAAAATAAATAAATGTTTTTCAATTTTCTCTTTCACTACCTTCTCTCAGTCAACTTCATCATGATGTTACAGATGCTAGAACCGTGCTGCCACCGCTTCACGGCGGTGGAGGGCGGCGCGCGGCTGGCCGCCACCGCGGCCGTCCAGAACACCCTGGTCACGGAGTGCGGGGCCTTCGTCTCCACCAGGCTGCTGCATGAGGAGGCGTACCAGATTCGAGGGTGGGCATTATATAGACACCTTGTTTTATTGGCCTTACTAGTTTTGGTCCGCGGCTTACCCAGGTGGTATTTTAATATTTGTGCTATCCTATTTGAACATTGCATGCCCAGCATGCTGGCATCACTTGCTATTTAAAAATAAAATTGTTCACAATATTCTCAATGAAACCGGTTTCAGGCTGCTATCTTCAGGCCGGCAGCGCTCCGTGCGTATATGCCAGCGCGAGGACGTGAAGCCAGACGCGTACGAGCTCAGGATCCTCACCGACTTGAAGGTCTCCGAGGCTGAGGAGTTTGATGATGTCGAGGACTGGACTGCAGAGTTGGAGACCAAGGAGGTATGTCTGAAACCTGTTCCAGCCTGCTCTCACAGTAATGGTATCTATAATCCTACCGCTTAACTTAGTCCTCGCCTGCGCGGTACAGGGGCGCGGGGGGAGACGACAAAGAGGACTGAGACAGGTGCGGGCGGCGGGTCCCCGGCGCACCTGTACCGCGCAGGCGAATAATAAGTTAAGCGTTAGCATTATAACAGTATTCCGTCTTCATACAAACGGTATCAGCGAATCATACCTACGCGCCTCGGAGCTCGGTATGCTCTCGGTATGCTAGTCAGCCGCGGCGCGCCGTACTGATGAATGAATGTGTGGATTTGCAACTAGCGTGCTATTTACGTTTTTATGGTTCTTCGTTTTACTACGGAACATAGTAAAGAGTACGTATGTAGATGAAATTAAAAGAAATTAAAATACTGAAGGGCTGCCCCTAGCGCGTGAGACGTTCTGCGTGGCCACGTGGCGCTGTAGGTATATATTACAAGGACAGAGCCGGGTCGCAATACTGTATAGATACCATTACCTTGCCAAGGTCCTGATACCCTATCAATATCAACCAATCATAACGTAACTTGCCAGGCAATTTTTAATCGACTTAAAAATGTAGGTTATCAATTCGTCTGTATGTTTTTGTGTAGGTATGTATGTTACGCGATTATCCTGCCGATTATTTATAAACCGATTTCGATGATTCTTTTTGTATTAATTTTGGAAGATCATACTTCATTTAAATTTTATCGAAATGTTTATGAATCATTATTTTTCGCAAAATTTGTTTACATTGATTTTAGAAAAAACTACTCGAATTTTGTACACGGTTGAAGCCGGTCATGCCATTTTTGGGAAAAATAATTATAAGCTAACTGATCGATTTTGCTGAAGTTTTCTTTGTTAGACATATAATATAAGCAAGCAGGTTGTTTCCTTTAATTATATTTCGCATAAAATCGCAATACCGACTTCCGCTGTGCACATAATTCAAATAGTTTGCACGAAACGGTTTGACAACCATGTACATATTGTTGATTTATCTAAAACAGCTCAGCCGATTTCGATAAAATAAAAATGGGACCACCTCGAAAGTATATCCTTTCAAAGTAAAAAAAAAACATTTTTAAATCGCTGCACAATTGGCGAAAATATCGATGAACATACACGAAAAACAAAAAAAAAACATACTTACGAACATAGTACCTACCTCCTCCTTTTTGGAAGACGGTAAAAACAAAAAAAATGCAAGTGGAGTCCCTCCGCACGGAAGAAGTGAAACTTCGACGCAACAGTGCTTTCATACCCCCCTCCATGGTAGCGTTAAACGTTTTATCTACACTAATGTTGTAACATTCTACTTATGTTTCCAATACTTGACTTATAATGACTACTGTTATAGCGCAGACAACAAAACACTCAATTTAAGCAATTTCACATGATGTTATAATATCCACATAGATATCGTAAAATCTCATTATAACATCGCGCGCTCGCTCCTGATTGGCCCTGCGCACGCAGCTGCGCTCTCATTGGTTAGATTTTAATGGCGCCAAGTTCACTGTGACAATACACGTACGCGTGAATTTAATGTTTCGCAATATGTTTATTTTTTATTTTTATTAGTGAAGATAAAGTAGTGTATGCAACTGCATATAACACGGGTATTAAAACACTCACACAAACAACTATTATGAAAGTCGCTGCGCTCGTTTCATAAACTCACACTCGTGTTTTAATACCCTTCATTATATGACAGTTGCATAAACTACTATAACGCAACCTGGGGCCTTACTGTGTAAGCGCTCTGACGTTCGGCTCGCTCTCGTGGCGTGAGTAACTGGCGCGAGCAGGAGAAAAAGCGAAGCAGAACGTCAGAGCGCTTACGCAGTAAGGCAGTTAAAAGCTGCATTAGAAAGGTCACTTCAAAATGTATTGTTGCAGGTGTTAGTGTGCACGTCAGAGGTCCTGAGGCAGGTGCTGGAAGGCGACATCCTCGCCATGACGCAAATCAACATCCTCGTTATAGACAGCTGCCATGTTGTTTACAAGGATGAGAGTTTACAATACGTGAGTCATTAGATAGTCTGATTTAAGACAGTAGGATACAGCTGGATACAAGCCACTTCCAACTGGTTTTATAATAACTTCGTACGAACTCGTAGAAAGTCGAAAAATCAACAATAATGTAAATAATTCGAGCGAAATATTCGAATTTTGTACACGATGGAAGGCGGTTTTACTATTTTTTGCGAAAAATAATTATCAAATACATATTTGAAATTTTCAGATAATGCGGATATACAAGCAGACAGCAGAAGACCAAAGGCCCAGGATACTGGCGTTGACCTATCCTCTCTTCAATTCCACCAAGAAAGATCTAGACAAGTCTGACTCGGACCTAGAAGATGATTCCACCACAGAGCCTGCTGAAGTATTGAGTAAGTTGGATTATTTTGAAACTAGCTGGCCCGGCGAACTTCGCTTTAAGGAATATCTTTATAGTTACTTTTTAGGGTTCCGTACCCAAAGGGAAAAACGAGACCCTATTACTAAGACTTCGATGTCCGTCTGTCCGTCTGTCTGTCTGTCTGTCACCGGGCTGTATCTCATGAACCATGATAGTTAGGCAGCTGAAATTTTCACAGATGATGTATTTCGGTTGCCGCTCTAACAACAAATACTAAAACAAAATAAAATAAATATTTAAGGGGGGGATCCCATACAACAAACCTGAATTTTTAGACGTTTTTCGCTCTATATTAATAATGATACCAGGTAGATGCTTGAAATTATCACAGAATATTTAGTTTTATATTCCCCTTAATAATAAATAATAAAATAAAAATAAAATAAATATTTAAGGGGGCTCCCATACAGTACGGAACCCTCCGTGCGCGAGTCCGACTCGTACTTGGCCGATTATTATGATAAACATTTCAAAAATTCGTCGTGGATGCAGGATTCGAACCTTGCGTCTTCGGATCACTAGCCCGACGCTCTTACCACTGAGCTAACCAGCTGTACTGACTCCGCGCCGAATTCTGTGAAGTGTTTATCACTTTAACCAACTTATAGCGTTGGCGGCGCCACCTGTGATACCCGTATTAGACAGGTTATCACTCGATTGAAGTTATAAGAACTTCTGAATATTGACGAGAGATGGCGCACTGCTAAATCCATGAAATGATTTTAATTTTATAGACAAACAACTTTTGTATGTACTACGACTTATGAAAATTCGCAAAAAAAATTCGTTTCTCCATACATTTTGCCGCGCGTTGACGAACATTTTGTATGAAAAAGCTGATTTTTTCTTCGTGATTTTCCAAAAGTCCTAGAACAAAAGTTGTTTGTCTAGATGTACTAGACTCGTCCTTAAAGGTTTTGCGTTTAATACCTATGTCCCTGTTAGCCTATGTATTATTCTGATGTATAAGCAATATTATTGCAAAGTTTCATCTCAATCCGTTCAGTACTTTTTTGGGTGAAAGAGCAACAAACATCAATTTATAATTATTAGTAGGATGAAGCTGTGGTGGTCTACTGGTAGTGACACCCTCCTTACAATCGTGTAGTCGTGGTATCAAATCCCGGTTCGGTACCAATGATTCTTTGGAATTTATGTAATGTCACACCACTGGCTTTTCGGTGACGGAAAATATCGTGAGGCAACCTGCATATGTCTGTAGAATTCGATGGTGTATGTGAATCTACCAACCCGCACTGGGTGATTGGGCCACTTCATGGGTAGGCTTACGTCCTGCAGTGGACTATTAAAAAGCCGGTACAGACTAAGCTCATTTAAACTCTTCAAATATGGCGTGTCGGTTCCATAGTAAAAATTGGTTGTTAAAACGTAACATTTTTTTACCGACTTCCAGAAAGGAGGAGGTACTATGTTTTTTTTTGTGTATGCTCATCAATATTTTCACCCAATGGAAACCGATTTAAAAAAATATTTTTAAGTTCGAAAGAGTATACTTCCAAGGTTTAAATTTTATAAAAGCGGCTAAGCTGTTTTTGATAAATCAACAAAAATGTACATGGATGTCACATTGATTGGTGCAAATTATTCTAATTCTGTGCACGGTGGAAGTCGGGGTTACGATTTTATGCCAAAAATAATGATTATCATCTACCATGATTCCAGATAACACGCAAATCACCGACACAGAAACCACAGACCAAAAAGCTCAACCCATCACAGATAACACAGAAAAAGTCACAGATAACATAGAGAAGGCCACAGAGAAACCAAAGACAACAGAGGAGATCGGAGTGTATGAAAATTTGGATGATTTCGAAATGTATGAGAAACTCGAATGGAGGATTGATGATATGGAAAAGGAATTATGTTGTAAAATGGATTTGGCTGAAGACATCGATGGGTGTAAGAGGTAAGACAAGACAAGACAAGACAAAAACTCTTTTTTTACAACCACAATATAGAAATAAAAAATATTTTCACATATACGACAAAAAAAAAACAAATATAATTATAAATTGGCGGCCTTATCACCCATGGCGATTTCTTCCAGGCAACCTTAAAGTAGAATTGAAACATTGTGTATAATAGGTCGAATCATAGAAGTAGGCGGATGTGAAGTTTGCTACAATATACGCGAAACCCAATCGACGCGCAACTTTATGTGAGCTCCAGTCAGGATTGGATATTGCGCGGCTTGTAGCTAACTTCACATCCGCCTACATGTGTGGCGCCGGCCGGGCCGGGTGGCTAGCCCTGGTGTCAAAGTTTTTAAGCCGCCTGAAGGCCTCTGACATGGCTAAACGATTAGAATAGCCGGGACCTACGATATAACGTGTCACCCGAGCCACGGTAGCGCACAGTTGGAAATGCCACCCACCCATCCCAAGACTGACCGTGCTGAACGTTGTTTAACTTTGGCGATCGCTGACAAACACCCACAAACATGCCCTGACCCCGTCATTGTTTCCTGACAATTACAATTTGGATATCTTCAAGTCAAGAGAGAATAGGTATCTTCTAGTTCTACATACTCATGTCAAGAGTGAATAGGTATCTTCTAGGTCTACATACTCATGTCAAGAGTGAATAGGTACGTATCTTCTAGGTCTACATACTCATGTCAAGAGTGAATAGGTATCTTCTAGGTCTACATACTCATGTCAAGAGTGAATAGGTATCTTCTAGGTCTACATATTCATGTCAAGAGTGAATAGGTACGAGTATCTTCTAGGTCTACATACTCATGTCAAGAGTGAATAGGTATCTTCTAGGTCTACATACTCATGTCAAGAGTGAATAGGTATCTTCTAGGTCTACATACTCCATCTTCGGCTACAACTTCACTTTCCATCAGGCGAGTAGGTGGCCAAATGTAGACCTATTATACATAAAAAAAAAACATTTATTCAGAATGGAAACATCCATCAGCCGTAGAACGTCCATTGCTGGACATAGGCCTTCCTAATAGATCTCCAATAAGACCGGTTGCTGGAGGCTTGCATCCAGCGCGATCCTGCGGTCTTGATGAGGTCATCCGTAAGCGTAAGACGTCCACCCACAAGGTGGACGTCTTACGCTGCGCTTGCCGGTATGTGGTCTCCACTCCTAAACTTTTCGACCCTATCGATTATCAGTCCTCCATGGTATGTGCCCTGGCCCCTGCCATTTTAACTAGCCAATACGCTGGGATATGTAACTTTGCATCTATGGATCTCCACATATCTGATTCGATCTCGCAGAGAGACTCCGAGCATAGCCCTCTCTATAGCTCGGTGGGATATGGGCCGAATCATACTCTTTGGCGGTTGTGAATTTAACTAACGCAATCCTAAGTGAAGGTAGCAACAGTTGTGCGAGGATTGAGTTTCGCGCAAATTGTTGCTAATTTTACAGCCGCCAACTTATATGATTCGGACTACACCAAGTTTCGTCGAATTTCGTTCAAAAATGCAACCTGTAGACAAAAATCAACATCCCGATAGACAAAAGCAAAATTGTCGTGTGGAAGCAAAGACCTTCGCTTCGGTCAATTCTTCGATCCCTGATAGTGCTTTCCCAAGTTTAGTCACAGGCCGTCCATTCTTGGACATAGGTCTCCCCTATGAATTTCCAATAGTAAGTAGATCATACAGTAATCTTATTTGAATGTTTCAGAATATCAGGCCCTGTGACCAAGCCAAAGGAGTTAATCATAGAATATGCAGAAAGACCTTCTACGGAACAACTGCCCACCGACTACGCCGATCTCGAGCACTTTATGAGAGTCAATGTGGATAAGACCTTGGAGTTCCTTAATGATCATAGGTATGATCTTGAACATATTATAAGCTCAATCATTATGTGTAAACTGAATCATAAGTATAAGCCGCGTCACACAAGTCGGCGGATGTGAAGTTAGCTACAAACTGCGCAATGACCAATCCTGACTGGAGCTCACATAAAGCCGCGCGTTGATTGGATATTGCGCAGCTTGAAGCTAACTTCACATCCGCCGACTTGTGTGGCGCGGCCTATATAAAAGCCTAAACATAAGTTTAACTAATCATAAGCATGACTGATCATTGGCATACCCATAGTATAACTTTAAACAGTTGTAATCCTGATCACAGGTAAAAGCGAGTCCAAAGGTACACGCTTAATCTGAATCGAAACCTTTATTAGGATAAAGTAAGTTCGTATAGGCCGGGTGGCTAGCCCTGGTGTCAGAGTTTTTAGCCTGAAGGCCTCTGACGTGGCTAAACGGTTGAAACAACCGGGGCCTACAATTTAACGTGTCATCCGAGTACGGTAGCGCTCAGTTGGAAAATGCCACCCGCGGTCACCCATCTATAAGTACTGACCGTGCGGCACGTTGCTTAATTTCGGTGATCGCTGACAATCACCTAGTCAAACTACGAGCGCTATTAGGGTATCATAACTATATAGTATTCTGCACAAATTGGGGAATGGTATTTTGGACAGTTCTCATTTGCTTGGAGAAATATGTTTTTCTGTTCCTCGTCCTTCTAGCCGTCTTGACAATAGAAGAACGTTTAGCTTGCCACATGCTCGTACTAACTACGGCCAACACTCTTCTTTGTATCGCATGTGTTCATTGTACAACAATATATGCCAAGATTTAGATATTTTTTATCCCTCCGTGTTATCTTTCAAGCGACGTTGTTAATTTTAAGCTAAATTTATAAATAAATAAAAAAATTGTTATCTATTTATTATATTCAGTACTAATTTTGTTACGCATGTTGTGTTCACTTCAAGAAGGGCATATACATTTATGCATGTCGTTATTTTAATATTTTTTGTTTAATGTAAGTTTTAGTGTGTAAGCCTAGTTTTGTGAACCATTAAAAAAAAAGAAAAAAATATAGGTCGAATCAGACAACTTGGCGGCTGAGAAATCACTACAAGCTCGAAACCCAATCCTCGTGCAACTGTTAAGTGAGCTTCACGTAGGATTGGGTTTTGGGCAGCTTGTAGGTAACTTCACATCCGCCGACATGTATGATTCGAGATATATTACGCAATTTTTATATGTAATTTTTAGTAGTTTATGCAACTGTCAAAAAAATAAGGGTATTAAAACACGAGTGTCGAGTTTATGAAACGAGCGCAGTGAGTTTCATAATAGTAACGAGTGTTTTAATACCCGTGTTATATGCAGTTGCATACACTACTTTATCTTCACTAATAAAAAAAAAACATTGCGAAACATTAAATTCACGCGTACGTGTATTGTCACAGTGAACTTGGCGCCATTAAAATCTAACCAATGAGAGCGCAGCTGCGCGCGCAGGGCCAATCAGGAGCGAGCGCGCGATGTTATAATGAGATTTTACGATATCGATGTGGATATTATAACATCATGTGAAATTGCTTAAATTGAGTGTTTTGTTTTGTAATTATCCTTACTGAAAATAAATGAATCTATCTATCTATTTATAGCTAACTTCACATCCGCCAAGTGGTTTGTTTCGTCTTATACCTTAACGTAGACTTATGTTTTAGTTTTGGTTTGCAGACACGACCCCACGGAGATCTACGGCGACGATCTGTACGAGGAGTTCAAAAGCATCCCCGACCCCACCGTGGAACCCAAACAGATATTCACGGAGTTCCTCTACGTTTTGGATGAACTAGGTAAATGTTCACTTTTATAATTCTGCGAATTCTGTTTCAAGCTGCGCGAAACCCAGTCAACGTGCAGCTTTATAGGCGTAATATACTTAATAGGCCAAATGGATGACATCCATTCGATGTTACGAGTCTGCGACTACGTCGTTAGTAATGGCGACTTTTTATTGGTTTAGCGAGCGCTTATTTTTGATGCTAAACGTCAAAAATAGTTTGGCAACTTGTCTGATTACCCTCAAACTAAATAACCTGTGGATATCTCTGTGTACATTGTATTTCTGGTTACCTATATCTTCAAACAAATTTTGTTGAAGTTTAAACTTAAATACACTAAACTGGCAACATTGGCCACATCCGTTTGGATATCATCCATTTGGCGTGATGGTCAGTGGGCCCTGTTATGTGAGCTTTAGTCAGGATTGAATAATTATTGCGCAGCTTATCGTACTAATATTATAAACGCGAAAGTTTGTGTGTTGATGTTTGTTCCTCTTTCACGCAAAAACTACTTAACGGATTTAGATTGAGATGAAACTTAGCAATAGTAATGCTTATACGTCAGAATAACACATCACTACATAGTATATTACAAAGTCGCTTCCCGCTGTCTGTCCCCACGTATGCTTATATCTTTAAAACAACACAACGGATTTTGATGCGGATTTTATTTAATAGATGGTGATTCAAGGGGAAGCTTTATATGTATAATACACCTGTGCGAAGCCGGGGCGGGTCGCTAGAAGGCTATAATTTATAAAGATATTGCGTGAAACGAAGTTCGCCGGGTCAGCTAATAAGTCATAAGTAATTTATTAATAAAATGGCAGATTACACGTCAAGTTATAAATACTTAGGTAAATATTAAATACAATAATGTGCTAATGAGTAATCACCAAAAAATAATTGAAAATGAAATATATTATTCGATACGATAAGTAGTGTAGTTATTTTTATTTTTTTATTAGTAGTGTAAGAACTTAATGCAAACCCTTTGTAATAATCATTTTTAACCAAAAACGGCATAACTACCTTCCAACATATGAATTAGAATAGTTCGCACGAATCGATGTGTCATCCTTGTAGTATTATTTACATTATTGTTGATTTTTCAAAAACGGCTAAGCTGATTTCGATAAAATTTAAATGGGACCACCACTGAAAAGTGACCTACTAAAAAAAGAGGGGTCTCATAAAGAAGATATTTCACCGTAGGTCCAGACTTTGTATCATGTTACAAAATAAGTGTGACGAATTGGTATTTCATGCATATTTATATGATCTCCTATGAAAATAGCAATGATAATTTTACAATAATAATCCTATGAAAATTCTGATCTTTCATCTATATCCGTACCAAAAATCAATTCGATCCGTTTTACGTTTCACATTTCACAAGTAACAAACAAACACACTTTTGGATTTATAATACTAGTAAAGATGTACTAAAACTATTGAATTCCTTTTTCAGGTCCCTACGCAGCCGACAAGGCAGCTTTCCACCTCCTAATAAAGCTAGAAAAGTCCAAAATAAAGGTCCCATACGAACGCCACTTTCTCCTCCTACGACTATGCACCACGGTCTTCGTGAAGATCAGATGTTTCGCAGAACTAACGTTCAACAAGTACCCCACAGATTGGGAGAAAATTAAAACATTTTCTACACCAAAACTTCTAAGATTCGTCGAAATTTTGGAAAAATTCACACCACCAGAGCAAAAAGATGATGCGCAAAATTCTGAGAAGAGTGAAGAATCAGCTTTAAAAAATTCGGAAGATCCTAAACATTCCAATAACTCAACGAATCCCAAAGAAGATATTCAGAGTTCTAAAGAAGATATTGAAAATTCCAAAGGAGATTCTAGACCGGCTAAAGAAGAATCTTCAACGTCCAAAGAAGATATTAAAGACGGTGCTAAGTTGGATGCCAGTAAAATGTTGAAAGATATTGAACAATGTGATTTTACGACGCTAGGCGATAAAATAGAAGATAAATTGAATAGTTTTAAGGCGAATTTGAAGGATTTGGAAGAGGAAAATACTACGGAAGTTCGAACGGAAAAGGAAGATGCTATTGTAAGTGTATCAAAGAGGTTTTATATGTTTGACTAGCTTTTGCCCGCGGCTTCGCCCGCACGACATTTAGATTTTTGTGCTACCATAACCTTTTATTTTTTAGGGTTCCGTACCTAAAGGGTGAAAAGGGGACCCTATTACTAAGACTCAGCTGTCCGTCTGTAATAAAGGAGATGGAAAAAAAACAATAAAAATTATCGATATGATGGTTGTTCGATTCGACAGTTAATTCCTACTTACTTAAAACTTATCGTTATATTATTGAAAATTTACGCAATATCATTATAATTTATAACCTATGTGTTATTCTGATATATAAGTTATATTATTGCAAAGTTTCATCTCAATCCGTTTAGTAGTTTTTGCGTGAAAGAGTAACAAACATCCATCCATTCATCCATACTTACAAACTTTCGCGTTTTTATAATATTACTAGACGACCCGCCCCGGCTTCGCACAGGTGTATTATACATATAAACCTTCCTCTTGAATAACTCTATCCATTAAAAAAAACCACATCAAAATCCGTTGCGTAGTTTTAAAGATTTAAGCATACAGACAAACAAACAGACAAAATAGCGACTTTATTTCATACTATGTAAGGACTAGTTTTTCGAGGCCCTACCTTACCACCCTTAATAAAGAAGGTGGAATATAAAAAAAAATCGATTTGACATTTGTTCGATTCGACAGTTCTTTTTTGCCAATTCTTGGAGCGCACGCTGTAATACTCGTAGATGGCAGAATTTTTCCTACTTATTGTTATAATATGGAAAATTTAAACAATATCATTATAATTTATATCCTATGTGTTATTCTGATATATAAGCTATATAATTGGAAAGTTTCATCTCAATCCGTTCAGTAGTTTTTGCGTGAAAGAGTAACAAACATCCATACATCCATCCATCGTTACAAACTTTCACGTTTATAATATTAGTAGGAAGTAGGATGTGATCGATATGGTTCTAGTGGTTGGTAGCTATCATTTTAAAAATCTGTTATCAAAGATTTTGACGTTATACAGGTCGCGTCATGTAAAAAGAACGCTGAATGTTCAAACTGCGCACAAGGAAGTTTAACTCGTATTACATACGTAATAGGAGTTAAATATCCTAGTACGCAACTTTATTTGTAGCAAGGAAATTTAACTCCTATCACGTAAGCAATAGGAGTTAAATTTCGTTGTGGGCAGTTTGAAGCTCCAGCGTTCTTTTTAGGTGACGCGAGGTACAACGTCTTATAAATCGATGAACGCCGGCTGCATGACGAAAAAGCACATTATCACGTTCCGCCTGAGTCGAGCGTGCAAGCGAGAGCGCGGAGCAAGCGACAGAGAGGCGCCTGTATAATCGGCCTAAGCGTTCGGCTTGTGTCGCATATGACGTTATCACGTAAAATTATCCTCCGTAAATCGAGATTACAGACAACTCATTTTTAATTGTAAAGTTATAAGGGCGACTCATATCACCTACCAAATATACAAAAATAATCGGCCAAGTACGAGTCGGACTCGCGCACGGAGGGTTCCGTACTGTATGGGAGCCCCCCTTAAATATTTATTTTATTATAATTTTATTATTTATTATTGAAGTGAATATAAAACTAAATATTCAGTGAAAATTTCAAGTATGTACCTGTTACCATTATTAATGTAGATCGAAAAACATCTAAAAAATCAGGTTTGTTATATGGGAGCCCCCCTTAAATATTTATTTTAATCTGTTCTTAGTATTTGTTGTTATAGCGGCAACAGAAATACATCATCTGTGAAAATTTCAGCTGCCTAGCTATCATGGTTCATGAGATACAGCCCGGTGACAGACAGACAGACGGACATCGAAGTCTTAGTAATAGGGTCCCGTTTTTCCCTTTGGGTACGGAACCCTAAAAATATATGTCTAATATTGACTGTAGATTAGTCTAACGGACTAATTATAATATAGATTTTTTCGCCCAGTCATGATGCATATTATAAGGAGTATATGTTACCCCACAGACGTTAGACGGGCGCACAGGCCGCGCGGGCGGCCGCCGGTGGGCGCGCGGTCGCGGCCGCGGCCGCAACAACGCGCGCCTCCAGCCGCCGGCCGCGCACGCGCTCTGCGGCATCTGCTTCCTGCGGCACGGACTTATGGCTAAGATACTTTTCATGCTGTGTGTGGTAAGTTATACATTTATTCGTCTATGGTTAAAGAACTAAAGAAATAGAACCGTACCAAAATAACTAGAGATATATAATACTCTAGCCTTTGCCCGCGGCTTCGCCCGCGCTTTCTTTATAGCCTATGACACTCGCAAATAATGTGGCTCTCTATTGGTAAAAGAATTTTCAAAATCGGTTCAGTAGTTCCAGAGATTACCCCGTACAACCTCACAAACTTTACCTCTTTATTATATTAGTATAGACTAGCCTTTGCCCGCGGCTTCGCCCGCGCTTTCTTTATAGCCTATGACACTCGCAAATAATGTGGCTCTCTATTGGTGAAAGAATTTTCAAAATCGGTTCAGTAGTTCCAGAGATTACCCCGTCTTCTTCTTCTAATCCTAAGGCCCCACATCGGGGCAGAGGGCAGATACAATACTTCGCCACTCGGTTCTGTCTTGGGCAGCCCGCTTCACCTCGCTCCACGTCTTGCCGATGCTCTTCGCCTCTGCCACGACAGAGCGCCGCCAGGTCTGCCTGGGACGACCACACCTGCGCCGGCCCTGTGGATTCCAATCCAGAGCCTGTCTTGGAATATGATCCACGTTCCTGCGCAGAGTGTGACCAATCCAACACCACTTACGACGCCTGATTTGCAGATCTACTGGGTCTTCGTGGCACAGTCTCCACAGGTCGTTGTTTGTGATTGTGTCCGGCCAGAAAATTTCCACTATTTGACGAAGACAGCGGTTTATGAAAACTTGGAGTTGGCGAGTAATTTGCTTAGTGGTCTTCCAGGTCTCGCACCCGTATAGCAGCACGCTCTTTACGATAGTGTTGAAGATTCTCAGTTTCAACGAGAGAGGTGTTTCGACTGCCATACAGGGCGAAGACAAGCAAAGGCACCCCTTGCTTTGGCTATCCGGGAAGTTACCCCGTACAACCTCACAAACTCACAAACGTTACCTCTTTATAATATTAGCATAGATGACTTTGTCCCATTTAAATATGAGTGGCTCAGTGGTTGGTGACCACTGAGCCCCCTCGGTGGAGGGGAGGCAGAGTGAGGAGCATTATCCGAAATACAAGTCAATAAAATTTGATTCCAGGATCTATCCCGGTGTAAGCCTTCCCTATCGTTCGTGCGGTGTCAGTATTGTGCCGAGGAGCCTGGAGACGGTTCCCGGGACGCGGCCAAACAAGGGAAGAGACACGAAGACGTGCTCAAAAAGTAGGTGATTATTAATTCTTATATAAAAATCGGCCAAGTACGAGTTGGACTCGCGCACGGAGGGTTCCGTACTGTATGGGAGCCCCCCTTACATATTTATTTTAATTTTATTATTTATGATTAAAGTGAATATACAACTAAATATTCTGTGAAAATTTCAAGCATCTACCTGTTTCCATTATAAATATAAAGCGAAAAACGGCAAAAAAATCAGGTTTGCTGTATGGGAGCCCCCTTAGTTATTATTTTATTCTGTTTTTAGTATTTGTTGTTATAGCGGCAACAGAAACACATCATCTGTGAAAATTTCAGCTTTCTAGTTATAGCGGTTCATGAGATACAGCCTGGAGACAGACAGACAGACGGACAGCGGAGTCTTAGTAATATGGTCCCGTTTTATACCCTTTGGGTACGGAACCCTGAAAATGAATCGTGGTTGTTAGTCTTGCTAAAACACGAAAGCGGCTGAACCGATTTGCCTAATTTTGTGCTTGAAATATTTGTGGAAGAAGGAAAGGTTTAAACGGTGAGAAAATTTATGAACGTTGCGAGAAAAATAATAAAATTATTAATTTCATTTTCCCATACAAAATGTTCCTGCATGTAAAAGTTGTCATTGACAGTTGACAGATGGTGAGACGAAGTTCACCGGGTCAGCTAGTAAATGAACAACTTGTCTTTATTCGCAGCCTCTTTAACCGACTTCCAAAAAGGAGGAAGTTCGATGTATTTTTGAAGTCAAAACTTTTTAGCGGCGTTGTACACTGGAATGCGTGGAATCTGTTAGATTGTGGAATGAGTTACCGGTGGATATCAGACGCGCCTCATCACTGAATGTTTTCAAACAAAGAGTCAAATTGCATTACCTGTCTTCTTAGGTACTTACATTATTGATTCTGCTCGCTTTATATTTATTTATTTAAGTAAGTATAAGTAATAATAGTATGTAATCATATAAGTAAGTTTATTTTTGTATTATGTAATACATGTATGTTTATGTGTCTAGGTAGGCATTTATACTTATTTCAATAAATATTATTTATTTATTGGTTTGTTTGTTATAAGTGTTCATTGTTTATTTTTAAATTATTTTTGTAAAGGCCGCTGTTTTGTTAATTTGCTATTTCCTGTCCGTTCTTGGTTGCCTGGAAGAAATCGCTTGAAGCGATAAGGCCGCCATTTGGTATAACTTTGTAATGTTTTTATTTTTCGTATGTTTTTTGTATTGTAATTATACTAATAAAGAATTATCTATCTATCTATCTATCTACACTTTTTAGGATGGGTCAAAATGTTAAACTCGCGTCAGGACACATGACCTGATCGAATATTCGTAAGACGGCGCGGGGCGCTTGCGCGAGTGTGCGTGTGTGATACGGCGGCCTTTGTCTGTGACTTAGTGGCAAATCTTTCTCTTCTTAGCTATAGGTCGTCTACTGTTCGACATTGGCCTCCCCTGAACAATAAACCAGCTGGAAGCGGCTTTCATCCAACGCGATGTTGCGGTTTTAATTCACAAAATCAACTGTCCACCTTTTAGGTGGACGTATCTAGGTGATCAATTTGATTGTTTGTCAAATGCGTAAACATATCAAACTATCGACCCGCCCCGGCTTCGCACAGCTGTTTTATAATAAACCTTCCTGTTGAAACACTCTATCTATTAAAAAAAACCGCATCAAAATCCGTTGCGTAGTTTTAAAGATATAAGCATACATGGGGACAGACAGCGGGAAGCGACTTTGTTTTATACTATGTAGTGATGAAAAGATTTGCTGAAAAGAAAATGAATAACAAGTTAATAGATTGTTTGTAAAAATTATTTTAACAATTAATTCAATTTTATACTTAACTAGCTTTTGCCCGTGACTTCGCCCGACTGGTATTTTAATTTTTGTGCTGTCTCATGGGATCATTTTATTTTTCTGGGATAAAAAGTAGCCTATGTCACTTTGCGTTTTGAGGGTTCCAAGCCCAAAGGGTAAAAATGAGACCTATTACTAAGACTTTAATGTCCGTCTGTCTAGCTGTCACCAGGCTGTATCTCATAAATCGTTACAGCTGAAATTTTTACAGATGATGTATTTCTGTTGCTGTTAGAGCAAAAATAATAATAATCGGCCAAGTACGAGTCGGACTCGCGCACGGAGGGTTCCGTACTGTATGGGAGCCCCCCTTAAATATTTATTTTATTTTAATTTTATTATTTATTATTGAAGTGAATTTAAAACTAAATATTCTGAGAAAATTTCAAGCATGTACTTGTTACTATTATTAATATAGATCGAAAAACGTCCAAAAAATCAGGTTTGTTGTATGGGAGCCCCCCTCATCAGAGCATCCCGCTCAGAGCATCATCTGTGAAAATTTCAGCTGCCTAGCTATCATGGTTCTGTCACCGGGCTGTATCTCATACAGCCCGGTGACAGACAGACGGACAGACGGACAGACGGACATCGAAGTCTTAGTAATAGGGTCCCGTTTTTCCCTTTGGGTACGGAACCCTAAAAACAGAATAAAATAAATAGTTAACGGTGGCTCCTATACAACAAACGTGATTTTAGGAGTTTTTTTTTTAGGAGTTTTGCTCGCTATTAATAACGGCAAGAGGGCTTCAACACGAAACGGTACGAAGCCCTTCGTGCGCGAGTCTGACTCGCACTTGGCCGATTATTTTTCAAACTACGTGCATGCCGGAAATCATGTCAATCCATTGCTCAGTTGCTGCGTGAAAGAGGAACAAAACACACTATTCGACCCATAAGTATGTTCTGTTTCTTCTAGATATTAATGTTTTAATGACAAATATACTTCATGTACAAATTGTTTACTACTATGTTATTAATTTGACTGCCTCGGTGGTTCAGTGGTTAATGACCTATATTCTGGGTCAAAGAGGCGTGGGTTCGATCCCCACCCAGGGCAAATATTTATGTGATGAACATATGTGTTTGCTCTGTGTCTGGGTGTTATTTAGTTACTATCTATATAAGTATGTGTTTAAAAATATGTATATGTAGTATATCAGTCTCTGGCAACCATATCACAAGCTTTGCTTAGTTTGGGGTCAGAGACCGTGTGTAAGATGTCCCCTAATATTTGTTGTTTATTTATTATTATTAAGGACGCGGAACAAAACACCTACAATAAAATTGTTAAAATTATGTTTAAATGTTGGTTGATAAGCAAAATTTGTTAAATAAATTCCCTTATTACGTTTGGGATAATCGATATCAATAAAAAAAACACACTTTCGGATTTATAATATTAGTAAGGATAAGGATAGTTTGCTTGTAACATGTATGTTTTGTCGGCAGGTTCAGAATGCACGAGTGCAATCTGCTTTTAACCACTTCAGTACTAGAGGAGGGGATCGACCTGCCGCGCTGCAACCTCGTGCTGCGCTGGGACGTGCCGCCCTCGTGAGTAGCGCCGAAATTCATCAGAACAAAACAATTCACGTCAAAACATTAGTAAAACAAAACAAATCAAAAAGCGGAGCCTTTTAACGATTTGACCCTGACTACTGGATCAAAGAGGCGTGGGTTCGATCCCCACCCAGAGCAAATATTTATGATAAGATAACATAACTTTGAACCTAATGTTACAAAAAATATTGCATGATAATGATTCATTAATGTACTCGCCCGGTTTAACATTTTTTTTTTCATATTTACTAATTTTATTATTTATAAGTACTAGATACACAAAATATGCAGTGTCATTTAAAAAAAAACATTACAAAATAATATTAAATTCATTGAAAAAGTATACTTAATGTTAATATCTAAAGTCAAATAATTACAAAATACAAATCGCAAGCTGTAAAGAGGCTTACAATTTTAAATAAAAATCAATATATTAAAATTAGGTAATAATTAATCAATCAATGAAAAAAATTGTGTGATGAACGTAGGTATTTGGTGTGTCTGGGTGTTATTTAGGTACCATCTATATAAGTGTGTATTTAAAAATATGTTTAAGTAGTATATCAGTCTCTGGCAGCCATGTCACAAGATTTGCTTAGTTTGGGGTCAGAGGCTGTGTGTAAGATGTCCCCTAAAATTTATTTTTATTTATTTACACACTAGATGCGATCTGCGGTCTGGTCAAATTGAACGCAGCCCGCATTATGTATGAACAACGTTGTCGGTCAGTGCAATCGGTCAGCTATCCGGGCAGGGAAACCGGTCAGGCACACCTGCCCTTACGCGTCCTTACGTTCCTTCTGCGTGATCGCACGGTCAGATCGTATACCTATACAAAATATACCACAGGGTTATTCCTAATCAATTACCATCCTTTTAGGGGATTATTCTGTACATCAAAACTAACAACTTTTGTTCTGAGACTTGTCAAAACTAAAAAAATATATCAGCTGTTCCACACATTTTGTCGCGAGCAAACGTTTTTTTTTCTATGGAACAATTTTTTTTAAATTGTGACAAAGTCGCGGATCAAAAGTTGTTAGTTTTGATGTACAGAATAAGCCCCTAAAAGGATGCTAATTGATTAGAAATAACCCTGTTTAGAGACCGATAACGTTGTTCACACATAATGCGGGCTACGTTCAATTTGAGAACGCATCCAGTGTACCAAATCCTTAAGTTTAATGCTGGCGCCGGACGTTGGCTAGAGATTATAGTCTTGGTTCCAACATTCCAATGTGTGGATTGGCCTTGGACTTTTATCGTCCAATATTTCTAACAAATATCTACAGAGCCACAGTCCCTAAGTCAAAGTGGTAAAAAAATGTCCGAGCGTCGTTATACATACCGACTTAGATATTTACCTTAAATAATTCACAATGACCCGTTTTCTGGAATCTCGACCTAATGTCACCTAATTAGTGCTTGTAACCGAGCACTTTGACATCGCGCGGCGTTGTAGTCGGCTTGCAATCGCCTTATGACTAACTAAAAAGCCTGCCCACTACGTAGCTTGAGCAGAGTTTTACCTCGGACACTTTTTTTGCACGACATAGCTCTATAGATGTTTACTCGAAGGTCCAATATCAATCCAAGACCGATCCACACTTTGGAGAGTCGGAACCAAGACTGTAATTTGCAACAAAGATAGCAAATGTGTGGCCCCCGCTTAAGGCTACTAGATTGTAGCGACGTGTGCACACGAGTGCGTCGCGTTTTATAGGCCGAATCACACAAGTTGGCGGATGTGAAGTTCAATCAACGCGCGGCTTTATGTGAGCTTCAGTCAGGATTGGACATTGCGCAGCTTGTAGCTAACTTCACATCCGTCGACTTGTACGATTTGGCTTATAACATAATGTATGAATTAGAGTGAGAAGTGCTTTTCGTGGATGTGGTCGGTGGACCGCTTACGCCGACTCTAAATACTTTAACTTTGTTCTGCCTCTGTTATAACGAATCGAACCTCTTGGCGGGTGTGAAATTAGCAACGAACTGCGCAAAACCCAAACCCCAATAGACCTGTGTTGAGGGAAGGCTATCCATCAAATTACAGGAGTGACTTCACCTATAGCACAGCCCGGACACTCCGCGATTTTTCATACAAAATCTGCTGTCTTACGCACACCTACACAGTACTTACTCACAGACAACACACTTACGCACGGTCGCTACACGCGCATTTGTGTGCGGAACGTCTATGGCTGTCAGCGATCACCACGACGTGACGTCATGCCGTGTGAGTGAGACAGTTGCGTACTTAATTTGCAAAAATGAATATTAATCTAGTGCTTAAAAAAGTAAAACAATTACTTAATTTGGAAGCATTTTAACAAAAAGTAACCGATCTACTTCTTTTGTAAGATAATATCAAGAGGAAGTTACCAAATAATGTAAAATAAGTTCCTATTATTTATCCTTAGGGAAACATTAAAATTTCTTGTTTTGTTACGTATCATTGATATTCAACCATACACAGTACAAGTGTTCCCTATTGTCACAGTCTAGGTAGTTTTTATTAGAAAATCCACCGGCCAGTGCAGCCCGCGCGCAGAGTACACGATGCGGTACGTAGCGCGGGGTGGAAGTGAGGAAGACTCAAACGGGTGGGGGGTAACGAGTGGCCGTTCTATACGTAGTATTATTATATATTCTTTGCCTATAGTCAAACCGCTAAACTCAGACTTCGCCTGCGCGGTACAGGGGCGCCGGGGGAGACGACACAGGGGACTGAGACAGGCGCGGGCAGCGGGTCCCCGGCGCCCGCACCTGTCTCAGTCCTCTTTGTCGTCTACCCCCGCGCCCCCGTACCCGCGCAGGCGAAGTCTGAGTTTAGCGGTTTGACTATAGTTTGCATGACTGTACTTTCCATGTTTGTACTAATCTATACCAATATATTATAAAGAGGAAAGATGTGAGGTTTTGTTTGCATCGAATAGGCTCCGAAACTACCGAACCGATTTGAAAAATGAACACTAATGGGAAGCTACACTATCCTCAGTGAACATAGGCTGTATTATATTGTCAAAAAAATTAGGAATCCATATTACCCGGATCGTATGGAGCCGAAGCGGGCAGCTAGTTTTTGAAATAAAATGATTTATTTTATTTGAATGATTTTTAAATGATTTTTTTTTAACACTCCCCCTACCCAATCCAGTGAGCTTCAGTTAGGATTGGGTTTTGCAGCTTGTCGCGCCACCACAGCCCGGACACTCCGCGATTTTGCATACAAAATCTGCTGTCTTACGCACACTACACAATTACTTACTCACAGACAACACACATACGCACGGTCGCTACACGTGCATTCGTGTGCGGCACGTCTATGGCTGTCAGCGATCACCACAACGTGACGTCATGCCGCGTGAGTGAGACAGTTGCGTATTCAATTTGCAAAAATGAATATAAATCTAATGCTTAAAAAAGTATAACAATTACTTAATTTGGAAGCATTTTAAAGAAAAGTAACCGATCTACTTCATTTTAAAGAAAATATCAAGAGGAAGTTACCAAATAATGTAAAATAAGTTCCTATTGTTTATACTTAGGGGAACATTAAAATTTCTTGTTTTGTTACGTATCATTGAAATTCAACCATACACAGTACAAGTCTTCCCTATTGTCACAGTCTAGGTAGTTTTTATTAGAAAATCCACCGGCCGGTGCAGCCCGAGCGCAGAGAGCAAGTTCTGTCCGTGGACGCGGGGTGGAAGTGAGGAAGACT
Organism: Hypomecis atomaria; assembly: GCA_964007245.1. Lineage (NCBI taxonomy): Eukaryota > Metazoa > Arthropoda > Insecta > Lepidoptera > Geometridae > Hypomecis > Hypomecis atomaria. The sequence goes on along the minus strand of OZ023307.1, from coordinate 5,475,536 downwards.
CAAACGGGTGGGGGGTAACGAGTGGCCGTTCTATACGTAGTATTATTATATATTCTTTGGCGCCACACAAGTTGATGTATGTGAAGTTAGTCACTAGCTGCGCAATAGCCAATCAACGTGCGGCTTCCACGTCACGTGAAGTCAGGATTGGATATTGCGCAGCTAGTGGCTAACTTCACATACATCAACTTGTGTGGCGCGGAGTATAGGTAACGTCATGCCGGTTGTACACACTCGCCGAGACACCCCGAGAAAGAGAGCGAGTATGTACATGGTGCTCTCGTCATGACTCGGTTTCTCGCGCGTTGCCTCGGTCGGTCTCGGTATGTTGCCCCGAGTCAAAAAATATCGTTGGGTCGCGCGAGAAACAACGAGTGTGTACAGGTATGCTCTCGTCGAGAGCTTCAACGGCCGACACATTCGGCGAGTGTGTACAGCCGGCATCACAACCGCCAACAAGTTTGATTCGGGCTATACTTCAAAGCAAAACAATGTATATATTTAAGGTACCGGTCATACGGGCTCTGCCGCGGTCGCGCGCGCGCCCCCCGCGCCGCCGCCGCGGTAATGTGCGCGGACGCTTGCAACTTTGTTCTGCACAACGTGGCTACGTACACTGAATTGGACCAGGTACTTACATATTTGTTTCTTGTCAAAACTCTGGCACCAGCTAACCTGGCATACGACGTCTCAAAACGAGACAAAGTTATGGTAAAATAGATATCTGTTACTTTTTCATAAGTCGACAAAAATGATGTGGTAATGCGTATGCTAAGCTAGCAGGATTAACAACTCGGTTTATGCGAACCAACTTATCATCATCGTCATACCGGCTGTAGGAAAACCACTGTTGGACATAAGCCTCTCTAGAAATTTCCAATGAGATTGATTGGGAAGCAGATGTGCCTTCCTGTGGTCTTCATCAGATCATCTGTCTGTCTTGTTGGTAGACGTTCTACGTAATTAAGTACCTGTTCGTTTCTCAGCCATATTTTGAATTGTGTTCCACTTCTCGTCACGGATATCTTTGAGAAGATTTGCACTTTTTAGGGTTCCGTACCCAAAGGGCAAAAACGGGACCCTATAACTAAGACTCCGCTGTCCGTCCATCTGCCTGTCTGTCACCAGGCTGTATCTCATGAACCGTGACAGCTAGGCAGCTGAAATTTCACAGATGATGTATTTCTGTTGCTGCTATAAAAACAAATACTAAAAACAGAATAAAATAAATATTTAAGAGGGGGTCCCATACAACAAACGTAATATTTTTGCTGTTTTTTGCTTCATATAGGCAACAGGTAGACGTTTGAAATGGGGCCTAGTGGGTTCCCATAGGGTACGGAACCCTTTGTGCGCGAGTACAACTCGCACTTGGCCAATTATTTAGTTTCACCTGTCCAATTGCCTGTCTGTCGGTCTGTAATCAAATCTTGCAAGTTTTTGATCCACTTCCCGGTTACCGATTGAACTGAAATTTTGCATACATGTGTAATCGTGACAATGCCATATTATGATGACGTGGTGCTGATCTGATGATGGAGCTGGAAGGTGGCCAAAGGAACTTAGCAATGAAACGACACAACCTCGACGTGTTTGGGTTCATTTGAATGGTCTTGGCGAGTAGTTTGTCTTTCAATGGTAACCAGGGTCTGATGATGGAGCTGGAAGGTGGTCATAGTAACTTTGTAATGAAACGAAGCAACCCTACCGAGTTCAGTAAAATCTTTTTTTTTTTTAAAGTTTTTTTCCTAAGTATAATACTTGTTCATAATAAGTTGGGCCATTGCCCAGTGACAACCACAATGGCGGTACTTCTAAAAACCGATGCCTGTACGATATAAAATAACGTATTTATTTTCCAGCTCATCACTCGAAAATGCGGTTGCGGCATCCAAGATGAACCGACTGCAGAAGAAGAAGCTTACGCCGACACTTTCACTCCATACGTCAAACCTTACACTCCTACACCGGCACAAACAAACACAATCTGCAATTGTCCAACAAAAACTGAAAAAAATCTAGAAAACAACACGAGAAAAAAGAAAATAGACCCTGAAAAAAATTCCGGAGAAATTTCTCAAAGAATTGAGAAATTATCTGAATCAATTGATGATGTATCTGGATTAATTGAGAATGGATCTGGTGCAATTGAAACGGAAAACATATGCCGAACGCCAAATTCTAACGAAATTGAAGTAAAGAAAACGTGTCTTCCAAATTTAAATGGCGCCAATATAAACAGTGACAATAAAACGGTTGAGACCTCTCTGTCATTTGCTTCTCATCATCTGTCGAATGTTTCTGAAATAATTGACAATGTTTCTAAATCAATTGACAATGTTTCTGAATCAATTGATAGTGTGTCAGAAGCAGTAGATTGCATCGATATCGATGTTTCGAAATCGTTTGATAGTGGAACGGATAAGCTTGATGTTCTTAGTGAAAATTTGAAGAATATAAGTATTTCTTGTGATGTGAATAGTGATAATAAGTGTTCTTGTGCCAATAGTAATGAGAAGAAGGAGCCTGACGTTGCCAGCGTGGATTTGAGTAATGCTATTGCTCTTATAAATCGGTAAGTTAGTTTTTTCGAAATTTTATTACCTACTAGCTGACCCGGCGAACTTCGTTTCGCGCAATATCCTTGCAAACTTTCATCTCAATCCGTTCAGTAGTTTTTGCGTGAAAGAGGAACAAACATCTAAACATACGAGTACACACGTATTGGGTGTGTGTGTCTGTGTCTGGATGATATTTAGGTACTATCTATATAAGTATGTATTTAAAATATGTATATGTAGTATATCAGTCTCCGGCAGCCATATCACAAGCTTGTGATATGGCTGCCAGAGACTGATATACTACATATTATACATATTTTAAATATTGGGGTCAGAGACCGTGTGTAAGATGGCCCCTATTTTTTTATTTTATTTTTAATTTTGCTTTTAGTCAATTAAACAAAAATTGATGAAGATATAGCCCGTTGAAATTCTGCGTGACGTCACAAGTGTGATACAAATGTATAGACTTTCGAGAGAGATGTGACGTCACAAGCACGACCCCCACTCCCAAACTTTGACAAAGTTTATCTTTGCCATTTGTTTTTTTATTGACATAAGAAAAAATATGTGTCCAATATTGTTTGATAATCTAACTCACGGACTAATTATAATAATGATTTTTAACCGACTTCCAAAAAGGAGGCGGTTCTATGTTTGTCTGTTTTTTTTTGTGTATGTTCATCGGTAATTCCGGCAATTGTTACCCGTATCGAAAAAATATTTTTTAGTTCGAAAGGCTATATACTCCCGAGGTGAACCCATTTAAATTTTACAGAAATCGGCTGAGCCGTTTTTGAAAAATCAACAATAATGTAAACAATTCGAGCGAAATATTCGAATTTTTTACACGATGGATGGCGGTTTTGCCATTTTTTTGCGAAAAATAATTATTAATAATCTAACTCACAGACTAATCACTACATAGTATAAAACAAAGTCGCTTCCCATTGTCTGTCCCAATGTATTTTGCAACGGATTTTGATGCGGTTTTTTTTTAATAGAGTGTTTCAAGAGGAAGGTTTATATGTTTAATTCACCTGTGCGAAGCTGGAGTGGGTCGATAGTTAAGTATAATAATGATTTTCTTACTCAGTCATGCGTATTGTAAATTCTGTACAGGTACTGTGCCAAACTGCCGTCGGACACGTTCACGCGTCTGGCGGCCTCGTGGTGGTGCGAGCGGGTTCGACTCCCGGCCGCGACCAGAGACTCCTACATCTGCACCCTGCGGCTGCCGCTCAACTGCCCGCTCAAGTATAACATCGTCGTGAGTATGGTTCTCGCATGGAGACCGCGCGCAGCGTAGGATGACTCCCGGCTGCGACCAGAGACTCCTACATCTGCACCCTGCGGCTGCCGCTCAACTGCCCGCTCAAGTATAACATCGTCGTGAGTATGGTTCTCGCATGGAGACCGCGCGCAGCGTAGGATGACTCCCGGCCGCGACCAGAGACTCCTACATCTGCACCCTGCGGCTGCCGCTCAACTGCCCGCTCAAGTATAACATCGTCGTGAGTATGGTTCTCGCATGGAGACCGCGCGCAGCGTAGGATGACTCCCGGCCGCGACCAGAGACTCCTACATCTGCACCCTGTGGCTGCCGCTCAACTGCCCGCTCAAGTATAACATCGTCGTGAGTATGGTTCTCGCATGGAGACCGCGCGCAGCGTAGGATGACTCCCGGCCGCGACCAGAGACTCCTACATCTGCACCCTGCGGCTGCCGCTCAACTGCCCGCTCAAGTATAACATCGTCGTGAGTATGGTTCTCGCATGGAGACCGCGCGCAGCGTAGGATGACTCCCGGCTGCGACCAGAGACTCCTACATCTGCACCCTGCGGCTGCCGCTCAACTGCCCGCTCAAGTATAACATCGTCGTGAGTATGGTTCTCGCATGGAGACCGCGCGCAGCGTAGGATGACTCCCGGCCGCGACCAGAGACTCCTACATCTGCACCCTGCGGCTGCCGCTCAACTGCCCGCTCAAGTATAACATCGTCGTGAGTATGGTTCCCGCATAGAGACCGCGCGCAGCGTAACAAGCGTAGCGTAGGATGACGCAGACGAGTGGTGACGCGCGACTACCCTACGGCTACTGCTGAACTGCCCGCTTAAGTATACGTTGTTGTAAGTATGCACTATCATACGGGTAACGTGACCATGCGTCTTGCTTTGGGCGGGACAGTCCCGCTTTCAGGCAGTCTGTCCTGGTGTCCCCTGCGACATTGTCCCGCTTTTGCAAAAAGATCACTATAATAAAACTACTATAAAATTATAGGAAATAACCGACAATTTTTGAAATGGTACTGGGCAGGGCACATTGCACGGATGACTGATGACCGATGTGATTGAAAAATTCTTGAGTGGAGACCAGCTACTACCAGCAAGCACAGCGTAGGACCTGCACCCACAAGGTGGACTGACTACGCCCGTGTTATCTAGGATTTTATAAAATAAGGATATTTCCAGGGCCACCCCATGCCGACGCGCGTGCTGGCGCGGCGTATGGTGGCGCTGCAAGCGTGCCGGATACTGCACAAGGCGGGGGAGCTGGACCATCAGCTGATGCCCATAGGTACGTTGTATCTTCACCAGGTTACCCAGAATTATCTGTCCAGAAACTTTCGCCACAGACGTAAATAATGGAACCGTTTGTAACAGCTTTTTTTTTTTTATCGCGAATAAGTCCGCGTCCGCGAGTTAAATAAAATAAAATAAATAAATATTAGGGAACATCTTAAACACGGTCTCTGACCCCAAACGAAGCATAGCTTGTGATATGGCTGCCAGAGACTGATATACTACATATACATATTTTAAATACATACTTAAATATAATACCTAAATAACACCCAGACACAGAGCAAACACGTATGTTCATCACATAAATGTTTGCCCTGGGTGAGGATCGAACCCACGCCTCTGTGATCCAGAAATCAGGTTCACTAACCACTGAGCCACCGAGGCAGCACATTTATAGATATAAAACCTCGCCAGACATATTGGCATCCATGTTTCATAATGGCGGCGGGAGGATATGCCAGCTTCCATACAAAATGTTCGAACCCCTATGATATCCAACAGGTAAAGAGAACTTCAAAGCTGCCGAGCTAGAACTGGTGAACGCGTTCAACGCAGCCGGTAATGTTGAGAAAGATAACGACGAATCCGCACGTCCTGGGACCACCAAACGGAGACAGTATTACTACAAACGGGTGAGCTTTTACTGTAACAAACAAACAAACAATAAAACTTTATTATCAACCACTTTACATTAAAAGAAAACAGATTATAAGGAAAAACAAAACAATAGGTCTCTAATTGGCGGCCTTTTCGATTTAAGCGATTTCTTCCAGGCAACCATCATTAACTTATTTCAGCCCACTGTAGGATATAAGTCTCATCCCTATTTCGTCAAATATAAATAAATAAATATTAGGGGACATCTTACACACGGTCTCTGACCCCAAACTACGAGTAGGAATAGCTTGTGATATGGCTGCCAGACTCTGATATACTACATATACATATTTTAAATACATACTTATATAGATAGTACCTAAATATGCCCTGGGTGGGGATCGAACCCACGCCTCTTTGATCCAGAAGTCAGGGTCACTAACCACGAATGGCGAAAGCAAAATCACCGTGTTAAAACGGAAATCTTCGCTATCGCTCGAACAATTAATATAAAAAATCGGCCAAGTGCGAGTCAGACTCGTGCACAAAGGGTTCCGTACCGTATGGGATATTCCTCTTGCTGTTATTAATAGCGAACAAAAAACTCCAAAAAATCACGTTTGTTGTATGGGAGCCCACCTTAAATATTTATTTTATTCTGTTTTTAGTATTTTTTTTGTTATAACTACATCATCTGTGAAAATTTCAGCTGCCTAGCTATCATGGTTCATGATATACAGCCCGGTGACAGACGGACATCGAAGTCTTAGTAATAGGGTCCCGTTTTACCCTTTGGGTACGGAACCCTAAAAACGAGTTAAAGTGGATGATTTGTGAAGTCGTAGGGGGTAATCTCTGGATCTGCTGAACATATTTTGAAAATTCTTTTAACAATAGAAAGCCACATTATTTTTGAGTGTCATAGGCTACAAAATGTACTGTACTGTATCAGCCTTTTTCATAGTCCACTGCAGGACGTAGGCCTACACATGAAGGGTTATTGGGCCATATCCACCACGCTGGCCCAGTGCGGGTTGGTGGATTCACATACGCCATCGAATTTCTTCTACGGACGTATGCAGGTTGCCTCACGATGTTTTCCTTCACCGAAAAGCGTTGAATTCCGTACATAAATTCCGAAGAACTCATTGGTACGGGCCCGGGATTTGAACCCACGACCTCACGATTGTAAGGCGGGTGTCACTACCACTAGACCTAGACCACCACGGCTTTATGTCGCGGGTAAAAGTTAGTTATTAATAAAATTGTTTATACTAAGCGTCACACAAATCGGCGGAAGAGAAGTTGATACAGATGACACTTCGCCGTGATTCGCTAATTATTGCGCATGTGTGCACAATGCGTAGGGAGCGCGCGGGAGGAGGTCTCTCTGGCTCCCGCGCATACCTATATTTCTGCGCATAACTTCCCATCCGCCATTTACGTGGCGCTTAACATTAGTTTTGCGTCACACATCGTTTGTTTGCAGACAGCGGGCGCATTCATCGACTGCCAGCCCGTGATCGACTCTACCGATGCTGAAATCGACTCGCCCGTCGAGACTGAGCCCAAACCAGATGATAGCCCTAGACAAACTGGTAAGGTCTTTAATTTTAAACCGACTTTCAAATTTCTTCTTTCTCAGATTAACTTTTGGTGCTGCAACCGGCTTCCCCACTTGCAACATTACAGCCACTGAATTTCTTCTACTGACGTATGCAGGTTGCCTCCTATTCCTTCACCGAAAACCCAGTGGTGTGAAATTCCATACATAATTTCCAAGCCAATTTTGAATGTAACCAAAATATCTCACGTTTTGTGTATTATTTGCAGACGGCAAGCGCAATATGCTATACGCGATAGTATCATCTCTTTGGTGCGCGCTCCCCGAGCGCTACAACACCAGGGGTCGCCGCTTGCACTCGCCGCAGCACGCCGCGCAGGCGCTCGGCATTCTCATGGCACGGACGGAGCCTACCAAGTAATGTATTATTTCTCAAACATGCTTGGTAATGTGAACATTACTTTGGTGCGCACTCCCGTACAAAATGTCGTTTTTGATGAGATCTTGAAAATCTATTCTTTAACACTGATTTTCATTGTTAATACAGTAGATCTCTTTTGGAAATATAAATGTGGTGTGCTTATTATGTACTTACTAACGAATAATTTAAAACGCTTTCCAGAAACTAGTCAAATCGCCTATATAAAATAATGTTATTTGTGCAATATGCTTGGATCGTAAAAAAATATACGTATTTGTATCCTGATTAGTCACCGAGTAGAATAGCGAGACAGCAATATGTCAGTGGGCCGAGACAGTGCCGTGGTCGAGTGAGTGTTTACACTTATACTTGACTAGCGGCCCGCCCCGGCTTTGCACAGGTGTATTATACATATAAACCTTCCTCTTGAATCACTCTATCTATTAAAGAAAACCGCATCAAAATCCGTTGCGTGGTTTATATAAGCATACATGGGGACAGACAGCGGGAAGTGACTTTGTATTATGTCCATCGCCGTTATTCGAAGCCTTTTAAACATATATTGAGAATGCATCTTCCGTTTCCGGCCGTCTTTGCGGTTGTAGCTCCATCTGGTGGGTTGAATATGGCAACCCTCGTTCACCAGTTCTCGATCCGAGATAGGTTTCGTCATTGGCGTCTTAACTTCCGTGCCGTTAAGTTACATTAACGCTGTTAGCGTTCGTCGTTATATTAAAATAGAATAATGTCATAATTGTTCTAAATAACATTAATAGGTTGTAGTTTCTTTGTATTTTATTTAGTGAAAGTGAAATAATAAATTTGAAAACTTATATTTCTACCCACATAATTATGATTGAACATAAAAGTGTGCGAAAAATTTCGAAAAGTGGTACACGTGCTCGAGGATGAAGTCGATCAAGTCGACGTCATCGTCCTTTAGCGGTACTAGAAACCGCAGAGTATTATATATACTCGTATACGAGACCGCCGCGCTGCCCTCGTCGTCGCTGTGGGGCACCACTTGGGCCGCGGGTGGTGACCACGTGGCCGCCAGGTCGCCGAGGATGTAAGCTACAAAAAAAAGAGTAAGGTAGTAGAACACCTTACTGACCAGGTATGGCAAATTCAAAACTATTTCTTTTGTACATACAGCCCTCGGGTAAGGACACGTAGCCGCTGGTCGGTCCCAAGACACCAGAATACCTCGGAGTAGAATTATTCCTGCGCTGATCCAGCAGATCGTGCCTTTTATAGAGGTGCCCGCCGAGGCGGCCCTTATAATTTCAATTATATTTGAAAACGTCTGACAACTGCAAATGCTGAAAACTATTTATTACTATTAAACCAGGAAAACAGGGCTATTTGTTTGAATGGAAGGTATTTATTCAGAGATTATTGCAATTTCAGTTTTGAAAACGATTGAGTTCGGCAAACAATCTTGATTTGCCACGATGAAATTCTACATGTCGTTTTTCATTTTGAGCATGAAAATGTTCAAGCAATTCATTTAGTTTTCGAGCGACTTGTTCTGTTGGTCTGGTATTACTCGGCGGTCACTGGAACCAAGACTATTTCATAAGATACCCCTATATAGAAAAGTTTTGTTTAGTTAAAGCAAATTCCCAGAATTCTTTTCACAAATATTAATGGGGGTACTTTAGTAAAATACAATTTTCTATATCTTTCAGACGATTTGAATTCTGGTAAAGGTTAGACACCTAGCTTATACAAACATACAATCACAACCTTCCGTCTCTGCACAGGAGAAGGCAGGTAGTTAGTTCCCTGGTAATCAGGCGGCGCTGCCCCTGAATCCAGTATAGCTATAATTAACCGGTCGCCCACGGCACCGTCTAATTATAATTTTTAACAATGCTTACAAATATCTAGATCTTGTGGTGCAAAGTAATCATATGCGCCCATATTGCCATATGCATTCATTTATTACGTTTTCAGCTTAATATGTATTGCTTTTTGTGATTTTATACATGATAACATTTATTGATACCAATTTAATGATATGCGCCCATTTTGCCGTATGCATTCATTTATTATTACGTTTCAGCTTAATGTGTATAGTATTTTGTGATCAAAAATAAGATAACATTTAATGACAAGAATGTAATCATATGCGTTTTTCAAGGTTTATTGTATCGCCCTTTGGTTGATGCAATGTACCTAATTACTGCGCGATCTTGTAGCCATACGAGTTCGATTGCGATTTACAAGCATTTGGTTGGGGGTGTTGTTGCAGTGTAATTGCTATACACCCAAGTAGCATTCAATTATAATTTTTTTTTTTTTTTTAACTTTTTGCGTGAATTTTAATACTGCAACATAGTTGCAATATGCGCCCTTGTGCCATTTGCATTCAATAATAATTTGCCAGGTTTTGTTTTATAATGCTGCTGTGATCAATATAACATTAAAACCACAGTAGTTTACCACGGTTCAACAAGTCCAGGTAAACTTAATATAACCTTGCAATCAATTGAGTCCATTGAACCAAAACAACGCTGGGAGCGGCAGATGAGAAAGTAAATTTGATATAACACTTGTTCTTGCGGGTAGATTGAAGCGTTCATGAATACGGGTGAAAGAGCGCCAACCCTTTTTGGAGCTAATAATAATAGGAACTATAAAGTCTCTTTTTAAGCGCAGCCTGCCGCTAGATCTACGGCACTGCATTTACGGTCACTGTCATGAAACTGTTTCTTGACAAGTAAGTAACAGACGATAAGCAACTCAACAAAAGAAATCTTTCTTCTTTCTATTATATAAAAATGAATCGTGGTTGTTAGTCTCGCTAAAACTCGAGAACGGCTGGACCGATTGGGCTAATTTTGGTCTCGAAATATCCGTGGAAGCTAAGGGAAGGTTTAAACACTTTAAACGGTGAGAAAATACAAAAATATAGTGAGTTAAATAATAAAGACATTCATTGAATTTTCCCATATAAAATGTTCCTGCGTGTAATAGTTGTCATTGACAGTTGACAGATGGTGAGATGAAGTTCACCGGGGCAGCTAGTATTGTTATATAATTATGTCGCTGAGACCAAACCCCGGTTTTAACCACGAAAAGCGATGATTCCATGCGTCCCGTTGGCCATCGGAATAAATTCAATTTTAATTTATTTCAGACACATACTGCCCATATTACTTGTTGCTTGTAATAGGTACTAAAATATTACTTATTGTTTTATCAATTCTATAGAAAGTTTTGCCATTGGAATTTGCAATCGCTCCCAGAGTAATACTAAAAAGCTACTGTTTCACACACTTTAGAGTCAACTGCTTATATTATTATTCTTTAGTAAAAATTGCCACAATACCTACTTAGTGCAGTGGTGTTTATGGGTTCTGTAGATTAAAAGAAAAACTACTGAACTTTGACCTGCTGGCTATTCCACAGGTTCGACCATTTTTAGTGAGAAATGTTTTTCAATTTATGGGTTCTGTAGAAAGAACTCTGGCAACAGCTGATTATAGATTTTTAAAGAAAAACTATTGAACTTTGACCTGCTGGCTATTCCACAGGGACGACCATTTTTACTGAGAAATGTTTCTCAATGTATGGGTTCTGTAGAAAGAACTGGCAACAGCTGCTCAAATAATTTACAACAAGTGTTGAACTTTGACCTGCTGGCTATTCCACAGGGTCGACCATTTTTACTGGAAAATGTTTTTCAATTTATGGGTTCTGTAGAAAGAACTCTGGCACCAGCTGATTAAATAATTTTAAAGAAAAAATATTGAACTTTGACCTGCTGGCTATTCCACAGGGTCGACCATTTTTACTGAGAAAGGTTTTGCACTCTCTAAAATAATTATTATCTTTATATTTGCTCCGGGTATTATCTCTGCCTTTAAAGACAAAGTTAAGTCGTGCATGCGAAAAACGTAAACCATGCAAAAGAATGGCTGGTTTGCTTTGCTTATCTGATACATTTTCTAGTAAAAATGGCAAAATACTTAATTCTATCAGTCTTGACTAGGCTGAAAACAAAAAGTTTAGATACGTAACTCTTTTATTTACGAAGCGTGATCTATTTAGCGTGGAAATTTCCTCTTCAGAATCCAGGTCCACAAGTTTCATGCAACACGTGCGAGCCTACGCAATGACTCGTGGGTCGAGAGTGCAGATATGGTGCGAAAAAATTTAAAAATATGGGGTGAAAGTTCATGGCTTATTATTATAATATACAACAGAAGTATATTGCGAGCAAAGTAAAAATAATTAGAGATAATACTCTTAATACCTGTAAACTAACATGATATTGGAACGATAAAATTAACAGTAGGTACAATACCTACTCAATCATTTATTGCAACGTATGTAATACTTACATTTGGTTACTATGTAACATGGTCTGTATTGTTTATATCTATTATGACCCTATAAGGGTATGGCAATAATTAGAATGATTTGTGTAATTCTTGGCTTTAAAGTTACCTTGGCTTGGCTTATACATTATCTTTTCAAATATTCCAGAATAAAATTCAATAGCCAGCTTAGCTCTAAACATGTGAAATGAAAGCATATCAAATAATAGTACTAAGAATAGTCATGTTCGGGATATATACCAGTATATGTACTTATTCAATTGATGGTCAATTTTAAATCGACCTACTCAGTATTTGCGGGATGCACCACGACGCCGACGGTGTGCAAGTTTGGGATTATTGTATTCACGATTGAATACAAAATTCAACACTTTTCAATGTAACAGTTGATATATTATATACCATACCAAGGTTTCCTAACGGGGGCTTTCGGTGACCTGCCGCGCCAACTGTTTTGAACAACTGTGGGAAGATTTTAAGATTACAAAGCCTACCAGTCACAAGGATTTGACTGAGTAACAATTTTATTTTGGTTTTTATTAAGTCTCGCTTGTTATTATATGATTGAAATTCAGAATTCTTGGGTACTTATAGTTAAAAGGTCATTTTCAACATATAGTACTGTACTGTACCAGCCTTTTCAGTGGTCCACTGCAGGACGTAGACCTGCCCACGAAGGGTGATTGGGCCATGTCCGCCACGCTGGCCCAGTGCGGGTTGGTGTATATAAACATATAGTATCTACCTTCTATTACTGTAGGTGTTGACTATATCTGTTACAAATAGCTAGACAAGGAGGCCGCAACAAAATGTCAACTTTCATGTGCGGTCTGAACCGTTCAGGGGTCTTGTTGTCAACAGATTTTTGGTAAATTTCTTATACCGGTTTCAAGATTTGTAATCGAGAACTATTGCCGTACACCAGTAGTGTAAGCTGCATCTTAAACTGGAATCACCGATGGTGTAAAATCTTTTTTGCCGGAGGCTGATGGTGGTGATACCACCCCAGCTGTTGCGTTCAGAGGGTGAATCGACAGACTATTAATGAATGATTGACATATTATTATTATTATACGAATAATTGCGCCAAAGTATTATCAGCGACAATATTAGAAACTGTAAGACAGTAATACTATGTGATTACTAGGTTTATCTGTTCGTTTCTATGTAATAATAACATACACATTTTCCAGGGAAAATATTTGAAACTATAAGATAGTATAGTAGCAGTGACTATTATATTCGTTTTTTCTTATACATTTTCACGTAGCTGTACGTAGTGATAAACGATATGTTGTTAGCAATTTACACTATCTTGTGCTAATACTTACGTTTTTCATACTGTTTATTTCTATCAATCTGTGCATTCACATTGGCGTCTCGTTCACCAGGCGAAAACAAACACATCTCAATATATGTTTAAAAGGCTTCGAATAACGGCGATGGACATAATAGACGAGTTTTACCTACCAATAAAACTCATATTATGTCCGGAGCCTTATTCGAAGCCTTACAGCAAATTCTGCCTGGTGTTAATTAATTTCATAGAATATTGAGACTACAATGACGAAATCTATCTCGGATCGAGAACTGGTGAACGAGGGTTGCCATATTCAACCCACCAGATGGAGCTACAACCGCAAAGACGGCCGGAAACGGAAGATGCATTCTCAATATATGTTTAAAAGGCTTCGAATAAGGCTCCGGACATAATATGAGTTTTATTGGTAGGTAAAACTCGTCTATTATACTATGTAGTGATAGTGATGTTGCGGCATGACAATGAGTAATTTAATGAAACGTGCGAGCAAAACATCGCAAGAAAAATTGACGTGTACGCATCGAGTGGAAAGTGATCGTCGAATGCGCATGTTCAGATACACCGAGCGAGCGAGCGAGACAGTGCTGGGGATGGTACTCGGCCCGGTAAGTAGATGGGGTCCGAGTGACTGTCTACCGACACCTACCGAGTACGGTGGCGAGTCAGTGCTTTCGGCCGAGTGCTCGCTCTATGTAAACACATGCGAGTGCTCAACGAAACGGGCCGAGACAGTCACTCGGACCACGGTCTACTTTTTGGGCCGAGTATCCTCCCCCGCTTCTCCGCGCTGACTCTCTCGCTCACTCTGTGTATATGAACACGCGCACTCGCCACTCGATGCATACTATTAATTTTTTCGCGCGAATTTGTAAATGTACGTTATGTTTTTAGGGTTCCATACCCAAAGGGAAAAACGGGACCCTATTACTAAGACTTCGATGTCCGTCTGTCACCGGGCTGTATCTCATAAACTATGGTAGCTAGGCAGCTGAAATTTTCACAGATAATGTATTTCGGTTGCTACTATAACAACAAATACTAAAAACAAAATAAAATAAATATTTAAGGGGGGCTCCCATACAACAAACCTGAATTTTTAGACGTTTTTCGCTCTATATTAATAATGGTAACAGGTAGATGCTTGAAATATTCACAGAATATTTCGTTTTATAAGTAAATAATAAAAATAAAATAAATATTTAAGGGGGGCTCCCATACAGTACGGAACCCTCCGTGCGCGAGTCCGACTTGTACTTAGCCGATTATTTTGTTTCCCATAACAACGTTTCCCTTCATAATATAGATGTCGGATCCATAAAAAGGCACCGCATCGGTTATGTTTCTGCTTCAATGTGGTAATGTTTTATACCACTGACCCAACAATGCTTCAGGGTGGCGTGGCGTGGGTTTAGCGGGCGAGGAGATAAAGGCGACGTCACGAACAATCAGTTTATTGCACAGAAGATTACGTATGATTACAATTATAGAGAACTTTAAGCGAAGGACATGGCGTTCCGCAGCGTAACGCACGCTGCTACCATTCTATCAAGAATCACCAGGCTTGAACCGTTCTAATCTCAGTTTTCCACAACCTCTTCCGAACAAGCTCTATTTACAACTCACAACTCACTGACTCTGACATGACACCTCGCATTTTCCCGCCCATCGGCCGATCATGCGATGTCAGTGTCACTTAAAACCTCCTTAGAATCAATCAGCAGCGTTTGTCACAAGCGTTACCCCAGGAATGTTGCCACTTCCATTCCTAGTCCTTCGAAATTATACTAAGTGGCACTATTTAAAATTAAACTTAAAGCTATTGTCCCGTTACGGCCATCTTGACATTCGCACGTCCTCGGGCGATTATCATCAGTATCTGTAACAAAAGAGCAATGTGAATGCTTGTTTATCCACCAACCCGCACTGGGCTAGCGTGGCGAGGCGTATGTTCAACATTGGACTATTCAAAAATGACGGTATAGAATATTCGTTTACCGCTCGTCCATTCCTGACATAATGTTACTTTTAATCGTGTTCGAAACGATGACTTGATAAGATAGTAAACAAGAAATGACTAGACAAGGTAAATAATAATCATTAATTATTTCTTTACATTAGCGTAGGGTAGGAAAATCAACACTCACTAGGACAACTCTTTGCCAATACCACCAAATCGCACACCCAATATTGGACAACAGTGTCCCTCAAACCGCACTCACCACCCAGTAAATGCGAGAATCGGCAACTGCGTCTCTTTGACTCCAGTCCATCGGTATGAGACCGGATAACAGCGTCCCTTCGATCTTCGCAAGAACCGGACAACTGCATCCCTTCGACTCAGCCCAGATGCAACTTTCGTACAACCCACCTACGCTTATCAGATACCAGATCGAGGCATGAGACCGGATAACAGCGTCCCTTCGATCTCCGCAGAGAACCGGACAACTGCATCCCTTCGACTCAGCCTAGATGCAGTTTTCGAACTACCCACCAACAAAAATTAAATGAGTTCAGCTTTTCTTACCCTCGCTTTTATTATTACAGAGAATTTAAGAATCACTTAAAATATTTCCTTGACCTACCTCCGAAAGTAAAACCTGTGGCAGCATTGTACCAAGAAGTTTGTTGAGTCAACAATAAACTTCTTGCATGGTACTGCCACCTCCTTGAGGAAACTGAAAGTTGACTGACCGAATGTTGAAAAAGCCAATCATAGATCTAGGGTACTAGGAAACTTAACACAACTAAGTCAGATTTAGTCAAAAACATGCAGAACTACTTTCTAACTAAAATTGGACGAGCTCACCCGGGGTTTTGTAAGACAGCTTCTCGCAGATTGGTAGTGATATTGCAGGTGACCCTTCCCAGCTTCCCTGGACCCTGGACCCGCTTCTCCAAACAAGCTGGAGCGATTTGTTCTGGTTAACAGTACACGAAGCAAGTTCTGTTCTTCTTCTTCTTTCAGTGTAGATTGTATTGTAGCATAGTGGTCTTCTTTGTTATCATTCGCCATTTTCTTTTGTGATTTGCTTCATAATATTGCTCTGATTCATAGGCGACAATGATTAATGCAGTCGAAGGATTTTTCTTGTAATCCTGCATCTCCTCAGGATCTAGCCCTTCGATCCCACCTTCTGATGTCGGATCCATAAAAAGGCACCGTATCAGTTATGTTTCTGCTTCAATGTGGTAATGTTTTATACCACTGACCCAACAATGCTTCAGGGTGGCGTGGCGTGGGTTTAGCGGGCGAGGAGATAAAGGCGACGTCACGAACAATCAGTTTATTGCACAGAAGATTACGTATGATTACAATTATAGAGAACTTTAAGCGAAGGACATGGCGTTCCGCAGCGTAACGCACGCTGCTACCATTCTATCAAGAATCACCAGGCTTGAACCGTTCTAATCTCAGTTTTCCACAACCTCTTCCGAACAAGCTCTATTTACAACTCACAACTCACTGACTCTGACATGACACCTCGCATTTTCCCGCCCATCGGCCGATCATGCGATGTCAGTGTCACTTAAAACCTCCTTAGAATCAATCAGCAGCGTTTGTCACAAGCGTTACCCCAGGAATGTTGCCACTTCCATTCCTAGTCCTTCGAAATTATACTAAGTGGCACTATTTAAAATTAAACTTAAAGCTATTGTCCCGTTATAGAGATAAACTGAACTGACTGACTATCTCGCCACAACTTCAAGAAATAGAAGTCAGATTACACCTACCGAGTATAGTGGCGTGTCTGTGTTTTAGGCCGAGTCC
Organism: Hypomecis atomaria; assembly: GCA_964007245.1. Taxonomy (NCBI): domain Eukaryota; kingdom Metazoa; phylum Arthropoda; class Insecta; order Lepidoptera; family Geometridae; genus Hypomecis; species Hypomecis atomaria. The sequence continues at coordinate 5,458,369 of OZ023307.1, read as the reverse complement.
CCCCGCTTCTCCGCACTGACTCGCGCTCACTCGGTGCATATGAGTATACGCGCACTCGACGACCAGACGACCACTCGCCACTTGCGTATCTTTTGCCGCGAATTTTTTCTCGTATAGTTTTTAGTTAGTCTGACTGTCTCGCCTCTACTGCAAAAATGGTGTAAACAGCCACTCGTCCGTATCACTGTCTCGGCCCAGTGACGTTTCAATGTCTCGACTCATTACTCGGTGTATACCCACCGGGCTTTAAGCGCTCGGCCGAGCACTCGACTATGTGTTTACAAATACCGAGCGCTCGGGCGAGGGCACTGCTCGCCACTCTACTCGGTCGGTGTAACCAATCCGCTTGTCCATTTCGTATCGTCATAATAACACAGTGTTGTTTTCAGTTTGCAGATACCCGCATTCCCAGTATACACGCGGTCGGGCGAGGTCCGCGTGTCAGTATCGCGCGTGCCGTCGGCCGACACGCGCGTGTCGCCGCGCCGCGCGCGCCTCGTGCGGAGGTAGCTTGTAGTCGACACGCGTATATACCATCAAAACCCTCGATCTCTAGAGTTTCGTTAATTGCATACTTGTGCTTACAGGTTCATGCGCTTCGTATTCAGCGAGGTGCTGCGCGTGCGGCGGCGCGGTATGAAGCTACAGAGCGAGGGCTCCACCAAGAACAACTACTACATCGTGCCTACTGTCAAACGTTAGTATTACAAGGGTTGCTTGCTGACGGTTGTACACACATACTGCGCGTGCGGCGGCGCGGTATGAAGCTACAGAGCGAGGGCTCCACCAAGAACAACTACTACATCGTGCCTACTGTCAAACGTTAGTATTACAAGGGTTGCTTGCTGACGGTTGTACACACATACTGCGCGTGCGGCGGCGCGGTATGAAGCTACAGAGCGAGGGCTCCACCAAGAACAACTACTACATCGTGCCTACTGTCAAACGTTAGTATTACAAGGGTTGCTTGCTGACGGTTGTACACACATACTGCGCGTGCGGCGGCGCGGTATGAAGCTACAGAGCGAGGGCTCCACCAAGAACAACTACTACATCGTGCCTACTGTCAAACGTTAGTATTACAAGGGTTGCTTGCTGACGGTTGTACACACATTCAGTTCGGCACGATCGCCACTACCGACCGGCAAAGTGTAGATTAATGTAATATGTGTAGATGAATCATTCGATTCGGAAAATACCCAACAGCTATCGCTAGGCCGATTATAGATAATAAAAAAAAAATACAAAAAAAAATCTCTGAAAATTAGCTTGAACACTGTGGAATTATATTATTATAATTAACTTTTTGTAACTTTTTGAGTTATACAGGAAAATTAAAATTCTTAAACTTGCACATAGCTCTGAGATCATTGACTTCGCAAACATATTACTTAGCCTTTATTTTTTATCTAATAACAGCATAAACAATTGGTTTTTATCACCATCATAATCATCGTCACCATCTACGGAAGCCTGTATACGCGTGTTTGGACCACAGGGGCGGTGTTTGAAATGACATGGCATTATTACTATGATGATAAAGTTCAAAATAAAAGCCCTGCCTGGGAGACGTTTGAAGTTTGTTCACCATCTTTGTAAAATCAAATTTGACATTTGATCAGCAGTTCAAGTGTCATTTGTGTCTAGATTACATGGCAGTCTCTAAGGATTTTCGACGCCATGTTTGTGGAACTTTTTTATTTTATGTCACTTCTACTGTTTTTCCTTATTCTGAGGTTTAGACACGCACTTGACAATTAAGTTTATATCAATTTTACCCTTGTTATAGATGTAAAAGACGGTGTAACGAATATCGACATAGACTGGGCGTTCCTCGAGCTCATCTACCAACACACCGAGATGAAGAAACTATCTGACGTAGAGAAACCTCTACCCTGGCTGCAGGACGAAGAGGAAACTTGTACCGAGTGAGTATTGACATAGGGTTCTATACGAGGGTCAAACTGAAAGTTCTTAGAACTGGCCACTTATAAACAATATAATAAAAAAATAATTCTATAATTTGAAAATAGAACTCTTTGCCAATATTACTGAGTATATACTTCATTCATTTGTCATTTGTTTTACGATTTGGCGGCAAATTGAAAATTGTCTGTGTCACGTCAACATGAATTTAACACGAGAAAATTTTCGTGCAATGATTTTTTATGACTTTCGATGTCATTTAAGTCAACAAGAAAGTTATGATAGACTACGATTGGCCTTTCACGATGAAGCCCCATCTCGTGCGACTGTTTACAACTGGTTTAATGAGTTTAAACGTGGTCGCACTAATCTCACTGATGATTTACGTGAGGGACGGCCTTCTACGGCGACGACTGAAGATAACATCTGTGTTGTGCGGCGTATGATAGAGACTGACAAAAGAGTGACCTATCAGCAGATTCGGACAAGCTTAGGCATCGGTATGAGTCAAGTGCACAAAATCCTACACGAACATTTAGCGGTCAGGAAGCTTTGCGCCCGGTGGATACCTCATAATTTGACTGAGGCTCAAAAACTCCATCGTGTGGATTGGTGCCGTAAAATGATTGAAAGATTTAACGGAGGTGACTCAAATGCTGTGTTCGACATTCTAACAGGTGACGAAAGCTGGATTTACTGTTATGATCCTGAAACCAAAAGACAATCTGCTCAGTGGGTGTTTCCTTTCGAGGAGTTGCCAACTAAAGTGAAGAGAGATCGAAGTGCGGGGAAAAAAATGGTGGCCTCGTTCTTTGGAAGGATAGGTCATTTCGCGACAATTGTGTTAGAGGATCAAAAAACAGTTTCTGCAGAATGGTACACTACCAATTGTTTGCCACTTGTCTTGGAAAAAGTTCGAGAGAAACGACCTCGCAGTAGGATCCTCCTTCACCACGACAACGCCTCATCGCACACCGCCAAGCGAACGATCGACTATTTGGCGACATCAAACGTTGAATTACTGGGTCACCCGCCGTATAGCCCCGACCTCGCGCCTTGTGATTTTTATTTATTTTCAAAAATTAAAGAAAAACTTAAAGGAAAGCGGTTTATGAATGCTGAAGAAGCGGTGGCTGCGTATCGCGATGCCATTGAAGAGACCCCTAAGGACGAGTGGGCAAAGTGCTTTTCCCAGTGGTTCCATCGCATGCAGCGGTGTATTGACGTGAATGGACAATATTTTGAAAAGATATAATAAAACTAATAACTGGCTAATGTAATCAGTTTTTGATTTTCTAAGAACTTTCAGTTTGACCCTCGTATTCTATAATAGCAGCTGTACGCCGGGAGAGTTACAGAGTAAGTTACCAACTCGAGTAGATGAAGCAAGGAAACTTGTACCGAGTGAGTATTGATATAAGGTTCTATATGCTGTAGCAGCTGTACGCCGGGAGAGTTACAGAGTAAGTTACCAACGCAAGTAGATGAAGCAAGGAAACTTGTACCGAGTGGTTATTGATATAAGGTTCTATATGCTGTAGCAGCTGTACACCGGGAGAGTTAGAGAGTAAGTTACCAACGCAAGTAGATGAAGCAAGGAAACTTGTACCGAGTGGTTATTGATATAAGGTTCTATATGCTGTAGCAGCTGTACGCCGGGAGAGTTACAGAGTAAGCTACCAACGCAAGTAGATGAAGCAAGGAAACTTGTACCGAGTGAGTACTGATATAAGGTTCTATATCCTATAGCAGCTGTACGCCGGGAGAGTTACAGAGTAAGTTACCAACTTAAGTAGATGAAGCAAGGAAACTAGTACCGAGTGAGTATTGATATAAGGTTCTATATGCTGTAGCAGCTGTACGCCGGGAGAGTTACAGAGTAAGTTACCAACTCGAGTAGATGAAGCAAGGAAACTTGTACCGAGTGAGTATTGATATAAGGTTCTATATGCTGTAGCAGCTGTACGCCGGGAGAGTTACAGAGTAAGTTACCAACTCGAGTAGATGAAGCAAGGAAACTTGTACCGAGTGAGTATTGATATAAGGTTCTATATGCTGTAGCAGCTGTACGCCGGGAGAGTTACAGAGTAAGTTACCAACTCGAGTAGATGAAGCAAGGAAACTTGTACCGAGTGAGTATTGATATAAGGTTCTATATGCTGTAGCAGCTGTACGCCGGGAGAGTTACGGAGTAAGTAGTCAACCGCAAAAATCTATGAAAAATGTGTAACTGTTAAAGAAGATCTTGCAATGTAGGAGCAGACTGTGTACAGTAGCTCAAAAAATCCATTAAAATTTACTTTACTTACAGCTACTTTGGAATTTGATTTCAGAAAATCCATTGTTCTCCAAATCCCATTTTTATATAACAATTTTCTTCGAAATTACAATTTCCAGTGAAGTCGCGGAGAAATCGCCGCAAGATGTGGAGGGTGCCAAAGAGGGGGCTGTTTTAGAAAACCCTCTCTTGAAGAAAGGAGAGACGTTCGTCTTCGATGTCGAGAAGTATAGCGAAGCTGTCGTCACGCCGTGGTATAGGAACCGGGACCAACCGCAGGTGAGTGACGTCACACACACACACACACACACACATAGAGAGAGAGAGAGAGAGAGAGAGATATATATAATAAGTGAAAGAGAGAGAGAGAGTAAGTGGGAGGGAGAGCGATAGAAAGGAGAGACGTTCGATTTCGACGGCGAGAAGTATAGCGAAGCTGTCGTCACGCCGGCGCCGTGGTAGGAACCGAGACCTAGCGCAGGTGAGTAACGTCACAGAGAGAGAGAGAAAAAACGACAATAGGCATGATGACTAAAAAATATAATTAGTCCGTCAGATGGATTGTTAAAAAATTTTAGTCACGTATTATTTCTTTTGTCAATTAAACTAAAATTGATGAAGATATAGCCCGTTAAAGTTCCACGTGACCAACTTCCCGGTTTCTGATTGAAATTTTGCACGCATGTGTATATCGTGTGATAGTGCAATAATTTGGTATCATGGAGCTGATCTGATGATGGAGTCGGAAGGTGGCCAACGGTACTCCAGCACGGGTAGCATAGCAAAGGGACAAATTGCCTTTCCACCATTATATCCCCTCAAAGACGAAATAAAGTATTGATTGACAATGACAACTGACATTTAAAATGGATAAAATGGTTATTTTGCGTTTGCCGTGCTACCAGTGCTGTACTAAACAAGATACACCCGTCGTGTTTGGGCTCGTTTTACTTGTCATGGCACTCTGCTGTTACATGATATCCAGGATCTCAAAAGCTTGTATTAAAAAAAGTTATATTTTATATTAATTTATTAATTTTATGCTTCATATTCCAGTTTTTCCTCGTGGCGGAAATATGCTGGAACCTCACACCTGACTCGGCGTTCCCTTCGGCGGTGCACGACAGCTTCCGAACATACTACCTCTCCAAATACAACGTGACACTCACTCAGCCACAGCAGCCTTTACTGGACGTGGATCACACTAGCGCGAGATTGAACCTTCTTACACCCAGGTAAGGTGTATTATCGTTTGAACCTACTACATCTCCAAATACAACGTGACAATCACTCAGCCACAGCAGCCTTTACTGGACGTGGATCACACTAGCGCGAGATTGAACCTTCTTACACCCAGGTAAGGTGTATTATCATCTGAACATACTACCTCTCCAAATACAACGTGCAGTGCCGGTTTTAGCTCTACCAGCGCCCTGGGCGAGATTTATACGGCGCCCCTAATTGAAATTCAAACCGAAATAACAAGTAGTAAAGCTATTGTGTTGTGGTTCGATAGTCCTTTGCTCAAACTACGATTATATCGCCACTAAACGTGAGTGCAGAGGACGCGAAATTTTTAGATTTTGTCTTTCAATAGAGCTGAAATTTTAATACAATAGGTGTACCTACAGTGGTGTGAGCAAATGATTGCTCACGCACTATAGTGCCTAAAAGCTCAAGCGCAGCGAACGAGGAATTTTTAGATTTTATCCTTCAGTAGAGCTTATATTTTATTTAATTCAACATAAAGAGTGAGCAAACAAAACTGTGAAAAAATACATGATAAATATGACTAAGCGCAAGAGCAGCGAGCGCGGCATTTTGCTTAAAGAACAAATAGTAATGATAGAGCGCGAGCGAAGCGAGCGCGAAAATTATCCTGTTTTTTTTTTACGGGCAAAATTTTATTTTAACCTAGGTTAAACGCGAAACGCCCCTTTATGTCTCGCGCCCCTGGGCGGTCGCCCAACCGCGCCCTACCCTAACGCCGCTACTGACAACGTGACTCTCACGCAGCCACAGCAGCCTTTACTGGACGTGGATCACACTAGCGGGAGATTGAACCTTCTTACACCCAGGTAAGGTGTATTATCGTTTGAACCTACTACATCTCCAAATACAACGTGACAATCACTCAGCCACAGCAGCCTTTACTGGACGTGGATCACACTAGCGCGAGATTGAACCTTCTTACACCCAGGTAACCCCCTTTATGATTAGTGAAAATAAGACCAGGCCCCCAGTCCCCGGCAGCGCCGCTATTCCTGGCTCCGGCAGCGGCCATGGTAACGGCGGAGCACGGGGTGCTAAGAATCGCCGGAAGAGATCCGGCTGCCACCCCACCCGACAACTGGCCCTGGCAACATTTAACGTGCGCCCAATGAGGACTGACGAGAAGATTGCGGAACTGGAAGAAGAGTTGAGTAGGTTGCGATGGGATATTGTGGGGTTGTCTGAAGTCCGTAGAGAGGGCGAGGACACGATAACCCTGAAATCCGGCAACCTACTTTACTACCGGGAAGGTGACCAACGGTCCCAAGGTGGTGTCGGCTTTCTCGTCCACAAGTCTCTCGTTAACAACATCATTACCATTGAAAGTGTGTCGAGCAGGGTTGTATACCTAATACTCAGAATATCTAAACGATATTCGTTGAAGGTCATTCAGGTATACGCACCGACCTCGTCACACCCAGATGATGAAGTGGAGGCTATGTATGAGGACGTAAGTCGGGCCATACATACGTCTAAGACCCGCTTCACGGTTGTTATGGGAGATTTCAACGCAAAGTTGGGCAAAAAAAGCGATGATGAGTTGAGAGTGGGGCAATTTGGATATGGGCAACGGAACCTCAGGGGCCAGAGGCTGGCAGATTTTCTGGAGCAAGAGGGACTCTTCATGATGAACTCTTTCTTTCAGAAGCCACCTCACAGGAAATGGACCTGGATGAGCCCCGATGGTTCTACGAGAAATGAGATAGACTTCATCATGACTAGCGAGAAACGGATATTCAACGATGTCTCCGTGATCCACAGGATAAAAACCGGTAGTGATCACAGAATCGTGCGAGGCAAACTGAATATTAACGTTAAACTCGAAAGGTCCCGCCTGATGAAGTCTACGCTCCGACCTACTCATGCTCATATACAAAACCCCGAGAACTTTCAGCTCGAGCTCTCAAATCGCTTTGCTTGCCTGGAGAACTTTGCGTCTGTGGACGAGATCAATAACGGGCTCGTAGAAACTGTCCAAACGGTGGGTTCTAAGTTCTTTAGACCCCGCCGTTCTGATAGACCTCGGAAATTTTCCGATCATACTCAAAATCTCATGGCCGAACGACGCTCGCTAAGACTGCAGTCTTCCGATGATGCAAAGTCATACAGGCGGCTCAATAGACAAATTTCAAAATCAGTGCGGTGCGACATTCGTCTCTTTAATACCAAACATTAAGGAGACGATAGAGCGGAACAAAGGCTCCAAAGTGTTCGCAAGGCATTTGTCTATTGGGCAAAGCCAGCTGACAAAGCTGAAGAGAGAAGATGGCAGTACAGCGTCGACCAAGGCAGAGGTATTGGAGGAGATCGAAAAGTTCTACGGACAGCTATACGCCTGTAAACAGTGCGGCTAGAGACCCAAGAGCCAAGCTGACCCGACACTTCACCGAAGACATCCCGGACATCAGCCTGTACGAGATTAGAATGGCCCTGAACCAACTTAAGAACAACAAGGCGCCGGGTGACGACGGAATCACTTCAGAGCTTCTGAAAGCGGGTGGTAAACCGGTACTTAAAGTCCTTCAGAAGCTTTTCAACACCGTCGTCCTCGAGGGCATAACGCCAGAAGCATGGAACAGAAGCGTGGTGGTGCTATTCTTTAAAAAAGGTGACAACACCTTATTGAAGAACTAGCTTAAAACCCGCGGCTTCGCCCGCGTTTTCTTAGTAGACAGGTACTGGCTTATGAAAATAGCCCGTGGTTTGACCCGCGTTTGTCTTATTACTTGCTTAAAATTATAAAAGGCTGGCTTGCGTTGTCTTGGCACTTCCTTAAAATAATAATAGGTCGTGGTTTAGCAAAGCATTATCGTATAACGTATTACTTGCAAGGATAATGCCTATGGTTTAGCCTGAATTGTCTTAGTATTTGGCTAAAATGATAATAGGTCGCGGTTTGGCCTGCGTATTCTTAGTACTCGCTTAAGATGGTAATTTATAGCACGCAGCTTAGCCTGCGTTGTCTTAATACTTCCTCAAAATTGTAATAGCCTACCGTTTGGCACGCGTTGTCGTATTACTTGCAATGATAATAGCCCACGGTCTGGCCGCTTTGTTCGAGTAACTGCTTAAAATGAAAATAAGCCACAGTTTGACCCGCGTTGTCTTGGCACTTGCTTAAAATAATAATACTTCGTGGTTTCGCCTGCATTGTCGTATAACGTATTACTTGAAAAAATAATGCTTAGTAGGCATTATCTTTTCAAGTAATAGGCATTGCCTACGGTTTGGCCTTAATTGTCCCAGTGTTTAGCTAGAATGATAATAGGTCGCGGTTTGGCCTGCGCATTCTTAGTACTTGCTTAATATGGTAATTTATAGTACGTAGCTTGGCTCGCGTTGTCTAAGTACTTGCTTAAAATTACAATAGCCTGCCGTATGGATTGCGTTGTCGTATTCCTTGCAATGATAATAGCCCATGGTCTGGCCCGCGTCGTTATAGTATTTGCTTAAAATTATAATGGCGCGCGGTTTGGTCCGCATTTTCTTAGTACTTACTTTAAATGGTAATTTCCCACAGTTTGGCCCGCGTTGTCTTAGTACTTTCTTTGCTTAAAATAATAGCTCTTGGTTTAGCCCACGTTGTCGTATTACTTGCAAGGATAATAATTAGCCCACGGATTGGCCTGCTTTGTATTTGCTTAAATTTACTTGTATCTAAAGCTTATTATGGAGTACGACAATTTTTAGATGATAAATTGCAAAATATTCGAATTAAATTTAATAATAATGATTGTATAATTTTTTCACGTTCTAATGATTATTTTATGGCCATATTGGACTTAACTGATAATTCAATAGGTATTTTTGTGATTAGTAGTAAGATCTCAATGTAACACAGTTCAACAATAAATGTTATTTAAATTTAATAAATAAAACGTTATTTTATAACTTGTCATAAAATAAATACTTAATAAAGTTATATTTTAATATACCTACTGATTTTTTTTATGGCGAGAAAAGAATATTTTTCGATTTATGATGAGATATATGACGATCATGAGTTGAGCCATGTAGTTTCCCACTCGTATACCAAATTTTATTCAACTCCATTCGCACGTCATGGTCGGCCAAGTGCGAGTCGGACTCGCGCACGCAGGGTTCCGTACCGTATGGGAGCCCATTCCTCTTGCCGTTATTAATAGCGAGCAAAAAACTCCTAAAAATCACGTTTGTTGTATGTCCCTTATATATTTATTTTATTCTATTTTTAGTATTTTTTGTTATAGCGACAACAGAAATACATCATTTGTGAATATTTCAGCTGCCCAACTATTACGGTACCTACGGTGACAGACAGACAGACGGACATCGAAGTCTTAGTAATAGGGTCCCGTTTTTACCCTTTGGGTACGGAACCCTAAAAAAGGCCAGTACAGGTATTCATCATGTTTCATTAAGTCATTAGAAATTTAATTTCGATTATTCTGAACCTAATGAAAATCTCGCCCATAACCGTTTACGCGGTCAAAAGTGATCGAGACACTTGTAGGACTTTCAGACATTCTCTGACTAAGTACAGACGAAAAAGTAGCACACAAGAAGGTACATTTTATTTGAAAAATACATAGCGCACCTACATCTAGACGACAGGCATGTTCTAGGATTCCATTATACTCATCATTTGACTAACTTTTACTATGGTACCAACCCAGAAATCACGTAAATAAAATTAGCTGTTCAACACAAAAAATTCATCGACCCGCGACAATATGTAAAGAATAGGTAATTTTCGCTTTATCAGGGTAGTTCCCATAGTAAAGTAAGTAGTTATTGATCCGTATGTACCCTAAGTTCAAGTCTATTGGCTCACAAAATAAAATCGTTCATAAACTATTAGGGGCCCATTTTGCCCCCATTGAAGGATCTAAATTATCTCAATTTAATTCTAGATATTTCACTACGTTTAAAAAAAAAACGCGATCAAGTTATTTTTCACGCTTATATAGGATGTTTGGTCTAGCGTTAGACAAGGAATCCGGGACTTTTCCCAGGACGTTAATAGTCATATATTAGTTAAAAGGGTGAGCTATTTTCAAACAATATTGCATCGGTTTTCAAACAGTCATTTAGTACTTTTTTAGGAAATTGATATCCTGAAGGACCCACTGAAATTTTCCGGGATAGCAGTACCCCAAGTGGTAATTTGTGTTATTGTCTAGCGTCGTACCAAATTTCGTTTGAATTCATTTACCCCTTTTATCTTAGCTTTATAATTGATTATTTTGGCTATTGCTAAGAAACCCAATAGATTTTCCGGGATAAAATAGTTACTGTATTGAAACATGTTGTGTGCTTTCTACATACCTACCAGATTTCATTTATAACCGTTCAGCTCGTCTGATGTAATTATTGATGCTTTTTTCACCAACTTTGGGAACTTATCAGACCCGTTAGATAAGGAAAATTCGGAAAAACAGGAAGAAACGTAACTTTTATTTTATTTGTAAAGACAAGACAAGACAAGACAAGACAAAAACTCTTTATTTACAACCACTTAAAAATAAAAATAATTTTCACATATAGACAAAAAAAGAAACAAATATGATTATAAATTGGCGGCCTTATCACCCATGGCGATTTCTTCCAGGCAACCTTGCACGAAAATGAACTGACAAGAACATAAAATAGTGGCCTTAACTAGAGATTAACAAAAGAAAACACCTATGAATAATAAACTAAACACAGTTATATAATACAAAATTTAAATATACTTACATATATACGTTATAATACATATAATTATACATATACCTACATAATTAGATCTACATATACCTACACAATTAGACCTACATATACCTACATAATTATACCTACATATACCTACACACGTTACAAAATAGTAGCTATGGGAAAAGTAGCATTATGGTTTTAGATAGTGAGCTTTCACAAGTTGTTTGAAAACATTCAAGGAAGGTGAACGCTTAATTTCTAAAGGTAAGTCATTCCACAGCCTGACTGCCTCCACTGAGAAAGAAGAATCGTAGAAAGATGTTTTGTGACGAGGGAAACTAAGGGTGAGATTATCGGAAGATTTTAGATAACGGCTCAATAGAGAGTGTCGAAAACGAAAACGCTCTCTGAGATAGGGTGGGGACGAAGGAATAAACAGAGTACTATACAAAAGGGAAAGAATATGAGCATCCCGGCGACGACGAATGGGGAGCCACTTGAGCTTAGCGCGGAACTCTGAAACGTGGTCATATTTGCGCAAGCCAAATATGAACCTGATACAAACATTTTGGAGGCGCTCAAGTTTATCCAGCAGGACTTGCGTGAGATCTAGGTAACATACGTCGGCATAGTCAAGGATTGGAAGTAAAAGGGATTGTGCAAGCGCAGTTTTAGTGGCAGTCGGTAAAAAGTTACGCAATCTACGCAAGGAACCGCTAGACGCAAACATTTTGCGGCTAGTCTCAGCAATTTGCGGACCCCAGGACAAACAACGATCGAAGACAATACCGAGGTTCTTAACCGTGTCACTGTAAGGAATGGTGACATCATCAAAAATCACTCGCGGAAGCGTGTCCCAGTCTATTTGACATATCATGCGAGAGCTGCCTATTACAATAACTTGCGTTTTCGATGGATTCACTTTGAGCCCAAAAGATTTGCTCCAGTGTAAAATGCTGCGCAAGTCATTGTTGATCGCTTCCACGGCTTCTGATAGCCAACCCAGAGGAGCTTGACAGTACAGCTGCAGATCATCGGCGTAAAGATGGTAGGACGTAGAAAGAGAATTTGAAATAGAATTTATGAAAATGGCAAAAAGAAGGGGTGATAAGACGCCACCCTGAGGTACGCCGGCCGTAGTATTACACCACGAGGAGTAAGATTCTTCAAAATGAATCCTCTGCCGACGCCCATACAGGTAACTATGAAACCAGTCAACCACCGTTGGAGATATGTTAGAAGAGCGAAGTATAGCCAGAAGGATATCAAAATCTACAGAGTTAAAGGCATTGCTGAAGTCCAGGAGCGCTAACACAGTTAAATCACCATTGTCCATTCCTAGGCGTATATCATCCGTGATTTTAACAAGTGCAGTAACCGTGCTATGCCCCGGACGAAAGCCAGACTGAAAAGGATTAAGAAGGTTATTACTGATAAGGAAAGAGTTTAGCTGGTTATGGACTAGACGTTCAAGAACTTTGGATAGGAAGGGAAGAATAGATATGGGACGATATTCGGAAAATGATATAGGATTTGCTTTTTTAGGTAAAGGGATTATCTGGGCTTCTTTCCATAAAGATGGGAAGACCCCATTTGACGCAGAAAAATTAAAAATGTGGCACAGGATTGGGAGTAAGTGGTCTAAGATAGGGATAATCATATTGCGGCTAATAGAATCAAGCCCAACAGCGTTCGAAGAGATTGAGAGGATGCTCTTTCTAACATCACAAGCAGTGAATTGACTAAAAACAAACGGAGGTAGGTCAGAAGTGGTTTCATTAGAAAGACGTTCAAGTGTATTAGCTTTATAAGCAGTGTCCATAGCAGGAGATGCCGAAAAATGATGGTTTAATGCATTAATGTCTAAATTTTTAGGAACAGTATCTTGACGGGATTTACCAACTCCTAAGGACCTGAGAAATTTCCACACTTTGGCTGGATCCCTATCTTCCACAGAGTCAAATATATGGCGTCGTTGAGCGTCTCTACACACCCTGTTGCACCGGTTCCGCAGTTCTGTGTAGCGTGCCTTGTTAGCGTCATTGGGATGAGTCTTGTACTTTGTTCTGGCCATCGCTTTTTTGTGTTTGAGCAGTTTTATCTCATCAGTAAGCCATGGCGCAGGAGCATGCTTGATTTTTATGGCACGAATCGGCGCGTGGACATCAAATAACTGCATCAACAAACAGTTAAAAACTGCGACCTTGTCATCAATCGTATGAGCACTTGTTACCGGCGACCAGTCAATGTTTTTGGCGTCATTCACTAAGTTATCATGGTTAATGCCACAAAAATTACGCTGCATTATTATAGTGGGCTTAACTTTAGGAGGGCGTACTTTATACGAAAGAAAAACAAGATCATGGTACGAAAAATCGGCTGAAAGCTGCCCGTGACTGGCAACATGAAGAGGAGAGGAGACAATAGCTAGATCTAGAAGAGAAGGAGTAGTGTTAGGAAAGTGATGAGTTGCACTCAAAGGAAGAATATGCATATTACAGGATTTGACTAGATTTTGTAATTTCATGGTGCGATGGTCAGCCTTCAGCAGACAGGTATTGAAATCTCCCATTATAATTGTATGAGAGTATGAAGGGATAAGATTTTCCAGGATGCCCTCGAATGACGAGAAGTAGTTATTATGCGACGTATTGCTATAATAAACACCGAGAAGAATTTTGGTATGAGAAAGGGATATTTCTATAAAGAGATGCTCACCGGCATGAGCAGGAGGCGGCTGAGAGGAGGAGCTAATCACAGAGAAAGGAATATGATCACGCAGATAAATAGCTACGCCCCCACCAACGCGCCCCACTCGATCATTCCGGATGAGATGGAAGCCGGGTAAAGTGAATGAAATAGATGGCAGAGAAGGTTTGAGCCAGGTTTCTGAGACTAATATGCCATGAATATTATTATTATCAAAGGATGCCTGCATATCAGTAATATGGCCAGGGATGCTTTGGGCATTTATGTGTACAAGATTAAAGTTTTGAGGAACATTAGAAAACTGTGCCTCTAAAGACTGCGAAAGGGTTGGAATACTCACAAAAGAATCATCAGAACTATTTACAACTGAAGAAGATAAGGACTCATACTCACTATCATTGTCATTGCTACAATCATCAAAAATATTTAACATAAATAAGTAATACAGCTATACAATATATAAAATAATAAACTATAATAACAATAAAATAATAAAAACCTACAACAATACATTTCCAATACCTACTGGACTGTTTCATTATGGAAATTACATCACAGCATCCATAATGCCTCAACGAAAATACAGCATAACCTAACTTAATTTATCAACTAGGTAACTATCAGTATTAAGGTAAACAATTTATAATAAGCAACAAGAACCTACTTTACTCTAAGATATTTTTAACGACTTAGGCTAAATACAATCTGTGATAAGTTAGCACATAAAAAAAAAAAAAAAAAAGACAAGCATATGTGTCAAATTCAGACTGTCAGACGTCAAAGAAGTACTGCTAAGTGTTATAAGAACGAAAAAAAGTGAACGTAAATAGTAGAAATTTTGCCGTTAGAACTTTAAATTCATATATTATTTTCTATTTAGATATTAAAAGAACATAAATTTTTAGTATATTCAAAAAAGAATGATAGTTATAGACAAAAGAGATAAATGAAGTACTTATAAAACTAAAAAGTTTATATGGGCTATATTATTTTGGAGTAAACTACAAATTATATGATAGCAACACTACCTTCAAATAAAAATAAGAGTTCAAGTTAGAGTTACCTTAATTTTGAGAAAAATATCATATAAAATAACACTACCTGCCAAAAAGTGATACTAATTAGCATCTACATACATAAATTATAAATGCTGATGAAATATGAAGCGGATACATCACCAAAACAACAACATGATCGTCATAACAATGCACACAGATCCAACCAACTTTAAGGAGATCAGACTGAATTACTTCTTGGGCTTCGGCGCGCGCTTGACACGTTCAGACAGCTGAGACACCTTGATAGCTGCTGGCTGGCTGCCACTGGCTGCTGCTACTGCTTGCGAGACATCAATTTTGTTTAGCTCAGCAAGGCAGTTTACACGGTGCCGTGTACCATCAGAACTTAATACAAAGACCGATCCGTCACGCGTCCAGCACTTAGCTACTCCAAACCGCAGACGCGCTGCCATGAAGGCGTCATGCCGTGTCTTAGTTAGAAATTCAGACAGCGTTATGCCGGTGCCCTTCAGGTTTGTTTTTACTGACCACATCTTAGCCCGAACAGACACGTCTTTGAGCTTAAAAAGGATGGGCCTGGGACGATCCGAAGACGATGAGCTACCCATTCTGTGACAGCGACTTATATCTGTGGCCTGAAAGTCGCCTAATTTCAAAGTCTGCGTTGCCACCTTGACAATGACAGAGAGTGTATCCTCTTTTTTGTCTTCGGGTACACCATGAAGCAGAAGAATTTTCCGTCTTGTATGCATTTCCAGATTGTCACCTTGCTTGGCCAACAATTCCACTTGATTTTGCAGGGACCGGGGCGCATGTAAAGTGAAAGACTTGAAAGTGACAAACTCTTCAGAAAGGATACCTTGATTTGGCGACGATGGCGCGGACAGCTTTTGTTGCCTTTCCTCAAACTCCGCCAGCCTCACGTTGAACATATGGGTCATTTGGGCCATAGACTCCTTGATTGCTTCCATTTTGGGGTTAAGTACCAAAATCAGAGATTGCACCAAAAAGTGATGTTAAGTGTGTCTGAATGCAGGGAAAATACTATCCAGCAGGTATTGTAACTAGTTTATATATTTGACATAGAAATAGTTAAGAAAAATTGCGTTATTAAATTAAATAAATAATTTTTAATGTTTACTGACTTTTTAAAGGTGTTTACACAAGTACCCTCGGCCGAGGAAAAAAGCATATATACAAAGTTTTAAGTCAATCGGTAGAGGTAAAAAAAAAATTATGCAAACAAAAAGGGCCCGTTTTACCCCGTTAGAGGTCGATTTTTCGAAGTTTTCGTCCTTTGTGCTTCATTACGTTGTACATTGTACCTATGTTTGAAACTTCAAGTCTCTATCTTTAGTGGATTGGGTTGTAGCCTAAACTGATTAATTTTGGCTATCCCTAAGGATCCCCATAGAATTTCCGGGATAATAATAGTTCATGGTGTTGAAACATATTGTGTGCTTCCTCCATACCAGATTTCATCCATAACCGTTCAGCTCGTTGGATGTAATAGACGCTTTTTTCACCAACTTTGGGACCCAATTTGACCCCTTAGATAAGGAATATTCGGAAAAACAGGAACAAACGTAACTTTTATTTTGTTTGAGTAGCATGTACACAAAGTTTCAAGTCAATCGGTAAAGGGAATAAAAAGTTACATACAAACGAAAAGGGCCCGTTTTACCCCTTTAGAGGTCGATTTTTCAAAATTCCGTTCTTAGTGCTCCATTACGTGGTGCAATGTATCTTTGTTCCAAATTTCATGTTCGTATCTTTAGCGGTTTGGGCTGTAGGCTGTCTGTCAGTCAGTCACTCAGCGAAGCCTTTTATATAATAGATTACAGACCCATCTCGCTTCTGAGCCATGTTTATAAGTTGTTTTCAAGAGTCATTACGAATCGTCTCGAACGCAGGCTTGATGACTTCCAGCCTTCCGAACAAGCCGGATTCCGAAAAGGCTTTAGTACCATGGACCACATACATACGCTGCGGCAGGTTATACAGAAGACTGAGGAGTATAACCAGCCACTTTGCTTAGCGTTTGTGGACTATGAGAAAGCCTTTGATTCGGTCGAGACATGGGCTGTGCTTGAGTCTCTTCAACGATGCCGTATTGACTATCGGTATATCGAAGTGTTGAAGTGTTTGTATAATAACGCCACTATGTCGGTCCGAGTACAGGAAGAGAGCTCCAAGGCGATCCCTTTGAAGAGAGGCGTAAGACAGGGAGATGTTATATCTCCGAAACTGTTTACTGCTACTCTGGAGAACGCCTTTAAGCTCCTGGAATGGAAAGGATTCGGCATCAACATCAATGGCGAATACCTCACTCACCTTCGGTTTGCCGACGATATCGTAGTCATGGCAAAGGCGATGGAGGAACTCAGTACGATGCTCGAAGGCCTCAATCGAGTATCTCAACAGGTGGGTCTTAAAATGAACATGGACAAGACAAAGGTCATGTGTAATTCCCATGTTGTACCCACCCCCATTTCAGTTGGGAACTCGGTTCTTGAAGTCGTTGACTCGTACGTCTACCTAGGACAAGTAGTCCAGTTAGGTAGGTCCGACTTCAAGAAAGAGGCCAATCGCCGAATCCAACTCGGCTGGGCAGCGTTCGGAAAATTGCGTAACGTCTTCTCGTCCGACATACCTCAGTGCCTCAAGTCGAAAGTTTTCGACCAGTGTGTGTTGCCAGTGATGACTTACGGCACAGAAACGTGGTCTCTCACTATGGGCCTTATTAGTAAGCTTCAAGTAGCCCAACGAGCCATGGAGAGGGCTATGCTCGGAGTTTCTCTACGCGATCGAATCAGAAATGAGGAGATCCGTAGAAGAACCAAGGTTACCGACATAGCCCAGCGGATTGGCAGGTTGAAGTGGCAATGGGCAGGGCACATAGCGCGGAGGACTGATGACCGATGGGGTCGAAAAGTCCTCGAGTGGAGACCACGTACCGGCATGCGCAGCGTAGGACGTCCACCCACAAGGTGGACGGACGACCTCATTAAGACCGCAGGTTCGCGCTGGATGCAAGCCGCTACCACCCGGTCTTATTGGAGATCTTTAGGGGAGGCCTATGTTCAGCAGTGGACGTCCTATGGCTGAAAGGAAGGACACCCAGGTAAGGTGTATTATCATCTGAACATACTACCTCTCCAAATACAACGTGACTCTCACGCAGCCACAGCAGCCTTTACTGGACGTGGATCACACTAGCGCGAGATTGAACCTTCTTACACCCAGGTAAGGTGTATTATCATCTGAACATACTACCTCTCCAAATACAACGTGACTCTCACGCAGCCACAGCAGCCTTTACTGGACGTGGATCACACTAGCGCGAGATTGAACCTTCTTACACCCAGGTAAGGTGTATTATCATCTGAACATACTACCTCTCCAAATACAACGTGACTCTCACGCAGCCACAGCAGCCTTTACTGGACGTGGATCACACTAGCGCGAGATTGAACCTTCTTACACCCAGGTAAGGTGTATTATCATCTGAACATACTACCTCTCCAAATACAACGTGACTCTCACGCAGCCACAGCAGCCTTTACTGGACGTGGATCACACTAGCGCGAGATTGAACCTTCTTACACCTAGGTAAGGTCTATTTTGTTACTCCCTGGTAAGGTGTATTATCCTCTGTTCGCTCGTCTCCCTTCGAACCTACTCCCTGTTGCCACACCAGTGCAAGATTGAACCTTCTTACTCCCCAGTAAGGTATATTACTGTCGAAACTAAAACCGTGGTTCAAATATCATATCAATCTGTCCACGGGAAAGAGATCAAATTTTAATTACTATATTTGACCCAAAAAACGGACAAGTGAAGTTAAATAAAACCGTTTAAAAAAGAAAACGATGTCGTCCGAACGAACTAGACGAGTGAAAAGCATAGAAACTGCTATATAATCCACAACATACTGATAGTCAATAAGGTTCATTTTCCCCACAGATACGTGAACCGCAAAGGCGTAGCGCTGCCAGTGTCGTCCGAGCGAACGAGACGAGCGAAACGCGACCGTCTCGACCAGAAGCAGATATTGGTGCCCGAGCTGTGCCGGGTTCACCCGTTCGCCGCGCCGCTCTGGTTCGCCACTGTCGCATTACCTTGCGTACTATACAGGTAACTTTCAACTGTTGAACATAGGCCTGGCCTCGAAACGCGACCGTCTCGACCAGAAGCAAACCTTACCACATTACTTTACTAACTATACAGGTAAGATCACCTTGCTAAGTATAAGTTAGTTATAGGCCGTTTACCACGGCGCTTTGGTTCGCTACTGTCGCAATGCCTTGCGTACTTTACTACAAGTATTGTATCAGCGTATAATAGACAACTGTTGCGCATAGGTCTGCTCTCGAAACGCGATCGTTCGACCAGAAGCAGATATTGGTGCCGGAGCTGTGTAGAGAGATTGTCCTACTAAGATAATTTTATTAAGACTGAAATATACTGTAAATAAAAAATACTTATCGGTAAAAGTTGCTTTAAAATTCATAGTGCCTGTGATGCCGACCCCTCACCCCGCTGACGCATAAATTTTATAGTGCCTGTGATGCCGACCCCTCACCCCGCTGACGCATAAATTTTATAGTGCCTGTGATGTCGACCCCTCACCCCGCTGACGCATAAATTTTATAGTGCCAGTAATGCCGACCCCTCACCCCGCTGACGCATAAATTTTATAGTGCCTGTGATGCCGACCCCTCACCCCGCTGACGCATAAATTCATAGTGCCTGTGATGTCGACCCCTCACCCCGCTGACGCATAAATTCATAGTGCCTGTGATGTCGACCCCTCACCCCGCTGACGCATAAATTCATAGTGCCTGTGATGTCGACCCCTCACCCCGCTGACGCATAAATTCATAGTGCCTGTGATGTCGACCCCTCACCCCGCTGACGCATAAATTCATAGTGCCTGTGATGTCGACCCCTCACCCCGCTGACGCATAAATTCATAGTGCCTGTGATGTCGACCCCTCACCCCGCTGACGCATAAACTTGCCTCGCAGCCACTCGCCCCGTGTTTCAGTCTGCCATTACATTTACATCGTATTATATTCTGTGATAATCCTACTATCCTACTAATATTATAAACGTGTAAGTTTGTAAGGATGGATGGATGGATGAATGTTTGTTTGTTACTCTTTCACGCAAAAACTACTGAACGGATTGAGGTGATACTTTGCAATTATATAGCTTATATATCAAAATAACACATAGGTTGTAAATTATAATGATATTGCGTAAATTTTCCATATTATAACAATAAGTGTTAAGTAAGTAGGAAAAATTCTGCCATCTGTGAGCTATTCTAGCGTGCGCTCCAAGAAATGTCAAAAAGAACTGTCGAATCAAAAAAAAATATTTTCCACCTCCATTATTAAGGGTGGTAAGGTATATATGGCCTCGAAATATCATGCGGGCGAAGTCGCGGGCAAAATCTAATTCTGTGATAATATGTGAAGTTATTTTCAGAATCAACGCCCTGCTGATAGCGGACGAAATTCGTCGCGCGGTCGCCATCGATGTCGGTTTAGGAATACCGAAGATTGACGAAACTACCGCGCCTGGCTTCCAATGGCCGCCACTCGACTTTGGATGGAGTCTGTCCGAGGTAATATATACCTTATTTCAACGTAGTTAACTTCCATTTCACAAGCCGTCTCTCGATATTCTTTAGACTAGAGTTTGAGAGGTAAAGATACTTTGTTGTTATGTAGATAAGGTCCCTTTTGGCTAGCACCATCGGTAGCAGTCTCGGTGTACCGAAGATTAACGAAACTACCGCCCCTGGTTTTCAATGGTGCCTTTCGACTTTGGTTGGAGTCTGTTCGAGGTAAAATATACCTTATTTCAACGTAGTTAAGTTCCATTTCACAAGCCGTCTCTCGATATTCTTTAGACTAGAGTTTGAGAGGTAAAATATAACTTATTGCTGTGTAAATAACGTCCACAAAGGTCGAAACGACCGCATGACAAAAATAGTACCTACCGCAAAATTAGGGGTGATTTATATTAGGACGGGGCGGGCACGGGATGGGTACAGAGACCCCGTCTGAGCCCGTCCCGTGCAAGTAGTGGGGATTTACGCAGCTTGTAACTCACTTCAAACTTCTGGACTAGAAACGCACTACGATTCGCATTCACTACATTGTTCACTGAAGTTTCGACTTAATACATATGGGGATAAAGTCGAAATGTTAAGGGGTGACGGGTTTATAGAGCGGAGCGAGCGAAAACAATGCAACCCAGTTGCTGATATTCCATTAACGCCTTAATTGCTTAGACACTTAAGCCTAAAATTGTGCAATGAAATGTCTGGTGTCTCGTTCACGTGTATGTGCAATTTTTCTTAAACCATGACAGAGGCGTGCGCGCGCTGAATTATTCTCCAGTAGCTTCGAGCAAATATCTACAGAGTCACAGTTCCTAAGTGACAGTAGTAAAAATGCCCGAGCGTCGTTATACATACCGACTTAGATATTTACACGAAATAATTCAGTGACCCGTTTTTTGGAATCTCGACGTTATGTCATCTAATTAGTGCTTGTAACCGAGCACTTTGGCATCGCGCGGCGTTGTAGTTGGCTTGCAATCGCCTTACAACTAACTAAAAAGCCTGCCCACTACATAGCTTGGGCAGAGTTTTGCCTCGGACACTTTTTTGCACGATTGTGACTCTATGGATATTTGCTCGAAGTCCTATCCTGTATTTTAGTTAGATTTATGTTCGGTTTTCTTTTAGGTTCTTAGCGCAGACGCAGAGAAGAGCGAGAAAAAGAAAGAAGAGGACAAGGAGAAGGAAAGAGAAAAAGAACAGAAGGAAAAAGAATTGAGGTGATTTTAACAAACAAACACACATGAGCATGACGTTTAAGCTATAGGCAGCTTCACACAAGTCGGCGGATGTGAGGTTAGCTACAAGCTGCGCAATATCCAATCCTGACTGTTGCTCACATAAAGCCGCGCGTTGATTGGATATTGCGCAGCTTGTAGCTAACTTCACATCCGCCGACTTGTGTGACGCGACCTATACGTGCATTGCAAATTAAATAAAAGCTTGTAATGTATTAAGAAGCTTATAAACATTTTTGTTTGGAACAAATCACACTATAAATAAAATATTATAAACGCGAAAGTTTGTATGCATGGATGTTTGTTCCTCTTTCACGCAAAAAACTACTGAACGGATTGAGATAAAACTTTGCAATAGTAATACTTACTTAAACGTCAGAATAACACATCTGTATAAATAAAAGAAAGTCGCGTTAGTTACACTATTTATAACTCAAGAACGGCTGAACCGATTTGGCTGAAAATTGGTGGGGAGATTAGAACCAGGAAAAGGACATTGGATACTTTTTATCCCGTTCTTTTTTTATTTTTACATTTACTTTTTATGTGCCAAAGCAATCCGTACATTTATTAACTTTCGCGGTACGAAGTTCGCCGGGTCCACTAGTAGGCTATAATTTATAAAGATACTACGTGAAACGAAGTTCGCCGGGTCAGCTAGTTCTTAATAAATTTCATTTTTCAACACGCTCATAAAGTGGCTCTAATTTTACGGTAATTAGGTACATAATGACACCTGTAATCAAACTGTGACCTTTTTCATTGCTATTATTCACTTGTGAGTTACAGAGCTTTTATTTTATTGGTTGAGTTGCTTTGTTCTTAAAAAAGATTCAATACAAAAAAGATCGTGTTCAATAGTAGGTACAATAGTAGTTTATGCAACTGTCATATAATGAAGGGTATTAAAACACGAGTGTGAGTTTATGAAACGAGTGTTTTAATACCCGTGTAATATGCAGTTGCATACACTACTTTATCTTCACTAATAAAAATAAAAAAACATATTGCGAAACATTAAATTCACGCGTACATGTATTGTCACAGTGAACTTGGCGCCATTTAAATCCAACCAATGAGAGCGCAGCTGCGCGCGCAGGGCCAATCAGGAGCGAGCGCGCGCTGTTCTTATTTTATTTCATTGGCACAAGATCTTACCAAAGAGTTTTGTGTATGTAAGTTTAGTAGTTTCGACGAAGTTTTCACGTATAACCCAACTGTTTTCAAAAGCCAGCCTAATATCAAAATTTTATACAACTTGTATGAGGATTTTGACATAAGGCTCGCCAGGTTAATTGGTCGCGTTTTATTGATGTTATAATGAGATTTTACGATATCGATGTGGATATTATAACATCATGTGAAATTGCTTAAATTGAGTGTTTTGTTATCTGCGCTATAACAGTAGTCATTATAAGTCAAGTATTGGAAACATAAGTAGAATGTTACAACATTAGTGTAAATAAATAAATTAATGTACCTATTGCCTGTTCGTTTCATGCAACTTCGTATTTAAATAGATAATTTCAACTTGTAGGTACTTCACTATCACTTTCATTACATAGTATAAAACAAAGTCGCTTCCCGCTGTCCCCATGTATGCTTATTTTCTTTAATAAAACTACACAACGGATTTTGATGAGGTTTTTTTATAGATTGAGTGATTCAAGAGGAAGGTTTATATCCTTACATAGTATAAAATAAAGTTACTATTTTCGTTTGTTTGTTTGTTTGTCTGTATGCTTAAATCTTTAAAACTACTCAACGGATTTTGATGCGGTTTTTTTTAATGGATAGAGTGATTCAAGAGGAAGGTTTATATGTATAAAAATTCCCGAAATTCCCACGGGAACGGGCACAACGCGGGTAAAACCGCGGGGCGCTGCTAGTGTATAATATACCTGTGCGAAGCCGGGGCGGGTCGCTAGTGTTCAATAAATAAAACTTTCACTCAAATATAACTTTCGTTTTCTCTGTAATCAATAAAGAAAACTTGAAATTCCCCATCTTGTACGTGGCTAAAACGATATCCGCGAAAAGCCAAAAAAGAAACCTCATTCTTTTAGTCTATGGCCGATTGCCATTGCGCGCGCATTGGAAAACTGATTAATTTTTCCCGCCATTTCGAAACATTTATCACAACTCGTTTTCACTGTTGAAATTACAGTTATTTTTAGTATTATTTTATTCACAAGTGTGTTGAATAAAATCGGCCAAGTACGAATCGGACTCGCGCACGGATGGTTCCGTACTGTATGTATACCCCCTAAAATATTTATTTTATTTTAATTTTATTATTTATTATTGAAGGGAATATAAAACTAAATACTTATTCTGTGAAAATTTCAAGCATCTACCTGTTACCATTACATAGAGCGAAAAACGTCTAAAAATTCAGGTTTGTTGTATGGGAGCCCCCCTTAAATATTTATTTTATTTTGTTTTTATTATTTATTATTGAAGGGAATATAAAACTAAATATTCTGTAAAAATTTCAAGCATCTACCTGTTACCATTATTAAAATAGAGCGAAAAACGTCTAAAAATTCAGGTTTGTTGTATGGGAGCCCCCCTTAAATATTTATTTTATTTTTAGTATTTGTTGTTATAGCGGCAACCGAAATACATCATCTGTGAAAATTTCAGCTGCCTAGCTCTCATGGTTCATGAGATACAGCCCGGTGACAGACAGACAGACGGACATCGAAGTCTTAGAATAGGGTCCCGTTTTTCCCTTTGGGTACGGAACCCTAAAAACGTCGTATGCTATAGTCTGACCGTTTAACTGAGTCCACGCCTGCGCGGTACAGGGGCGCGGGGGTAGACGACAAAGGGGGATTGAGACAGGTGCGGGCGGTGAGGACCCGCCGCCCGCACCTGTCTCAGTCCCCTTTGTCGTCTACCCCCGCGCCCCTGTACCCGCGCAGGCGTGGACTCAGTTAAACGGTCAGACTATACTCGTGTGTATTGATGATTACTGTCCTCAGGTCTCAATGGCGCCTCAGCGGTAATCACCAACATTACACACTTTTACCATAATGTACTATTATTTTTAGTAATAAAGAGGAAGAAGAGAAGCAGCCGGAGAGCTCAGAGAAGAAAGAAGATGGCGAAGTGGAGCAAGAGAAGACTATCAACGATATACTCGCTGAGAAGATGGGCGCCGAAGGGGACGGAACCGTGAGTATACCAATTTAGTTTCAAAAAAAAGTCTTTATTAAACATTAAAGTTAAAAAAAATGTACAAACACTAGTGCAAATTATATCCTAGCTGTACATTATGCCTGATTACAGAGGCGCCATCGTAATTATATTAGCTAAATAACATAGTTCTGTTTCTTTTTCACTTTAGGCATTCGATAGAGAGAACGCTTTTTACTTTGCTATTAAATTTACGCTGGCGCCTCTGTAATCGGGCTTATTGCATTAACATATTACGAATAGTTTAGCGAGCACGTAGGCTCATATCAAACTTAATCAACATGTTTGTTAATTTCAGTTTAGTATGTATTTAGGTTTATAACACATTTGCTCGTAAAGTGGCTGTAATTACACCAATTTCAATATCGTAATGTATTTCACTGCGCACTTGTGCGTTATTGTAATGTAAAACGCACGCCGCCACCGACTGCAGAACTCTGTGGTCTCGTTTCTCCTACTTTCACTCAAGAGAGTGAGAGACATTACGGCAATTGTGCGGTAATGTAATGTAAAACGCACGATGCTTCGACTGATGCACGACTTTCACTCAAAGTCAGAGTTTTATTAATTTCCTCGCAAATATGTCATGAAACGTCGTATGACATACGTGCGCTTTGAAAATGACCGCACTTATATCATAATTTACTATTACGTATTCATTGGCTTAAGATGAAAAACACGTACACATTAGGAGAGTGAGTATACCACGGTAATGGTATCTAACCTTCGAACAAATATCTATAGAGTCACAATCGTGCAAAAAAAATGCCCGAACCAAAACCCTGCCCACGCTACGTAGTGGGCAAGCTATTTAGTTAGTCGTAAAGCGATTGCAAGCCGACTACAACGCCGCGCGATGCCAGTGCTCGGTTATAATCACTAATTAGGTGACATAACGTCGAAATTCGAGAAAACGTGTAAGGATTTGTTCGAAAATGTGATAATGTAAATCCGCAGGGTTTCGAGATCGGTACGTGGAGCAACGACATGGCATCCTCCATACCCGACACCATGGATTACGACGAGATGATGGAACCGCTGCCGCCTAACCTCACATTCTGCACTTCCGCCTCGGGTAAAATAATCTTTATTTATAAAAATTTTGTATCACTTTGTTTGTCCGCGATAACTTAAACAAGCTTTCACTGAACAAGTACTCGCCAACACGAATCAAACGAGCCGAAACTCGATAGGGTTGCGTCGTTTTATTACAGAGTTCCTATGACCACCTTCCAGACCAGCTCCATCATCAGACCCTGGTTACCATTGAAAGACAAAAACTACTCGACAAAACTATTCAAATGAACCCAAACTCGACGAGGTTGTGTCGTCTCATTGCTAAGTTCCTTTAGCCACCTTCCAGCTCCATCATCAGATCAGCACCATGTCATCATAATATTGCATTGTCACTCGATGTACACATGTATGCAAAATTTTAGCTCAATCGATGACCGGGAAGTGGATCAAATTTAACTTGCAAGATTTGATTACAGACAACGGGACAGGTGAAAGGAAATAAAAGCTTGTAAAATATAGAAAACTGAAATGCTTGGATCACTTCGTTCGCTTTGTCAAAATGGTACACAATAATTATTTTTTCCCAAAAAATGGTATAACCGACTTCAACCGTGTACAGAATTCGAATAGTTCGCATGGGTCGATGTAGTTATTTACACATTATTGTTGATTTATCAGAAATGGCTCAGCCGATTTCGATAAAATTCCAATGCGACCACCTTTGAAGTACGATCTACCAAACAAAGAAAGAATTATCAAAATCGGACCACTCTGTAAAAAGTTAATGCGTGGTCAAACATAATATAAAAAATATACGCGTCGATCTGTAAACTTCCTGACCTCCGTTTCGTCGGTAAAAAGAAAATAACTTTTCTGGATAACTTCCAGTATATTATTACTGAAACCTATATTTGCACAGAGATACCAGAGGGATAATGTTGTCGATCGAGAAAAGAAAGAAAGAGATGCAATGATTTAAGATGGCATGAGTTAGAAAGAGACATGGAAAATATCTCGATCGGCTAGCTGCCGTATTTTTCTCTCAGTAGTGTAAAATTCCAGTACATATTTGTGGATGAGAATTGCTTCAAGCGACAACAGCGCTATCTCTCTAGTTGTAATAGCTCTGTGTATATTTGTATTGCAGGCGGCGTGAACTGGTGCGATCCCATCCAGAAACCGAAGCCCGAGTTCAACACCAACCGCTACTCCGTGGCCGACAGCGACTGCTCGTACATCTCTAGGTAAATACAGTTATGCAGTAGGCCGCGCCGCGCGCAATTACGGCGAGTTGTTTACACCTAATCGCGCGATTTATGGTTTTATGACTCAGGCGGTATCGGTCTTTGTGTCCGTCTATTGTGTGATTTTTTTGGTGTTTTCGTAATAATTGAGAACAATAGGGATTCTCGAACTTTACACCGAATATTCTACAGATTTCTAGAGAACCATTATTCCGATATAAATAGGGCGATGGTTTTCGTTCGTACTAGTTACCGCGTTTTGTATCATAGCGAAAACATCTCTTGTTCAAGTGCAGTACCAGTGGTTGTGAAGTGACTAGTTCGTGTTGTGTGAATATCAGTGCCAGTGTGAAGTGTTGTGCGAACCGATTGTGTCGTGTGTACTGTGATTTTGTGCAATAAAGTGCAAAGTGAACGATCGGCGTTTTAACTGATTATCCAAGAACCCATCTCGTAACAATACAACGTGTCTAGCTGCGTGCAACCCAATGCTCGCGCAGCTGTTAAGTGAGCTTCAGTCAGGATTGGGGTTTGCGCAGCTTGTAGCTAACTTCACATCTGTCAAGAAGGTTGATTCGGCCTACATATGTTACATTAAATGATTGAGTATTGATTGTTTGTTTATTTCAGTGATTTCGACACAGATGATTCGGACTTCGAACCGGAGCCTAGCGATGATGATGAAGACACTGACACTGGCGGCTTCTGCAATAGCCGGACTAGCAACAGTAAGTATGTGTTATATACTACCGGGTGTTCAGACTTCGAGCAAATATCTATAGAGTCACAATCATGCAAAAAAAGTATCCGAGCCAAAACTCTGCCCAAGCTACGTAGTGGGCAGGCTTTTTTGTTAGTCGTAAGGCGATTGCAAGCCGACTACAATGCCGCGCGATGCCAAAGTGTTCGGTTACAAGCACTAATTAGGTGAAATAACGCCGAGATTCGAGAAAACCGGTAATTGTGAATTATTTAATGTAAATATCCAAGTCTGACGGCGTTCGGACATTTTTGTACTACTTTCACTTAGGGACTGTGGCTCTGTAAATATTTGCTCGAAGTGTTCAGAAAACAAATACCTAAAACAATCGGAAAATCCAACATGCTAAAATATTTTCTACTGTATTCTGCGTAAGGTTCAATAGGCTAGTTGACAATATTTTTTTGATGTCTTCTTGTATCAGCAATCCACACATAGAGGCGATAAATGAAAACAAAAAAAAAAAAAAATCGCGTCGAATTGAGTACCTCCTCCGTTTCTTCGGTCAAAAACAGAATAAAATAAATATATAAGTGGGGCTCCCATACAATAAACGAGATTTTTTTGGATTTGTTTGCTCGCTATTAATAAGGGCAAGGGGCAAGAGGACCAAGGGGTCTCCAAAACGGTACGGAACAGTTCGTGATCGAGTCTAACTCGCGCTTGACTGATTTTTATTTTTCATCGCGAAAGTCGAGCAACGTGCTGTCACTTGAATTTTGTTTCTTATTGTACTGCAAATAAGGTGTTTAATTGCATTTTCCAGCGGCGGTAGGCGTCCGGATAGAATACAAGACGGCGCACGAAGCCGAAGCAGTGGATGTAGCGCGCAAACGGCGCGTACACCCCGCCCCGCAGCGCGCGCCGCACTCTGCTCGCCGCGGCGCCCGAGAGCTGCACGAACTTGCGCGCAGCGGTGTACCGCCCGCCGAGGTCAGTGTGTTCTGTTCCTTTATTGTTCATGCTGATAAGGTTCAAAATAGACTGCGGGATTGGAGTCGTCATATCATATATGTGACCACAGACAGGGTCATAAGTATTAAACGCAAATCTTTTAAGGGTGGGTCTAGACAAACAATTTTTGTACAACGACTTTTGAAAATTCGCAATTAAAAAAAAAAAAAAAAAGAAATTTCGCCTCTTCATACATTTTGCCGCGCGTCGATGAACTTTTTGAATGAAAAAGCTGATTTTTTCTTCGTGATTTTCCAAAAGTCCTAGAACAAAAGTTGTTTGTCTAGAAGTACTAGACCCGCCCTTAAAAGGTTTTGCGTTTAAAACCTATGTATATATCAGACTGGTCCATAGAATTCACTAGGTATCAGTACTGCAATCTTTTTACCACATTCATCGTAAATCTCTGATAACAGCAACTCAAAACTTTTATCTTTTGCAGTACGTCGATAAATTCAAACGCTCAGTGGAACAGCACAAAACCGACATCATCACCAAAGGAAGCCTCATCAAAAAGGACGCAGCCATCGCCGAGCTGCTCCCCGAAATTTCGGAAACCAAAGACAAAACGAAAACCCTCGCGCCCATAGACGAGAAACTCCACGAGATATTTCCGCAAAAGAACGAAATTCAAATCCTCAACGGTCAAATCACTCTAGAAAGCATAGAGAAGAATAAAAGAGTTCTACTTTCGAATTTGAAAGAGTCGTTGACAGATGAAGAAATTAAAAAGTTGAACTGTTTCTCTATGATCGATGTAGATATCGATTCTCCTACTTATGTTAATGAAAAAATAAGTAATGTAGGTTTTGATTCTAAGGAAAAATATGAAGAGAAAGTGCTGAATTACAAGAAGAGGGAATGTACGCCGTATTACAATGACAATAGGGGTCAGAATGGCAAAGAGTTTGATTTCGATTATCAGCCCGATTTGGAGGGACATCCGGGGCCGAGCCCTAGTGTTATATTACAGGTTAGTATTTACTATACCAACACCGTATACAGGATTGTTACTTTTTAACCGACTTCCAAAAAGGACGAGGTTCTATGTTCGTCTGTATGTTTTTTTGTGTATATTCATCGATAATTTCGCCAATGGTGAAACGAATAAAAAATTTCTTTTTTAGTTCGTAAGGGCATATTCGTAAGGAGATATTCCCGATTCCCAAATAAATTTTAAAGAGATCGGCTGAGCTGATTTCGAATAATCGGCCAAGTACGAGTCGGACTCGCGCACGGAGGGTTCCGTACTGTATCGGAGCCCCCCTTAAATATTTATTTTATTTTAATTTTATTATTTATTATTGATGGGAATATAAAACTAAACATTCTGTGAAAATTTCAAGCATCTACCTATTACCATTATTAATACAGAGCGAATAACGTCTAAAAATTCAGGTTTGTTGTATGGCAGCCCCCCTTAAATATTTATTTTATTTTGTTTTTAGTATTTGTTGTTATAGCGGCAACGGAAATACATCATCTGTGAAAATTTCAGCTGCCTAGCTATCATGGTTCATGAGATACAGCCCGGTGACAGACAGACAGACAGACGGACATCGAAGTCTTAGTAATAGGGTCCCGTTTTTCCCTTTGGGTACGGAACCCTAAAAATCAACAATAATGTAAACAATTCGAGCGACACGATGGAAAGCGGTTTTGCCATTTTTTGCGAAAAATAATTATACTACGGATCTAAGCCGGAATGCGTAAAAAAGAAATCAGCCGTTTTATATTTCGATTTGTTGATTTTTATCGAATTCCGGGTTGGCCCCATAGTAAAAGTTGTTCGTAATAACGCTTTGAATCATCCCCTGTCTGCTTAGTACACCTTTCCTGAATACCCCTTTACACTTACCATTATAATCTGTTCGGCAAGTTGAAATGGCAGCAGTTAGGCAACATCTCAACAAAGTCAAAAGTATTTATTCCTAGGAATTATGGTTACAAAGATCTTAATGTTTAGTACAACACAATTAGCCAATTTTGTTTGTTTGTTTGTTTATTCATTCGAACGGCATACGCCAATAACACTAATTATAAAATCATCTTACTTAGTTAAGTAGTGGAAACTAGTTAGTTTCCACAACAATCCTTACATAGTATAAAGTAAAGTCGCTATTTTTGTCTGTTTGTCTGTATGCTTAATTTTTTAAAATTACGCAACGGATTTTGATGCGGTTTTTTTTAATGGATAGAGTGATTCAAGAGGAAGGTTTATATGTATAATACTCCTGTGCGAAGCCGGGGCGGGTCGGCTAGTTTAGATTAAATTCATTTAACAAATAATGGATTCAAAAAATAATTATAAAACAACACAAATCCAAATATACCAAAATTAACTATAAACAGATGCCAAGATATGCCAGAGTCAATGTGGCATACGAAAATTAGTGCTATTACTAATCATAATATAATGTCCATCAAATCGATTATTATTATCATTTTATAGGCATTTCCTCATTTTGACTCTGTAATTATTATAGAAACAAAACACTGGTTGACCGATGGTTGTATTGTACTGTACCAGCCTTTATAATAGTCCACTGCAGGACAAAGGCCTACCCACGAATGGTGATTGGACCATAACCACCACGCTGGCCCAGTGCGGGTTGGTGGATTCACATACGCCATCGAATTTCTTCTACGGACGTATACAGGTTGCCTCACGATGTTGTCTTTCTCCGAAAAGCCATTGGTGTGAAATTCCGTACATAAATTCCAAAGAAACTCATTGGTATGGGACCGGGATTGAACCCACGACCTCAAGAATGAAAGCCAGCGTTAAAACCGCTAGACCACCACGGCTACCGACCGGTGGTTGCGTTTGTCAAAATGTTTAATTTCTCAATTATGTTTTCAGGCGTTAACAATGTCAAATGCGAACGACGGGATAAATCTGGAGCGTTTGGAAACCATCGGGGACAGCTTCCTGAAATTCGCTATAACGGCATATCTGTACTGCGCTCACCCTACTGTACACGAGGGGAAACTCAGCCACATGCGCAGCAAACAGGTAATCATGACCACTATCATCCATCATCATCATCCACAGCCTTCTTTATTCCACTGCTGGGTATAGGCCTCTCTCTTATAGTGCCATCTACCTCGGTCCTTTGCCAATCGTCAAAGAATATATAATAATACTACGTATAGAACGGCCACTCGTTACCCCCCACCCGTTTGAGTCTTCCTCACTTCCACCCCGCGCTACGTACCGCATCGTGTACTCTGCGCGCGGGCTGCACTGGCCGGTGGATTTTCTAATAAAAACTACCTAGACTGTGACAATAGGGAACACTTGTACTGTGTATGGTTGAATATCAATGATACGTAACAAAACAAGAAATTTTAATGTTTCCCTAAGGATAAATAATAGGAACTTATTTTACTAACTTCCTCTTGATATTATCTTACAAAAGAAGTAGATCGGTTACTTTTTGTTAATATGCTTCCAAATTAAGTAATTGTTATACTATTTTAAGCACTAGATTAATATTCATTTTTGCAAATTAAGTACGCAACTGTCTCACTCACGCGGCATGACGTCACGATGTAGTGATCGCTGACAGCCATAGACGTTCCGCACACAAATGCGCGTGTAGCGACCGTGCGTATGTGTGTTGTCTGTGAGTAAGTACTGTGTAGGTGTGCGTAAGACAGCAGATTTTGTATGAAAAATCGCGGAGTGTCCGGGCTGTGCAATCGTGTCCAGTATGCTTAGCATACAAGACCACGACAAGAGTTTATCGACGTGTGCAAAGGTGACAGATATATGCTTCATCATAACTCTGTCACGTTCTGACACGTCGATAGTATAATTTTATGGTCCTTATGCTAAGCCCGCAGGTTCGAGCCGCGATATTGACGATATCGTCTCGCCACCTTGCAGCCGGACGAGCCGTGTCTAGGCCGCCACTCTGTTATCACCGTGCTCCACCTGTCGTCACATTCGCTACTACGGTTCCGACGTCCCTACGTCTGATCTCCGTGTTTATGACCACTATTATATGAATAAATAATTATTTTTCGCAATTAATGGTAAAACCGCCTTCCATCGTGTACAAAATTCGAATATTTCGCTCGATTTGTTTACATTATAGTTGATTTTTCAAAAACGGCTCAGCCGATATCTGTAAAATTTAAATGGTACCACCTCGGGAGTATATAAAATTTTAACCCTTTCGAACTAAAAAATAATTTTATCTACACTAATGTTGTAACATTCTACTTATGTTTCCAATACTTGACTTATAATGACTACTGTTATAGCGCAGACAACAAAACACTCAATTTAAGCAATTTCACATGATGTTATAATATCCACATCGATATCGTAAAATCTCATTATGACATCGCGCGCTCGCTCCTGATTGGCCCTGCGCGCGCAGCTGCGCTCTCATTGGTTAGATTTTAATGGCGCCAAGTTCACTGTGACAATACACGTACGCGTGAATCCTAAGAATAAGAACCCAAAAACCGTCCCGTCCCGTCCCGTCCAGTCCCGTCCCGCCCCGTCCCGTCCAGTCCAGTCCCGTCCCGTCCCGTGCCGTCCCGTCCCGTCCCGTCCCGTCCCGTTCCGCCCCGTCCCGTCCCGTACCGTCCCATCCCGTCCCGTCCCGTCCAGTTCCGTCCCGTCCCGTCCTGTCGCAATATGTTTTTATTTTTTATTTTTATTAGTGAAGATAAAGTAGTGTATGCAACTGCATATAACACGGGTATTAAAACACTCGTTACTATTCATACTCACTATACAAACTCACACTCGTGTTTTAATACCCTTCATTATATGCCAGTTGCATAAACTACTATTTCGATTCTGTTCACAATTATTGGCGAAATTATCTATGAACATACACAAAAAATATACATGCAGAGGAACATGGAACCTCGTCTTTTTGGAAGTCGGTTAACAACTTCACTATCACTACATTTTATAAAGTATAGTCGCTATTTCAGTGCCTCTGTCTGCCCGTCTGTATATTCGCTTAGGTATACCTTCCAAACTAAACAACATATTCGAAGGCGGTTTTCACTATCTTTTAGAGTGTTTTAACGAGTTTTTTTCAGCTATGACAATCGTATCTGGGGCATTATTTTTGACCGACGAAACGTAGGAGGTACGCAATTCGACGCGTATATTGTATTTTTTTTTTTGTGATTTTGATAATTCTTTTTTTATTGGAAAGAATATACTTTGAAGTTGTGAAAACGGCTGTGCCATTTTTGATAAATCAACAATAATGTGAAAAATGCTTCATCGATCTGTGTGAAATATTCGCGAATTCTGTACACGGTTGAAGTCGGTCATGCTATTTTTTGCGAAAAATAATGATTGACTAGGAACGTATACAGAATTTTGACAGTTCGTTTTGACAGTACGATAACCATTCGCCTATTGATTTTGGAAGTTTTTTTTAAATTAACGTTCCATTTTACAATTATGGTAATTTATCCCTTCCAGGTATCAAACCTGAACCTGTACCGCCTGGGTCGCAGCAAACGTCTCGGCGCTCGGATGATCGCGAGCAAGTTCGAGCCGCACGACAACTGGCTGCCCCCGTGCCACCGCGCGCCACCCTCACCGCCGCTCCATGGAGTAAGTCATCAATACTCTGACTCCAGGGGTAGCCTGTACAAACTTACTTTAGGTGGGAATTGGGCACGGAAGATTAGGCCGCGAAAGATTAGGGCGCTACAGATAAGGGGTATGAGAGATTAGGGCGCGAAAGATGGGGTACGAAAGATTAAGGCACTACAGATGAGGGTACGAAAGATTAGAGCGCGGAAGATCAGGGCAAAATATGGGCACAAGTGGATAGAAGGCGCAAAGATACCACCAGAGACAATTCTGTAGGGTACCGGAGATTTAGCAACACGAGCCAAAAGTTCCGAATACGTAGCATTAATAAGAGAAAGAAGCAAACGCCCTAGAATGATCGTGAGCAAGTTCGAGCCGCACGATAACGCCACCCTCACCGCCGCTCCATGGGGTAAGTCAACAATACTCTGACACAAGGGCTAGCCTGTACGAACTTACTCTAAGTGGGAATTGGTCAGGGAAGAATAGGGCACGGAAGATTAAAGTATTGGGGATTAGGGCGCAAAAGACTAGGGCATAGGGGATGAGGGCGGGAAATATTGGGGTACGAAAAATAAGGCACGGAAGATTAGGGCAAAGGATGGACACAAATGGATTTTACCAGATACAATTCTGTAGGGTACGAGAGATTGAGCGCAACGAGTTAGTAGTTCCGGTCACGGGTTATAAATTAGAGAAGGAAGCAGATGCCTTAGTGGTCGAATGATCGCGAGCAATTTCCAGACATGGCAACTTGGCTTTGTGGGGCAAGCAGAATTAGTTCGCAAATATCACGGGTATTTCACAGTTTTACTAGGGTTCAACCAATTTGAAGGATCCACTTTTTTTACCACGTACCGGCAAGCGCAGCGTAGGACGTCCACCCACAAGGTGGACGGATGACCTCGTCAAGGCCGCAGGATCGCGCTGGATGCAAGGCGCTACCAACAGGTCTTATTGGAGATCCATAGAGAGAGGCCTATGTCCAGCAGTGGACGTCCTATGGCTGAAAAGAAGAGTAAAAGAAGACTTTTTTGTCATTTATGAAGAAAACGATTCCGTCATTCATAAGGAATATCTTTTCAACAGGCAGACGGAGAGGAAGGCAAGAACCCCGAAGCGCAAGACGCGTTCACAGGATGCTACATTCCTTACAACCTGATCACGCAGCACAGCATACCGGGTATGGCATTTATACACAAAAGGCTATTTTACTACTTTTTGGAAATCGTTTTACAATTATTTGTTAGTACATAATAACCACTCTACATTCAAATTTCCGAAAAATAAAATAAACATTTAAGGAGGGCTCCCATACAGTACGGAACCCTCCGTGCGCGAGTCCGACTCGTACTTGCCCGATTATTCTATGTTAATATCTTTCTTCTTAATTATTAATTATTAAAATTACGCGTCGCGTTGTTTGTCTACGATGAACTCCTAATCTACGAGTACTTAACCGATTTTAACCAAATTTTGCGTGCAATTTGATACAACTTGAGAGATAGGTTAGTTTATATTTCAATTTATAATCGCATTTGTTTATTATACTTGTAAAATCTGTCCGTACCGGGGCGAAGCCGGGATAGGCAGCTAGCTAGTGGTTTATAAGAGTGTGTGATACTTTTTCCAGACAAGTCGATAGCTGACTGCGTGGAAGCGCTGATCGGCGCCTACCTGCTCGAGTGCGGCCCGCGGGGGGCGCTGCTGTTCATGGCGTGGCTCGGGATCAGCGTGCTGCCGCAACACAAGCTGACGTCACCGCGCGCCGCCACCTGCCGCCCGCACGAGGTCAGCTCATGTTGTAGCCTACCTGCTCGAGTGCGGCCCGCGGGGGGCGCTGCTGTTCATGGCGTGGCTCGGGATCAGCGTGCTGCCGCAACACAAGCTGACGTCACCGCGCGCCGCCACCTGCCGCCCGCACGAGGTCAGCTCATGTTGTAGCCTACCTGCTCGAGTGCGGCCCGCGGGGGGCGCTGCTGTTCATGGCGTGGCTCGGGATCAGCGTGCTGCCGCAACACAAGCTGACGTCACCGCGCGCCGCCACCTGCCGCCCGCACGAGGTCAGCTCATGTTGTAGCCTACCTGCTCGAGTGCGGCCCGCGGGGGGCGCTGCTGTTCATGGCGTGGCTCGGGATCAGCGTGCTGCCGCAACACAAGCTGACGTCACCGCGCGCCGCCACCTGCCGCCCGCACGAGGTCTGTTGCAGCTCTGTTGCTAGCGTGGGGCCAGCAACACAAGTGACGTCACCACCGTCACCTCATGCTGTAGCTTACCTGCTAGCGCGGGGTCAGCAACACAAGTGACGTCACCGCCGTCACCTCATGCTGTAGCTTACCTGCTAGCGCGGGGTCAGCAACACAAGTGACGTCACCACCGTCACCTCATGCTGTAGCTTACCTGCTAGCGCGGGGTCAGCAACACAAGTGACGTCGGTGACGTCACCTCATGTTGTAGCTTACCTGCTAGCGCGGGGTCAGCAACACAAGTGACGTCACCACCGTCACCTCATGCTGTAGCTTACCTGCTAGCGCGGGGTCAGCAACACAAGTGACGTCACCGCCGTCACCTCATGCTGTAGCTTACCTGCTAGCGCGGGGTCAGCAACACAAGTGACGTCACCGCCGTCACCTCATGCTGTAGCTTACCTGCTAGCGCGGGGTCAGCAACACAAGTGACGTCACCGCCGTCACCTCATGCTGTAGCTTACCTGCTAGCGCGGGGTCAGCAACACAAGTGACGTCACCGCCGTCACCTCATGCTGTAGCTTACCTGCTAGCGCGGGGTCAGCAACACAAGTGACGTCACCACCGTCACCTCATGCTGTAGCTTACCTGCTAGCGCGGGGTCAGCAACACAAGTGACGTCACCGCCGTCACCTCATGCTGTAGCTT
The DNA here is from genome assembly GCA_964007245.1 of Hypomecis atomaria. Lineage (NCBI taxonomy): Eukaryota > Metazoa > Arthropoda > Insecta > Lepidoptera > Geometridae > Hypomecis > Hypomecis atomaria. The sequence continues at coordinate 5,420,961 of OZ023307.1, read as the reverse complement.
ACCTGCTAGCGCGGGGTCAGCAACACAAGTGACGTCACCGCCGTCACCTCATGCTGTAGCTTACCGGTGTAATGTAATCTAAGGTAACTAATTTAACCATCTTCCAAGGGTCGTAGCGTAATGAAAATTGGCAGCTGTATGTAGTTCCGATGACAATACAATAATGTGGTACTGTCGAACTGATCTGATGATGGAGCCGGAAGTTATGAACTGGAGCTTCATGATGGAAAATCGTTTTATTGCTTTTACGTGCATTTATAAAAGCGTGTTTTTCTAGTGTTTTTTAAACTATTAATTTATTTATTCAAATATGCTATGCACGATATAGCTCGCAGTCTGCACAGATCTATAGAAAACTGTTTCAGCTATACGACTCGCTTTAGTATTGGTTCTTTTTACAAGCTTTTATATAACTTGCAATGGATGTACCTTTGTATGTATGTAAGTTCGGGTGGAATCTTGCAAGTTCAATTTGACCAACTTCCCGGTTTGCGATTGAGATGAAATTTTGCACGCTTAGGTATATCGCGTGACAACGTAACAATATGGTACCATGTAGATGATCTGATGATGGAGTCGGAAGGTGGCCATAGGAACTCCTGTACTAAACAAGATAAACCGGTTGTGTTTGGGCTCGTTTTATTTGTCTTGGCTAGTACTCTGCTGCTACATGATATCCAGGATCTTAAAAGCTTGTATTTATAAAAAGTTATATCACTACAGAGTATAAAACAGAGTCGGTTCCCTGTCTGTTTGTCCCTAGGTATGGTTATATCTTTAAAACTTAGCAACGGATTTTGATGCGTTTTTTTTTTTTAATATAGTGATTCAAGAGGAAGGTTTATATGTATAATACACCTGTGCGAAGCCGGGGCGGGTCGTCTAGTAAACAATAAAAATACAAGTAAAAGATTAGTCATCCATGTAATCATGTCAAAATTATTAGATAATTGATCATAATTATTTTTCACAAAAAATGGCAAAACCGCCTTCCATAGTGTACAAAATTCGAATGTTTCGCTCGAATTGTTCACATTATGAACATTCTTTAACTATTTTCAAAAAGAAACTATTTAATTATCTCTCTTATGATGCTTAAAGTTCATATTTTGTAAGTTTTAGTTATTTTAGTTAATATTTTATAATTATTACAGTCTAACCACTAATGGCGAATGTTGTATACGCCTATAATTGGTGATCATATCAGTCCTGTGTATTACTGTATTTTAAATTTATATAAGTGTGTTTAATATGTTCACTGTTGGCGTATCTTTAATAAATAAAATAAAAAATAAAAATAAAAAACATTATTCTTGATTTATCAAATTCGGCTCAGCAGATTTCTGTAAAATTTAAATGAGACCACCTCGGGAGTACTTATACCCTTTCGAACTAAAAAATAATGTTTCGATTCAGTTCACAATTGGCGAAATTATTGATGAACAAACACAAAAAAAAAATTACATACACACGAACATAGAACCTCCTCCTTTTTGGAAGTCGGTTAATGAAATATCTCATAATTATTTCAAAACATCAGTTAAAAATTTCCACAGTGCTCGTAGCGCTGTTACCGTGATCCCATTGGTATTTGAGGGTTTCACAACTTGTCTTAATAAAATAGATGTAACGTGTTTGTGTTCATAGCTCGCAGTCTTCACAGATCTATGGAAAACTGTTCCAGCTATGCGAGCTAACCCCAAGGCTATCTTAGCTTAGCTTTTGGTCTTCAACACGCATTAGAATTGGTCATTTTTGTTGATCATGTATAATTTGTCACAGAAGCCGCGGCCAGCTCGCTCTCCCAAGCGGCAGCGCACCGTCTCCAGCTCCTCGTCATCGTCATCCGACGTGGAAGGCTCCGAAGAGTCCCAGTCTGAGGAGGAGGGGCGCGGGGAGCGGGACTTCGTGGGCCCAGTGGGGGCCCGGCGCCCGTATGTCGACACTGACGGGAACTGGGTGCAGGTGAATATCTCTTCATACTTATATGGTCTCCCATACAACAAACCTGTTTTTTAGCCGTTTTTCGTTCTATATTAATAATGGTAAGAAGGTTCAAATCTCTGATCATATTACCTTCCTACTTTCTACCTTTTTGAATTTGGACAGCCGAGATAGCTCAATTATAGTTTCTAAAACCCTTCGAAATTACGTAAGTTCGGGTGTATGTGCATCTTTTAAATTTCATATATTTTAAAATGGGACAAAGTGATGTATATCTCTTGCTATTTTAGTATTGTTTCTAGTACTTTGTTCGTATTCTATGACGTTACTGAAGGCTTATTTGACGTATTTCGGTTGCTGCTATAACAACAAATACTAAAAATATAATAAAATTAATAATTAAGGGGGGCTCCCATACAACAAACCTGATTTTATTGTTTTTCGCTCTATATTAATAATGGTAACAGGTAGATGCTTGAAATTTTCACAGAATATTTAGTTGTATGATAACTTCCTTACATAGTATAAAATAAAGTCGCTAATTTTGTCTGTTTGTCTGTATAATTAAATCTTTAAAACTAGGCAACGGATTTTGATGCGGTTTTTTTTAATGGATAGAGTGATTCAAGAGGAAGGTTTATATGTATAATACACCTGTGCGAAGCCGGGGCGGGTCGTCTAGTCAATAATAAAAATAAAATAAAAAATTAAGGGGGGCTCCCTTACAGTACGGAACCCTCCGTGCGCGAGTCCGACTCGTAATTGGCCGATTATCATTGTCGATTGTTTCAGGTGATATATGGCGAGTTGAAGGCGCCACCGTCGCCTTTGCTTCGGTATATTGCCGACCCGGAAGGGGAACTAGAACAAATGTTGTCAGGTAATAAAATTCCTAAGTTATTATTTCAACAATCAGAAAGCGTACGTGTGTTCAACCCAGGTACCGTACTAATGAGTTATTTATAATATACATTCTAAATAACTCATTAATACGGTACCAATTACACACCACTGGCTTTCGGGTTTTCAGTGAAGGAACATAGGGCAAATGGGGATGTTTACTAGGTATAAAATCATTATTATAATTAGTCCGTCAGTTAGATTAAAAATAATATTGGACACATATTTTATATTTTTTCTTTTGTCAATAAAACAATGAGTAACAAAGATTAACCTTGTCAAAGTTTGAGTGTGGGGGCTCGTGACGGCACTAGCCGGTACATATGATAGCGGTTAGTGACGTCACGCGGATCTTTAACGGGCTATATCTTCATCAATTTTTGTTAAATTGACAAAAGAAAAAATACGTGTCTAATATTTTTTGACAATCTATTTGACGGACTAATTATATTTTTTTAGTTAACAAGCCTATTGCATATCCGTAGAAGAGAATCAGTGCCATCGCTTTATCCACGTGAAATCTGATTTTTCGGAAGCTGATGATTGATTTTTTCATAGTCTCATGGTAATTAAACTGATCTTTTATTATTATATACTACGGGACTAATCGCGCACTCAAATTACGAGATAAATAAAGCAGCATTCTACCCGTGACCACGATCGAGGCAACTCGGGAGAAACGTCGGGATGATGAGGTATTTATTTATCTCGTAATTTGAGTGCGCGATTAGTCCCGTAGTGCATAATAATAATGAGTTCAAATCGCGAAAGTTTAAAAACAACATTAAACTGATATTTGTCTAAATTAATACTTACTAGATTTCGCCCGCGGCTTCGCCCGCATGACATTTCGAGGCCCTACCTTACTACACTTAGTGCAGGAGGTGGAAAATAAAAAAAAAACAACAAATTGGATTTGACATTTGTTCGATTCTACAGTTCTTTATTTGACATTTCTTGGAGCGCACACTAGAATAGCTCGCAGATGGCAGAAATTTTTCTACTTACTTAACACTTCCTTACATAGTATAAAATAAAGTCGCTATTTTTGTCTGTTTATCTGTATGCTTAAATCTTTAAAACTACGCAACGGATTTTGATGCGGTTTTTTTTAATGGATAGAGTGATTCAAGAGAAAGGTTTATATGAATAATACACCTGTGCGAAGCCGGGGCGGGTCGTCTAGTATTGTTATAATATGGAAAATCTACGCAATATGATTATAAATTATAGCCTATGTGTTATTCTGATATATAAGCTATACTATTGCAAAGTTTCATCTCAATCCGTTCAGTAGTTTTTGCGTGAAAGAGTAACAAACATTCATACATCCATCCATCTGTCCATCCATCCATCCATCCATCCTTACAAACTTTCACGTTTATAATATTAGTAGGATAAGATGTAGAAAAACATCTAATTTAGACTTTGTTATGGATAGTCAAAATTTTGGCAGGATTTATAAATTGTTTTCCTTCGCAGGTTACGACGCCCTGGAAAGGACGCTCCAGTACCGGTTTCGGGACCGCTCGCTGCTGCTCCAGGCTCTCACGCACGCCTCGCACCAGAAAAATAGGCTGACTGACTGCTACCAGCGGCTGGAGTTCCTGGGGGACGCCATACTCGGTGAGACAACCCTGTGGTACTCCACTAGAACAGCTCCCGTGAGAGACAGACCGCTGACAGACATAGTCACTGTTGTCGCCACATCGTCACTGGCGTCGCCACATCGTCACTGGCGTCGCCACATCGTCACTGGCGTCGCGACATTGTCATTGGCGTCGCCACATCGTCACTGGCGTCGCGACATTGTCATTGGCGTCGCCACATCGTCACTGGCGTCGCCACATCGTCACTGGCGTCGCCACATCGTCACTGGCGTCGCGACATTGTCATTGGCGTCGCCACATCGTCACTGGCGTCGCGACATTGTCATTGGCGTCGCCACATCGTCACTGGCGTCGCGACATTGTCATTGGCGTCGCCACATCGTCACTGGCGTCGCGACATTGTCATTGGCGTCGCCACATCGTCACTGGCGTCGCGACATTGTCATTGGTGTCGCCACATCGTCACTGGCGTCGCGACATTGTCATTGGCGTCGCCACATCGTCACTGGCGTCGCGACATTGTCATTGGCGTCGCCACATCGTCACTGGCGTCGCCACATCGTCACTGGCGTCGCCACATCGTCACTGGCGTCGCGACATTGTCATTGGCGTCGCCACATCGTCACTGGCGTCGCGACATTGTCATTGGCGTCGCCACATCGTCACTGGCGTCGCGACATTGTCATTGGCGTCGCCACATCGTCACTGGCGTCGCGACATTGTCATTGGCGTCGCCACATCGTCACTGGCGTCGCCACATCGTCACTGGCGTCGCCACATCGTCACTGGCGTCGCGACATTGTCATTGGCGTCGCCACATCGTCACTGGCGTCGCCACATCGTCACTGGCGTCGCCACATCGTCACTGGCGTCGCGACATTGTCATTGGCGTCGCCACATCGTCACTGGCGTCGCGACATTGTCATTGGCGTCGCCACATCGTCACTGGCGTCGCGACATTGTCATTGGCGTCGCCACATCGTCACTGGCGTCGCGACATTGTCATTGGCGTCGCCACATCGTCACTGGCGTCGCGACATTGTCATTGGCGTCGCCACATCGTCACTGGCGTCGCGACATTGTCATTGGCGTCGCCACATCGTCACTGGCGTCGCGAAATTGTCATTGGAACATAGTTTAACATGAGAATATCCCCTATAGATTACCACCGTATTGTAAGATTTATCATGAGAATGTCCCCTACAGATTACCACCATATTGTAAGGTTTAACATGAGAATGTCCCCTACAGATTACCACCATATTGTAAGGCTTAACATGAGAATGTCCCCTACAGATTACCACCATATTGTAAGGTTTAACATGAGAATGTCCCCTACAGATTACCACCATATTGTAAGGCTTAACATGAGAATGTCCCCTACAGATTACCACCATATTGTAAGGTTTAACATGAGAATGTCCCCTACAGATTACCACCATATTGTAAGGCTTAACATGAGAATGTCCCCTACAGATTACCACCATATTGTAAGGTTTAACATGAGAATGTCCCCTACAGATTACCACCATATTGTAAGGCTTAACATGAGAATGTCCCCTACAGATTACCACCATATTGTAAGGCTTAACATGAGAATGTCCCCTACAGATTACCACCATATGGTAAGGTTTAACATGAGAATGTCCCCTACAGATTACCACCATATTGTAAGGTTTAACATGGGAATGTCTCCTACAGATTACCACCGTATTGTAAGATTTAACATGAGAATGTCCCCTACAGATTACCACCATATTGTAAGATTTAACATGAGAATGTCCCCTACAGATTACCACCATATTGTAAGGTTTAACATGGGAATGTCCCCTACAGATTACCACCATATTGTAAGGTTTAACATGAGAATGTCCCCTACAGATTACCACCATATTGTAAGGTTTAACATGAGAATGTCCCCTACAGATCACCACCATATTGTAAGGTTTAACATGAGAATGTCCCCTACAGATTACCACCATATTGTAAGTTTTAACATGAGAATGTCCCCTACAGATTACCACCATATTGTAAGGTTTAACATGAGAATGTCCCCTACAGATTACCACCATGTTGTAAGTTTTAACATGAGAATGTCCCCTACAGATTACCACCATATTGTAAGTTTTAACATGAGAATGTCCCCTACAGATTACCACCGTATTGTAAGGTTTAACATGAGAATGTCCCCTACAGATTACCACCATATTGTAAGTTTTAACATGAGAATGTCCCCTACAGATTACCACCATATTGTAAGGTTTAACATGAGAATGTCCCCTACAGATTACCACCATATTGTAAGGTTTAACATGGGAAAGTCTCCTACAGATTACCGCCATATTGTAAGTTTTAACATGAGAATGTCCCCTACAGATTACCACCATATTGTTAGGTTTAACATGAGAATGTCCCCTACAGATTACCACCATATTGTAAGTTTTAACATGAGAATGTCCCCTACAGATTACCACCATATTGTTAGGTTTAACATGGGAATGTCTCCTACAGATCACCACCATTTTGTAAGGTTTAACATGAGAATGTCCCCTACAGATTACCACCATATTGTAAGGTTTAACATGAGAATGTCCCCTACAGATTACCACCATATTGTAAGGTTTAACATGAGAATGTCCCCTACAGATTACCACCATATTGTAAGGTGTAACATGAGAATGTCCCCTACAGATTACCACCATATTGTAAGGCTTGACATGAGAATGTCCCCTACAGATTACCACCATATTGTAAGGTTTAACATGAGAATGTCCCCTACAGATTACCACCATATTGTAAGGCTTAACATGAGAATGTCCCCTACAGATTACCACCATATTGTAAGGCTTAACATGAGAATGTCCCCTACAGATTACCACCATATGGTAAGGTTTAACATGAGAATGTCCCCTACAGATTACCACCATATTGTAAGGTTTAACATGGGAATGTCTCCTACAGATTACCACCGTATTGTAAGATTTAACATGAGAATGTCCCCTACAGATTACCACCATATTGTAAGATTTAACATGAGAATGTCCCCTACAGATTACCACCATATTGTAAGGTTTAACATGAGAATGTCCCCTACAGATTACCACCATATTGTAAGGTTTAACATGAGAATGTCCCCTACATATTACCACCATATTGTAAGGTTTAACATGAGAATGTCTCCTACAGATTACCACCATATTGTAAGGTGTAACATGGGAATGTCTCCTACAGATTACCGCCATGTCGTAAGGTGTAACATGAGAATGTCCCCTACAGATTACCGCCATATTGTAAGGTTTAACATGAGAATGTCCCCTACAGATTACCACCATATTGTAAGGTTTAACATGAGAATGTCCCCTACATATTACCACCATATTGTAAGGTTTAACATGAGCATGTCTCCTACAGATTACCACCATATTGTAAGGTGTAACATGGGAATGTCTCCTACAGATTACCGCCATGTCGTAAGGTGTAACATGAGAATGTCCCCTACAGATTACCGCCATATTGTAAGGTTTAACATGGGAATGTCTCCTACAGATTACCGCCATATTGTAAGGTGTAACATGAGAATGTCCCGTACAGATTACCTGATAACGCGGCACCTGTACGAGGACGCGCGCCGCCACTGTCCGGGCGCGCTCACCGACCTCCGCTCGGCGTTGGTCAACAACACCATCTTTGCCACGCTCGCAGTGCGACACGGCTTTCACAAGTAAGTAAATAAATAAATATTTGGGGATATCTTACACACGGTCTCTGACCCCAAACTAAGCAAAGCTTGTGAAATAACTGCCAGAGACTGACATACGACTTATACATATTTTTAAATAGATACTTATATAGATAGTAACTAAATAACACCCAGACACAGAGCAAACACCTATGTTCATCACATAAATACTTGCCCTGGGTGAGGATCGAACCCACGCCTCTTTGACCCAGAAGTTAGGGTCGCTAACCACTGAGCCACCGAGGCAAGTCCACGATTTATTGTATTTTGCCCTATAAACAATTTTTTTTTTATTAGACCACAAAACAGTATAAATGTGTCAATTACAAAACAAACATTGTTAAGAGTACTTAAAAATAAAGTATTAGAACACAACTTTACAGAAATTAAAATATGTTTAAAACGTGTCTGCATAGTACACAACAAAAAGAAAACTAAAGACTTATTACAAAAACAGCAATCAAATAACATGAGTAAGAGCTCTACACAGTTTAAACTTAAGTGAGGTCAACGAACAGGACGAAAATATATCAATGCTATCTCTAATCATTTCATAATGCTTACACATGCGATAGATCGGAGAATGCATCAACATGTAGGTTCTGCACGGCGGATATGCAAAAGTACCTCTGCTTAACGACACATGCGAGCCAGGACGCGGCACCCTCAGTGTGACCTGTTCCAGCAACTCCGGACAATCAATGAGGCCATGCAATATTTTGTACAACATAACAATGTCTGCTGTAGTTCGACGATTTGAAAGAGACAATATTTTATAGTGCTGTAAACGAGAAGAATAAGATCGAAGAGATTTACATAAACAGTCCATGTATGTAATGTGATATAGAAAACTAGATTGTACACGTTCCAATCGATTGGCATGCACCTGATATACTGGATTCCAGACAACACAACAATATTCCAAGATGCGTAGGGAGGGCGCGGGAGGCATGAGGTTGGCGGGCGGGTGTGCCCCGGCGCAAGTCTCTGGCTCCCGCGCATACCTATATTTCGGCTTTCGCGCAGCGTTCTGCGCATAACTTCCCATCCGCCGAATTGTGTGGCGCTTAGTATATCACATACACGCACACTCGCGCAAGCGCCCTGCGCCGCGCGAAACGAAACAGCAGAAGGAGGCATACATTTTCGCCGCGCGGTAGAAAGAGAGGGGAATATTACTTCCTCTCCTACGCCCCGCTGGCTCCGTCTTACGAATTTTCGATCAGGTTATGTGTCCTGACGCGAGTTTTACATTTTTTCCCATCCCAAAAAGTGCACAACGCTGCTATAGAAGTTTCCACTTCAAAAAATGTCACGTTAAAACATCGAGCAAGTCAGAATCGTGCAAAAAAAATTGTCTGAGCCAAAACTCTGCCCAAGCTAGGCTAGTGGGCAGGCTGTTTTAATTAGTCGTAAGGTGACTGCAAGCCGATCACAACGCCGCGCGATGCCAAAGTGCTCGGTTACAAGCACTAATTAGGTGACATAACATCGAGATTCGAGAAAATGGGTCATTTTGAATTATTTAATGTAAATATCAAAGTAGATGATGTATTTCTGTTGCCGCTATAACCACAAATACTATAAACAGAATAAAAATAATAATTAAGGGTGGCTCCCAGAATATTTAGTTGTATATTATTTTCAAGAATACATAATAAAATTAAAATAAAATAAATATTTAATAATCGAACTCGCGCACGGAGGGTCCTGTATGGGAGCCCCATACAGGACCCTCCGTGCGCGAGTTCGACTCGTACTTGGCCGGTTATTTTTACTACTTTCGCTTAAGGACTGTGGCTCTGTAGTAGATATTTGTTCGAAGCGTTAAAATGTTGATATTTCTGTATGTTCACAGATACTTCCGTCACATGTCTCCCGGGTTGAACGAGGTGCTGACCAAATACGTCCGGATACAGGAGGAGAACGGACACTCCATCAGCGAAGAGGTAACACAGGAACAGCTTGCTCGATCGAGATAATCTGAAAGAGATGCGTTGTATAAAATGGCATGAGTTAGAAATAGACATGAAAGATAGTCTCTATTCGATGGGCGAGACCAGATTTTTCGGTGAGAAACGTCAAATTTCAAAACGTTTGTGATAATTTTGACAAACTCCGAAAATTCGGTGTGAGTTTCGGGTTGGGTTTAAAATAAACAATTAAAACAGTTACATTTCAATGGGTTTAAGGTTCAAAAGAGGTAAAAATGGGTACGAGCTTAGATCATGACCTTGACCATAGTTTCAATTATTGTGTGAAGTAATATGTGCTATGAAATTTGTACGCTCAGTACGCGACTCGTGCCTAACTCCCTATATCTCATAAAGATTTAGGTATGCTTCACAAACGCCATTAAGTTGATTCGTCCTATAACTTGAACATGAGTTACTTGGCTTGTCCGCAGCACTACCTGATCCAAGAAGACGAATTAGAGCAGGCTGAAGACGTGGAGGTGCCCAAAGCTTTAGGAGACCTGTTCGAGTCCGTCGCTGGCGCTATATTCCTCGACTCGGGTGAGAACACAGCGTATTCACTATCTTTCCAGCAATATTCTTCATCGTGTCTATGGGTCAAAATGGCAATGGGCAAAAATCCATCCATCAGCCATAACACGTCCACTGCTGGACATAGGCTTCCCTTATGGATGTCCAATAAGACTGGTTGGTAGCGGCTTGCATCCAGCGCGATCCTGCGGTCTTAATAAGGTCACCTTGGACGGACGTCCTCCTTGTGGGTGGACGTCCTACGCTGCGCTTACCTGTACGTGGTCTCCACTGAAGTACTTTTCGACCCCATCGGTCATCAGTCCTCCGCGCTATGTGCCCTGCCCACTGTCATTTCAACTTGCCAATCCGCTGGGCTATGTCGGTAACTTTGGTTCTTCTGCGAATTTCCTCATTCCTGATTCGATCTCACAGAAAGACTCCGGGCATAGCCCTCTCGTTGGGCTAGCTTATTAATAAGGCCCATAGTAAGAGACCACGTTTCAGTGCCATAAGTCATCACTGGCAACACACACTGGTAGAACACTTTCGACTTGAGGCACTGAAGTATGTCGGACGAGAAGACGTTACGCAATTTTCCGAACGCTGCCCAGTCAAGTTGGATTCGGCGACTAACCTCTTTCTTGAAGAACTGGACTACATGTCCTAGGTAGACGTAGGAGTCGACGAATTCAAGAACCGATGGCTAATTTATTTGGTCCCAATGTTTGGCCACTGCGATCCTCCAGCCCGCGAGGCACGGCAAGGGGAGAAAACCATTTTATCCACTCTTAATGTCAGATGTCATAGTCAATCCATACTTTATTTCCTCTTCGAGGGGATATAATGGTGGAAAGACTATTAGTCCCTTTGCCATGCTTCCCGTGCAGGGGTAGCCTGGTATAGATCTTCCATGGTACAGGAGTTCGGACGCTTGAGTGTAAGCATAGCCCACCGCCGCTGGGCCGACATAGCCAAGCGGATAATTTGAAGAACAGACGGCGGCCGATGGAGCCGTAAAGTTCTCGAGTGGAGACCACGGACCAGCGAACGCAGCATAGAACGGCCACCGATTAGGTAGATTGACGATAATAATTAAGATCGCAGGACATCGCTGAATGATCGCTTCAAATCGACCTTATAGGAAATTCATTTATTAATAACACCATTGTTACATGTCGATAATCGATTATACAATTATATTAATTATTATCAATTATACAATTCATCAAGGTACACTACATAAAATAGGATACAATTGGTACCTACAATTCAATACGAATAATAAATTAATTATTAAATGTCAATGCCAAATAAATAATAACTAATAACAACATAGAGGAAGGATATCCAGTAGTGAGTAGATAGATAGATGGTATGTAAGTAGGTGATCCATACTCTGCTCAAAAGCTCAGCATTCATTCTGTACCCTGACGATAGCATCCAGAATCAAACATCGTAAGGCGACCTGCATACGTCCGTAGAAGAAATTCGATGGCGTGTGTGTCTTCCAACCCGCACTGGGTCAGTGATAAGGCCGCCGGTTGCTTCACATGTTTAAAGATCAGCTTACTCGCATACTTTTACCAGAGAATATATAATAATACTACGTATAGAACGGCCACTCGTTACCCCCCACCCGTTTGAGTCTTCCTCACTTCCACCCCGCGTCCACGGACAAGGCTTGGACTCCGCGTGTGGGCTGCACTGGCCGGTGGATTTTCTAACAAAAACTACCTAGACTGTGACAATAGGGAAGTTTTATACTGTGTATGGTTGAATATCAATAATACGTAACTAAACAAGAATTAAAATGTTTTTAAGGATAAGTAAAAGAAACTTATTTTACATTATTTGCTAAATTCCTCTTGATTTTTCTTTCAAATAAAGTAGATCGGTTACTTATTGCTAAAATGCTTCCAAATTAAGCAATTGTTATACTTTTTTAAGCATTAGATTTATATTCATTTTTGGAAATTGAATACGCAACTGTCTCACTCACGCGGCATGACGTCACGTCGTGGTGATCGCTGACAGCCATAGACGTTCCGCACACAAATGCACGTGTAGCGACCGTGCGTATGTGTGTTGTCTGTGAGTAAGTACTGTGTTAGTGTGCGTAAGACAGCAGATTTTGTATGTAAAATCGCGGAGTGTCCGGGCTGTGCTTTTACCAAAAGATTGACCCTTTCTTCTATCGTACGGCTAGACAGACGCGACCAAAGCGCCACCCTTTTATGGTGGACATACCGCGCATTAGAACCAAGCGTTTCGAATCCTCATTCCTCATACGAACAGCCAGAATGTGGAACGCTTTGCCTGGGTCTGTCTTCCCGCTAAAGTACAATGTGGGCGTCTTCAAATCCCGAGTAAATAGGTATCTTCTAGGTAAGCGTGCTACAACCTAGACCGCATATCTGCTTAACATCAGGCAGTATGTGGTCAAACGCAAACCTATTCAGAATAAAAAAAAAAAAAAAAAAGATTGAAGGGGAACGTTCACGCCATGTCACAGGCATGTCGCTGGGTGCCGTCTGGCAGTCGTACGTGCGTCTGATGGGCGCGGAGCTAGAGGCGTTCAGCGCGGCCGCGCCCAAGTCGCCCGTCAGGGAGCTGCTCGAGGCAGAGCCGGATACCGCCAAGTTTGGGTGAGTGACACACAATTTTCACCGACGCAATAGAGAAGGTTTTTATGTCGACGCGTATATTTTTTAACCGACTTCCAAAAAGGAGGAGGTTCTATGTTCGTGTGTATGTATTTTTTTTTTGTGTATGTCATCGATAATTTCGCCAATTGTGAAGCGAATCGAAAAAATATGTTTTAGTTCGAAAGGATATGCTTCCGAGGTGGTCCCATTTCAATTTTACAGAAATCGGCTGAGCCGTTTTTGATAAATCAACAATAATGTAAACAAATCGAGCGAAATATTCGAATTTTGTACTCGATGGAAGGCGGTTTTGCCATTTTTTTGCGAAAAACAATTGTTTTTACATATGACCACGCACAACGTATTACAGAGTAGTCCGATTTCAATAATTATTTTTTGTTTGGTAGATCATACTTCACAAGTGGTCCCGTTTTTATTTTATCGAAGTCGGCTGAGCCATTTTTGATAAATCAACAATGATTTGAAAATTACTACGTCGATCTGTGCGAACTCTTCGAATTCTGTACACGGTTGAAGTCGGTTATGGCCATATGTTATCGACTTCTAAAAAGGAGGAGTTACTATGTTCTTCTGTATATTTTTTTTTGTGTATGTTCATCGATATTTTTGCCAATTGTGAACCGATTTAATTTTTTTTAGTTCAAAATAGTATGTTTCCGTGGTGGTCTTAATTAAATTTTACCGAAATCGGATGAGCCATTTTTGATAAATCAACAAAAATGTACAAGGATGTCACATGGATTCGTGGAAATTATTCGAATTCTGTACACGGTGGAACAAACGGAAACGGTTGCGATTTTTTTGCGAAAAAGAAATATATAAAAATTATAAATAAAATTACTAAACATTATTGTTAAAGACGTCTTCATAATTTAATTCATTGTTTATATTGTGTTATTGCAGGAAACCGGAGCGTCTTGCGGACGGGCGGCGAGTCAGAGTGTGCGTGGAAGTGTTCGGTCGGGGCACCTTCAAGGGGATCGGACGGAACTATCGCATCGCGAAGGGCACGGCCGCCCGGTGCGCGCTCCGCCATCTTAAGATACATCGTCGGTAAAACAGCTTCGAAACTCCGCCATCTTAAGATACATCGTCGGTAAAACAGCTTCGAAACTCCGCCATCTTAAGATACATCGTCGGTAAGCACCTTCAAGGGGATCGGACGGAACTATCGCATCGCGAAGGGCACGGCCGCCCGGTGCGCGCTCCGCCATCTTAAGATACATCGTCGGTAAAACAGCTTCGAAACTCCGCCATCTTAAGATACATCGTCGGTAAAACAGCTTCGAAACTCCGCCATCTTAAGATACATCGTCGGTAAAACAGCTTCGAAACTCCGCCATCTTAAGATACATCGTCGGTAAAACAGTTTCGAAGTTCCGCCATCTTAAAGTACATCGACGGTAAAACAGCTTCGAAGCTCCGCCATCTTAAGATACATCGACGGTAAAACAGCTTCGAAGTTCCGCCATCTTAAGATACATCGTCGGTAAAACAGCTTCGAAGCTCCGTCATCTTAAGATGCAACGTCGGTAAAACAGCTTCGAAGCTCCGCCATCTTAAGATACATCGACGGTAAAACAGCTTCGAATAAAAAATATAGTCCGCGCCACACAAGTCGGCGGATGGGAAGTTAGGCGCAGAACGCTGCGCAAAAGGCAAAATATAGGTATGCGCGGGAGCCAGAGAGAGACTCGCGCCGGGGCACTCCCGCCCGCCAACCTCATGCCTCCCGCGCGCTCCCTACTCCAGTGCTCAACACTTCGCCACGCGTCGTCGGCATTGTGCACACATGCTCAAAAATTAACGAATCACGGCGAAGTGTCATCTGCGGCTAACTTCCCATGCGCCGACTTGTGTGGCGCGGATTATACTAACGTTAAGCAAAGCTAGATATACTGCCTGATTGCGAGAAAGAATTCAATTCAAGAATTCTGAATGATTTCATGAATTTAAAAGAAATTGAATGTCTTGTTGCAATAAATGTAGTTTTTCGTTGCAATAAAAGTAATACTTAATCATACTGTTGCAAGAAAACGAAAAGGAGAGTAAGAATCATACAAGTCGGCGGATGTGAAGTTAGCTACAAGCTGCGCAATATCCAATCAACGCGCGGCTTTGTGTGAACTCCAGTTAGGATTGGACATTGCGCAGCTTGTAGCTAACTTCACATCCGCCGACTTGTGTGATTCGGCCTATACTACATTTTTGCAAGAATTTGTTGTAATTTTTTTATTGAATCTGTGCTTAAATATTTGCTATTGTGAATGTTATTTTAAATTTTCAATAGGCACGATGACTGGGTTAATTTTTTTTATTATAATTAGTCCGTGAGTAAGTAAATCAAAAAATATTGGACACATATTTTTTATTTTGTCAATCAAACAACAAATGACAAAGATAAACCTTGTCAAAGTTTGGGAGTGGGGGTCGTGACGTCACCTCTCTTACAGAAGTCTATACATTTGTATGGCACTTGTGACGTCACGTGGAACTTTGACGGGCTATATACTCATCAATTTTTATTTAATTAGGGTTCGGGTTAACGGGACTCTATTACTAAGACTCCGCTGTCCGTCTGTCTGTGTATCTCATGAACCGTTATAACTAGAAAGCTGAAATTTTCACAGATGATGTATTTCTGTTGCCGTTATAACAACAAATACTAAAAACAGAATAATATTTATAATTAATAGAATAGAATAGAAAACACTTTATTGCACACAGTAAAAATAAGACAACAGTAATACATGAAAAACTTATTAGTGTAGCTCAAGGCGGCCTTATCTTTGCTTTTGCTTTTTTTGCCGCAACAACTGGTAACAGGTAGATGGTTGAAATATTCACAGAATATTAAGTTGTACACTCACTTTTATAATAATAAAATTAAAATAAAATAAATATTTAAATCCTATAACCTCCTATACAGTACGGAACCCTCAGTGCGCGAGTCCAACTCGTACTGGGCCGATTATTGACAAAAGAAAAAATACGTGTCTAATATTTTTTGATAGTCTATCTGACGGACTGATTATACTTTTTAGGGTTCCGTACCCAAAGGGAAAAACGGGACCCTATTACTAAGACTTCGATGTTCGTCTGTCCGTCTGTCACCGGGCTGTATCTCATGAACCATGATAGCTAGGCAGCTCAAATTTTCACAGATGATGTATTTCTGTTGCCGCTATAACAACAAATACTAAAAAGAGAATTAAATATTTAAGGGGGGCTTCCATACAACAAACCTGAATTTTTAGCTCTATATTTTTTCGTTTTTCGCTCTATATTAATAATAGTAACAGGTATATGCTTGAAATTTTCACATAATACTTAGTTTTATATTCACTTCAATAATAAATAATAAAATTAAAATAATATAAATATTTAAGGGGGGCTCCCATACAGTACGGAACCCTCCGTGCGCGAGTCCGACTCGTACTTGGCCGATTATTTAGTCATCATGGTTACTGTATTAGAATTAAGTAAACTGTATGATCGCTAGTATGAATAAATAAATGAATAAGTTAGGAAATGTAGCGGCGCTAAAACAGGACGCAACATAACTCGTGCCCAAGTGGGCGGGGCTTAAAAATCGTGTCCATGGGCGTTCCAGTATTACGTAAGCACTTTAGGGGGGCGGGGGGTTCATCCTTTGGTTATTTTTAATGACATTTGGGGGGGTTGGGTTGGGGGTCTAGATGGTGATTACGTCAGCAATAGTTATTTATTTTTTCACGCATAAGTATGTGTTTTTAAAAGTCCAATATCCTAAATCTATATTCTTATTTTTAGAATTAAATCTGCAGCTCATGAATCAATTAAAAAAGAAAAATGCACACAGGTAGCAACGTTTACGTAAGAATGGGGGGAGGGGTAAGAGCTTTGCTTACTTTTGCTGACAGGGGGGTAAATAATTGTGATAAATCTGCTTACGTAATACTTGAACGGCCCCCCAGCGCGCGAGAACCAATCCTTGCTTTCGTTCTGGATTTAAACCGAGCACAAAGCTTGTCTATTAGTCATCTCGGAAGTGATTCGAATTTTGAATTCTTACATTATTTTGGTTCGTAGTAGAACCACTTACATAGCGTTGTTGGATTAAGTGTTCGTTAGTGATCATCGAAGTTAAGCCACGCTCAGCACGGTCAGTCTTCGGATGAGTGACCGCGGGTGGAAGTTACAACTGAGCGCTACCGTAGCTCGGACGACACGTTAAATTGTAGGCCCCGATTGTTTTAACCGTTTAGTAATGCCTTGAGGCGGATTTAAAACACTGACACCAGGGCAAGCCACCCGGCATATAACACAAACATACTTATTGAATGAAAATTATACCGAGTTTGGTTCCTGACTTATTAATTTATTTATTTAAAGGATAGCTAGTAAGAAATAATCTATGTATTTTGTTTATTATTCCGTAATTTCAGAACATTATTGTTTTAAACTATTTGGCCGACTACGTAGAAAGGAGGCGATTTTTCAATAAGCATGCTAATGAAATTGAATGTTGTGATTAGAATCAATTTTAAATGAAATCTACATTTTTAAGACATTATGTATTGTTCCTTTTATTGTAATTTTATAATTAACTATACATGTATTCATGCGCAATAGATTTAATTTAGTTTTTAAGGATATTATTACTCTGTTTTTGTAAGACTAATATTCGTACAGATCGATTATCTTAATTTCTTGTTGTTAAAGCTCAAAGTGTAGCGTTAGCGTGTAGGCCGACCGCTTAACTCGCGTATCGCCTGCGCGGTAAGAAGGGAGCGCGGGGGGGGGGGAGATCTGCTCCTCGTACCCCTCTCACCCACCCGGTAACATCTCCCCCTGCTCCCTTCTTACCGCGCAGGCGATACGTGAGTTAAGCGGTCGGCCTATAAGTGCTCTTAACTAATCATAAATAAAATTTGATTGTTAATAGCCATGATGACTGGGTTAAAAAAAACATTATAATTAGTCCGTAAGCGAGATTATTCAAAAATATTGGACACGTATTTTTTATTTTGTCAATCAAACAATAAATGGCAAAGATAAACCTTGTCAAAGTTTGGGAGTGGGGGCTCGTGACGTCACTAGTGCGACACAGTCTGTACATTTGTATAGCACTCGTGACGTCACGCGGAACTTTGACTGGATATATCTTCGCCAATTTTTGTTTAATTGACAAAAGGCAAAATACGTGTCTAATATTTTTTTTAAATCTATTTTACGGACTTTTTTTAGGGTTCCGTACCCAAAGGGTAAAAACGGGACCATATTACTAAGACTCCGCCATCCGTCTGTCTGTCACCAGACTGTATCTCATGAACCGTGATAGCTAGAAAGCTGACATTTTCACAAATGATGTATTTCTGTTGCCGCTATAACAACAAATACTAAAAATGAAATAAAAATATTTAAAGGGGGCTTCCATACAGCAAACCTGAATTTTTACCCGTTTTTCGCTTGATATTTATAACGGCAACAGGAAGATGCTTGCTATATTCACTGAATATTAAGTTATAGTTATATTCCCTTCGAAAATAAATAATAAAAGATATTAAGAGGGGCTTCCATACGGTACGGAACCCTTCGCGTTCAAATCCGTCTCGCACTTGACCGATTATTTAGTCATCATGCCTAATGGTTTATCCGTAAAAGAGCTACTATATCACAGGTATAGCCCCAATCAGACATCTTGGCGGCTGTGACGTAAGCTTCAAGCTGCGCTAAACCCGATCCTCGCCCAGCTGTTTAGTGAGCTTCAGTCAGGATTGGGTTTGGCGCAGCTTGGAGCTAACTTCACAAGTTAAAACACTCCCTCGGCGGCGCACAAACTTCATATTTTATTTTTATTTTTTGACCGACGACCGAACCGGAGGAGGTACTCAATTCGACGCGTATATATATTTTTTTATGTATAACCACGCATAACTTTTTTCATAGTAGTCCGATTTCAATAGTTCTTTTATATTGGAAAGAGTATACTTCAAAATTGGTCCCATTAAAATTTTACTGAAATCGGCTAAAACATGTTTGATAAATCAACAATAATGTGAATAATGCTACATCGATCCGTGCGAAATATTCGCGAATTTCGTACACGGGTGAAGTCGGTCATGCCATTTTTTGCTAAAAATGATTATTTATCATTTATAACTTACTCATCTTGAGTTTACGACAACTTGTATAGATATCGCCACACAAGTCGGCGTATGAGAAGTTAGCCGCAGATGACACTTCGCCGTGATTCGCTAATTATTGAAAAAAACATTGTTGAATCAACAACTGAAACAAACCCAACGCTTAGGCCGATCGTGCTATTGCTTGAACACTCGGCGTAACGTGACATTTTTTCGTGTGTGGGACCGTTCAAGTATTACGTAAGCACTATAGGGGGGCGGGGGGTTTACCCTTTGCTTATTTTTGATGACATGGGGGGTGGGGGGTCTAGATAGTGATTACGTCAGCAATAGTTTTTTTTACGCATATGTGTTAAAAGGCCACTATCAGAAATCTATTTTCTTGTTTCTAAAATTAAATCTGCTGCTCATGAATCAATAAAAGAAGAAAAAAACATACAGGTACAAATGTTTACGTAAGCATGGGAGGGGGGGGGTAAGAGCTTTGCTTACTTTTGCTGACAGGGGGGGGTAAATAATTGCAATAAATCTGCTTACGTAATACTGGAACGGCCCCTGTGCAGCTGGCGTTCATCAATTTAGTTGGTAGGTTGAAATAATCGGTCTGTACGCCAGTGAGTGTGCGCCCGCCGGGCGTGCCAGGGGCGATGAGATTTCATGCGGCGCATGCCAACATGCTTCATCCTGGCATGCCGGCGTCATGCCAGTCCGCGGGGCATGTTCGAGGCATGCTGGCATCTTCAAACTGTTTCTCTCAACGAAAGACGTGATGATTGCTGCCCATCTTTTAAGATGTCTATAGGCCGCGCCAAACAAGTTGGCGGATGTGGAGATAGCTACAAGCTGCGCAATAGCCATTCAACGCGCGGCTTTCACGTCACGTCACGATTGTACCTAATAATTGATAACTTCACATCCGCCAACTTGTGTGGCGCGGCCTATACCCTCTATAACGTGACCATACCATGGCCGCAATATGAGCTTGAACCAATCAAGAATGGAAAACAACACGACATGTTCTATAGGCCGAATCATGCAAGTCGGCGGATGTAAAGTCATACTTTTCAATTCAAAGAATATTTTTTTCTGTGACACGTTCCTAGATCGGCCATGATATGGTATGTGATTTGTTCTCTAGTCAGCATACCTCGATCAAGCCGACAGCATAGCTGCTAGCATGCCAGTTATCATGAACTTTCCATGCTAGTGCCGCTAGCATGCTTATTTCTGGCATGCTGGCAGTCTTAAGACGCATGCAACGAGCACACGATCTGTATATAATTTAGTGTTTAAGGATTTATACTAGCATTTTACTAAACTCGAAAATAAATGTAATTAGGATTATAGGTATTTTGCAAGGGAAGCCTTATTTGCTTCTCCCGAAAAAGATTATTGATTTAAATACAATTGTTTTAAAAGAAACGCAATGTTTTTATGATTCAGCTTACTCGTTACTCGTACCCATCTTGGGTTGGAATTTTATTTATAAAGCACAATTTCAAGGGCCTCATTAATATTAGTAGTTTTCCGGTAAGTTAACAGTAGTCCTCACATCTGTTTAACTGAATCTTCATAACATAAGTCAGATTTACACAGGGTCAGTAGCTGTCGCCAGTGCTGGCGCCGAAAACTGACTCATACGGTTTACACGCTGTCAGTATTTCGTCAGTAGTAGAGGATATTTGCGTCATTTTGTGATGTGGTGCAACGAAGCGTGGTCCCCGTACAATAAAGCGGCAGCCTGTACTGTACTGACTTGAAATCAATTAACACGATGGCAGTGCCAGGTTAGCACTGACTCGGCAGTGCACTGACGTTAGTTACTGACTCAATGTAAATCTGCCTTTATATCTCGATTCGCTCTTGACTGATTTCGCACATACTCACAAATGTTGTGTCGGAGGACGGTGTAGAAAAAACTTAAGATGTTAACATACACAATTGGTGTATGAATAATACTAAGTACACTTAAGGATCCTGTTCTATAGGGCGTGGCAAATATACAAAAGTTAATTCTTACAGTCTACGTAAAAATCTATTTACTAGCTAAACTAGTTATGAGTACACATATTATCTATATTTTAAAATATCTATGCCTTGTAACAATTTCACAGGGTGCATCCAATATCTTTGTGCCTCCGTAAATTAATGAGTTGTAGCAAAGCAACTTCGTCCTCAGAAGACGAAGATAGCGCATCTTCGTCTTCTGAAGACGAAGACATGCTATCGCAACAAAATCTTCTATATTATTAGGGTTCCGTACCCAAAGGGAAAAACGGGATTACTAAGACTTCGATGTCCGTCTGTCTGTCACCGGGCTATATCTCATGAACCATGATAGCTAGGCAGCTGAAATCTTCACAGATGATGTATTTCTGTTACCGCTATTACAACAAATACTAAAACAAAACAAAAAAATATTTAAGGGGGGCTCCCATACAACAAACCTGAATTTTTAGTCGTTTTTCGCTCTATATTAATAATGGTAACAGGTTTTAAATTTTCACAGAATATTTAGTTTTATATTCACTTCAATAATAAATAATAAAAAATAAAATGACATAAATATTTAAGGGGGGCTTCCAAACAGTACGGAACCCTCCGTACGGGAGTCCGACTCGTACTTGGCCGATTATCATTTTAATCGCGTCCTTATCCGTTCCACGCCTGCACTACAACTGCGCCGCGCCTTCACCTTACGCCGTTTCTTTGTAATTCACGCCTAAGAGATATAATCTAAAGCTTTCAAGGTCAGAGTGAATAGGTATCTTCTAGGTCTGCGTGCTTCGTCTTCGACCACAACGTTGCTTACCATCAGGCGAGTTGCGACGCGGACTTATTCGCGATAAAAATAATAGTAATAATATCGGTTATCGTCTTGCAGTGCGCACGTTTTTAATGTGTGTAAATCGCTGCAAGTTGCTTGTACTGCGCGCCGCAGCGAGAACATAAATAATTCTAAAACATGTCGTAATTAATACACGGAACTACTTTTGTATGCTTAATACTCGTAGAATAGAAACAGGAGTAGGGCAGATGCACCGGTTGTGGCCATCTTACTATCATTTGTGGTCACTTTAAATATTAAGGATTAATAAGACAATTTTTATGTTAAAATAATATTTTTAAAGAAAGTTTTCAAACATTTAGATTCACACAAACAATATTTATGGTAATACATTGTTTAAAATTATCATTTATGCAATAATTTTGACACCAAATGGCCACAACCGGGTCAGTGACCACAACCGGTACACCCACTATACATAGGAAATATTGTGGTAATATTTTATTATCAGTAAAAGTCTTGCTCAACGTGCTATGGAGAGGACTATGCTCGGCGTCTCACTGAGAGATCGAATCAAATGAGGAGATCCGTAGACGAACCAAAGTTACCGACATAGCCCAGTGGATTAGCAAATTAAAGTGGCCGTGCAGGGCACATAGTTCGGAGAACTAGGGGCAATTCTGTTAGCCGATCTCTTTACTGAAGTGAAGTGATACGTTCTTGAACCTCTCTTGTTTTTCTGACAGTTCCGACAACTCAAAACTGTCAGAAAAACGAGACAGGTTCAAGAACGTGTCACCTTAGTAACGAGATCGGTTGACCGAATTGCCCCGCAGATGGCCGACGAGGCAGTAAAGTTCTCGAATGGAGACCACGGACCAGCAAGCGCAGCGTTGAACCTCCGCCGACTAGGTGGACGATATAATAAAGATCGCAAGAACGCGCTGAATGCAGGCCTCTTCCAACCGGCCTTATTGGAAATCCATGGGGGAGGCCTATGTCCAGCAGTGGCCGTCTTAAGGCTGATGGATGGATGAATGGTCTTGCAGTGCGCAAGTTTCTCATGCGTGTAAAGCGCCGCAGCGAAAACATAAATATCGCCGCGTGGACGGACAGCGAGGTTGATGTCTGTCTAACTTAGATTTATGTTCTAATTTGTACCTTTTCATGTGTATACTCGTAATGTATGCATAAACAAATACAGAACAAGCATTTTATTTAAAAAAAGATAACAAGCTTAAACTGAACAAGTACTCTACATGGAGATTTACAGAAAGATTGGTCAGAGTGCGCGGGCGTTTTCCCGCTGGTGTCTTCAAATTGCGATGTCCTGAATGCCCAGTTGGAGTACTCTGCATATTTCCTATGTTATTTTCTTATTGGTCACAAGTAATCAATTTGGTTTAATTATGTTCGAAGAGAGATCAAAATCAGACAGGAGCAGAAAGCACAGTCAGTCAATTTGATTTGATATCTTTGGCTAGGCGCTATTGAGGTAGTTGCACAGGCGCTTGTAATACCTACCAGGCTCTCATGAACAATAGGAGCGTGTTTTACTGGCTATTAAGTTAGTGCTGGAGCAACCATTATCAACCAAGTATTTTCACGATCGGTTAAGGAAGTACCAGGTTTTAATAAGTAGAAGGAGCGCTTTCTTGCTTTTTGGTAGTTATTATTCGATTATAGAAATAGAACAGAAAAACCGGTACATCATTGTGGTAAGACTTTATTATCAGTAATGTTCTTGCAGTGCGCACGTTTCTCATGCGTGTGGAGCGCCGCAGGTTGCTTGTACTGCGCGCCGCAGCGAGAACACAGATGTCGCCGCGCGCGTGAGTGGGTCGCTGTGTGCACCGACAGAGAGGCTGATGTCTGGAACAACCAACAACTTAAACTTATAATAAATATAAATAAATAATGATAAAGAAGGATATCGGCAGCTTATGCATACGAATACCTGTCGTATACCAATGCAATCATTTTCTCCCAAGTTTATTTCTAAAAATGTTATGTTCGTCAGAGTAATTTATGACACTTATCGTGACAGATGAAATAATAATATCAATAATATCAGTGTTTAAGAATAGATTTTCAAGGTCTCGTCAAAAACGACAGTTTGTAATGGCGCTGGTCTGTGACGTCACACGCTAGTAAATAAGGTTAGTTAATAGGTCACATCCAAAAATTGACAAAAGATAATTTAGAAGTAACTTACAGATCCAATAATATTACTCCGAAAACACAAATAACAGCCAATCGAAAAATTCTCGCTAACTAGCATGTGACGTCACCAGAGTTGCCGCATATTACATCTTAGAGCGTTAACGTCACAGATAAAATATCAAAAAAATATCGTTATTTATTTCGTGCGATTTGCGAAAATTATACATATATTTAACCGACTTCCAAAAAGGAGGAGGTTCTATGTTCGTCTGACGTTTTTTTGTGTATGTTCATCGATAATTCCGATTTTTGTTCGAAAGGGTATACTCCCGAGGTGGTCCCATTTAAATTTTACAGAAATCGGCTGAGCCGTTTTTGAAAAATCACTAATAATGTAAACAATTCGAGCGAAATATTCGAATTTTGTACACAATGGAAGGCGGTTTTGCCATCTTTTTCGAAAAATAATTATGTTTTAAATAAAGCGAAATACGTCTTTTTCAGGCTATTAGATATTTGTAATGGTGCCGCCACACACTCCACGAGGCGACACGAGCACCGCAGCTGTAGCTAACTTCACATCGTAAACAAGTGTATAAGTCGGCGGTGTGAAGTTAGCTACAGAAGTTTCTTGAGAAGCTTCTGTGGCTAACATTATCACATCGCCGACTTGTATCCGATGTGAAGTTAGCTAAAGCTGCGGTGCTCGTGTCGCCTCGTGGAGTGTGTGGCGGCACCATAGGGATTACCACAATCAATAGTATATTTATACCACACCCACTCGGAAAGTGTCTTATTACTCGTTCATAAACGGGTTACAAAGTTCGTAATTTCTCCCTTAAAAATGTGCGGCGGGAAAACACACTCGTGGTTCCTAGTGCGCGGCGCCCCGTGCTGCTTCTGCCGGTGGTTCTTGAATACTTACGTAGAATTTGGTCCCGCAGTGGGTACACTCGTGGTTCCTAGTGCGCGGCGCCCCGTGCTGCTTCTGCCGGTGGTTCTTGAATACTTACGTAGAATTTGGTCCCGCAGTGGGTACACTCGTGGTCCCTAGTGCGCGGCGCCCCGTGCTGCTTCTGCCGGTGGTTCTTGAATACTTACGTAGAATTTGGTCCCGCAGTGGGTACACTCGTGGTTCCTAGTGCGCGGCGCCCCGTGCTGCTTCTGCCGGTGGTTCTTGAATACTTACGTAGAATTTGGTCCCGCAGTGGGTACACTCGTGGTCCCTAGTGCGCGGCGCCCCGTGCTGCTTCTGCCGGTGGTTCTTGAATACTTACGTAGAATTTGGTCCCGCAGTGGGTACACTCGTGGTCCCTAGTGCGCGGCGCCCCGTGCTGCTTCTGCCGGTGGTTCTTGAATACTTACGTAGAATTTGGTCCCGCAGTGGGTACACTCGTGGTCCCTAGTGCGCGGCGCCCCGTGCTGCTTCTGCCGGTGGTTCTTGAATACTTACGTAGAATTTGGTCCCGCAGTGGGTACACTCGTGGTCCCTAGTGCGCGGCGCCCCGTGCTGCTTCTGCCGGTGGTTCTTGAATACTTACGTAGAATTTGGTCCCGCAGTGGGTACACTCGTGGTTCCTAGTGCGCGGCGCCCCGTGCTGCTTCTGCCGGTGGTTCTTGAATACTTACGTAGAATTTGGTCCCGCAGTGGGTACACTCGTGGTCCCTAGTGCGCGGCGCCCCGTGCTGCTTCTGCCGGTGGTTCTTGAATACTTACGTAGAATTTGGTCCCGCAGTGGGTACACTCGTGGTTCCTAGTGCGCGGCGCCCCGTGCTGCTTCTGCCGGTGGTTCTTGAATACTTACGTAGAATTTGGTCCCGCAGTGGGTACACTCGTGGTCCCTAGTGCGCGGCGCCCCGTGCTGCTTCTGCCGGTGGTTCTTGAATACTTACGTAGAATTTGGTCCCGCAGTGGGTACACTCGTGGTCCCTAGTGCGCGGCGCCCCGTGCTGCTTCTGCCGGTGGTTCTTGAATACTTACGTAGAATTTGGTCCCGCAGTGGGTACACTCGTGGTTCCTAGTGCGCGGCGCCCCGTGCTGCTTCTGCCGGTGGTTCTTGAATACTTACGTAGAATTTGGTCCCGCAGTGGGTACACTCGTGGTTCCTAGTGCGCGGCGCCCCGTGCTGCTTCTGCCGGTGGTTCTTGAATACTTACGTAGAATTTGGTCCCGCAGTGGGTACACTCGTGGTTCCTAGTGCGCGGCGCCCCGTGCTGCTTCTGCCGGTGGTTCTTGAATACTTACGTAGAATTTGGTTCCGCAGTGGGTACACTCGTGGTCCCTAGTGCGCGGCGCCCCGTGCTGCTTCTGCCGGTGGTTCTTGAATACTTACGTAGAATTTGGTCCCGCAGTGGGTACACTCGTGGTCCCTAGTGCGCGGCGCCCCGTGCTGCTTCTGCCGGTGGTTCTTGAATACTTACGTAGAATTTGGTCCCGCAGTGGGTACACTCGTGGTTCCTAGTGCGCGGCGCCCCGTGCTGCTTCTGCCGGTGGTTCTTGAATACTTACGTAGAATTTGGTCCCGCAGTGGGTACACTCGTGGTTCCTAGTGCGCGGCGCCCCGTGCTGCTTCTGCCGGTGGTTCTTGAATACTTACGTAGAATTTGGTCCCGCAGTGGGTACACTCGTGGTCCCTAGTGCGCGGCGCCCCGTGCTGCTTCTGCCGGTGGTTCTTGAATACTTACGTAGAATTTGGTCCCGCAGTGGGTACACTCGTGGTCCCTAGTGCGCGGCGCCCCGTGCTGCTTCTGCCGGTGGTTCTTGAATACTTACGTAGAATTTGGTCCCGCAGTGGGTACACTCGTGGTTCCTAGTGCGCGGCGCCCCGTGCTGCTTCTGCCGGTGGTTCTTGAATACTTACGTAGAATTTGGTCCCGCAGTGGGTACACTCGTGGTCCCTAGTGCGCGGCGCCCCGTGCTGCTTCTGCCGGTGGTTCTTGAATACTTACGTAGAATTTGGTCCCGCAGTGGGTACACTCGTGGTTCCTAGTGCGCGGCGCCCCGTGCTGCTTCTGCCGGTGGTTCTTGAATACTTACGTAGAATTTGGTCCCGCAGTGGGTACACTCGTGGTTCCTAGTGCGCGGCGCCCCGTGCTGCTTCTGCCGGTGGTTCTTGAATACTTACGTAGAATTTGGTCCCGCAGTGGGTACACTCGTGGTCCCTAGTGCGCGGCGCCCCGTGCTGCTTCTGCCGGTGGTTCTTGAATACTTACGTAGAATTTGGTCCCGCAGTGGGTACACTCGTGGTCCCTAGTGCGCGGCGCCCCGTGCTGCTTCTGCCGGTGGTTCTTGAATACTTACGTAGAATTTGGTCCCGCAGTGGGTACACTCGTGGTTCCTAGTGCGCGGCGCCCCGTGCTGCTTCTGCCGGTGGTTCTTGAATACTTACGTAGAATTTGGTCCCGCAGTGGGTACACTCGTGGTCCCTAGTGCGCGGCGCCCCGTGCTGCTTCTGCCGGTGGTTCTTGAATACTTACGTAGAATTTGGTCCCGCAGTGGGTACACTCGTGGTCCCTAGTGCGCGGCGCCCCGTGCTGCTTCTGCCGGTGGTTCTTAAGACGCCATTCTGATATGAACAACTGTAATCACAAATATTTCCTGGATATTTAGCCAAGTCAAGAGTTGGGCTTGAATAGGCTTGTTTCCTAAAAAATTATAATTAGTCCGTCAAATAGATGGTCAAAAAATATTAGACACGTATTTTTTTATTTTGTTAATTTAACAAAAATTGATAGAATATCTTTATCTATATGCCCGTTAAAGTTCCGCGTGACGACACTAACCGCTATTAAATGTACCGGCGCGGTAATAGATACTCGTATCATTACCGTGGTACCGGCTAGTGCCGCCACGAGTCACGAGCCACTCCCAAACCACTCTCAAACTTTGACAAGGTTTATCTTTGTCACTAATTGTTTGATTGACAAAAGAAAAAATACGTGTCTAATATTTTTTAATAATCTAACTGACGGACTAATTATAATAATGATTTTTATACCCAGTAAACATCACTATTGTCACCCTTTTTGACCGAGGAAATGGAGGAGGTACTCAATTCGACGCGTATATTTTTGTATGTATAACCACGCATAACTTTTTACATAGTAGCAAAGAATATATAATAATACTACGTATAGAACGGCCACTCGTTACCCCCCACCCGTTTGAGTCTTCCTCACTTCCACCCCGCGCTACGTACCGCATCGTGTACTCTGCGCGCGGGCTGCACAGGCCGGTGGATTTTCTAATAAAAACTACCTAGACTGTGACAATAGGGAACACTTGTACTGTGTATGGTTGAATATCAATGATACGTAACAAAACAAGAAATTTTAATGTTTCCCTAAGGATAAATAATAGGAACTTATTTTACATTATTTGGTAACTTCCTCTTGATATTATCTTACAAAAGAAGTAGATCGGTTACTTTTTGTTAAAATGCTTCCAAATTAAGTAATTGTTATACTTTTTTAAGCACTAGATTAATATTCATTTTTGCAAATTAAGTACGCAACTGTCTCACTCACACGGCATGACGTCACGTCGTGGTGATCGCTGACAGCCATAGACGTTCCGCACACAAATGCGCGTGTAGCGACCGTGCGTAAGTGTGTTGTCTGTGAGTAAGTACTTTGTAGGTGTGCGTAAGACAGCAGATTTTGTATGAAAAATCGCGGAGTGTCCGGGCTGTGATAGTAGTCCGATTTCGATAATTCTTTTTTTTATTGGAAAGAGTCTATTGTACTTCAAAATCGGTCTCATTTAAATTTATCGAATTCGGCTGAGCCATATTTGATAAATCAACAATAATGTGAAAAATGCTACAGCGATCCGTGTGAAATATTCGCGAATTCAGTACACGGTTGAAGTCGGTCATGCCATTTTTTGCAAAAAAAATAATTATATTGTATGTTCATGTTACTGACATTTTAGGATCTTCTACACAGGACTTGGTATAAGCCGAATCATACAGGTTGGCGGATGTGAAGTTAGCTACAAGCTGCGCAATATCCAATCCTGACTGAAGCTCACATGAAGCTGAGCGTTGATTGGCTATTGCGCAGCTTGTAGCTAACTTCACATCCGCCGAATTGTATGATTCGGCCTAAACCTATTTGTACAGGGTTATATGCTTCATTACGAAACATACAAACATAATTCACTGCCTCGGTGGCTCAGTGGTTAGTGACTAACTACTGGGTCAAAGAGGCGTGGGTTCGATCCCCACCCAGGGCAAGTGTTTATGTGATGAACATAGGTGTTTGCTCTGTGTCTGGGTGTTATTTAGGTACTATCTATATAAGTATGTATTTAAAAATATGTATAAGTAGTTTATCAATCTCTGGCAGCAATATAGAAGCTTTGCTTAGTTTGGGGTCAGAGGCCGTGTGTAAGATGTCCCCTAATGTTTTTTATTATTAATTTAAATATTAGCGGCCCGCCCCGGTTTCGCACAGGTGTATTATACATATAAACCTTCCTCTTGAATCACTCTATCTATTAAAAAAACCGCATCAAAATCCGCTGCGTATAGTTTTAAAGAAATAAGCATACATGGGAACCGACAGCGGGAAGCGACTTTGTATAATACTATTGCGACTGTGATGTTAGCTACAAGGAGCGGATAACTCCGACTGAAGCTCACTGAACAGCGCAAGGTTTGGGATTCGCGCAGCTTGTAGCTAACATCACAACTGCCAACAAGTTTGACTCGGCTATACCTTATCGCACGGCTCGCACTTGTAGCGCGACTTGTTGAGGTGGTAGAAGTTGTAATGCTTGGTGCGGTAGATCTTAGAGGAGAACTTCTTGTTGCACTCCGGACATTGGTACCTGGAAACAATTTAAATAAATTATTAAAAAAATATAACTTTTTAATAATCGGCCAAGTACAAGTAGGACTCGCGCACGCAGGGTTCCGTACTGTATGAGAGCCCCTTAAATGTTTATTTTATTTTAATTACTTATTTTTGAATTGAATATACAAATAAATATTCTGTGAATATTTCAAGCATCTACCGGCTGCCGGAATTAATGTCAAGCAAAAAATACGTTTTATTTTGTATGGGAGCCCCCCTTAAATATTTATTTTTTCTTAATTTAATAATTAATTATTGAATTAAATATTCTGTGAAAATTTCAAGGGTCTACCTGTTACCGTTATTAATATCGAGCAAAAACGGCTAAAAATCAGGTTTGTTGTATGGGAGCCCCTCTATAACATTAATTTTATTCTGTTTTTTAGTATTTGTTGTTATAGCGGCAACAGAAATACATCATCTGTGAAAATTTCAGGTTTCTAGCCATTACGGTTCATAAGATACAGCCTGGTGACAGACAGACAGACAGACGGCCGGACAGCGGAGTCTTAGTAATACGGTCCCGTTTTTACCTTTTGGGTACGGAACCTTAAAAAATAAATTATCCAATTCCTCATTATCGAAAGTCTTTGCCCAGCAATGAAACACGACAGTCGAATAAAATAATTACTTATCGCCAAAAACGGCACAACCGCCTACAACCATTGCAACCTACGTACTAAACTAGCCAAGGTATACAACCTATGTGGGACTAACTTGGGGTATATTTATTTACCCTTCCTAAAAAAAAAACAAATTCGAATGCCTCTGTA
The DNA here is from genome assembly GCA_964007245.1 of Hypomecis atomaria. Taxonomy (NCBI): domain Eukaryota; kingdom Metazoa; phylum Arthropoda; class Insecta; order Lepidoptera; family Geometridae; genus Hypomecis; species Hypomecis atomaria. The sequence goes on along the minus strand of OZ023307.1, from coordinate 5,389,902 downwards.
CAAAGTTATGCGTGATCATCTTCCAGCAAATGTCTATAGAGTCACAATCGTCCAAAAAAAAGTGTCGGAGCCAAAAGCCTGTCCATGCTACGTAGTGAGCAGGCTTTTTAGTTAGTCGTAAGACGATTGCAAGCCGACCACAACACCGCGCGATGCCAAAGTGCTCGGTTACAAACACTAATTAGGTAACACAACGTCGAGATTCGAGAAAACGCGTAATTGTGAATAATTTAATGTAAATATCTGTCGGTATGTATGACGGCGCTGGGACATTTTTTTACTTCTTTCACTTAGCGACTGTGGGTCTGTAGATATTTGCTCGAAGGTGATCATACAAAAAATATCCAAACGCATCAACTTGTAAACCCTCTCATTCGTTATTCCTTGGTTAGAAACATCTGTTATATGAGGCAACAATACAAAAACTCACCTATTTAAGGCGTGGTTCGCATTATTCTGCAAATGGCTCCTATACACCTGTATGTTCTTGTACTGCTTGTCGCACACCTTACAGTACGCCAGCTCCCGCGCCAGCGCCGGGCTGTGCGCGCTGCGGTGCGACTCCAGCCGGGAGATAGATACGAAACTACGTTTACACACGTCGCAGGAGAACTCGCGCTTGACGCCGTGGATACGACTGAAAAAAAATACCTGCAATTAATTTCGAAATCCGTAAACAAATGAGTCTATTTTATTAAAAAAACTTTAATATAGCCCTTTACAACCGGCTCAATGCAATCGTGAGGATCGACAAAAAAATTCGCACAAAAACCGTATTGTTTTTGTAAACACAATCGGTCTGATACGTTCGTGCGGGATAAGCAGATAACCGCACGATCGTATGAAATCGGTTCTATCCATCCATCCATCAGCCACAAGAAGTCCACTGCTGGACATAGGCCTCCCCTATGGATCTGCAATAAGACCGGTTGGAAGCGGCTTGCATCCAGCGCGATCCTGCGGTCTTAATGAGGTCATCCGTCCACCTTGTAGGTGGACGTCCTACGCTGCGCTTGCCGGTACGTGGTCTCCACTCGAGAACTTTTCGACCCCATCGGTCATCAGTCCTCCGCGCTATGTGCTCTGCCCATTGCCATTTCAACTTGCCAATCCGTTGGGCTATGTTGGTAACTTTGGTTCTTCTACTGATCTCCTCATTTCTGATTCGATCTCGCAGAGAGACTCCGAGCATAGCCCTCTCTATAGCTCGTTGGGCTACTTGGAGCTTACTAATAAGGCCCATAGTGAGAGACCATGAATCGGTTGCGTTCACAAAATCAATATGGTTTTCACGTCAATTTTTTTTTGCCGATTTCACGCCTGTTTTGTGCCCGTTGTAAAGGAATAGGCATCTTCAGGACGTGCTGACTCTTAGAGATCGCTTTAACTTTAACACATTTCGCGCTCGCGCTCTATAAAAATAAAAAGTGACCCCCTTTCCTCACTTCTTATTGCGAAATAGACCATTTTTCATCTCGAATTTAAGTATGTCTTTTACAGAAATGCCAAAAATATTGCGCGCTCGCTACGCTCGCACTCAGTAAGGGGGAAAGTGCTTTCTTTTGATCATTTCTCGGTGCGATTAATTACTCTATTGTGGCATATCACAAGAACATAATATAATGATGATGACGAGTTACCTAGACATTAGAAGCAAAGTACAATTTGAAGTCAGAATGACAGTAAACATCAAAAAATAGTTACGTTCTATGGGCCCTGAGCGTGTGTTTTCCCTTGAACTTCTGTCCGCAGTCCTTACAAGATGGGGCATGCTCAGTTCTGGCGTGTTCTGATAACTCTTCTGCACTTCTGAAATTCAAAGGTATTAAGTAAATTAGGTATTTTTTTACAAAACCGCTATTTTCATCCCTAAACCAAGCTAAATCAATCTGTTAGAAGACTGATAGGATCAACCCTAAAATCGTGACATAAATCTTCTATTCTATCCATTTTGTTAAAGATCAATTAATTTTTGCTATGAGTATACTAAACGCCACTCAAATCGGCGGATGGGAATTTATGAGCAGAACACTGCGCAAAAGCCCAAATAAACACCCGAGCGCCAACCTCATGCCTCCCGCGCGCTCCCTACGCATTGTGCACACATGTGTAATAGTTAGCGGGAGCCAGAGAGACTCGCGCCGGGGCACACCCGCCCGCCAACCGCATGCCTCCCGCGCGCTCCCTACGCATTGTGCACACATGTGTAATAGTTAGCGGGAGCCAGAGAGACTCGCGCCGGGGCACACCCGCCCGCCAACCTCATGCCTCCCGCGCGCTCCCTACGCATTGTGCACACATGTGTAATAGTTAGCGGGAGCCAGAGAGACTCGCGCCGGGGCACACCCGCCCGCCAACCTCATGCCTCCCGCGCGCTCCCTACGCATTGTGCACACATGTGTAATAGTTAGCGGGAGCCAGAGAGACTCGCGCCGGGGCACACCCGCCCGCCAACCTCATGCCTCCCGCGCGCTCCCTACGCATTGTGCACACATGTGTAATAGTTAGCGGGAGCCAGAGAGACTCGCGCCGGGGCACACCCGCCCGCCAACCTCATGCCTCCCGCGCGCTCCCTACGCATTGTGCACACATGTGTAATAGTTAGCGGGAGCCAGAGAGACTCGCGCCGGGGCACACCCGCCCGCCAACCTCATGCCTCCCGCGCGCTCCCTACGCATTGTGCACACATGTGTAATAGTTAGCGGGAGCCAGAGAGACTCGCGCCGGGGCACACCCGCCCGCCAACCTCATGCCTCCCGCGCGCTCCCTACGCATTGTGCACACATGCGCAAGAGAGATTTATGAGATTTATTGAAATTTATGGCAACATTAGGATTGGTCTCGTACGAAAAGTTGTTAATTATATTTATCTGTTTAAAACTGGGGAAAATGCTTACCCCTTTACAACTGGCTCAATACAGGCATGAAATCATCAAAAAAATTTACGCGAAAACCAATTTTTTTTTGAATTTGTGAAGTCAACCGGTCTTATACGATCGTGCGGTTATCTGAGCACGATCGTATGAGTTTTACAGCGTGAGCGTTTACAAAATCAATATGGTTATATCCCCTATCATGGTAGGGAACAGTTTGCGTAATAAAAAAAAATTAAAAAATATGGTTATCTCGCCAATTTTTTGTCGACCGTCACGATTCTTTAAGCCGGTTGTAAAGGATTACACAAAAAAAAAATATTATTACCGGAAAACCTCAGTACATTGTTTACAATGTATGCTATCTCTTTCGTCCGCGGCGTGTGTATCTCGACAGTGATTGGTCGCCGCCGTCGCCGCGTGGCCCATGTACGGGCAGAGCGAGCACGCGTACAGGACCGAGTGGCGCGACCGGTGGCGGGAGAGAGATAGCGATGTGGCGAAACGAGTAGCGCACACGTCGCAAACGTGAGGGCCTACAGCCTGTGGATTTATTTACAAGAATGTTTAAGATTTTTCCAAACAGGAGGAGGTACTATGTTCGTCAGTGTGTATTTTTTTGTGTATGTTCATCGATATTTTCGCCAATTGTGGACCGATTTAAAAAAAAAACTTTTTTAGTTTGAAAGTGTATGGTCCTATTTAAATTTTATCGAAATCGGCTGAGCCGTTTTTGATAAATTATCAATAATGTACATGGATGTCACATCGATTCCTGCAAACTATTTGAATTCTGTTATTTTTGTACAAGGTGGAAGTCAGTGTTGCGTTTTTAGGGTTCCGTACCTCAAAAGGAAAAAACGGAACCCTTATAGGATCACTTTGTTGTCCGTCTGTCCGTCTGTTAAGACCCTTTTTCTCAGGAACGCGTGGAGGTATGAAGCTGAAATTTATATCAATTACTCAGGTCTACTGTCCCTTGAAGCTGTGAAAAAATCAAACTTCTAAGCCAACGCAATCAAAAGATACAGCCGTTTATGCCGCAAATTTTGAAACTCGCAAGTACTCGCAAGGGAATCAAAACCTAAAGGGTACTTCCAGTCGACCTAGAATCTTGAAATTTGGCATGAAGCAACGTTTTATAGCACACATGAAGGAAAAATTCCGAAAACCTTAAATTTTTAGTTACATTACAAAATATATATTTTTTTAATAAATATAAACTTATTACTTTTTTTGTCGTAATGAACGAACTTTGTAAACCTTGCAGGTTTGTACGGAACCCTCGGTGCACGAGTCCGACTCGCACTTGGCCGGTTTTATTTTGATTGATGATGATGAAATTGAAAGACAAACTACTCGCCAAGACCATACAAATAAACCCAAACTCGATGAGGTTGTTCGTTTCATTGCTAAGTTCCTTTGATCACCTTCCAGCTCCATCATCAGATCAGCACCATGTCATCATAATATTGCATTGTCACCCGATTTACACATGTATACAAAATTACAGCTCAATCGGTGACCGGGAAGTGGATCAAATTTAACTTGCAAGATTTGGTTGCAAACCGACAGACAACGGGACAGGTGAAACTAAATAAAAGCTTGAAATGCTATGATATCAATCCAATCGTAATCATTACTTACCTCTTCATGTTTTTTTACAAAATGTAAAACATAATTTTCCTTTTTTGTAAAACCAAGCACACATGTATCACATTTGTAAGGTATCTTCTTATAATTTGGGTGATTTCTTTTTTCTTTCCTAATTCTTAACATGTCTTCTTCTGTTAAAAGAACAGTTTCGAATTTCTCCTTTGCTAAGTCAATATCTTTTACATTTTGTGACGATTTCTTCTTTTGTGCTTTGTTAGATGGAGATATTCGCTTGGGCAAAGATCTCTTCTTCTTTGGTGATATATCTTCTTTGCTACTTTCTAGGCTTTCAGCAAATATTGTTAGTTTTTTACATTGTTCAGAATTTTGCCAATCAACTTGATCTATGTATTGTTCTTCCATGTTGTTTGTTGATGTATCTTCTTCATGTTTAATTTTTGATTTTAATATTTCTTCGTTAGTTTCATTTGTAATGGGGTCATATTCATGTACAAATTCAAAGTCATAGGTATGTTTTGTGGAATGCGTCAGTCTACTTAAAGTTTTGAATTTCTGAAATAAATAAATATAAATAATTATTTTTCGCCAAAAAAACGCCTTCCATTGTGTACAAAATTCGAATATTTCGCTGGAATTGTTTACATTATTGTTGATTTATCGAAAACGGCTCAGCCGATTCCTGTAAAATTTAAATGGGACTACCTTGGGAGTATTCCCTTTAGAAATAAAAAGATTTTTCGATTCGGTTCACAATTGGCGAAATTATCGATGAACATACACAAAAAAAAATACACACACACGAACATAGAACCTACTCCTCCTTTTTGGAAGTCGGTTAATAAATATTAGGGGACATCTTACACACGGCCTCTGACCCCAAACTAAGCAAAGCTTGTGATATGGCTGCCAGAGACCGATATGCTACCTATACATATTTTTAAATACATACTTATTTAGATAGTACCTAAATAACACCCAGACACAGAGCAAACACCAATGTTCATCACATAAATATTTGCCCTAGGTGGGGTTCGAACCCACGCCTCTTTGATCCAGAAGTCAGTTTCACTAACCACTGAGCCACTGAGGCAGTCCAATATTGTTAGGTTAATCCTTACATAGTATAAAATAAAGTCGCTATTTTCGTTTGATTATTTGTTTGTTTATTTGTTTGTCTGTATGCTTAAATCTTTAAAACTACGCAACGGATTTTGATGCGGTTTTTTTTAATGGATAGAGTGATTCAAGAGGAAGGTTTATATGTATAAAAATTCCCGAAATTCCCACGGGAACGGGCACAACGCGGGTAAAACCGCAGGGCGCTGCTAGTTAGAAATAAATTGAACTACTTTTGAGATATATTTGCAAATCTAATCAAAAGTAAACATCTATAACTTTTAAAACTAGCATGCATTGCAATACTAAAATGTTACTAAAACATTTAAACATTGTTAAGTTAATTTGTAAGATTTAACAGATTATTGGAAATTTTTAAGACCTCAAATTTATCTAAAGACTAGCTTTTGCCTGCGGCTGCGCCTGCGTGATATTTTGATTTTTGAGCTCTTCCATAGGAACCTTTTATTTTTTCGGGGTAAAAAGTAGCTTATATCACTTTCCATCTTTAAAACTATATCCACGCCAAATATCAAGTCAATCCGTTGCTCCGTTGCTGCGTGAAAGATGAACAAACCAATAAACACACTTTCGGATTTATAATATTTATATATAATATAATGTAAGGATAACTTTTATACTAAGCGCCACACAAATCGGCGGATAGGAAGTTATGCGCAGAACGCTGCGCAAAAGCCGAAATATAGGTATGCGCGGGAGCCAGAGAGACTCGCGCCGGGGACACCCGCCCGCCAACCTCATGCCTCCCGCGCGCTCCCTACGCATTGTGCACACATGCGCAATAATTAGCGAATCACGGCGAAGTGTCATCTGCGGCTAACTTCTCATCCGCCGACTTGTGTGGCGCTTAGTATACATGTGCGTGTTACTTACACTATGTACCTTATTCTTGTAATCAGTGATAGTATTCAATCATTTAACTATATTCATTTAAAGTTTTCTTTTAACTTTTGAAGTCAGTGGTGGTTAAACTGGTCAAGTCACTTATCTTTGTAAAGAAAAGTTATGGAGATAAATCTGACAGTAATCTCATATAGACTGAATCAAACTACTTGACGGATGTGATGTTAGCTACAAGCTGCGGGTAACCCAATCCTAACTGAAGCTCACTCAACAGCGCATGAGGATTGGGTTATCAGCAGAGCAGCAGCACGCAGCACGCAATATCTTTATAAATTATAGACTATGTGTTATTCTGATGTATAAGCATTACTATTGCAAAGTTTCATCTCAATCCGTACTGTAGTTTTTGCGTGAAAGAGGAACAAACATCCATACATACAAACTGTTGTATTAATAATATTAGTAGGATATCATAGTAGTCATACTTACATTGTGTAACTTTTCACAAAATGTATTTTGAGCATGTTTAGCTTGAATTGTAAATGTGTAGAACTTCATGATTGTACTGTAGCACTCCCAGCATATGACTTTGCTATCCAACTGAAAAATAAATAGAAAATACATGTACTACTTTTTCTGTAAGTAAAGTATACTTACTATGGTAAAAACTTTGGGCTTAAAGGGTCATCAGATAAGTCTGTATTATAAACTCAGACCAAATAAAAAATCAAGACAGAACATTGTGAACAGACAAGTGAGGCCAGTTTTTATACATGTGGTGAGTGAGTCGGTGTTGTGCCGCCATAGTTCGACTGATGAGCCAAGGCATAGTTTAGTTGTACATGTTTGTGAGTGTAATTGTGTCTGTACACGGCGAGGCATAGTTTTGCCAGCCTCAGTTGTTTGTTTCTCATCATTCTGTCTTGATTTTTTATTTGGTCTGAGATTATAAATTCATTGTAAACAGAGTGGCAAGCCTGTCGAGCTAGTATGCGCACCACGAATTATTTCGTTCATAGTGTCAGAACAAGACAGCTTTATGGCAAAGTATATAACTGTCACTTTTTCACACGTCGAAATGAGTTCTTTTCGTGGCTTTTTGTGGTTGCATGCTTTATAGCCTGGTGTAGTTATTGCCACCAGAAGGCTTTTGTAATGGTTAAGCGGTTAAAAGAGCCAGGACCCATAGTTAAATCATTTGCAAAGTTGTAAATGCCACACACGGTCACTTTTACAAAGACTGGCCGTGCTGAATGGTTCTTAACTTCGCTGACCTTTAAGAAACTCCTAGTGAAATATACACTATGAACACGCATACAGTAGTTGCCTATCTTCTATCCACGTATATAAATATGAATGAAAGTGTGTCTGTATGTCCTTTATAGAATCGTAAACTATGCATTGGATCATGTGATGATCTTTAGCAATGTTGTTAAGCATGAGCCAAAGAAGGTTTCGGAGTTGGTGCGACCAATTTTCGAGAGAGTTGGTGTCGTAGCAACGCGCGCAGGGTACAATATTTTACTAACCTCTTCCCATCGTATTTCTCTCAAAATTGAAATAATACGAAACGTGGCGACTAACCGACGATCTCTGCTGAGACATGTTTCACAAATCGGCGCGAGTTTTTCATCCATTTCATTAACAAACTGCAATAATATACGTGTTTTAGCAGATCGATAACCTTCACAAATTGAACCTGTTTTACGAATATCTGTACGTGTAACAACAGGGTAATTAGAATTACCTACTAATATTTAATTTTCTGTAGCGAAAATAACGAAACACTGTTTTAATAATCTAGGATCTTTACGTTTTATTTAGAATTAAAACTTTAAAATAAAACTCGTTCCATTGTTGTTTCTTTCGTTTTGTTTTGTTTACAAATATACTTTCAACACTTTGACAGTTGGCTTGATTGTAAAGAAATTGACATTACTGACAGTTTTGCGTTTGAATTTTTTTCCAAACTGGTCTGAACTTAATATATATTAAGCCATTTGGTAATTTTATTTCTTTAAATATATAAACTTTACACGCTATAGTATATGAAATATTACTAGATGCGAAAAAAGTTGCGACTGTCTAAGAGATAAATTTTATTTTCTAACTATAGGTAGAAGTAAAAACATCTTTTCTAACCAAACTAAAACTTCAAGACGTACGTTTAAGTTTTTGGGTGTAGGTATGGACTTTTATCGCAACCTTTAATATGAATAAGATCACTGTAGGCCGACATGCTATGGAGATACCTATGCTTAGAGTCTCTATAGCATGAAGAGATCTGCAGACTATAGTTCGGCAATCTCGTGCGCGACCGTCCCGCGGGGTGAAAGACGGTGGCGGGGACGAGGTACCCAAGATGCCAGCGGGTAGCGGGATGTGTGGCGGGGAAGGGAAAGAATGCTAGAATGACGCGTAGTTACTACTACTACCTCGTCCCCGCCACCGTCTGTCACCCCGCGGGACGGTCGCACACGAGATTGCCGGATAATAATCAAAGTTGCGATTATAACTCAGGAATTTGTAACTTGAAGTGGCAGTGGGCAGGGCACAAAGTTAACGACGGATGGCCAATGGGGTCGAAAATTAGTCGAATGGAGACCACGTAGCGGCAAACGTGGCGTAGCGATATAATGAAGACCGCAGGAATACGCATGACGCTTTCACCTGAACTTATCAGAAATTCATAAAGAAGGCCTATAGCAGTGGACGTCCTAAGGTCGGTGGATGGAATCAGAGATCATCATAATTCATAAAGGAAGCCTATGTAGCAGTGGACGTCCTAAGGTCGGTGGATGGAATCAGAGATCATCATAACTCATAAAGGAGGCCTATGTAGCAGTGGACGTCCTAAGGTCGGTGGATGGAATCAGAGATCATCATAATTCATAAAGGAAGCCTATGTAGCAGTGGACGTCCTAAGGTCGGTGGATGGAATCAGAGATCATCATAACTCATAAAGGAGGCCTATGTAGCAGTGGACGTCCTAAGGTCGGTGGATGGAATCAGAGATCATCATAATTCATAAAGGAGGCCTATGTAGCAGTGGACGTCCTAAGGTCGGTGGATGGAATCAGAGATCATCATAATTCGACTGCCTCAGTGAACCAGTGGTTGGTGACCCTGAGTCCTGGATCAGAGGTTCGATTCCCACCCAGGGCAAAAATATATGCGATAAACATACATAGATGCTTGCTCTGAGTCTGCTTGTTAATATTTATATGAGTAGGTACCTGTCTATGAAATAATTTTTCGAAAAAAAATGGCAAAACCGACTTTCATCGTGTACAAAATTCAAATAGTTTGCTTGAATTGATGTTTACAATTTTTACATTATTGTTGATTTTTCAAAAACGGCTCAGTCGATTTCGATAAAATTTAAATGGGAATATTCACTACCTTGGGACTCCGGGAGTATACCCTTTCAAACTAAAAAAATATTTTTATTCGGATTGGTTCATAATATTGAAACAACACACAAAAAAATACACACAGACGAACATAGAACCTCCTCATTTTTGGAAGTCGGTTGAAAATAAAGAATCGTCACTATCAATACATCAGTCTCTGGCAGCCATATCACAAGCTTTGCTTAGTTTGGTCAGAGACCGTGTGTAAGATGTCCCCTAATATTTAATTATTGAGAGCAACAATTAGGAACTTTCAATAATTAATTCAAGAAAATAAATGAAACAGATTTGCCTTTTTACAATAAAACTTTATTATAATTATTTTTACATCCAATAATTACATAAGTAAACTTACAACTACTTAACTATGAAATATAATCGCCCGATCGCTTTTCTGTGTAAATACATCAGAAATCATTTAAAAATTCACGGTTTACACCAACAGATGGCGTTAACCAAAAGGCAGGTAACATTTTGGAAGACTAAAATACTTAATTACTACTTATTTCTTAACTTAAGAAAACAACAAAATGAGACAGATTAATGAAAATCTTTTTAATAAACTGAATTTAAAAAAAACTACGTTCTAACCCACAGAGATAACTGACCAGAGATAGCGCTGTTGTCACTTGGGGCCATTATCAACCACGAAAATGTATTGAAAATCTTACATTAAATCCTAGAGCTGTCAAAACTGTCAATTGGAATTTGACAAGAACTTGACACTATCTGGAGAAGAACATAGCAATAGCCTAGGCTATAAAGCATGCGACCACGAAAAGCGACGAAAAGAACTAATTTCGACGTGTGAAAAAGTGACAGTTATATACTTTGCCATAACGCTGTCTCGTTCTGACACTACGAACGAAATAATTCGTGGCGCGCATACTAGCCCGGCAGGAATCGAGATATTTTTCATGTCTCTTTCTAACTCATGCCATTTTAAATCAATGCGTCTCCTTCAGATTTCCTCGATCGAGCACATTATCCCTCTGGTATCTCTGTGGTCTAATCTCAGTTCAAACCAACATGGCGGGAAATTTTCAAACTATGAGAAATTGAGAATTTCTAAAATTGTCTTAACTTTTCTTAGATTAAGAAAAATAAAAACTTACATGAGTTCCTTTAAGTACGGAACCTAAGGTTTCATTTCTCATGATAAGAATAAAAACTCTTATAGGGGTTTATTTCTACCTTTTGAGGTAAAGGATCTATTTTTACATTAAGAAAAATAAAGCGATCTTATATTTCTCTCGAGAGAAAAATTAAGTGTTTCTTGTAATCATTTGAGACACAAAATCCTAAAACACAATGTTGAAGTTTAATATATAAAACAACGTGAGAACTTATATTACCAATAGACCACATCTAATATTATTTCAATTACATATTTCATAAAATTCATTATAATTGAGAGCTAAATTATTGTCCAAAAATATATTCTTTTCAATTTATAAAAATATTAGTCTAAATCTATTTAAAACTATGCTTAATTATTGAATCCAATATGAAAATCTATGACAAGTTGTGCAAATTTAAAAAAAAACTATACATGGTTATTTTTAGTTTGACAACCTGTGGCAATTTTCATAAGTTAATATGTATTTTAATTTTCAATTACGAAATGTTGCACAACTACTTATTGTTTTCCAAAATTCAGGTTTTTTACACAACTTTTACTGCGAAATTACGAAAACAATCCAACAAAATGTTTGGAAAAGTTGTTTTTACGTGATTTTGGGGTTGGTGCCATAGTAAATGTTTTTATAATGATGGCTGCGATTGATTTATTTTCAAATATTAAAAATAACCTTGTATAAGATTCCTAAATCAAAATAAATGACTTAAAACATTAGACGTCGATTCAGTTCTAACAAAAACTAAACTAATTCACCAAAAATGTGACTTAACGAGAAATTACGACTTACATTATCTACCTCTACGTCACCTCTTTGCAGTAAGAAAAGGATGGCAAGATATTTTGTTTAGTTTTCTCACATTTAGTTTAGTTTGACAAACTAAAACCAACGCCACCGCTTAACAAGGTAGATAAGTAATTTAAAAATTAACTTAACTGTTTAAAAAAAATTACAAATAAAAATTAATATTACAATTTCAGAGACTTTAAATCAATATGTAATTTTCATTTATTAATTTATGCCTTCACCTCTAGAATGGCAAATGGTTTAAGCCACAGAGTTACCAGAGGGATAATTTGGTCGATCGAGAAATGAAAGAAAGAGATGCATTGATTTAATATGGCATGCGTTAGAAAGAGACATGAAAAATATCTCGATTCAGTGACTAGTTGCCGTGTTTTTGTCCCGATAGTGTCAAATTACAATACATATACCTATTTGACAACTGGTGATAATGATTGTCCATACATTTTTGCAGTTGAGAATTGCCTCAAGCGACAACAACGCTATCTCTCTGTAATAGCTCTGTCGTTTAAGCCATTTCACCGCTTTTAATGTCACTTGTCAATGTCAAGTCACTTGTCAATGTCATATTTTGTTTGGGATTGTCTTCTCTGATATCCCAGAGGGATAACGCTGTTGTTTTTCAACCACAAAAATGTATGGAAAATCTGGCAGTTAGTTTTCACTGTCAAATATGTTTTGGAATTTGATGTTTTGACGTTACGATACGAAAAATCCGACAACAACCACCGAATCGAGATATTTTCCTTGTCTCTTTTTAACTCGTGGCATATTATATCAATGAATCTCTTTGAGATTATCCTTCGACCACATCATCTCTCTGGGAACTCCGTGATATGCCATGATAGGGGGTGCAGGGCTTCAAATCAATTTAACCAATATTTTAGTCGCACGAAACAAACATCGAAATAAAAAACATGACAATGACAGAGCAATGCTGTTATTTCCTATTCGATACCTACGTGGCAACTTCACGAACTTGGGCCCAAAAATCATTGAAGAATAAACAATTATTTTCGCAAAAAATGGCAAAACTGCCTTCCATCGTCTACAAAATTCGAATATTTCGCTCGAATTGTTTACGTTATTGTTGATTTTTCAAAAACGGCTCAGCCTTTTCTGTACAATTTAAATGGGACCACCTCGGGATTATACCCTTTCGAACTAATAAATAATTTTTCGATCCGGTTTACAATTTGCGAAATTATCGATGAATACACAAAAAAAACATAGAACCTCCTCCTTTTTGGAAGTCGGTTAAAAACAGGCGAAAATGCGATGGCTGCTTGCCAAACTCCGAATCACCGAATCAAACTTAATGGCGTCTGTGAACACGAGGCAAGTCATTGCGCAGAAGCAAATTATGACAGCTGCGCGGGAAGTGGGGAGGTGAAGCTTCACGGACGCCATTACGGTGGTTTCATTTGGTTTACAGGTACCTCGTTAACACTACCTATTCAATATTCATGAATACTGAATACTAGCTAAATGAGTTTTTGTAAACTTGCAATAAGCAGTTCATCTGTAAATGCAAAAAAAACAACGAGTTGCACTCCGGGAGTGCCGGCAGAAGTGAAAACTTGATCATTCCGTCATCCGTCTTACGAATTTTCGATGGGGTTACGATCTGACGCGAGTTTAACATTTTTACCCATCCCTAAAAGTGCACAACACCGCTGAAGAAGTTTTCACTTCAAAAAATTGAATTTCACACGCTGACCTAGTGTAACCACCTTACTTACTACTTACGTCTTACTACAAAGTTTACCAGTACAAATTGCACGGTCAAACAGTGTTTAAAGCGTGTTTAAATCTTTTGTGGTAAGGCGGCTTAAGTTTAATTCAGTTTATACGCCAATGAGAACCATTTATAACCAATTTTGAAGAGTTTGACATATGTCAAGCGAAGTGTCACTGTCAACGGCACTTTTTGAGGAAATCCAAAACTTCTTGCGGGTAGTTCGGCCTTGAAGCGGACTTAGTGGCGGCGCGCGCGTGCTCCAGCGGAGTCACCGAACTGTGGAAAAAAATAATTTCAAAATTTTATTTTGTGATAAATATTTTTATGTAAACATAATGGTAAAACCTTTTAGCCCAAGACATCTGACGATACAACATTATTATGACAAAATCAAAGTGTCGGTACATCATGTTATGCCAAAACTTAAGTATCTCATATTATGACAAATTCAAATTGTAGCCATCACATGTTATGACAAAGCGTAAGTACCTCATTATAACAAATTCAAACTGTAGGCATCTCATGCTATGACAAAGCGTAAGTACCTCATACGAGTATTATGACAAATTCAAATTGTAGCCATCACATGGTATGACAAAGCGTAAGTACCTCATATTATAACAAAATCAAACTTTATGTATCTCATGTTATGACAAAGCGTAAGTACCTCATTATAACAAATTCAAACTGTAGGCATCTCATGCTATGACAAAGCGTAAGTACCTCATATTATGACAAATTCAAATTGTAGCCATCACATGGTATGACAAAGCGTAAGTACCTCATTATAACAAATTCAAACTGTAGGCATCTCATGTTATGACAAAGCGTAAGTACCTCATTATAACAAATTCAAACTGTAGGCATCTCATGCTATGACAAAGCGTAAGTACCTCATTATAACAAATTCAAACTGTAGGCATCTCATGCTATGACAAAGCGTAAGTACCTCATTATAACAAATTCAAACTGTAGTCATCTCATGTTATGACAAAGCGTAAGAACCTCATATTTGTTCATAGACATAGAGGAGATAACAAAATGATGCACGGCAATATGTACACTACATTTCTATAAAGTTACTAGATTTAGTATTTTCTCAAATGTATTAACTGACGAGTACATTATAGTAATTGTTATTATATTTAATTATGTAATAAGAGATTTACTTAATGACAATAAATATTATCTTATCTTATGATAAATTTAAAGTATAGGCAGGCACCTCATGTTGTGACAATGGCGTAAGTACCTCACATTATGACAAAATCAAACTGTAGACATCTCATGCTATGACAAAGCGAAAGTACTTCATATTATGACAAATTCAAAGTGTAAGTACCTCATATTATGACAAATTCAAAGTGTGAACGTATCTCATATTATGACAAATTCAAATTGTAGGTAGGTACCTCATGTTATGACAATGGGCGAGTTTCCTCCAGGCCTTGCGGTCGACTTGTTTGAAAATCATCATGATGACACGAAGGTCGCAGTTCGCCGAGTTCACCGCTAGATGGAGCGCGGTGTCGCCGCCTTTCACGTCCTAAATGAGGGGGAGGGGGTTAGTTCCGGGTAGTCATCTCAGTCTCATAGTCCGTCAGATTGATTACTAACAAATAATAGACAAGTATTTTTTCTTTTGTCAATTAAACAAAAATTGATGAAGATATAGCCCGTTAGAGTTCCGCATGACGTCACGAGTGTCGTACAAATGTATAGACTTTCGTGTGAGACGTGACGTCACGAGCACGACCCCCACTACCAAACTTTGGCAATGTTTATCTTTGTCATTTATTGTTTGATTGTCAAAAGAGTCGATTACCGATCGACACCACGTGCCTACGTGGTGCGAAATCGACTCGACAATAACCAATATCATATAACATATCACACATCAACTTTCATAACACGTAGGTACTCGACAGTAACCAATGTTTACCACCGTTTAGCCATGTCAGAGGCCTTCAGGCGGCCTAAAAACTCTGACACCAGGGCTAGCTACCCGGCCTATATGAACTTCCTTAGCAACCAATGGCTATGGCAGGGCGATAATTTTGTATGAAAGTCCCTAGGGAGTAATGTGATTTAAACAATTCGTAACATCATAATTCGTACAAAAACTTCGTTATTTAGAACACATATGGGCAATGTAAAGAGATTTTATTATATAATGGAGCAGGCCATGATAATGGAGCAGGCCATGATACTCGAGCAGGCCATGATAATGGAGCAGGCCATGATAATGGAGCAGGCCATGATACTCGAGCAGGCCATGATAATGGAGCAGGCCATGATAATGGAGCAGGCCATGATAATGGAGCAGGCCATGATAAGCCAGCGTGGAAACGCACCATGAGATACAATCACCGTGGTGTAGTTGTGTACTATGGCAGGCTATCAAGGCACTCACCCCTTTCCACAAGTCAGCGTCGGCATGTTCTAACAAGACGTGGAGCGTGTGTAGCCGCGGGGAGCTGGCGCTGTGCAGGCTGCAGGCCACGTGCAACGCTGTATATCCTGCAAACATTATCAAAAATGGTACAGCCGGCTATATCACTGTATAATGCGCTGTGCCAGAGCACAAGAATATTAAAATAGGCATCATGACTGGGTAAAAAAATAATTATTCCGTGTCCGTGAGTTAGATTATCAAATAATCGACCAAGTACGAGTCGGACTCGCACGGAGGGTTCCGTACTGTATGGGAGCCTCCGTTAAATATACATTTTATTTTAATATTATTATTTATTATTGAAGTGAATATACAAATAAATATTCTGTGAAAATTTCAAGCATCTACCTCTTACCATTATTAAAATGGAGTGAAAAACGGCTACAAAATCAGGTTTGTTGTATAGGAGCCTCCTATTATTTATTATTATTATTTCATAAGTCAATTTCCAATAATTTAATGTTTTCTTTTGACGTAAAATTATCGTCCGTATAACGACTTTACAAACAACCAACTTTTTTTTTATTTTTTTCCTCAATAAGAGAGGAAATTTGCTATCTATTTATCGGCTGATTTTAATAATATTCGGCTTCGGTAAACTATTGTAACTTAAGTGACTGTAGTCGATCGCTTGGTTTAAGTTACCTCTGATCATTAGTGTTGAATCACAAAAAACCAAAAATGCGTCTTCGTCAGCACAAGTCACCATGAAAATAGTTAAAAGCGCCATCTCTTGTCCAATTAGCGGGACTGACCATCAATGTTGGCGTGGAGCACGCGGAACAAGGTTATTTCAGCAAGGACGCGCGTACATTAATGAAGCGTAAATTATTACATTATTTGAAGTAACTACGTTACTTGTTTGTTAATCTAACTACAACGTTACTTGTTTGGCATTCTAACAAAAAAAAGAAAATCAAAATCGCTTTATTCGTTCGGGAACTACGATGCCATAGACAAATACACACACTCACACACAGACACTGTTTTTGCGTCGGGGTTTAAAATGAGTCATTATCATAATTTGCACCTTAGTTCTGTCCGCTGCAGACCCCCTTTCTACATGTTTTGACGTGACTATGTCTTTAATTTTTGCTGACGTAAATGTATTCACGTATAATACACGGCCGTGTCCGTCTCTTTTCTATATTGCGTTAAAAGTGATAACAAAAAATATTTGAAAGCGCCATCTCTTATACAACTAGGAGTACTAACCATCAGTGTTGGCGTGAAGCACGCGGAACAACGGCGGTAGGTCCCCGCGGACGTCCGCGCGGGTTATTTCCGCAAGGACGAGCGCGTACGCGTCACCGCCGCGCGCGCATGCAATTATCAAATTGTCGCCGAGAGCATCCACCTGTAAACATGAAAGAGAAGGTTATATATTGAATCAGGCATTATCAGCGTAATTCCAATTTTAAATCCAAATCAATCAAGTAATTTTCGGCTCTTAATGCTTCTGTCACAAAAAATCGCCAAAATGGCGTCCGATGAAAACCCATAACTAAGCGCAAAACACATTTTGACACCAATTTTTTCACTAAGAAAAAAAAATGGTAACGTGTGTGGGATATGTGAGAAGTTATTTCATGTGTTTATTTTTCTTCTCATTGCTACAAAAGAAAAAAATATCCCAAAAACACTTGTAAATTTTATAGTATATTAAGCAACCACATTAATCCATCAATTTTTACAATAATAAAACGATCTTTTCTTTTAAATTAATTGTTTGACATGATGTAGTTTTCTTCTTCTTCTTTTCGTCTTCTGTTTATACTTCAAACAATAACAATGCCTATATTTATAAACCGAAACAATAGCATCCTATTCGGCCTACAAATCGGGGTGAATAGTATCGCAAGACTTTTGTAACAGTCCTCATAAGTTATCTAAAATTTTAGTTACAGCGCTATCTGTTATGAAAAAATCTGCCAAGTACGAGTCGGACTCGCGCACGAAGGGTTTCGTTCGGAATGGGAGTCCCCCTTAAATATTAATTTTATTTTAATTTAATTATTGATTATGAAAGTAAGCATGCAGTTAAATATTCTGTGAAAATTTCAAGCATCTACCTGTTACCATTATTGATATCGAGCGAAAAACTGCTAAAAATTTAGATTTGTTGTATCGGAGCCCTCTTAAATATTAATGTTATTCTGTTTTTAGTATTGTTGTTATAGCGGCAACAGAAATACATCATCTGTGAAAATTTCAGCTTTCTAGCTATAGCGGTTTATGAGATACAGCCTGCCGGGCTAGGATGCGCACGAAGTAATATTTCTTTCGACGTGTCAGAACGTGGCAAAGTATATATCTGTCACTTTTTCACTCGTCGAAAAGAGTTCCTTTCGTGGGTTTTCGTGGTCGCATGCTTGACTACCTGGAGACGGACAGACAGACAGACGAACAGCGGAGTCTTAGTAATAGGGTCCCGTTTTTACCCTTTGGGTACGGAACCCTAAAAAGTACGAACCTCATGGAAGACGCACTCCTGCGCCGCGGCGGTGCTTTCCTTTCGTAAAGCGATATAAATGTTGGACACCACGAACCGAGTCAGGATCGGCAGATGCGGACAACGCATCACCGCCGACTTCAGTATGCTGAGACCTGGAAATTAAAAAAATATATTATTCGCAAAAAAAGGCAAAACCGGCTTCCATCGTGAACAAAATTCGAAAATTTCGCTCGAATTGTTTGTTTTGTTAATTTTTCAAAAACGGCTCAGCCGATTTCTGTAAAATTTAAACGTGGTCCCGTTTAAATTTTACAGAAATCGGCTCTAACGGGAATATAACGTTTCGAACTAAAAAAAAAAATTCGATTTGGTTCACAATTGGCGAAATTATCGATGAACATACTCAAAAAAAACATACAGACGATAGAACCTCCTTTTTTTTGGAAGTCGGTTGAAATAAAAGTTATCTGTAAAGTCGGTTTACAGGTAGATAATAATTTTACGTTATCCTTCCTTACATAGTATAAAATAAAGTCGCTATGTTTGTCTGTTTGTTTGTCTGTATGCGTAAATCTTTGAAACTACGCAACGGATTTTGATGCGGTTTTTTTTAATGGATAGAGTGATTCAAGAGGAAGGTTTATATGTATAATACACCTGTGCGAAGCCGGGGCGGGTCGTCTAGTACATAGTATAAAATAAAGTCGCTATTTTTGTCTGTATGCTTAAATCTTTAAAAGTACGCAACGGATTTTGATGCGGTTTTTTTTAATGGATAGAGTGATTCAAGAGGAAGGTTTATATGTAAAATACACCTGTGCGAAGCCGGGGCGGGTCGTTTGGTAACGTCATAAGATCTGATCGAAAATTCGTAAGACGGCGCAGGGCGCTTGCGCGATTGAGCGTGTGTGGTATTGTACGTATTTGCTAAATGTAATACCACACACGCACACATTATAGGTATACAATATTCTGCCCTGTTAATCGACTATATAGATCATAAAAATATAATCCGACCGCTTAACTCTGTCCTCGCCTGCGCGGTACAGGGGCGCGGGGGTAGATGACAAAATAAAGGGTCTGAGACAGTCTGACAGACTGGAGTTGGTCTCGTAGTCATAATTTATTGATTTATAAGACGGGCATTCTATTCTATTCCAAAATATATAACTGTCACTTTTTCACGCGTCGAAATGAGTTCTTTTCGTCGCTTTTCGTGGTCGCATGCTTTATAGCCATGTCCACATTTTGCACTCGGGTTTTTCGTTTACTACATAATAGCAACATAAGTAACTTATATCATAGTTTAATTGTCTCAAAAGCCGCCAACGAACCAAAAAACGTTCTGCCCGTGGGTTTTCACACAGTGCAAGTATGGTAATGTGCTACAAAGTGTTTATAAAACTAGTTTTATGAGTATACTCGTAATAATATGGACGATGCGTGTTGCTCAAGGACGACCACTCCCATGCACATACTCGTAGGTACTTGATAGTACACTCAGTTGAACTATTTTAATTCTAGTATTTCGAACAGTATTTACAGGGTTATTTCTAATCAATTAGCATCCTTTTAGACGGACAGACGGACATCGAAGTCTTAGTAATAGGGTCCCGTTTTTACCCTTTGGGTACGGTACCAAAACGCAACAACGGTACGGTAAAAAAAAATGACTCGTTCAATGCATAATATGACGATGAGAGATAACAACTGTTACCTACTATGAATTGTCGGCAAAAATACATTCTGCAAGTTTTTTTTAAAATACGTTGAACGAGTTCATATTTTTATTATTCGAGGGTATATTATTGTAAAGGCGCGCACCGTCAAATATTATCACAGTTAGGGTTCCGTACCCAAAGGGTAAAAACGGGACCTTTCTACTAAGACTCCGCTGTTCGTCTGTCGGTCTGTCTGTCACCAGACTGTATCTCATGAACAGTTACATATGGGAGCCCCCTTAAATATTTATTTTATTCTATTTTTTATTAGTATTTATTGTTATATCGGCAACAGATATACGTCACTTGTGAAAATTTTAACGTTCTAACTATTACGGTTCATGAGATACAACCTGGTGACAGACAGACAGACGGACAGACGCACAGACAGACAGCGGAATCTTAGTAATAGGGTCCCGTTTTTACCCTTTGGGTACGGAACCTTAAATAAAAACGGCCAAGTGCGAGTCGGACTCGCGCACGAAGGGTTCCGTACCGTATGGGAGCCCCATTCCTCTTGCCGTATTAATAGTGAGCAAAAAACTCCTAAAAATCACGTTTGTTGTATGGGAGCCCCCTCAAATTTTTATTTTATTCTATTTTTAGTATTTGTTGTTATAGCGGCAACAGAAATACACCATCTGTGAAAATTTCAGCTGCCTAGCTATCACGGTTCATGAGACACAGCCCGGTGACAGACAGACAGACGGACATCGAAGTCTTAGTAATAGGGTCCCGTTTTTACCCTTTGGGTACGGAACCCTAAAAAACACGCGAGCGAAGCCGTGGGCAAAACGAAGTCTAACATAAACTTTACGTATTTACTCCAAATTTTAACACCTCGACCGCAAACGACATTACATGCATGTTGCGGTTACAAAAAAACAAAATGTCTAACCCGTTGTGGTACTCGTAGAAAAAATAAAGTGAAACAGTTTCTGCCGCTGAATGTCATTCGATACAAAACCATAAGCAAAATATAGCCAAACCGGTTGAGCACGCGTGCTATAGTACTATAATTATAGTCATAATATTTAGCTAACCAGATGTTCTCAAAGTGAGCGCCGTGGAGTTTAATGGGCGTATCCAGTACTAACTAACTAACTAACATCCAGGCAGATGAAATAAATGTTTGCCAACCCGGCCACTGCAGGACGTAGGCCTACCCACGGAGGTTGATTGGGCCATAACCACCACGCTGGCCCAGTGCGGGTTGGTAGATTCACATACGCCACATAATTTCTTCTACTGACGGAAGGAAGGAAAACATCGTGAGGCAACCTGCGTAGCCTCACGATGTTTTCCTTCACCGAAAACCGAGTGGTGTGAAATTCCGTACATATATTCTAAGGGATTCATTTGTACGGAACCGGGATTTGAACCCACGACCTCACGATTGTAAGGCGGGTGTCACTACCTCTATCTAGACCACCACGGCTTATAAACAGATGCAGGAGCCGATACGCTCGCTCGGAACAAATAACAGACTGTCGTGTGCTTACAGATTCTAAAACGGCAAGAGCCGTGAGCTAAAAAAGTTTGAGAACCGCCGCCATAACATTATAAATTGCTGTACTCCAGGGAAAATTAATTGGGTTTTCGCATAGATTAAAATTATTAACTGGTTGGATGTTCATTGACTTGCTTTTTTGCATTGCTTTGGAATAACATAACGACCAAGGGTTTTCCATTATAAAAATCTCTCACATCTACACAGACAAATATGACAGCAAAATTGTTGATAGCAGTACCGAGTGTATTTCAGAGGTTTTCCCCGGGGCTGCAACCTAGTTCCAGCAAAAGGAGCAGGTTGATCCCCCCTGATTGATTGTTGGATATGTCTGACAAGAGGGAGGATTGTAGGCATGCCAAAGCTGCTTTCCCAGCCCTGAACAGAAACATTAAAAACGATCTATTGTGGTCGCAGCGACAAGACCTCCGACTTATGGTAGGGCTCATCACTGGTCACTGCAACTTGAATAGTCACATTTACAAACTGGGAGCCACCGACAGCCTACTCTGTCGTGGTTGCCTGCAGGAGATTGAAACGGAATGAGAGAGCATGTTTTATGGCATTGCAAGGCCACGACAGAAACTAGAATCGCTTGCGGGTTGCATCACGCTACTATTGCTTTGTCATCAGCATCGACATCATCATCCTCATCGCTATCCAGTACACCATCCAAGCCACTGGAGCAGTTATGCCAGCGGCCCAGAGCTACGCTCCGTTATTTCAAGGAGCTGGGCTGGCTCGGGTAGACGCTGGAGGGGGAAATGCACAAAATACCCCATGCGGGACGTCAGTGCAGGACTTATCGCCCCTACATCGAATAAGAATAGATAGATAGATAAACTCTTTATTGCACACCAAGAAATAAACAAAAAGAAGAAACAAAGATACATAAACAGTGTAACAATGGCAGCGATTTCTGCCAGGCAACCTTAGGATGGAGAGGACAGAAAGCGTATAAATAATGGACGGAAAAAAATAAAAATTTGATTACACATAAACATACATACTAATAAAATTGAAATAAATACTTAAAAACCTAAAAATAAAGAAAACATTACATGAAAAAAAAAAGAAACCTATGACTAAATAATAAACTAATACATAATAATATACTACTTACATAAAACAACATAAATAACAACAGCAACAGTTACAAAGTTAAAGTATCAACATTGTCTGCAGGTAATGGTTTTTAACCTGATCTTTATAGTAGTTTATGCAACTGTTTCTACTATGAAACTCGCTGCGCTCGTTTCATAAACTCACACTTGTGTTTTAATACCCGTGTTATATGCAGTTGCATACACTACTTTATCTTCACTAATAAAAATAAAATAAAAACATATTGCGAAACATTAAATTCACGCGTACGTGTATTGTCACAGTGAACTTGGCGCCATTAAAATCTAAGCAATGATCTATGCTGCGCGCGCAGGGCCAATCAGGAGCGAGCGCGCGCTGTTCTTTTTTTATTTCATTGGCACAAGATCTTACCAAAGAGTTTTGTGTATGTAAGTTTAGTAGTTTCGACGAAGTTTTCACGTATAACCCAACTGTTTTCAAAAGCCAGCCTAATATCAAAATTTTATACAACTTGTATGAGGATTTTGACATAAGGCTCGCCAGGTTAATTGGTCGCGTTTTATTGATGTTATAATGAGATTTTACGATATCGATGTGGATATTATAACATCATGTGAAATTGCTTAAATTGAGTGTTTTGTTGTCTGCGCTATAACAGTAGTCATTATAAGTCAAGTATTGGAAACATAAGTAGAATGATACAACATTAGTGTAGATAAAATATGTTAAGTGATTGAGCTTTTCTGACAGTAACGGGCAAGGCATTCCATAACTGGATTGCCTGAAAGGCAGTCCGTTACCGTCCGTAAAAAGTATCACACCGTGCGGTAGGAGTAAGAATAAGAATTTCTTACCGAATTCTCCGATGAAGAGCGCCGGGTTGTGGGCCAGCATCCGTTGGCAGACCAGCGCGAACAGAGCCACCTTCCGGTCGAGGTGCTCGCAGCCCGGAGTCGAGTTTATAATGGTGTGCTGGAGCACCCTGGAAACATAAGAGTAGGTTATAATCACAGTCTATAGATTTTTTCATCATTATACAGGGTTATTTCTAATCAATTAACATCCTTTTAGGGACTTATTCTGTACATCAAAACTAACAAATTTGGTTATGCTATTTTTGTCAAAACTCAACAAAAAAAAGTCAGAGCTGTTCCATACATTTTGTCGCGGGTGAACGATATTTTTATATGGAGAACGAGTTTTTATTTTTAAGTTTTGACAAAAGTCGCAGAACAAAAGTTGTTAGTTTTGATGTACAGAATAAGCCCCTAAATGGATGCTAATTGATTAGAAATAACCCTGTAATTATTAATTGCGTAACTTAGGTACATACATCCAATATTTATATTTAGCTAAAAAATCGCAACACCGACTTTCACCGTGTACAGAATTCGAATAATTTGCACGAATCGATGTGACATTCATGTACATTTTTGTTGATTTATCAAAAACGGCACAGCCGATTTCGATAAAACTTAAATAGGACCACCTCGAAAGTATACTCTGTCGAACTAAAAAAGATTTTTTTAAAACGGTACCCAATTGCAAAATATCGATGAACATACACAAAAAAAACATACATCCTACTTTTTGGAAGTCGGTTAAAAACGTACAGTCTAATTGAGACTTTACATGTATATAATTGTCGTTTGAATAAGTACAAAATACTTTACCTAAATCGTACTGACTAAGTCCTTTTATCACTAAGCAAGACACAATGCGTGCTTTACCTACTAGGTGATCTCATATTAATATTAATCATAGCGTACATTCATATAATATCCCGTAAACAAAACAAATATTGATATTAAGCTATTGTTTAAAAATACCTATTTTTGCATGCCTAATAAAGCTATATAGGTAATATTTTATATGCGGTCAAATGACCATAATTTATTTAGAATACCTACGTTTGAACTGTTCCCCACGAGCGCGTCTGCCCGAGGGAACCCTAATGCTGGTGTGGAGCTTGGTGTTTTCGTCTGAGGGGAAACTACAGGATCACCGAAATCAAAAACCCTTTATTTTTCTTCACAAACTTATATACACTGTTTTTTCTTTGACAAGAAAGAGTCAAGCGCGAATCGCACTAATAATTTTGAATTTGGAATATTTTGCCGAAAGAGTTTGCCAAATAAATAAAGAAGATCGTAGCCGTCGTGCACATTTCTCCCGCCGTGCAGTGTCCCTGTAGCCGGCGACGCTGCATCAATCTCGGTGCACGGCGGCTTCCGTCGGCAGTACTACGATCTTCTTGACAGGTCGTCTTAAGATACCTCCCGTGGTTCGCACGTCGACTACTCGCGTCACGCCGTCCGCACCGGGGTAGGTCGCTTCAACTATTCCTCGAGGCCATGTGTTGCGTGGTAGCGTGTTATCGACGACAATTACGATGTTGCCAATCTTGACGGCAGGCCCTCGGCTGTGGGGCTCCCGCCGGTTTTGAAGTTCTGGCAAATATTCGCGTACCCATCGATCCCAAAAAATGTCGGCGAGTCGTTGAGAAGCGCGCCAGTGCGCTCGGCTCATGAAGTCGTAGTCATCGAATGAGCCAGGCCTTGGTATCATTGCAGGGCCGCCTAGTATAAAATGATTTGGCGTTAGTGGAGCGGGGTCGTCTGGGCTCACAGACACATGCGTGAGCGGTCGGTTGTTGACGGTGAACTCCGCTTCTGCTAGCAGCGTATGAAACACTTCAACGCTCGGATGTCTTGGCTGTTGGGTGGCTGCGAGAGCTGTCTTTACGGCGCGTACCATTCGCTCCCAAGCGCCTCCCATAAAAGGAGCGCCGGGCGGGATAAAGCGCCAGCGGATTTGACGCTGTGACGCCTCTTCTTCAGTGGCTTCGTCAAGAGCTCGTCTTAGTTCACGGTCAGCACCACGTAGGTTTGCACCATTGTCCGACCAGATCTCTGTTGGGGTTCCTCGGCGAGCAATCATACGGCGGAGCGCCATAATTGCTGAACTAGTACTGAGCGATTCTGTCGGTTCAAGATGAATTCCTCGGGAAGTCAGGCAGGTATATATAGCTACATAATGTTTTTTCGTACTGCGTCCATGGGAAATATTGTACGGACCAAAATAGTCGAGTCCTATAAAGGTAAAACTTCGTTGATGATGCGCCAATCGAGTCAGAGGGTGATCGCCTGTAGATGGCTGCGGAGGCGTGTCCTTACGGATCCGGCATGGCAGACATTGGCGGATGACCATCTTTGCAACGGGTCGGATGCGCAGTATCCAATAAGATTGGCGACATTCACTTATGGTAGCTTCAACCCCGGCATGATGAAGACGTCGGTGCATGTAATCGATCAGTAGCTTAACCTCGTAGCGATTGCCATCTAGTATAGGCGGCGAGGTCATCACGCTGTCGGCCGCCGTCAAGTGGTCGATCCTACTCTTCAGTCGTAATACTCCATCTATATAGGTTACCGCTAGACGGTGAAGTCGGCTAGAGGCAGCGACTGATTTCCCAGCTCGTAGACTTTTCATATCAGAATAAAAAGCGCGCTCTTGACTCGCACGCCAAATTAAAATCTCAGCGCGGCGTATAGTGTCTGCATCGACTACGGCGTAGACCGTTGTAGCTACACGGCTCGTTGACGGCACAGAGCCCTTTGTAGTTATAGCTTTCTTATTTTTCTCCCATGTCGGGTCTGCTTGTGGATTTTTCCTTGTTCGTTTAAAATAACTTCGTTCCTGTGGGCGCCGACAGAGGTCGATAAATTGTAACACACGAGCAGTAGTGCGCAGATAACGCTCCCATTTTGAAAATCGTTCAGGGTTCGGCGTAGCTTCGTCGAATGCAGTCAATGTTTCAGTAAGCGCGGAGCAACGTTCCTCTCCTGTGTGATCAGGTGCGCATAGTGCACGCGCAGTGGGCCAGTTGTCCTCAGGCAGTGAAAGGAAGTCAGGACCTCTAAACCATCGATGTTCTGCAGTGAAGTTGTCAGGTACGTCTCGGGTCGCGTCATCAGCAATATTCAATTTGGTCGGTATCCATCGCCATTCACTAAGCGTAGTGTTCTCTTCTACGGCGGCTACGCGATGTGCTACGAACGGTCGGTAAGCGCGCGATCCGGTACGTAGCCAAGTCAGGACGGTAGCGCTGTCAGTCCAAAATATTTTCGAATCTGGCTTTCGGTCATGCTCTTCAATGACGGTCATGGCCATGCGGCTTCCCATGACTGCAGCTTGCAACTCGAGCCGCGGTATAGACATCAATTTGAGCGGCGCAACACGTGATTTCCCAAGGACGAGGGATTTTCTCACTTCACCGTCAGGCCCTTCAGCTCGCCAGTATAGTGTGGCTGAGTAAGACGACTCACTAGCGTCGACAAATGTGTGGAGTTGAAGCGTTACTGCGTCCGAGTAGCCGAGGTAGCATCGTGGTATAGTGACGTTTCGCAGGCGCTCGAGATTACTCAACCATGTCTTCCACTGTATGCTGAGGTCGATGTCGATTGGTGTGTCCCACGCTGTCCCTCGTCGGAAAATCTCACGTAAAATCTGACGTGATTTTCCAGTCACTGGTGCTATTAAACCAAGCGGGTCGTAAATCGACATTATAATGCGCAAGGCCTGTCTCTTTGTAGGCGCGTCGCTTCGTAACACCTCTTTAGGTATTTTCACCAAATCAAGGTTAAACCCTAGTACATCGTCGTTCGTCCTCCACACTAGGCCTAGTACACGCTCGACGCCATTCTTGTCTGTCAGAGTGACGTCAGTCGACGCGGCCTCAGGACTCAGTTGCTTTAGGACATTTTCGTCGTTTGAGTTCCATTTTCTGAGATTAAAATGCGCTCTTTTATGAATATCTCGCACTTCAGCCGCAATCCTTTTTGTTTCTTCGGATGTTCGATAACTACCAAGGTAATCGTCCATGTAATGGTTTCGTATTATGGCATCTGCAGCCTCGGGAAATTGTTCGCGATGTCGTTCTGCATTTTCATTCTTTACATATATCGCTGTGGCCGGCGAGCTAGTCGCGCCGAAAATGACAGATTTCATACGAAATTGCGTCACAGGTCGGGCCGAATCCTCACGCCACAGGTAGCGGAGGGCGTCACGATCCTCTTCGAGAACTCCGACTTGCATGAACATTTCCGTTATGTCAGCGGAAACGGCGATGGCGTGTTGGCGAAACCTCATGAGGACTCCAGGTAGTGATTGGAGTAGATCTGGTCCCGTCAGGAGGAAATCGTTCAGGCACTTTCCTTTAGTCTTGGCGGCCGCATCGTGTACAACTCGTAATTTATTTGGTTTCATAGGATTGAGTACTGCGAAGTGCGGTAAGTACCAAGTTTTCCCGGCTGTAGTGGTCGGTGGCGCCACTTCCGCATAACCCTTGTCTATAAGTGCGGTCATCTGTTCGTGATATCGTCGTTTCATCTCTGGGTCGTGACTTAATTTTCTCTCTATAGATGTGAGACGATTGAGTGCAGATGCGTAGTTGTCCGGCATACTAATGGTTTGGTCGCGCCAGAGGAGCGGTGTCTCAAAACGTCCATTAGGAAGACGTATCGTTCTCTCTTTCAATAAGCGCAACGCGCGTTGTTCTGGATCATTTATCGGCGACTTTATAGCAACTGTGAGGCCCTCTACCGCGAAATAGTTGCGGAGGGCGTCGTCCATATTGTCTTCAGTGGTCATGTGCGCCACAAAATGCACTCGTGTTTGTCTATCAGCATGTACTCCATGAATAACCCAACCAAGAGGAGTCAGCGAGGCCACCGGTTGGTCGCGGCGTCCCGATCGCAATTCCTTTGTCGTTAGAAGGTGCCAGTTGTCTTGGCCAATAAGTATTTTTGGTGTTACGTGACCGGTGTCTAAGTTGTGTCGAAGTATCTCGAGGTGTGGGCATGATGTCAGTACGCTGTCTGGTACTCGTTGCGAACTCAGTCTCAGATCTCGTACAGTGCGGAGTTTTAGTTGTTGTGAGTCACTGTCGCGTCCGCGTAGAGTCAGTAGAACTCGACGTGAGTTTGAAGCGTCTACCTTTTTATTTCCAATCGCGGTGATATATAGCGGGTCGATTGGCCCGTCAGCGCCAACTTGCTTAGCGAGGTTTTCTTCTATTAAAGATACAGTAGAGCCATCGTCTAATAAAGCCCATGTGTTGGCTTCTCCCGCCGGTCCTATAACTGTGACTGGCGCTACCTTTAGGTAAGCTGTCAAAGGAAGCTTCTTTGTCCATGTCGATGTGCAGATTTCTTCCTCCTTAGGTTTCTGTGCTTCCCTTTTGATATGGTGCAAAAGGTGATGGTGACTGAAACTGCACCCGTCAATATCGCATCGTCGCGTTTTACAATGGTGCTGTCGTTTCCTCAGTCGCAAGCAGCGGAAGCAGAGTTTGGCAGCCTTCGCTATGTCCCAGCGATCATCCGTTGTTGCTGCTTTGAACTCAGGGCAATCGGGTAGTGAGTGGCTCGCTTGACGGCACGCAACACAGGACCTCTCACCGGCCGCCTGCGTCGCGTATGTCCTCTGATTGTTCTGCCTGCGGTGGTCATCTCTAGCTGACGGCTCGGGTTCAGGTTGTGCGTATGGGCTGCACAACTCAGCTTCACGCTGAAGGAACCGTGTCAGTTTCATCAGGTCTGGTTCATCGGCTGGCTGTGTCGCGGCGAATTCAAACCATCGATATCGAAGCGTCGGCGGCAGTTTCTCCGAAGTCGCGGAGGTAATCATAGGGTTGTATAAATAATGCACTCTGTCCAGCGCCTTCAACGCGGCAACGATGTTGGAAACCTTACTTGCAAATATACAAATCTCTCTTGGGTTATCGGTTAGCTTTGGCAGGGCACGCAATCTCTCGAGCTCAGTAATCGCGATAGCCTCGGGTCGGCCAAATCTAGACTCGAGCGAATTCATTATTTCCGCAGGCTCTGTATAGTGTAGGAGCAAGTTTTCTACCGCTTCGCGAGCTTTACCTTTAAGGCTGCGACGAAGTCGCGCTGTGTTTTCCGTCGCGGTGTAATTCGCAGCGGACTCGTTATAGGCCACCTTAAAAGATAGCCACTCTAAATGCGACCCTCCGTAGAATGGTAACTCGGCATAATATTTCGCTGACGAATTCGGTCCACCCTGACGAGCGGCTAGCGTGATAGCAGCAGCGAGCTCGGCGATGTCGGACTTAGGCACAGTCACAGGCGCTTTGCTCGGAGGCGGCAGGTTAAGTGGTGGCGCCGGGGCTATGTCCAGAAAATTATCTTGCCGGGGCGGTGTTACCTCATGAAGCCAGGAATCAATACGCTGGATTTTACGCATTCCGTCTTCGTCCGAGAGTGTGGTGCGCGCATCTTCTTCGTCGTCTACATGAGATTCAGCTTCCAGGGTGGCAATGCGGGCTGCAGCGAGCTCTACTTGCAGTCGGATGTGGTCTTCTTTCGCCTTCGCGAGCTGCAGTTGGCGCTCCAAGCGTCTACTCGAACGTTTTGAAGATGACACATTGGATACACGTGTATTTGAAACGGTTGCCGCTGGTTTTTGGAGTAAAGTTGACGGTGCGCCGCTGTCGTAGGTCGTGTCGACAGCCGTGACCGCCGGTGTCGCTAAGGCGGCGGGCTGTGTTGGGCGCGGCGCAATGTGAGAGGAGGGCGGCGGCGGTGCGCCCTGCGTCACTCTCACCATGCTTGATTCGGTGGCTTCAAGCTCTCCCGTATGTGGCGCGGGTGGTTCAGCGTGGGAGGAGGGCGGCGGCGGTGCACCCTGCGTCACTCCCGAAGTGCTCTCCCGAAGATTGCCGTCGACGTCGGTGCGACGTGCAAACTTTGCCTTCACGGAACGAGTCAACACCATCTCTAATCCGGCTCGAAGGACCAAAATGTTCCCCACGAGCGCGTCTGCCCGAGGGAACCCTAATGCTGGTGTGGAGCTTGGTGTTTTCGTCTGAGGGGAAACTACAGGATCACCGAAATCAAAAACCCTTTATTTTTCTTCACAAACTTATATACACTGTTTTTTCTTTGACAAGAAAGAGTCAAGCGCGAATCGCACTAATAATTTTGAATTTGGAATATTTTGCCGAAAGAGTTTGCCAAATAAATAAAGAAGATCGTAGCCGTCGTGCACATGAACGATACCTAAATAAATACCTAAAAGTTCTGTGGTTAACATGATTACGTCCGTACAGTGCCACCAACTCAGGTGGGCAAAATTGGAACTACATACATATAACTACTTAGTATATCAAAACGCATACAAGCACACACACACTCACGCACACACACATTTTCACACACTACTTTCATCCAAAGCACCTACAACTAACACTCAGTCCTTTAGCAATTTGTATTTTCAATTTTCCCCAGTATTCCTACAGGACTTAGTTAACATAATAATATCTTACCGATCTGTTAATACTTCTTATTTAAAATTGTAAGCAACTCGTGCTCAGAACCCTGAAACACAGGCCTCATCGCCTAGTTCAGGGATAGCGCAGGCAACAAAACACTCAATTTAAGCAATTTCACATGATGTTATAATATCCACATCGATATCGTAAAATCTCATTATAACATCGCGCGCTCGCTCCTGATTGGCCCTGCGCGCGCAGCTGCGCTCTCATTGGTTAGATTTTAATGGCGCCAAGTTCACTGTGACAATACACGTACGCGTGAATTTTGTTGCCTCTTCCAGGGGATAAATTGGTGGGAAGTCAGTTGGTCTATTTGTTATGATAGATGAGATAAAGATAAATGGAAGGGTTTGGAGGCTAGCTAGCTAGGTAGGCTCGTAATATGGTAAAAAAAAACCCATTTGGAAATGTACAGGGCAGGCCTCATTCGACGTCCTAGAGCTCATACAGTGACGAAAACACTTACCCATAAGCCGTTTTTATGTCCATCTTCGCAACATTAAAACACAAGTGTGCTTTCTCACTCGCGCTCAACCGCCCCATATGCTCATCAAACGACTCCTTGCACGTCTTCCTGTTGATCTGACAGCATTCTTTCTTCGAAAACTCATTCCCCATGCTCTTCTGCATGTCTTTGAAGGCTTTCATGTTCATAGAACCTATAGAATTGGTCCTGGTCAACGAAGAAGTGGAATCAAGTCGAGGTCTGTTCTGCTCATCGTTTTCGGACACTGGGGAAAGTTCTTCGAAAGTTGCTATCTCCTGGTATCTTTCGTAGTCGTTGTTGTAGATAGGGGATGATCGTTCAGGGGATAGGCTGTTATCCCAACTGGCGGTGGGAGGATAGAAAGAGCTCTGGGACTCTGACAGCGGGCTCGGAACTGGTTCGGAGTGTGGGGGTGTCAGGAAAATGGAACCAATCTCGTTGCAGTCTGGGACGTTGAAGCTAAACAGTGGGTTGTCAGGATCAATAGGCTCCTCATAGTTGGGGAGATTGTGAGACTCCGTGAACTCTTCTATCGGATTGGGCGTGGGTTCTGGAGGCGACACATTGATAGCCAAGTTCGGGATGCTTGTGTAAATCTCCTGGAACTCTCCTAGCATTTGCTGCGCGCCTGGAAGCCCATGGGTAAAATCCGGAGGCATTTCTTGGTTCATCTCATTGTTGTTCAAGCCTAGTATGTCCAGTATCTCCGTCAATGTATCTGACTGGTTGCTAGCGCTGGGTTCCGTATGGAATTGCTGCAGTAGTTCTGGGGGAACTTGGCTGAGGGTGCAGTGGCTTTCTGGAGCCGATGCGACGAACACTTGACCTCCGCTCAGGGCCTGCCTGTTCACTTGGTTTATCTGGAAATTAGAAAGAGATACGAGTCAAAAAAGAGAGATAGAACTTAAAGGCATAGATTGCTCAACGCAAACACTGTATAGGCCGAATTACACTTTGCCCTGATGCCGTGGCACTAGAATACGGCATCGGTATCCCCTGCCTGTAGTAAGAGCCTACTAAAAGGGGACCCCTGGGCTCGTGGGTGGACAGAGTTGGGGCTCTGGCCATCCACTGAAGCGGGCCCGAGGAGGACGGCAGCGTGTGTGGCAACGCTGCCGTAAAGGACGGTACAAGCCTGGTTTAAATACCAGGCGAGTAGTCGTGTAAAGTGCTGGGAGCACCGGTGTGTTCCCTTGGAGATCCCGGAGCTCCCAAGAAGGCACAAAGGCTGGCCACCGAGGGGGTTTTAGTGGGTACAATCCCACATAACCCTTCTGCACCCAGTTAGCTACAAGCTGCGCAATATCCAATCAACGCGCAGCTTTATGTGAGCTTCAGTCAGGATTGGATCACATCCGCCGACTTGTATGATTCGGCCTATAACTTGTATATTTTTCAATTTAAACAAAAAGTTGATTTTGGATCAAATGTAACAGCAGATTTTTATGATTTTTTTACATCTACTGCTCGACCTATGTCGAGCAGTAGATGATGAAGTTTCAAACCCCTAGCATGAGTTCGTCAAGTATTTTACTCGCTCGAAAAAATTGGCGTTAACTGAAATTTTCTGTGGAATTTGTACAGCGTCATCTGTCGACATTAAGTTAGCCCAGTTTCATTATTAACCGACTCCAAAAAAAAGGAACTTCGCAATTTGCCTGTCTTTATATTTTTGTATGTATATGTCACGTGATTACTCCGCCAATTATGAACCGATTTTCATGATTCTTTGTTTGTTTGGTAGATCACACTTACGCACAGAACTAGTCCAATTAATTTTTTTACCGAAACCGGATAAATCGTTTTTGAAAAATCAACAATAATGTACATGGATGGCACATCGATTCGTGCAAACTATTCGAATTCTGTACACGGTGGAAGTCGGTGGTGCCATTTTTTGGGAAAAATAATTATCATACATCATTGTTATGATAAAAACTCGTACTATACTAAGACCACAATTTAAAAAGTTGCACCCATATTGCGCCAATGCATTTCTACTTGTTACATAATATCATTGATTGGGCAGATACACCTACACGACCTACGTCACATGCATCATTATAAATTAGGTATTATTATCTGATGACGATGGTAAATTCCATTCTTAGAAATAATTTCCTTCTAACCTGCGTAAGCACTAGAGAAAAGTTGTGTTAATGACGTCGATGAGTGCTTTATCAGACAAGGCTTTTCCGCAACGTAACGAACTAGGGCGCTTTAAGAAAACTAAAGAGCGACCGAGCGAGGAAGGACTAACAATAATATATGCCGACATATAAATACTATAAAATGTGTCGCTAACATGAACCTTATACATATAACTCGTACTCGTAATCCTACTAATTTTATAAACGCGAAAGTTTGTAAGTAGGTATGGATGTATGTTTGTTATTCTTTCACGCAAAGCTACTGAACGGATTGACATGAAACTTTATAACATAGCTTTATATATCAAAATAAGATATGGGCTTTAAATTATAATGATATTGTGCATATTTTCCATAATATAATGATAAGTGTTAAGTAATTAGGAAAAATTCTGCCATCTGCGAGCTATTCGAGCGTGCGCTTCAAAAAATGTCAACTAAAAAAATAAAAAAATCGGCCTAGTGCGAGTCGGGCTCGCACAAGAAGGGTTCCGTACCGTATGGGAGCCCCATTCCTCTTGCCGTTATTAATAGCGAGCAAAAAAACTCCTAAAAATCACGTTTGTTGTATGGGACCCCCCCTTAAATATTTATTTTATTCTGTTTTTAGTATTTGTTGTTATAGCGGCAACAGAAATACATCATCTGTGAAAATTTCAGCTGCCTAGCTATCATGGTTCATGAGATACAGCCCGGTGACAGACAGACAGACGGACATCGAAGTCTTAGTAATAGGGTCCCGTTTTTACCCTTTGGGTACGGAACCCTAAAAATAACTGTCGTATCGAACAACCGTCAAATCAATTTTTTTGGATTTTCCATCTCCTTTATTAAGGGTGGTAAGGTAGGGCCTTGGGCAAATAGCTCATTACTTTTATCCCGGAAAAATAAAAGGTTCCTACGGGATAGCACAAAATTATCATGCGGGCGAAGCCGCGGTTAAAAACTGGTTGAGAATATTTTTGCAAGTGCCAATTATACATCTTTGAGAACGCCGAGCTTGCCAGTACGCGGTCTCCATGCATCCAATCTACTCGAGAACTATTCGACTCCATTGGTCATCAGTCCTCTGTGCTATGTTCCCTGCCCAATGCCAATTTAACTTGCCAATCCGTTGAGCTATGTTTTTGCGAAAAGATTACTCCCAAAATCTCCATATTTATATTCGTGAGATCTACTATATAGAGAACTACTAGTAATATAAATGCACGTCTTTCCGCTTCGCAGTCGCGTCGTCGCGTGGGTATATCCGTATGTTAGTTAACACGTTGCGTGCCCCCATCAATTATCATCTATATTCTACTCCACGACTCTAGTATTATCAATCAATCAAATTGTGAGTGACATATTATTAACATAGTTATAAGGGCCTTTTCACACTAGGTACAAACTACAAATAGGGAGGTGGCTCTCCGCAGTTTAGATAGGTACGTTCGTGCGGGCGACACCTAGTCCCCGCCGCCCGCACCTGTCTCAGTCCCCTTTGTCGTCTACCCCCGCGCCCCTGTACCGGGCAGGCAAAGACTGAGTTAAGCGGTCGGATTATAGACGGTGACAGAATTATGCGTTAGAGAGAGAAAGTATGAGTATACATATACGTTTGCTAGGATCGCTGGGAATACTGGGCTAGATTAATAATATTTCGCACGATTGTTTAGTATCTAAATCCTAAGAAGATTTGCGAGTAAGAAGCAAATCTGCCAAGAGAGAGTCGAGATATAGACTTATGAAGAATCGGTTAAAGATATGTGCCGCGAGGTCTACTGCTCGGAGAACTACTAGTTGATAGTGTGGAAGGACCCTTAGCGTAAGGACATGATAATCTTTATGGTTGAGGAAATTCTTTGAGGAAACCACGCGACGTTATCCTCATAAGTAGTTTCGGTAGTCTATTACGGGGCCATAGGGTGTCTATGTCTATAATGTCTCTGGATTAGACACACCAGGGTTCGAATCCCGAAGCAAGTATAATCCTACCGCTTAACTTTGTTCTCGCCTGCGCGGTACAGGAACGAAGACAACGACGGAGATGACTTTGTATTCGTAATAGTAGCACCTATCTCAATCCCCTCTTTGTCGTCTCCCCCGGCACCCCTGTACCGCGCAGGCGAGGACTAAGTTAAACGGTAGGATTATATATTACTAGTTTTTGCCCGCGGCTTCGCCCGTATGATATTTCCCTACCTTACCACCCTTAATAAAGGAGGTGGAATGTAAAAAAAATCGATTTGACATTTGTTCGATTCGACCGTTCTTTTATAGGGTTCCGTACCCAAAGGGAAAAACGGGACCCTATTACTAAGACTTCGATGTCTGTCTGTCACCGGGCTGTATCTCATGAACCATGATATGTAGGCAGCTGAAACTCGTACTTGACCGATTATTGACAATTCTTGGAGCGCACGCTATAACAGATGGCAGAATGTTTCCTACTTACCTAACACTTATTGTAATAATATGGAAAATTTACACAATATCATTCTAATTTATAGCCTATGTGTTAATCTGATATATAAGCTATATAATTGGAAAGTTTCATCTCGATCCGTTCAGTAGTTTTTGCGTAAAAGAGTAACAAACATCCATCCATACAAACTTTCACGTTTATAATATTAGTAGGATGTTCTTTTATGTGGCGGGGTTCTACTATTCGGTAATAGTAGTAATACAAAGTCATCGTTCGTCGTTTCAGCCAGCCGAATGTCCAGCAGACCCAATAAGACCGGCTGGTGGCTTGGTCTTCAGGTGGTCGTTCGTCGTTTAAACTATAGGACGTCCACTGCTGGACATAGGCCTCCTATGAGACCGGTTGGAAGTGGCTTGCATCCTTCGATACAATAGGCCCAATTATGAAGGCCATCGTAATTATAATAGCTATTTAGAATATTTCTGTTTCTTTTTCATTTTAGGCATTCGATAGAGAGAACACTTCTTACGTTACTATTAAATTTACGGTGGCGCCTTCATAATTGGGCCTAGTGTGTTGTTTTGCAAATGCGAATTGGGCATTTTGGGAATTAGACTATTTAACCCATTCACTGCCTTGCTGAAAGGTAACGATATTACCCAGATGCCGCAGTTATTATTTAAAATCAACCGCCCATGGGAGGTCTCGGCGTGAAAGTTAAAAAAAATTGCTCGCCGATGGGCGGGCTCGGCGCTGAATGGGTTAAGTATTTGACATTTTGATAATTGGGCATTATGCGACGGAACATTTCGCGACTACCGTCGTAAAATAAAGAATTTATCCAATTTAAATAAAATTGCGAAAATGTTTGGGAATTAGACTCTTTAAGAATTTGGCATTTTGATAATTGCTACGGGACATTTCGGGACTAGCCGTCGTAAAATAAAGAATTTATCCAATTTAAATAACGTTGCGAAAATGTTTTTCCCTCGTCCCAGCTAAAATACCAGCTGTTTTGTATTCATCAGGTGTGCTTGTCAAGCCGCGATCAGGCAAAACTTGGTTTCTCAATGAGGTCGCTAGGTTTCCCGCCAGGTTTTGCTTTAATTGACCGAGCTAATGAAGTGAGAGAGTCTCAGTTTTCGACTCGACAATTTTTTTTTTATTTGTCCGGAAGTTGATTCTCCTATAGAGATCACATTTTTCCACGAATCTTGGCGAAACTTGGTTCTTAAGTACCTGTATCTACATGTATATTTTTACCGATTTCCAAAAAGGTGGAGGTACTATGTTCCTCTGTGTGTACTATGCGATTAAAATAAGAATAGGACCGGCCTAGCGCCATGTTGTGACGTCACTACGGGAACTTGGTATAGTGTGCAAAAAAAGCAATGTTAAAAAATATTGGCTTGTTTTATATTGTAATAGCACGTACTTTTTTATCTGATAGGTAGAGAAAAAATTTGTCTAAAAACGAATCATAGGTAGGTGACGTCACAACATGGCGCTAGGCCGGTCCTATTCTTATTTTAATAGCATTGTATTGTTTTTTTTTGTGTATTTTCATCGACAATTTCGCCAATAGGTATGATGACTGGGTAAAAAAATCATTATTATAATTAGTCCGTGAGTTAGATTATCAAAAAATATCGGACACATATTTTTTCTTTTGTCAACCAAACAAAAAATTACTAAGATAAATCTTGTCAAAGTTTGGAAGTGGGGGTCGTGACGTCACCTCTTTTACAGAAGTCTATACATTTGTATGACACGTGTGACGTCACACGGAACTTTAACGGACTATGTCTTCATCAATTTTTAGGGTTCCGTACCCAAAGGGAAAAACGGGACCCTATTACTAAGACTTCGATGTCCGTCTGTCACCGGGCTGTATCTCATGAACCATGTTAGCTAGGCAGCTGAAATTTTCACAGATGATGTATTTCAGTTGCCGCTATAACAACAAATACTAAAAACAAAATAAAATAAATATTTAAGGGGGCCTCCCATACAACAAACCTGAATTTTTAGACGTTTTTCGCTCTATTTTAATAATGGTACCAGGTAGATGCTTGAAATTTTCACAGAATATTTAGTTTTATATTCCCTTCAATAATAAATTAAAATAATATAAATATTTAAGGGGGGCTCCCATACAGTACGGAACCCTCCGTGCGCGAGTCTGACTCGTAGGTACTTGGCCGATTATTGTTTAATTAACAAAAGAAAAAATACATATCTAATATTTTTTGATAGTCTATCTGACGGACCAATTATATTTTTTAGTCATCATGACTCTTGGAACCGATAAATTTTTTTTTTTTTTTAGTTTAAAAGAGTAAACTTCCGAGGTACTTAGTCCCCTTTTAAATTTTATCGAAATCAGCTGAGCTTTTTTGATAAATCAACAATAATGTACATGGATGTCATTCGATTCGAGCAAATTATTCGAATTCTGTACACGGTGGAAGTCGGTGTTGCGATTTTTTGAGAAAAATAATTATTGTATTAGAAACATACGCT
Source organism: Hypomecis atomaria (assembly GCA_964007245.1). NCBI lineage: Eukaryota > Metazoa > Arthropoda > Insecta > Lepidoptera > Geometridae > Hypomecis > Hypomecis atomaria. The sequence continues at coordinate 5,351,182 of OZ023307.1, read as the reverse complement.
TGTGAAGATTCAGTTAAACAGACGCGAGGTCAACTGTTTAGAGAGCTACTAGTCAAAATAAGTGGCTTAGCTGTTTGGAAAAAAAATACATGTCATGCTTACTATGCACTTCGTCATCCAAGGACTACTAGCTTGGATAACTATTATTCTATTAAGACATGCTAATTTGGCCAAATCACGAGCTATGCCAAGTTACGTCACGTGTGTGAACATGACCTAATATTGACGCCATAGGCTTTATAATGGGTACTAGTAGTTATCCGCACAGTAAACCTCCTCCCCCGCTGCCCCTGTATCGAGCAAGCGAGAACTAATTTAAGAGGAAAGCTGAGCGCCAAGGAATTTGAGAAGTAGGTATTTGGCTAAACTATTGCTGTCGCGATGCGCCCAAGCCAGGGAGCTTCTATGTGTGGTGTGATGCAATTGTATTTGTGTGTGTGCTGCGCAACAACACCGCCCGCGCCCTTCCCGCGCCCGCCCGCGCTCCTAGCTCAGGCGGACGGCTGGTGTATTCTTTTGAATTGTAGCAAAATATGGTAGGTACATAACTTTGCGGATTGTTGTGCGGATTTCGTGAACTAAAAATCAGCTGTTCCATACAAAACTGGTTTTTTTCTCGAATTTCGGTTTGGCCACATATATTAAAAGTTGTTCATAATAATAGTCCGAATCACCTCCTTTCGGCTTAGTACACCAGTTCTGGATAACCCTGTATATCTGGACATATAAAACTTCTTGCCTTTTATATTGTAACTATTCCCGTATATTCATTGCGCGAGTAGTCCAGTAGTATAAAAAATAATTAAGAATTCAATTAAACAGATGCAATGCTTACTGTTTGGAGAACTGCTTGTCATACTTAGGTTCTACTTTGAATAAGTTTAAAAAAGTTGAAACTATTAGCAAATTAAAGCAGCAGTGGGTAGCACACACCATATAAATACAGGATAGAACATCCACAAATTACTACACACTTTTCAGCAAAACTCAGCGGATAGCCAAGTTAAAATGACAAAGGGCAAGGCACATAGTTCAATGAACGGATAGCCAATGGGGCTGTTTTCTCGAATGAATCTCACGTATAATTCGCGCCACATAAGTCAGCGGATGGAAAGTTAGGCGCAGAACGCTGCGCAATAGGCAAAATACTTATAGGTATGTGCAGGAGCCAGAGAGACAAGACGCTGCACGGACACAACCGCCCGCCAACCTCATGTCTCCCGCGCGCACGCCCGTGCTTACCACTACGCCACGCGGCGTCGGCATTGTGCGCACATGCGCAATAATTAGCGAATTACGGCGAAGTGTCATCTGCGTCTGGGCATTCATAGAATTATGCTTTCGTAGAATTGAGCATTCCCAGATAAGTTGGGCATTAAGAGAATTGGTTATTCTGCGCCTAACTCATTTAGATGTCTGCGGATACAGCACGATATTCTGTATAATCGCTGCAATATGTCGCAGCAACTAAACGCCTATATTCCATACATAAAATCTTTTCTTCAAAAGTAACAAACATACAACGGTCAAATCACAGGACTTGAAAAATAACTAATCTTTTTAATAAACATCGATATCGATGGACATCACTAGAGCATCGACAAAAATATCGACTATTACTACATCCCTAGTGCTTGTGTACGTATAGGTTTGAACCTCCCTCACCTCGACCCTACCCCCGCATCGTGCGATAGGGACAATTGCAGCTCAGAGCGATTTATACCTACAAAAAACATGGCGAGACAACGTTTCGTATTACGCTGTTTTCTTCTTCAAAAACAAGATCAATCAAGTGTTTTTTATGTCAAAATTTAAAAAAAACATGTGTTCACGATTCTGTCATTTTATATTTCGTTAGATATTATTTAGTCTCTTCTGGTAGGTCTCTAAAGACGTCAGTAATAATGGTGAATTTTTTTGTGATTTTGAAGGGTCATATTTTGCCTGATAATTAATTTATCAAGAAAAAGAAAAGACAGAGTAGTCTAAACAGCTAAATTTAATTTTATGACAAAAAATTGAGGCTCTAAAAGTATTTTCCAGGAATAAAACAGCGTAATACGTTTGTATGGAAAATTACAGACCATCCTTCCTCTTAAGCGGTAGGATTATAGTTAACAATATTTTTTTTAACAGCTAACAATAAACAGAGCCGATTAACGAAAACAAAAATAAAACCAACTTAGTTATGTCACCAGCTAGCCCCGCTCCGCGGTTTGTATCTATCCGAGCCTAAATGCTGAGGCAGGCAGCTCTGGGTGGCGTGACTAGTTCCCTGTATTAAAATAAGTTATATAAGCGTTCGCCTAGGAATAAGATTTTTATTCAATTAGATTGGACATTCAAGTCTGTCCAGACGTATAATCCGTCTTTTATTTTAAATTTATTTTTTAATAACACAAATAGTCTCCGTTAACTACTTAGAAATAAAGAAGTTACAAGCATATTTATTTTCTTGCTAGACAAAGAGCACACTATGGCAGGCTATGACGTCACTGCCCGTAAGTGTCATACATTCACCATACTGTTATGCTTTGTGGGAAAGGGACAAGGCATCCCCTCTTTACCCCTACCAAAATCTTTACAAGCTTATATCTCTGGACTTAATTAGCCAATTTTAATATTTTTTTCAGTTTATGAATCATAATTAATTGCAGAATTCACTAATCCTAATACTTTTAATTAATTTAATACCAGTCAACTACCCTATTGAGCACCATCCTTTTATAGAAGTTGATTAACCCAAGATAGCTAACGTCCCTAAACTTCCATGAAAAGCTAACCATTCGACTTTTTAACCAACTTCCAAAAAGGAGGAGGTTCTATGTTCGTGTGTATACTGTATCTTTTTTGTGTATGTTCATCGATAATTTCGCCAATTGAAAACCAAAAAACAAACAATTACTGTTGTGAGCAATTCGAGCGAATATCCGAATTTTGTACACGATGAACATCGATAATTTCGCCAATTGTGAACCGAATCGAAAAAATATTTTTTAGTTCGAAATGGTATACTCCCAAGGTGGTCCCATTCAAATTTTAAGAAATCGGCTGAGCCGTTTTTTATAAATCAACAATAATGTAAACAATTCGAGCGAAATATTCGAATTTTGTACACGATGGAAGGCGGTTTTGCCATTTTTTGCGAAAAATAATTATTGACGACGGATTTTATAGGCTGTTCAGAGCCATACAGACAGACCAGAGAATATTTTTATTATCACAGAGCTTTAAAAGTTGAATTCTGTATTGAATACCAATCTTCTTTCCGTACCTGCTGTCTTCCTATTCTATGCTAATCTGTTGGCACGGTACAGGTGATAAATCAGAGGTCACATTGTCCATAGCTATATTATGTTGCATTTACACTGGCAATTTTCCGCGGAGTATCGCGTATAAGCACAGAATAACTAATTGACTGCTTCAACTGCTTCAATTTTTTTATGCTCGTCGATTTTTACAGAGTTCCAAAAAGGAGGAGGTACTATGTTCGTGTGTATGTATTTTTTGTGTGTATGTTCATCGATATTTTCGTCAATTGTGAACTGATTTCTATAAATATTTTTTAGTTCGAAAGAGTATACTTCCGAGGTGGTCCCATTAAAATTTTATCGAAATCTTTTTTGATAAATCAACAATAAAATCGACCAAGTACGAGTCGGACTCGCACACGTAGGGTTCCGTACTGTATGGGAGCCCTCCTTTATTATTTATTTTATTATTTATTATTGAAGTGAATATACAACTGAATATTCTGTGAAAATTTCAAGCATCTACCTGTTATTATTATTAATATAGAGCGAAAAACGGCTAAAAATCAGGTTTTTTGTATGAGCTTAATTATTAATTTTATTCTGTTTCTTGTTGTTATAGCGGCAACAGAAATACATCATCAATGAAAATTTCGGCTTTCTAGCTATAACGGTTTATAAGATACAGCCTGGTGACAGACAGACAGACGGACAGCGGAGTCTTAGTAATAGGGTCCCGTTTTTACCCTTTGGGTACGAAACCCTAAAAATGTACATTGATGTCACATCGATTCGTGCAAATTATTCGAACTCTGTACACGTTCACTGTACATGTTTAGTTAGCTTTAGTACTCGTATGATTCAGTGTTTCCGCTGTTTTGGCCATGACAGTGGAAGTGCCCGACCACCTTGATACGGGGAACCCAGAAAACAATGCTTAATACCCTTACTAATATCAATAGGAAATATTTGTCGGCCTGTCTGTCCCTTGGCCGTCGTCGTACACTAGTATTTCAACTCTAGAAGTGAATAGTAGTTCTTCGACCAGTAGACCTCGCGACACATATATTATCTTTAACTGAATCTTCATAAGCCTTTATCTCGACTCGCTCTTGACTGATTTGATCCATTCTCGCATATTTTGTTAGAATTTAGATACTAAACAATCTAGCCAAATATTATCAAAATTCGAAATGTCTGATAAATAGAGACAAATGTCCCCCGTTTTTTCAGGAAATAAATAATTATTTTTTGAAAGAAATCGCAACACCGACTTCCATTCGAATAGTTAATACACGAATCGATGTGACATCCATGTACATTATTTATAATTCATCAAAAACGGCTCAGTTGAAATTTCGTCGAAATTTAAATGGAACCACCGGTCCTGACGAATTAACCTTTCGAACTAAAATAGTAGTTTATCTACACTAATGTTGTAACATTCTACTTATGTTTCCAATATTTGACTTATAATGACTACTGTTATAGCACAGACAACAAAACACTCAATTTAAGCAATTTCAAATGATGTTATAATATCCACATCGATATCGTAAAATCTCATTATAACATCGATAAAACGCGACCAATTAACCTGGCGAGCCTTATGTCAAAATCCTCATACAAGTTGTATAAAATTTTGATATTAGGCTGGCTTTTGAAAACAGTTGGGTTATACGTGAAAACTTCGTCGAAACTACTAAACTTACATACACAAAACTCTTTGGTAAGATCTTGTGCCAATGAAATAAAAAAAGAACAACAGCGCGCGGTCGCTCCTGATTGGCCCTGCGCACGCAGCTGCACTCTCATTGGTTAGATTTTAATGGCGGCAAGTTCACTGTGACAATACACGTACGCGTGAATTTAATGTTTCGCAATACGTTTTGTTTTTAAAATACAAATTAAAAGAGTGTAGATAAAGTAGTGTATGCAACTGCATATAACACAGGTATTAAAATACTCGTTACTATTATGGAACGAGCGCAGCGAGTTCCATAATAGTAACTCGCTGCGCTCGTTCCATAAACTCACACTCGTGTTTTAATACCCTTTGTTATATGACAGTTGCATAAACTACTATTATGCAACTGTCATATAATGAAGGGTATTAAAACACGAGTGTGAGTTTATGAAACGAACACAGCGAGTTTCATAATAGTAACGAAATGATTTGCAGCGCAGCTGCGCGCGCAGGGCCAATCAGGAGCGAGCGCGCGATGTTATAATGAGATTTTACGATATCGATGTGGATATTATAACATCATGTTAAATTGCTTAAATTGAGTGTTTTGTTGTCTGCGCTATAACAGTAGTCATTATAAGTCAAGTATTGGAAACATAAGTAGAATGTTACAACATTAGTGTAGATAAACATTTTTTTGATTCGTTTCATAATTGGCGAAAATATCTATGAACATACACAAAAAGTACATGCGTCCTAGTTTATATATTCGTTAGTTCAAATAACTGTTAATATTTATTTTAAAATAATAGTTTTTCATATTTTACTACAGAAAAAAACCTTTTGCGCATTTATTACGCCGCCATGTTAGTTAAAGTTTATAGTTTTTTTTAACAAATATAAACAAAATTATATTGCAGTGGGTGAGCACGCGCTATATCTACTGTTTATCGCCGAATCTATCTTTCTCAGATAAGACAGGTGAGATATGATTTATTAAGCTACGCCCAAAGACGAGTTCGTGCCGTTGACTAGACTTAGAGTGCGTTCAGGTAGCCTACTGATGGCAAAATTAACAGTTAAAATGCCAACAACGTTCGTTTTGCGAATGTGTGAGCAAAAGTTGCATTTTTAACTGTTTTCATTCACCGTTCGGATAGCTCAAAAGCAGCTAAACATGCCATCGTAAACAGCCAGTTTGGACCCACCTGCGGTTCTTTGTGATCGTTTTCTGACATATACAATTGTACAGTTTGACGTTTTAGCGTTCGTTTTGGGTAGTGAGCAAAAGATGCATTTTTGGCGAAAAGGGCGAAATTCCCGACCCGAACGGTTTACATTAACGCTAATTTTGCAAATGCTAAAAATGTCATCGAGCCCAACACGAACGCACCTTTAGTGTCACCTTAACTGGATCTTTATAAACCTATATCTCAACTAGCTATTGACTAATTTGATTCATACTCGCAAATATTGTTAGGATTTACCTAGATACTAAACGATCTTGCCCAATATTATCGAAACTGACTGATAAAATCGTGACAGCAAAATTCCCTCCTTTTTAGGGTTCCGTAGTAAAACGACGAACCCTTATAACTTAGTTGTGTCCGTCCGTCCGTCCGTTCGACCTTTCTAATATAGCAAAGCATTATAACTTCCACATAATATATAAACCAAATGCCACACACACGAGGGGTTGGGTTTGAAAAAAGTTTCATCCCCACTTTACATGTATAAGTGCTACCCCTTAAATAAAGTTTTGATTTTTTTTCAGTATTCATAATTGAGATCTGTAACAAAACTAAAACTATGATACTGTCAAATTTCATGCAATTTGGTTCATAAATGTGGAATTTATAAGGCTTTGTAGCATGAGTACGGACGGACGGACGGACGGACGGACGGACACAACGAAGTTATAAGGGTTCTTTGTTTTACTACAGAACCCTAAAAAGTCAATAACAGTAGAGACAGCATTAGACAATCGTCTCACATGTAAAACCCAAAAATAACACTAATGACGTAATTTTCTCGCAATAAATATTCACACCTGCATGTCATGTTTGTATATTTTGTATGAAATGAATGACTTATATCACAGCTTGTATGGGCTGCCAAATACTTTCTTTATGTTGCTGTCTACAACAAGCAACTGTCAATTAGACATATTGTTTAATAATTTGGTAGCGTTCTTAGAAATAATTGACATTTCTGACGTCAGCAGTTCAAAACCAAACGTTTCGAGTCTATAAACACGGTAATCTAATTCCCGTGCTACTCGTATATACGAACAGCCAGAATGTGGAACGCTTTACCTACCAGAGTATGTGTTTCTACCAGGGTAAAACGTAGGTGTCCTCAAATCTCGGCTAAATTGGTACCTTCTAGGTAAGCATTAAACAGCATGTTTACTTAATACTACAGGAAAAATAGACTTTTTTTTTTGGTAACTTTGCTCTAAATTTCCGATCCAAATTTATTTTTTAATAAAGTTTAGGATCACTTACTGAGCATAAAATCACAAAATGCTGACAGATCCAGGTGGAGCTTCACGCGCCATCTTGAAAAAACGTTTTTGGCCGATATCTGGGAAACTATGCACTTAAAGGCAAAAGTCATTAAGATCATTATTGTAGAGAATAAAATTTCGCATCTTTTGTTTTCAGTAAACTTGTTGCGGGTATACCTATCGCAATATAATTTTGTTTTTATTTGTATTAAAGTACTTATAATTATTAACTAACATAGATGCGTACTAAATGCGCATAAGGTGTTCTCCGTAGTAAATTATGAAAAAAAAAACTGTTGAATTAATTTGTTTAAATAATAGTTTTTTTAAACTAACGAATATATAAACTAGGCCGCTATTTTCATAAAATATTTGTTTAGTTCTTAAAAGACAGTTTAGTTCTTCTGTGTTTTTTTTTGCATCCAAAGTTTCCTAAAAATTTGAGTCAAAATTCAAATATTCCATGGCTTATATCATTCGAGTGGAGATTTTTTTACAGTATTATTAGCAAGAAACATAGATTTTGTAAATACAGATTGATTATAAATCTTAATTATTATAAATCTTAGTTTTAGATATTTAACAGCAAACAGTGTTGTGATTACCCACCGACGTTTGTACGAGTACGGAGTATATTGTAACAGATGAAAGAACATTTTGGCAACTCGAAGCTGCGACGCTTTACTTGCTTGGTCATAACGGTTTGGTATAAGTCTGGATTAGGGTACGAGTAGTTGACTGGTATTGAATTAATTAAAAGTATTAGGATTAATGAATACTACAATTATATACCTAATTAAAAAACCCCCGACACAAAAATATTTGACAACAATCTTTCAATTGACAACCATTTTGGGCACATTTGTAGGATTTTGGTTCTTCCATCCCCACTTTAACCCACCATAACTCTTAAACGGCTCAATCGATTTTTATAAAACATAGCTAAGAACACTCTCGATTAAGTCTTCTTTCATCCAAAAAAAACTAAACTTAAATCGGTTCAGTGGTTCGGGCGCTATGATGCCACAGACAGACAGACAGACACACAGACAAACAGACACGTCAAACTTATAACACCCCTCTTTTTCGTCGGGGGTTAATTAATGATGATTCATAAACTGAAAAAATAATTAAAATTGGGTAAGCAAGTTCAGATATATAAGCTTGTAAAGATTTTGGTAGGGATAAAGAGGGGATGTCTTGTCCCTTTCCTACAAAGCATAACATACCTAGTATGACAAATGTATGTGTGGGGATCTTTCCCACATTATAATAAATTACCTACATCTTATATACATAACACAAGATATCCTTACATAGTCCTTACATAGTGTAAAATAAAGTCGCTATTTTCGTTTGTTTTTTATTTGTTTGTTTGTTTGTCTGTATGCTTAAATCTTTAAAACTACGCAACGGATTTTGATGCGGTTTTTTTAATGGATAGAGTGATTCAAGAGGAAGGTTTTATATGTATAAAAATTCCCGAAATTCCCACGGGAACGGGCACAACGCGGGTAAAACCGCGGGGCGCTGCTAGTTTATTATAATGTGGGAAAGATCCACACTTACGGGCAGTGACGTCATAGCCTGCCATAGTGCGCTCTTTGTCTAGCAAGAAAATAAATATTCTTGTAACTTATTTATTCCTAAGTTGATTTTATTTTTGTTTTCGTTAATCGGCTCTGTAAATGGTTAGCTGTTACAAGAGGACATCAAAAAAATATTCTCAACTAGCGTATTAAACTTAGCTACACGCTGCGAGGCTAGGGTTGTCCGCAGTTTGTAACTAGCATCACAGCCGCCAAAGAGCTTGATTCGGCCTACACGCACAGTCCAAAAGTTACACGTTTCTTAAACGGTTTCCTCCCCATATTTTCCTTCAAAGATGTGCCTCGGCAAACCCGTGGACTCAAAATGTGTCATTGCTATAATCATGGCGGAATTGTTATTGTTGATGGAGCAAATTGGCAGGTTGACAACTTGCCAATAGCGCCGGGCCTATAAGGAAACTATTATGTACTCAATTCAATTTCAATCTTAAATCGTTAATTAAAATATTTATAACATATTTGCTCATAAAGTGGCTGTAATTACACCAATTTCAATATCGTAATGTATTTCATTACGCACTTGTGCGTTATTGTAATGTAAAACGGACGCCGCCACCGACTGCAGAACTCTGTGGTCTCGTTTCTCCTACTTTCACGCGGCGAGTGTGAGAGACATTACGGCACTTGTGCGGTAATGTAATGTAAAACGCACGATGCTTCGACTGATCACGACACGACTTTCACTCAAAGTGAGAGTGGTCCATCCCAGTGCATGTCTTCTAAGAGTTTTATTAATTTCCTCGCAAATATGTTACAAAACGTCGTATGAAATACGTGCGCTTTGAAAATTACAGCCTCTTCTTCCTTACAGCCCTCGCCTGCGGCTCGGTCTAGAAATATTGCCTCGGCTGCTATATTTTCAACTTACCGCACTTATATCATAATGTACTATTATGTATTTTACGAGTACAAGCTTTTATTCAACTTGCAATGGATATACCTATGTAAGTTCGGGTGGAATCTTGCAAGTTATATTTGACCAACTTCCCGGTTTCCGATTGAGCTGAAATTTCGCACGCATATGTATATCGCGTGACAATGCAATAATATGGTACCATGGAGCTGATCTGATGATGGAGTCGGAAGATGGCCATAGGAACTCCTGTACTAAACAAGATAGACCCGTCGTGTTTGGGCTCGTGTTACTTGACTTGATTAGCACTCCGCTACTTCATGATATCCAGGATCTCAAAAGCTTTTATTAAAAAAGTTATATTTTTATAATAATTTATTAAAGATCTGTATAATTGACCGAAGCGAACGAAATGAGCGAAGTCTCAGTTTTAACTAGACGATTTTGCTAAAGTCTGTCCGGTTGTTGATTCTGGACTACAGGTGGGATTTTTTAATGAATCTTGACGAACTTTAATACACAGGTTCTTTACATTAAGTAATGGTTTTTAGGATTCCGTACCCAAAGGGTAAAAACGGGACTCTATTACTAAGACTCCGCTGTCCGTCTGTCTTTATGTCTGTCCGTCACCAGGCTGTATCTCATGAACCCTAATAGCTAGAGAGTTGACACAGATGATGTATTTCGATTGCCGCTATAACAACAAATACTAAAAACAGAATAATATACATAAATATTTAAGGGGGACTCCCATACAACAAACGTGATTTTTATTTCCCGAGGGGCTCCCTTACGGTACGGAACCCTTTATGCGCGAGTCCAACTCGTACTTGGCCGATTTTTGTTGGTCGTCGGCAATTATCGATTGAAACATGATCTGTCGAATTTTGATTGCATTTCTCCCATAATTATTCTTCGCGTCACCGACTTCCACCGTGTATAGAATACTAATAATTTGCACAAATCAATGTGACATTATTGACGAGCAGCGACCACACGACTTTTTAGGGTTCCGTACCCAAAGGGTAAAAACGGGACCCTATTACTAAGACTCCGCTGTCCGTCTGTCTCTCTGTCACCAGGCAGTATTTCTAATACTTACATTCTTGAACTAAAAGAACAATTATTGTGGTTTAACTATAATAGTTAGACATATACTGTTCCAACACTTTTTGTACATAATGATAAGTCGTGGTACATTATTTTATTCTATCGTCAATTGTTTTCGCATCGCACGCGATGTAAAGAATATTTTAGTTATTTTTTTTACACCTTTGGTTACATTTAGGGAATTTTAGTAAGGATCCCTATTATAAAATAATTGGCCAAGTGCGAGTTGGACTCGCGCACGAAGGTTTCCGTACCCTATGGGAGCCCCCTTAGCCCCATTTCAAGCGTCTACCTGTTGCCGTTATTATTATGGAGCAAAATTGGCCAAATACGAGTCGGACTCGTGCACGAAGGGTTCCGTACTGTATGGGAGCCCCCCTTAAATATTAATATTATTATTTATTATTGAAGTGAACATAAAACTAAATATTTTGTGAAAATTTCAAGCATCTACCTGTTACCATTATTAATATAGAGCGAAAAACGTCTGAAAAATCAGGTTTGTTGTATGGGAGCCCCCCTTAAATATTTATTTTATTCTCTTTTTAGTATTTGTTGTTATAGCGACAACAGAAATACATCATCTGTGAAAATTTCAGCTGCCTAGCCATCATGGTTCATGAGATACAGCCCGGTGACAGACAGACAGACGGACATCGAAGTCTTAGTAAAAGGGTCCCGTTTTTCCCTTTGGGTACGGAACCCTAAAAATACAGCTTATGACACCCAGGGATAGTGTGTCTTTCCACTAGTGAAAGAATTTTTCAAATCGGTTCAGTAGTTTCGGAGCCTATTTAATGCAAACAAACAATCAAATCTTTCCTCTTTATAATATTGGTAGAGACTAGCCGCCTCCCTAATTTTTTAAAAAATAATATAGCCTATGACACCCGGGTATTGTGTAGCTTCCCAACAGAGAAAGAATTTTTCAAATCGGTTCAGTAGTTTCGGAGCCTATTCAATGCAAACAAACAATCAAATCTTTCTTTTTATAATATTGGTATAGATAACTAACTTTTGGTATAGCAGATAAATGAAAGTTGGGTGCATCCGCCCGCTGCGGGTTTTTATCTTATTCACTGGCGAACAGTGACGGGACAGTAAAATTATTCTATGTAAATGCCCGTCTAACAGTAACAAAATATAAATTATACAATGTCAGCCGATTTTGATCAAATTTCAATGGGACTACCTCGGAAGTATGGGAACGTAGACAGAGTTGCCTTTTGCATCCTTATTATCTTCATAGCGTGTTAACATAGGTATACTTCGCGCCACACAAGTTGATGGATGTGAAGTTAGCCACTAGCTGCGCAATAGCCAATCAACGTGCGGCTTCCACGTCACGTCTCGTCGGAATTGGATATTGCGCAGCTAGTGGCTAACTTCACATCCATCAACTTGTAAATAAGTAAGGTGGTAGCGTGGTAAATAAGTAAGTGTGTGGCGCGGAGTATACCTACCTACTACAAGACTACATATTTACTAGACAACTTATTTCTAAATCTTACCTGTCGAGCTGCATAAGGGTCCACATTGTAGTCGGCGACTCTCGATCCTCGAATAGGCCCTCTCGGAACAAATACTTTATGCTTCTTCTTCTTATCTCTGTCCTCTTCCTTCTCCTCTTTATCGTCATCTTTGTCTTCTTCCTTCTCTTCATGGTCGTCAATAGTCAATTTATCAAAGAAAATATCAACTTCTTGATCTTTACATTCTTTTGTTTCTGAGTAACCGCTGTCTTCTGACGAATGTCTCTTTCTGTCTTCGTCTATGACTTTGAAGTCGAATGTGCTGTCGTCATCTGTCGAGTCTTTGCGCTCTATTGTTTCTTTCTTTATCTCTTTGTTTTCGTCTTTGATGTCCAAAGTTTCGACCAATTTAAGAATGTTTGCGACGGTGTCATTTTCATTTGTTTTTTCTTCTCTTGTTGGCTTTCTATCGTGATTTTCGACTTTTTTAAGAAGTTTACCGACAGGAGCTTCATTTTCGTTTTTCGTTTCACTTACATTGTTGCATTTTGATTTTTCTTCTTTCGTTGGGAGTTTATCGTTTTTGGTATCTTTTTTCTTGGGTTTGATGATTTTTTTTAAGGCGGAGAAGACGGTTTTGATCGGTTTGTTGTCCATTGGGAGCTGAGGCTTCGTGTTTGGTTCTGTGGGACTGCCCATAGTTCTTGTAATGTTTCAAAGTAGACTTCTTCCTTGGTCTTCTATGAATCTGGCATCTGGAAAGAGAAAAATATTCGTTTTAGTAAGAGAATGTAAATAACTAATTTTTACAAGTGGTAAAATAGGTACGGCTCCTAAATGTTGGCTCCATTGTCACGTTGTTGCCATCCGTGAGTGTAAGGATGTTTCTATAGATGACGGATATACAGGGTTATCAAGGAACTGGTGTACCAAGCCGAATGGAGGGGATAAAGATCATATTTATGAACAAATTTTACTATGGCGACAATCCGGAACAAAAAAGTCAGTTGTTTAATATTTTTTCGATATCAAGTTGCAATTTTGCCCTATTACATTTTAAGTTGGCTGTTTGTTCAGCCTACAACACCTTTTCGTTGGCCAACGGTCCTGCATGTCACCCCTAAAAATAGTTGAACCGACGGTAGCATCAACAAAGGGCCATTTTGTAACCAACCGAGATTCGTTGGTCCATTGTCAAAAAATGGTACGTGACATTCTGGTTGGAAAACCAACCGTAATTTTGATGGCCCATTGTTAAAAATTGATGATTTTCTGGTTGGAAATCCAACCGAAATTATAGTTGGCCCATCATTGAAAAGTTGTGAGAAATACAACGCCGATGTAACATGGATGGGTCCATGTTGAAGCTTTGTTGGCAAAAACCTAACACCTCCCAACGTACTCCGTTGGCTAAGAGTTGCCACAACACCCCAACGAAAAATGCTACTAGGGTGTATGGAACACCTGATTTTTCTGAAATTTCGGGTTGGCCCCATGATAAATGTAGTTCATAATGATGGTCTTATTCACCCATCGGGCATGCGGTCTCTTTCAACTTAGTATAGGGCAAGTAGTTTCTGAAGTTTAAAAAAAAGACGTGTGGCACTCGGGGACTGCCGCGGTAAAGCTATTGCATAATTTTACAATACGTCTAATCGCACACAACGCCGTGTCGAAGACTGCCGAACTGAAACGACGTTAGACGATGCACGGCCTTCAAGCCACACCTCCTTGCCCGTCGGAGTGGGGAGCGTGAGGTTTTTTCGTTACGGAATTTCTGGATTCGGTCCCCGCGCTCAAGGCCCGCGATAGAAGCTATGCAATAGCTTAAAAAAAATGCATTCCTAAAGTGGAGTCATTTTAATAGGTAACAATTGACAGTTCATTTATGCAAAGTAAAAATATACCTTACACTAAAGGAATAAAACTCATGAAAACAATATTGACGACGACCGATAAGTGTTTTCGAAGACGGCTTGGAGTTTTATTCCTTTAGCGTAAGGTATATTTTTCTTTGCATAATTGAACTGTCAAATGTTACCTATTAAAATGACTCCACTTTAGTCCAGTATTCCCACATTTTTGCACTCTGATTTCTGTCCATCCAAAGGTGGTCTGGAAGAAATCGCTAAAGGCGATAATTATAACCTAATTTTAAGAATATTGTCAATTCTTTGTTACTTGAGTGTTATTTGGTGTACAATAAAGTTATATTGTATTCGGCTCAATTGAGATCCCAAGATACAAGATATGTACAGACCGCTAATATAACGGGTTGAATCGTGCAGGTTCAAAATCAGAGTCTTTGAAAGTTTATTATAGACAGGGGACCGGTTTAGGCTGTCTGAATTGTACTAGGCTCGAGCCATATAAATGTACCGAAGAGTAGAAAAGATAGGTCATACGTATTTTCACTTTGGACTCGGAATAAAGCAACGCACAAATCGGAATCCACCAAAAGTGTACTACCCTTCCCGTTGACATTGCCACATGACTTCTTTTGACTCCCTCTGTTTTTAACCGACTTCCAAAAAGAAAGAGGTTCTATGTTCGTCTGTATGTTTTTTGTGTGTATGTTCATCGATAATTTCGCAAATTTTGAACCGAATCGAATTTTTAGTTCAAAAGGGTATACTCCCGAGGTGGTCCCATTTAAATTTTAAAGTAATCGGCTGAGCCGTTTTTGAAAAATCAACAATAATATAAACAATTCGAGCGAAATGTTCGAATTTTGTACACGATGGGAGGCGGTTTTGCCATTTTTTGCAAAAAATAATTATGATTTTTTATGTTTAGGTAATGCCAAATTCAAATCGGCAAGCGTAGCGTAGGACGTCTACCTTACAAGGTGGACAGATGACATCAGTAAGACCGTAAGTTCGCGCTGGATGCAAGCCGCTACCAACCAGTCTTATTGCAGATCTATATGAGATCCTATGTCCAGCAGTGGACATAGCAGATGGATGGATAGATGAATGTCTAATTGTGCGAGCGCTACCTTATTATTTTTGGCGTATGCAATCGCCTTTAACTCTGTGGCAGTAGCCTTGTACAGAATTCGGCACGAGTACGGCGCGTGGTGGCATCGCAATCGCTAAATACAGGACTGGAAACATCCGGCCATAATACGTGGGGATGATTAATCATCATTCAAATTCAAGTTTTAGGCGATATAATTGTTATCAACTCTACTGACATTCAAACTCGGTGATAATCCAGTCTAACGGATATTTTATTTACGATCATTTATTCACGGAGCTTTGCGCGGTTAAAGTTAATGTTAGCAATTGTCAGGAGATTGCGTTATAAAGTGATTTTTGTGTGAATTTTCGCGTTTTTGGAAAATACGCTATTAGCCCGAGATCCCACCGCAAGAATATCCCGCTCATAGAAATTCGAAAAATTCTTTTAGTTCGAAAGGGTATAATCCCGAAGTGGCCCCATTTAAATTTTACAGAAATCGGCTGATCCGTTTTTGATAAATCAACAAAAATGTAAACAATTCGAGCGAAATATTCGAATTTTGTACACGATGGAAGGCGGTTTTGCTATTTTTTGCGAAAAATAATTATTCGTGCCTGATACGTTCCTAGCACGGATGGTACACCTTTATGCCATAGACATAAGGGCTATAATTATCTGCCCAGCTCCGCTGTGCTTTAATGGATTGGAGAATATTCGCATAGCGTAGCCTCGGGCTCTGAAAGTAAATCACCGATCTTCCTCACTATTGTACGTCATTGCCTGTCAATCATGCCATTGTGTCACAATAAACAGTTACATAATCCGCACTGAACACTATTCGAGCGAATAACACGTCAACTTCGACAAGGTTCCACGGTCGTTAACACCTTGTCGTAATACGCAAATTACTTCAGAAAGACTTTACGTCTCGCAGAATCCTATTAAAATTGTTTTGATAAGGTTCTAGTGCGATGCTGAGATGACGTCAACTGATTTTATTTATGCTAATTTTAGTCTAGTATCCAAAGCGCCAAAACAAGTTTGTATGAGTTCTTGTGAAGAATGAATCTGAGGTTTTATGGGAATAACCACATATGAAGTGCATTTACTTTGGTAGCAGAATTATTTTTCACAAAAAAACGGCAATACCGCCTTTCATCGTGTACAAAATTCGAATATTTCGCTCGAATTGTTTACATTATAGTTGATTTTTCAAAAACGGCTCAGCCGAGTTCTGTAAAATTTAAATGGGACCACCTTCGGGAGACCTTATCGAATATAGACCCTTTATACCCTTTCGAAAACCAATCTAAATCATGTAGAATGCTAGAAAATTAAATGCAATGTAAAGTTTTAAGCAAAATCAGTCAAAATAATCTTGTCCTAACAATTATCACTACATAGTATATAATTATTTTTTCGCAAAAAAAATAGCATGACCGACTTCACCCGTGTACAGAATTCGCGAATATTTCGCACGGATCGATGTAGCATTTTTCACATTATTGTTGATTTATCAAAAATGGCTCAGCCGATTTCTATAAAATTTACAAGGGACCAATTTCGAAGTATACTCTTTCTAATAAAAAAAGAATTATTGAAATCGGACTACTATGAAAAAAGTTATGCTTAGTTTTACATAAAACAAAATATATACGCGTCGAATTGAGTACCTCCTCCGGTTCGGTCGTCGGTCAAAAATTAAATGCAATGTGATATTTTAAAATCAGTCAAAATAATCTTGTCCTAACAATTACAACATAAACATTCCTCTTGAATCACGCTACTTAGTAATAATATACCTAATTAAAAAACCCCCGACACAAAAATATTTGACAACAAACTTTCAATTGACAACCATTTTGGGCACA
Organism: Hypomecis atomaria; assembly: GCA_964007245.1. Taxonomy (NCBI): domain Eukaryota; kingdom Metazoa; phylum Arthropoda; class Insecta; order Lepidoptera; family Geometridae; genus Hypomecis; species Hypomecis atomaria. The sequence goes on along the minus strand of OZ023307.1, from coordinate 5,333,855 downwards.
TTTGTAGAATTTTGGTTCTTCCATCCCCACTTTAACCCACCATAACTCTTAAACGGCTCAATCGATTTTTATAAAACATAGCTAAGAACACTCTCGATTAAGTCTCCTTTCATCCAAAAAAAACTAAACTGAAAACGGTTCAGTGGTTCGGGCGCTATGATGCCACAGACAGACAGACAGACAGACAGACAGACACACAGACAAACAGAGACGTCAAACTTATAACACCCCTCTTTTTCGTTAAAAAACGCATCAAAATCTATTGCGTAGTTTTAAAGATATAAGCATACATAGGGACAAACAGACAGCGGGAAGCGACTTTGTTTTATACTATGTAGTTATACGCTACCATTTACGCAAACGATCAGCCGTCCTAGTGAAATCGGTTAAAGACGCAGGTGTTGCATCATTAATCAGCTTATATTCGCTGAAACACCGATGTGTACATTTGTAATGCTATCATTAAATCGGCCATGAGATAGGCAATATCGTTGAGATTACTGACGACATGTGTAATGCATATCGGTCGGATAACTGATATCGTATCTTCTTGCAATGATTCACGGCACGTTCATTGATCGAGCTAAGCGAAAGTCATGTTTTATCAGCTATAGATAAATAATTTATTTTTCGCAAAAAGTGGCACAACCGGGCGGGTCGCTAGTCAACAATAATGGCACGGTAATGATAGCGACTAGCGACCCGCCCGGTTGTGCCATTTCTTGCAAAAAATAAATTATTTATCTATAGCTGATAAAACATGACTTTCGCTTACCTCGATCAATGAACGTGCCGTATATAATCACATGTTTGATCTAATTTATGTATAAATTTTGGGAGAAGCCACTGGTTTCCGAAACACAGTTTCTAACTAGTTCGGAATTGGTGGATTCAATCAATTTGCATGTAAATCTTATGCACGAATAAACATTTTTGTTTTTTTTTTTTGATCATCTGTGAAAGTTTCAGCTGCCTAGCTATCATGGTTCATGAGATACAGCCCGGTGACAGACGGACAGACGGACAGACGGACATCGAAGTCTTAGTAATAGGGTCCCGTTTTTCCCTTTGGGTACGGAACCCTAGAAAATAACACAGGTAAGTAAGTAAGTTCGAATAGGCCGGGTGGCTAGCCCTGGTGTCAGAGTTTTTAGGCCGCCTGAAGGTCTCTGACATGAAAGAAATACATTATCTGTGAAGTTTTCACAGATAATGTATTTCTTTTGCCGCTATAACAACAAATACTAGAAAGGAAATATAATAGATATTTAAGGGGGGCTCCCATACAGTACGGAACCCTCCGTGCGCGAGTCCGACTCGTACTTGGCCGATTATTGTTTTATGTTATCACCTGTGTTATTTTTGCTCGAGCTGTGATATTCGAGCAAAAACTACACGATACTATTAGTTTCCATAATCAGAGTTTATTGAACGGGCATAATGACTGGTTTAGATTATTCCAGTCCAGCTATCGACCAGCGCTGGATTGCAACTGAAATAATGTAAACTAGCACTGAAATGCACTGGAGTGCCGGTTTACATTATTCCAGTTCTTTGCAATCCAGTGCTGGAAACGATCGCTGGACTGGAATATAATTTTTTTTTATCGCGAATAAGTCCGCGCTTGTCCACCAACTCGCCTGATGGTAAGCGACGTTGTGGTCGAAGATAAAGCACGCAGACCTAGAAGATACCTATTCACTCTGACCTTGAAAAGCTTTAGATTATATCTCATAGGAAACAGGGAAGCAGGAAGACTGTTCCATTCCCTGGCGAAACGAATCAGAAATGTTGAGTCAAACCGCTTCGTACGTATCGAAGGAAAATCGACAAATATAGGTAGTATAATCCGGTCATTATTATGCTCTGCCACGTGACATTTTGCGTATGCATCGTTCTACTTCGAAGTCGATCAAAATAACCTAAACGATTAAGGACGATTCTCTTAGTAATAATTAAATAGTCATTTATCTGTCTTGTTGCTTAATATACCTATATTCATGGCAACGTCAACAAAGAAGCGGTTCTGAGGAAAAGCAAATTTATTGAGATTTATGAACTCTTTAGGTGGAAAACGCACCCAACGAGTTAATAAATCTGAATAAATCTGCTATTTCGTCAGACATAGGTACTGTAGTATTGTTACTTGACCCGCTATTGTACCAAACTGAACATGACTTCATTTCTTAGTAAAATAAAATAAAATAATCGGCCAAGTACGAGTCGGACTCGCACACGGAGGGTTCCGTACTGTATGGGAGCCCCTTAAATATTTATTTATTTTCTTTTTAGTATTTTTAGTTGTTATAGCGGCAACAGAAATACATCATCTGTGAAAATTTCAGCTGCCTAGCTGTCATAGTTCATGAGATACAGCCCGGTGACAGACGGACAGACGGACATCGAAGTCTTAGTAATAGGGTCCCGTTTTTCCCTTTGGGTACGGAACCCTAAAAATTCAACTAGGTACTGATTTAGGCAATTTTTTAGGTTCATAATTATTTTTCACCAAAAATGGCGTAACCGACTTCAACCGTGTACAGAATTCGAATGGTTCGCAAGGATCAATGTAGCAATTTTCACATTGTTGATGATTTATTTAAAATGGCTTAACCGATTTCGATAAAATTTAAATGGGAACGCCTCGGGAGTACACCCTTTCAACCTAAAGAATAATTTTTGAAGTGAAAACTTCTTTGACGGCGTTGTGCACTTTTTGGAGGGGGTAAAAAATGTTAAACTCACGTCAGGACATGACGTAACCTGATCGAAAATTCGTAAGACGGAGGGAGCAAGTTTTCACTTCTGCCGACACTCCCGGAGTGCAACCCGTTGTTATTTTTAATCGGTTCACAAGTGACGAAAATATCGACGAACATACACAAAAAAACACATACAGACAAACATAGAACCTCCTCCTTTTTGGAAGTCGGTTAAAAATAGTGTTGTAAACCAATTGTACAGTAGGTACGTACACCTCAACATTAAAACAATGACGCATTTGTTTGGGATTCTAAATGCCACAGGCAAATAAAGAGACACTTGAATAAAAGTGAGTGAGTGTTGAGAATGTAAGTGTTACCTAGAAGCTCCTTGGAGCTTTTTAAACACTTTTATTTTTGGTAGAATGTTAAAAAGGTCATTTTGCTAAGAGAGGTTCTTGCAACGAGCACAAATCGCAGCATGTAGCTTACTTCACATCCGCCAATAAAAACTTAAAAAACCCCCGACACAAAAACCTACCTAAAAGTACGAAATCTTATCTTTCATTTGACAACCATTTTGGGCACATTTATAGAATTTTGGTTCTTCCATCCCCACTTTAACCCACCATAACTCTTAAACGGCTCAATCGATTTTATAAAACATAGCTAAGAACACTCTCGATTAAGTCTCCATTCATCCAAAAAAAACTAAACTGAAATCGGTTTAGTGGTTCGGGCGCTATGATGCCACAGACAGACACACAGACAAACAGATACGTCAAACTTATAACACCCCTCTTTTGCGTCGGGGGTTAAAAAGGGTAATTCTTTGGCTAAGATATTGTGCGAATATAACGTTTTGCGTTAAACCCAATTAAAACGACTTAAAAGCTTAAACGATCTGAAAATTGTTTTTAGTGATAATTAAACAGCGTTTATTTGTCTCGTTGCCCAATATATTCATGGCTACGTCAACAGACGAGCGATTCCGAGGAACGCCTGCAAAGAGTATATAAATCTCAATAAATCCGCTTTTCCGACCGCCATGATGCACATTGTTAGGTGGTCCGCTATCACACCGAATGGAATAAGGAAAGAAAAATATTTTAGAAAAACCAGACCATTCATTTTATCGAAATTCGTAAAAAAATATCTCGATTACGACCGCCATTATGCATTATTGTTAGGTGGTCCGCTATCACACCGAATGGAATAAGGAAAGAAAAATATATTAGAAAAACCGGACCATTAATTTTATCTTAATTCGTAAAATAATCTCGATTCAACCATAAAAACGCTTTGATGTTGGACCATTTAGTTGGGAGATTAACACAGAATATATACACTTATATAGTTACCAGATACATACGTCGAACTAATAACATCTCTCTTTTTAACCGACTTCCAAAAAGGAGGAGGGTCTAAACTGTTGGTGTGTATATATTTTTTTTTATGTTCATCGAACATTTCGCCAATTATGAACCGAATCGAAAAATTCTTTTTTAGTTCGAAAGGGTACACTCTCGAGGTATACTCCATTTAAATTTTGCAGAAATAGGCTTAGCCGTTTTTAATAAATCAACAATAATGTAAACAATACGAGCGAAATATTCGAATTTTGTACACGATGGAAGGCGGTTTTGCATTTTTTACCCTTTCGAACTAAAAAAAATGTTACGATTCGTTTCACAGTTGGCGAAATTATCGATGAACATACACAAAAAAAAAATACATACAGACGAACATAGAACCTCCTCCTTTTTGGAAGTCGGTTAAAAAAGTTACACTACGGTGTGATATCACCGACCCCATTCCTCTGGCCCACGGCCAGGCAATGTTTACAAGTTTCCCGACATTATAAATACGGTGTTACCGCCGTTCCTGGAAACCTACCTTCGCGGGAACTATCATCATCATCATAGTTGTAGGACGTTCACTGCTGGACATAAGCCTGCCCTATGAATCTATAGTAACGGACCGAACGAACGAAGTGAGACTAAGTCTCTTCAGACCAAATAAGAAATCAAGACAGAACGTCGTGAAAAGACAAGTGAGGCCGGTTTTTAGGGTTCCGTACCCAAAGGGAAAAACGGGACCCTATTACTAAGACTTCGATGTCCGTCTGTCTGTCTGTCTGTCACCGGGCTGTATCTCATGAACCATGATAGCTAGGTAGCTGAAATTTCACAGATGATGTATTTCTGTTGCCGCTATAACAACAAATACTAAAAAGAAAATAAAATAAATATTTAAATATTTTTAATATGTTCCCATACAACAAACCTGATTTTTCAGACGTTTTTCGCTCTATATTAATAATGGTAACAGGTAGATGCTTGAAATTTTCACAGAATATTTAGTTTTATATTCACTTCAATCAGTTCAGTTCAGTTTTTAAAAGTCTTTATTTACCTTAATTTTAACAAAACATAAGTACAATACCAGTGTACATGAATCCTGGTAGTACAATGATAGTGCTTATACCAGATACATTTTATTCGAGCTCGCAGGCTCATATAAATATTTGTAATGTGAGAATTTGTTACATAATAAGCATGTGAATATATTTTGTGTTTGATGTGACACAGTAAGGAAGAAGATTACGTTAAGTACGCTTTAGTATAGCAATACATTTTTAAGTTTGACTCGATCATTTAAGAAAATAATTAACCAAAGGAGGTAGGCCGGTAATGGATTTCAAAAGAACACTCGGCAGTTCACAACAAACAACAAGAACTCTGTCATGGACTTATCACACACACGAGCGCGCGGACCGCTGCGTGCCGCGCGCGCCACACCCGCCCGATACCAGTAAGTAATACGTGCGAGAGTGGCGCGCGCAGGCCGCTGCGTGCCGCGCGCGCCACACCCACCCGATACCAGCAGGTAATACGGGCGAGAGTGGCGCGCGCGCCGGCGCTCACTGACCGCGCACACTCGCGCATGCAAAACGGTTTATTTTTCGCGCGTTAGGAACAAGTGATGCGGTAACTTGTACCGATTATATTTATCGATAAATGTGAGATTAGTACTACGTGTTTTGCATAGATTTTTAATTAAGGGATTTTTGTTCGTTGGGTTACTGACTAAGTAAAATTTTTCAGACAGGTTATAAACGTAGGCGTCTATTTTAGGGAGACCTATTTTGCGGTGTAATTTGGTGAGATTTGTTCGGAAAGGAGTTTTAAAGGCATATTTTAAAGCTTTATTTTGAATAACCTGAAGTTTGTTCATATTAGTTCGACAGGTGCTGCTCCAGACAGGACAAGCGTAAGTGATACACGGTCGGACCAGGGTTCGATATATCCGTAGTTTAGTGTGGCTGCTAAGACACGAACGTCTATTTAAAACCGGGTTGAGTGCATTTAGAGCTTTGGTACCTTTGATGCATAGTTTGGACGTGTTTTCCGACCAGTTAAGTTTTGTATCAAGGGTTGTACCTAGGTATTTTACCGACCGGCTCCAGGGAATGTTGTAACCGCCAATTTTTAATTTAATTCACTTCAATAATAAATAATAAAATTAAAATAAAATAAATATTTAAGGGGGGGCTCCCCCTTAGTACGGAACCCTCCGTGCGCGAGTCCGACTCGTATTGGCCGATTATTTATACATGTGGTGAGTGCGTCGGTGTTGCGTCGCCATAGTTTGACTGACAATCCAAGCCGTAGTTTCGTTCTACGTGTATGTGTGTGTAATTGTGTCTGTACACGGCGAGGCGTAGTTTTACCGGCCTCACTTGTTTTGTTCACAACATTCTGTCTTAATATTTTTATTTGGTCTAGGAAAGTCTCAGAGTTATGACTCTACGATTTTATTTTCGTCTGTCCGAATATTGGTTCAGACCAACACGTCGCATTTTTCAAAAAATCTTGACGAAATTTTGTAGGTACGCAGGTTCTATATATTTTTTGGAAATTCTTTGTCGTTGGCGATTTTTGATTGGGGGTATCTCTTCCGTGCAGGAATGGGTAGCAGGGTAGCATGGCAAAGGGACAAATTGTCTTTCCACCAATATATTCCCTCGAAGAGGAAATAAATTATGGATTGACAATGACAACTGACATTAAAAGTGGATAAATTGTTTTCTCCCTTTGCCGTGCTACCAAAAACAGAATAAAATAAATATTTAAGGGGGGCTCCCATACAAACGTAATTTTTAGGAGTTTTTTACTTGCTATTAATAACGGCAAGAGGAATGGGGTTTCCATACGGTACGGAACCCTTCGTGCGCGAGTCCACTTGGCCGATTATTTCATTCATACATTGAACATTTTCATAAAATACTTTATGACATATTTGCTCGTAATGTGGCTGTAATTACACCAATTTCAATATCGTAATGTATTTCATTACGCACTTGTGCTTTATTGTAATGTAAAACGCACGCCGCCACCGACTGCAGAACTCTGTGATCTCATTTCTCCTACTTTCACTCAAGAGAGTGAGAGACATTACGGCACTTGTGCGTTATTGTAATGTAAAACGCACGATGCTTCGACTGATGCACGACTTTCAGTCAAAGTCAGAATTTTATTAATTACCTCGCAAATATGTTATAAACGTCGTATGACATACGTGCGCTTTGAAAATTACAGCCTCTGCTTCCTTATAGCAATATCGCCTCGGCTGTAATTTTCAACTTACCGCACTTATATCATAATAATCCTTACATAGTATAAAATAAAGTCGCTATTTTCGTTTGTTTGTTTGTTTGTCTGTATGCTTAAATCTTTAAAACTACGCAACGGATTTTGATGCGGTTTTTTTTAATGGATAGAGTGATTCAAGAGGAAGGTTTATATGTATAAAAATTCCCGAAATTCCCACGGGAACGGGCACAACACGGGTAAAACCGCGGGGCGCTGCTAGTGTACTATTAAAGGTTTCATCGCTAAGACACAACCCGGGTTGGCGACGAATGCAAACGGGCCCAGCCAGTTTGAGAAACACCGTCTCTAGGCGCGGGGGTAGACGACAAAGGGGAGAGTGACACAGGTGAGGCGACGACTAAGCGGTCGGATTATAGTACGAGTAGGTAGGTACTAGTATAGTCTTCTTTGATAGCTGATTTAATAGGTTTGTTTACTAAAAAAAATATAATTAGTCCGTCATACAGATTGTCAAAAATTAAAAGACACGTATTTTCTATTTTGTCAATATAACAAAAATTGATAAAGATATAGCCCGTTAAAGTTCCGCGTGACGTCACTAACCGCTATCAAATGGCTATATAGTGCCGTCACGAGCCCCCACTCTCAAACTTTGACAAGGTTTATCTTTGTCACTAATTGTTGGATTGACAAAAGAAAAAATATGTGTCCAATATTTTTTAATAATCTTAACTGACGGACTAATTATATTAATGATTTTTATAGTCAGTAAACCCCTATTGAGATGGTTTTTACTCAGACCAATTAGGTTTTTTTTATTTGGTATGAGGGTTTTTATCTATATTTCAATAAGATTTCCCAAAAAAAGTTATAATAAACTTATTATCATTAGTTCTCAATTTTAACTAGGTTTACAAGTGGATAAGGAAATTAATTAAATTATTTACGTATTTCACAGATTTCGATAAAACACTTACAAATAAGATATGGCGCGCAATAATATTTTTACGCTTTAGGGATATTGATATCTAGAGGTCAGAAAAAAAAGGTTATCAAAAGTAGTAAAAGTTCGACATTACTATGTCGGGGTTTTGGCAAATAAGGAAAATAATTACGCCATATTGCGTTGTTACAATTCATCATTGTTCCATCAGCTATAGGACGTCCACTGCTGGACATAGGCCTCCTCGGTGGATGTCCAACAAGACTGGTTGGAATCCGCTTGAATCCAGCTTATCTGTCCACCTCGTGGGTGGACGTCCTACGCAGCGCTTGCCGGTATGTGGTCTCCACTTGAATTTTTCGACCCTATCGGTCATCAGTCCTCCGTGCTATGTGCCCTTACCGCTGCCAGTTAAACTTGCCAATCCACTGGGCTATGTCGGCAGCTTTGGTTCTTCTACGGATCTACTCATTTTTGATGCGATCTCACACAGAGACTCTGAGCATAGCCCTCTACACGGCTCGTTGTGCTGCCTAGCGCTTACTAATAAGGCCCATAGTAAGAGACCACGCAGTGGCAACAACACATTAGTACGTTACAAACAGACAGGGTTAACTTAGACTAAGATTTAAACTAACCTATCTCTATTGTACAGTCGCATTCTATCAATTGTTACTTAGTTAACAAAAGGGCACAGACCCTTGAGTCTGTTGATCATTAATTTGAATTTAAAAAAAAAAACTTACCGTGCTACTGGTAATCAATTAGCATCCTTTTATGGCTTATTCTGTACATCAAAACAAACATATTTTTAACCGACTTCCAATAAGGAAGTCATACAAATAATTGGTTTTTACGTACCTAACTAATATTTACACAGTACCCCCTCCATGAGGTCCAAGCCCCGAGGGTGCGCTTTTTAACCGACTTCCAAAAAGAGGAGGTTCTATGTTTGCCTGTATGTTTTTTTTTGTATATGTTCATCGATAATTTCGCAAATTTAAATGGGACCACCCATTTAAATTTTAAAGAAATCGGCTGAGCCGTTTTTGAAAATCAAGAATTATTTAAACAATTCGAGCGAAATATTCGAATTTTGTACACGATGGAAGGCGGTTTTGCCATTTTTTGCGAAAAATAATTCGGGAGTACACCCTTTCGAACTAAAAAAGAATTTTTCGATTCGGTTTACAATTGGCGAAATTATCAATGAACATACCTACACAAAAAAAATACTTACACACGACCATCGAACCTCCTCTTATTTGGAAGTCGGTTAAAAAGCGCGCGCATCGCCAGCCTCGGGGCTTGGACCTCACGGAGGGGGTACTGAGTAAGTCCGTAAAAACAATTATTTGTATTTTGCTGATTTCACTTTTTTTTTTAATTCTGACTCATTAATATATTACTACTCCGCAACCACTCGTCTCATGTTCACAGACGCCATAAAGTTTAATTCAGACTATACCTACTATTGACACATTATAACACTGTAACGATCTATGACATTCACCAAGGATAAGTACGAGGTAAAATCATGGAGCATAAATTAAACCCGCGCTGATAGCGTCACAATAAGTATAAAACTATAAATAGTACAACATGAGGATACTTGATGATTAATGATGTTTGCATGTTTGGCACGGAATCAGGATATTGAAACATGGCCCCTTCCTATATGTTAGCCACGGGTACAGTCCCGTATAGAGCAAGAGCCCGTGAACCCCAGACTTTCGTTAATTTTAACCCCCGACGAAAAAGAGGGGTGTTATAAGTTTGACGTGTCTGTGTGTCTGTCTGTCTGTCTGTGGCATCATAGCGCCCGAACCACTGAACCGATTTCAGTTTAGTTTTTTTTGGATGAAAGGAGACTTAATCGAGAGTGTTCTTAGCTATGTTTTATAAAAAATCGATTGAGCCGTTTAAGAGTTATGGTGGGTTAAAGTGGGGATGGAAGAACCAAAATTCTACAAATGTGCCCAAAATGGTTGTCAATTGAAAGTTTGTTGTCACATATTTTTGTGTCGGGGGTTTTTTAATTAGGTATATTATATAATAATCGGCCAAGTACGAGTCGTACTCGTGTACGGAGGGTTCCGTACTGTATGGGAGCCCCCCTTAAATATTTACTTTATTTTTATTTTATTATTTATTATCGAAGTGAATATAAAACTAAATATTCTGTGAACATTTCAAGCATCTGTTACCATTATAATTATAGAGCGAAAAACGTCTAAAAATCAGGTTTGTTGTATGGGAGCCCCCCTCAATATTTATTTTATTTTCTTTTTAGTATTTGTTGTTATAGCGGCAACAAAAATACATCATCTGTGAAAATTTCAGCTGCCTAGCTATCATGGTTCATGAGATACAGACCGGTGACAGACAGACAGACAGACAGACGGACATCGAAGTCTTAGTAATAGGGTCCCGTTTTTCCCTTTGGGTACGGAACCCTAAAAACCTGAAACTTTGTCAGCACACGCTCCCAACACAGGTAAGAACTTCTAGTATTAACGTTTTAGTCATGTCAGAGGCAAAACTCTTGACACCAGGGCCAGCCAACCGGCCTACAGCAGGTTATAGGCCGAATCATACAAATCGGTAGATGTGAAGTTGGCTACAAGCTGCGCGAAACTCGAGCACTAGCAGCTTTATGTGAGCTTTTAGGATTGGATATTGCGCACCTTGTAGCTAACTTCACATACGCCAACTTGTATGATTCGGCCTATAGTAGCGAGTTACATAATATATATACCATGGCTATACAGGGTTAGTGGTCATCACTTAGCATCGTTTTAGGGGCTTATTCGGTACATCAAAACTAACAACTTTTGTTCTGCGACTTTTGTCAAAACTAAAAATAATCTGCCAAGTACGAGTCGGACTCGCGCACGAAGGGTTCCGTACTGTATGGTACTTAAATTTTTATTTTATTTTAATTTTATTATTTACTAGCGACCCGCCCCGGCTTCGCACAGGTGTATTATACATTAAACCTTCCTCTTGAATCACTCTATCCATTAAAAAAACCGCATCAAAATCCGTTGCGTAGTTTTAAAGATTTAAGCATACAGACAAACAAACAGACAGTTTAGCGACTTTATTTTATACTATGTAGTGATTATTGAAGTGAATTATTAATTTTATTGTTTTTAGTTTTTGTTTTTAGTATTTGTTGTTATGGCGACAAAAGAAATACATTATCTGTGAAAATTTCAGCTTTCTAGCTATAACGGTTCATGAGAGACAGACAGACAGAGAGACGGACGGACAGCGGAGTCTTGGTAGTAGGGTCCCGTTTTTACCCTTTGGGTACGGAACCCTAAAAACAGCTGTCCCAAACATTTTATCGAGGGCGAACGATATTTTTATAAGGAACAGGATTTTTTTTGAGATTGATAAAAGTCGTTGAACAAAAGTTGTTAGTTTTGATGTACAGAATAAGCCCCTACAATAACCCTGTTTACTGGTATGCCTTTATCCGATGTAGACAACACGCCGGCAAAGCGTGATAGTCCACAGCTTACGTAATAGCAACAACACAAGATTACTACAATTTTTTGTCGTACATTAGTGAGCGGCTGACTCATATGTAGAAAATAGTAGTTTATGCAACTGTCATATTACAAAGGGTATTAAAACACGAGTGTGAGTTTATGGAACGAGCGCAGCGAGTTCCATAATAGTAACGAGTGTTTTAATACCTGTGTTATATGCAGTTGCATACACTACTTTATCTACACTCTTTTAATTTGTATTTTAAAAACAAAACGCATTGCGAAACATTAAATTCACGCGTACGTGTATTGTCACAGTGAACTTGCCGCCATTAAAATCTAACCAATGAGAATGCAGCTGCGTGCGCAGGGCCAATCAGGAGCGACCGCGCGCTGTTGTTCTTTTTTTATTTCTTTGGCACAAGATCTTACCAAAGAGTTTTGTGTATGTAAGTTTAGTAGTTTCGACGAAGTTTTCACGTATAACCCAACTGTTTTCAAAAGCCAGCCTAATATCAAAATTTTATACAACTTGTATGAGGATTTTGACATAAGGCTCGCCAGGTTAATTGGTCGCGTTTTATCAATGTTATAATGAGATTTTACGATATCGATGTGGATATTATAAAATCATTTGAAATTGCGTGTTTTGTTGTCTGTGCTATAACAGTAGTCATTATAAGTCAAATATTGGAAACATAAGTAGAATGTTACAACATTAGTGTAGATAAAATTGTTTGTGTAACAGTAACCTGCAATTATGGTTGTTACCACGCGCAAAAACTAAGGCAGAAAAGCTCATGTAATATTGGCCCCAAACATCTTGGCCTACAAGCTGCGTAAACCCCACCCCAATTCTCCCGCACAGAGCTATTGTGAGCGTCAGTCAGGACTTAGGGTTCCGTACCCAAAGGGTGAAAACGGGACTCTATTACTAAGACTCCGCTGTCCGTCTGCCCGTCTGTCACCAGGCGTATCCCATGAACCGTGATAGCTAGAATTGAAATTTTCACAAATGATGTATTTCTGTTTTTCTCTTTTTTTTTTCTTTAAGTTGTCTCTATGTTATTTCTTGTATTAAATATATTTTGTGAAATCTTGAAACGTATGTAAGTACCTATTTGAGATTAGATTTAAATTACTTAAACTGTATTTTAAACATTGTTATCTGACGATTCCAAGTGCAACTGTAATGTCTACGGAATAGAGAAACTTTGACTTTTGACTTTGCAGCTATAACAACAAATACTAAAAACAGAATAAAATAAATATTTAAGGGGAGCACCCATACAGTACGGAACTTTTCATGCTCGAGTCCGACTCGTGCTTGGCCGATATTTTAAATCAATTCACAACTGGCGAAAATATCGATGAAAATAGACAAAAAATATGTACAGATGAACATAGACCATCCTTTTTTAGAAGTTGGTTGTTTTTTATTTATGAACCATTTTTTACAGAAAAAAATCCAAGTCAATGGCGCTGTCGTTTGCACGCTTGGGTCAGGCGAAACGTCACATTTTTTCTAACCGACTTCCAAAAATAAGGAGGTTCTATGTTCGTCTGTATGTTTTTTTATGTGTATGTTCATCGATATTTTTACCAATTGGGAACAGAATCAAAAAAAGTTGTTGCTGAGCCGTTTTTGATAAATCAACAAAGTACGTGGATGTCACATCGATTCGTGCAAATTATTCGAATTCTGTACACGGTGGAAGTCGGTGTTGCGATTTTTTGAGAAAAATAATTTAAGACGTTATCATATCAAAGAAGCGAGTCATAGGGTTAACCTATAACCCCTTAGAGAAAAATATTTGACAGCAACAAAACGATATCAATGTCAAATAATGTTCTATTGCTCATAATTGATTTAGTAGTCAGAGGTCATGCTACCGATAATTTACTAGCTGATAAAATTATATCTGTAGCTGGGTCATATCATAACCTAACGCTTCCAGTTGCTGTTATCTGTCTGAGTTATTTAGTGCCCGAGTGCAAAAATATTCGTGTATTTTTATATTTTTAACCGACTTCCAAAAAGGAGGAGGTTCTATGTTCGTGTGTATGTATTTTTTTGTATATGTTCATCGATAATATCGCCAATTGTTCGCCGAATCGAAAAAACATTTTTAGTTCGAAAACCCACTCCCGAGGTGGTCCCATTTCAAATTACTTAGATAGCAACAGTGTTATATAGCCTACATAAGTTCAATGTGGCTTGCACGCAACTGCTGTGCACTAAATGATACAACTTTCACCGCAGAACCGCAGCTCTATTTTAGCACGCTCGATATCATTATCATCATCTCATTCGTTGGATATCCACTGATTTACTAAAGAAAATAATAGGAAAATCATTTTCCAAAAGAAATTAAGCAAGTAATTAAATACTGTACCAAGTAATGGCCTAATGGGTCCCAATCACCATCAGTCCAAATGGAGTTTGCGACTTCGTCGTTAGAAATGGCGAATTTTCACTGGTATAGCGAGCGCTTTAGCGTCAAAAATAGTTTAGCAACTTGTCTGATAACCTTCAAACTAAATCATCTGTGGATTTATCTTTATGTACATAGTATTTCTGGCTACATATATCTTCAAACAATGTTTCTGTAAATAATCGGCCAAGTACGAGTCGGACTCGCGCACGGAGGGTTCCGTACTGTATAGGAGCCCCCTATTTTAATTCTATTATGTATTATTGAAGTGAATATACAATTTAATATGTGAAAATTTCAAGCATCTACCTGTTACCATTATTAATATAGAGCTAAAAACGGCTAAAAAATGTTTGTTGTATGGGAGCCCCTCTTAATTATTAAAAGCCGTGGTGGTCTAGTGGTTGTAACGCTGGCCCGCCATTCTTGAGGTCGTGGGTTCAATCCCGGTCCCGTACCAATGAGTTTCTTTGGAACTTATGTACGGAATTCCACACCACTGGCTTTTCGGTGAAGGAAAACATCGTGAGGCAACCTGCATACGTCCGTAGAAGAAATTCGATTGCGTGTGTGAATCCACCAACCCGAACTGGGCCAGCGTGGTGGAAATGGCCCAATCACCCTTCGTGGGTAGGCCTACGTCCTGCAGTGGACTATTAAAAAAGGCTGGTACAGTACAGTATTTGTTGTTATAGCGGCAACAGAAATATGTACATCATCTGTGAAAATTTTAGCTTTCTAGCTATAACAGTTCATGATATAAAGCCTGGAGACAGACAGACGGACAGCGGAGTCTTAGTAATAGGGTCCCGTTTTTACCCTTTGGGTACGGAACCCTAAAAGTGAAGTCTAAATTTAAATAACTAAGTTGACAACATAAGCAACATTTATATGGATGTCATCCATTTGGACTGATGCGATGGTGAATGGGGCCAATAAGCTCGATTTATTTTTCCATTATCTCTTTTGTAGCCAACATAGCATGTGTGGCGGCATAGAGAGAGAGCGCGACAATATCGAGCGCGGGAGAATAGCAATCCTATAGCGGATGTTGTGAAGTCCTAACCTCTTAGCTAAATGCCAATGGACTCTCGAGATTTGTAGATACACCACGCAAATTACATTCACTCTCATTTTCAACCAATTCCAAAATTCATTGCGAGTCGCTATCAGGAGCTCTATTATTGAATCTTTAGAAAGGCAACGTATGCGTATATGGTCATTGATCAGAGTGCACTACTTGACATCGACATTAGCTTGTGCGAATAACGCTAGTTCGACAAAACTGAACTGCGACACACCATAGTTCGCTCGCACGCTTAGTAGACACCCTGAAGCTCGACATCACTCTAGCGCGACACTGAAGATACAAATGGGAATAGGATACTCAGGTGACCGCGTAAGAGCAGGAGCGAGCATTGAACATCTACGCTTGTGTGAACGGCAGAGCATAGGATGCGATCTTCTGCAAATGTTAGAAACACAGAGACCAGAGGGATAATGTGGTCGATCGAGATACTCTGAAAGAGATGCATTGATTTATGGAATGAGTAAGAGCGTCATGAAAATTACCTCAATTCGGTGGTTGTTGTCGGATTTTACGCCGCAGAACGTCAAATAGTTATCAAATTCCAATACAGTTTTGACAACTCGCGGACAGATTTTCCAACAGAACTATTACTACTAGTGGGATAATTTGGTCGATCGAGAAAATCTGAAGGAGGTGCATTGATTTAATATGGCATGAGTTAGAAAGAGACATGACAAATATCTCGATTCAGTTGCCGTGTTTTTCCCCCCGATAGTGTCAAATTCTTGTCCATATTCATATTTAATTCTGAAATTTTTGACAGCTCTGGGCAAGATTTTCTATACAATGTTGTGGTTAAGAATGGCTTTAAGCGACAACAGCGCTATCTCTCTGGTTGTAGTAGCTCTGTGGTTAGAAATTACTATAGCGTTTCAAAAATTGTGTTCAAGACCCTTAGACCTGAGATTTATCAGCCGATTTTGATAGTACTTGGCAAAAGCGTTGAATGTCCTAATGATATTTGCGAACAGGAACAAAATCGATCAAGAGCGAGTCGAGATTTAAGCTTTATGATAAAACATAAAAAATGCCATGTCGATAGCTTATGAAAATTCCGTTAAAGAAATGTGCCGCAAAAGTATGCGCGGGAGCCAGAGAGACTCGCGCCGGAGCACACCCGCCCGCCAACCTCATGCCTTCCGCGCGCTCCCTACGCCCGTGCTCAACACGATGTCACGCGGCGTCGGCATTGTGCACACATGCGCAATAATTAGCGAATCACGGCGAAGTGTCATCTGCGGCTAACTTCTCATCCGCCGACTTGTGTGGCGCTTAGTATACGAATATCTTTGCACGTGCAAATTATGCAATTTCGAGATTAGGATTAAGAACAGATTATTATTACCTAACTTGAATATAATCGCGAGGTCCTTTTTCGGAGTTTTCGACAGTTGTGTGTATTTGAAAAGTGGTGTTACAGTGGGCCTTATGAATAAGCTCAAGAAAGCCCATATCTCTATGGAGAGGACTATGCTCGGAGTCTCTCTGCGAGATCGAATCAGGAATGAGGTGATCCGCAGAAGAACTAGAGTTACCGACATAGCCCAGCGGATTAGCAAGTTGAAACGGCAGTTGTCAGGGCACATAGTTCGGAGAACTTTCTCATATGGATACCACGCACCGGCAAGCGCAGCGTAGGACGTCCTGGTATCGGATGGGACCAATGGAGACCACGTACCGGTAAAGGCGGCAAAGGACGTTCAACGTTTAAGTGAACCGACGATATAATTAAGACAGCAGCCGGGCTAGGATGCGCACGAAGTAATATTTCTTTCGACATGTCAGAACGAGACAGCGTTATGGCAAAGTATATATCTGTCACACGTCGAAAAGAGTTCTTTTCGTGGCTTTTCGTGGTCTCATGCTGGACTAGGGTTTATTGGAAATTCAAGGGAAGGCCTAAGTCCAGCAGTGGCCGTCCTACGGCTGATAATGACGATGCCTGTTCGGGGAACTACTAGTCTGCAGTGTACACGTGTGTTCTGATTGCATCAGCCAGAAATAGACTTGCAAATTAACATTTTGGAGACAGAGTCCCGCTGCCGGGCCGTTTGAAGGTCGGACATTGTTAACACAATTTGAGGCATCAAATGAACCGGCAGGTTTCATTTCGTCAACATTTCTGAAGAGAAAACTTCTTTGGCGGCGTTGTGCACTTTTTGGGTTGTGTGTGTAACGCGAGTTAAACCTTTTTAGGGTTCCGTACCCAAAGGGTAAAAACGGGACCCTATTACTAAGACTCCGCTGTCCGTCTGTCTGTCTGTCTGTCTCCAGGATACAGCCGCTATAGCTAGAAAGCTGAAATTTTCACAGATGATATATTTCTGTTGCCGCTATAACAACAAATACTAAAAACAGATTAAAGTTAATAATCAAGTATTATTGACTCATAAAAAATGTTAAACTCGCATCAGGACACGTGACCTGATCGAAAATTCGTAAGACGGAGGGATTTAGAATGTAATATCCCCCTCTCTTTCTACCGCGCGGCGAAAATGTATGCCTGCTCCTGCTGTTTCGTTTAAGTAGCGCAAGGCGCTTGCGTGAGTGTGATATTGTATTTTACCACATAAATACTTTATATGTTCAAGTTTTCACTTCTGCCGGCACTCTTGGAGTGCAACCCGTTGTTTTTTAGGGTTCCGTACCCAAAGGGAAAAACAGGACCCTATTACTAAGACTTCGATGTCCGTCTGTCTGTCACCGGGCTGTATCTCATGAACCATGATAGCTAGGCAGCTGAAATTTTCACAGATGATGTATTTCTGTTGCCGCTATAACAACAAATACTAAAAAGAGAATAAAATAAATATTTAAGGGGGGCTCCCATACAACAAACGTGATTTTTAGGAGTTTTTTTGCTCGCTATTAACAACGGCAAGAGGAATGGGGCTCCCATACGGTACGGAACCCTTCGTGCGCGGAGTCCGACTCGTACTTGACCGATTATTTTAAACTATATTTATTGAAATTGTCAATGACTGCTACACGGACGGCCTCTTAATATGGAGACATTGATAACCAGTAGCTAATAGGTTAGATCCGCCACGACAATATTCTTCGGTTTACTTAGCGAGTAGTTCGTTAACCTTAGAAAAAATAATCGGCCAAGTACGAGTCGGACTCGCGCACGGAGGGTTCCGTACTGTATGGGAGCCCTTAAATATTTATTTTATTTTAATTTTACTATTGAAGTGAATATATAATATATTCTTTGAAAATTTCAAGCATCAACCTGTTACCATTATTGATATAGAGCGAAAACCGGCTAAAATATCAGGTTTCTCGTATGGGAGCCCCCCTTAATTATTAATTTTATTCTGTTTTTAGTATTTGTTGTTATAGCAGCAACAGAAATACGTCATCTTTGAAAATTTCAACGTTCTAGCTATCACCGTTCATGAGATACGGCACAGACGGACAGACGGACGGCGGGCGGAGTCCCGTTTTAGGTTTAATAGGGTCCCGTTTTTACCCTTTGGGTACGGAACCCAAAAAAGGCTGGTACAGTACAATCGTTCAGTCGACTATTCATTAATCGAACATATAATATCTTCGAAACTACGTTACGGACCAGGGGTCTTATTAATTGTATCAGCGCTCTGACGTTCGGCTTCGCTTTTTCTTCTGCTCGCGCCAGTTACTTACGCCACGAGAGCGAGCGGGGGGAAAAGTGAAGCCGAACGTTAGAGCGCTTATACACAATAAGGCCCCTGCTGGGCTAGCATATGCGCCCCACCGGTATCGGTATCGATAAATCGGTAATTTTATCATGACATTTTGTAATCATATCTCTAAATGTATATACCTAAGCACAGCTGCTGACATGGCAGCACAAACTTATCGTCTCGTTATGTCAAATGAAGATATAAATGAACACACAGAGATAGATACCAGAGAGATAATTCTCAATTTCTCATAGTTTGAAAATTTCCCGCCATGTTGGATTGAACTGCGATTAGACCACAGAGATACCAGAGGGATAATGTGCTCGATCGAGGAAATCGGAAAGGGGTGCATCGATTTAATATAGCACGAGTTAGAAAGAGACATGAAAAATAATTTTAACCGACATCCAAACAGGAGGAGGTTCTATGTTCGTCTATATGTATTTTTTTTGTGTATGTTCATCGATAATTCTGCCAATTATGAACCGAGCCGAAAAAATATTTTTAGTTCGAAAGGGTTACTGCCGAGGGGACCACTATTTAAATTTTACAGAAATCAGATGAACCGTTTTTGAATAATCGGCCAAGTACGAGTCGGACTCGCGCACGGAGGGTTCCGTACTGTATGGGAGCCCCCCTTAAATATTTATTTTATTTTAATTTCATTATTTATTATTGAAGTGAATACAAAACTAAATATTCTGTGAAAATTTCAAGCATCTACCTGTTACCATTATTAATATAGAGCGAAAAACGTCTAAAAATTCAGGTCTGTTGTATGGGAGCCCCTCTTAAATATTTATTTTATTTTGTTTTTAGTATTTGTTGTTATAGCGGCAACAGAAATACATCATCTGTGAAAATTTCAGCTGCCTAGCTATCATGGTTCATGAGATACAGCCCGGTGACAGACGGACAGACAGACAGACAGACGGACATCGAAGTCTTAGTAATAGGGTCCCGTTTTTCCCTTTGGGTACAGAAGCATAATAAATATTGGTGAAAACTAATTATTACATGCGATGTTTTTGTCAGGATTTAATTTTACTTAAGCAAAGTAGTGGTTTTATCAATAATACGTCCAATTAGCTTACAACAACACGTTTTGTGGTTGAGTAGGTATCGAGTAGCTACCTACTGATAAGAAAATCGTAATAGGTTTGTCCTTATTAATGTTAATAGCCTACGTGTAGTTCTTAGGTACTAATATTGTTTATTGATGACATTATTTATTTCTTTTGACGAGGGATGTTCTAGAATTCTAAATCTAGGATATCATAATACTTATTAATGGTATGGTAAAGGTACTCATTAATGTGATGATTTTTTTGTTATTTATTTGTTTATAGGCGAGCAGTGTATACTGATATGCCTATATCAAGCAGTGTCGAATAAAATTAGTATTCATCTTTCAAAGAAATTATTACCTTCTTTATCCAAAGGTCCAGTCTATTCATAAATGTGTTTATAGTTCTTGCTGAGATTACATCCTCAGGCAACCTGTTCCAATTGTAGACAACTCTATTGCAAAGGATGTGGTGTGCAGTGTTGGTTTGTGATGGGGGCTACAAGATAAATCTATGGCGTCTGCTATCGCGCATATTTTTCTTTAAGGTGTACATGTCGTGAATATCCGGAAGATTATAGAAGCCATTAAGAATCTTGAATTAGGTCTCCACGCAATCGTCGTTCTTCGAGGGTTGTGAGACGAAGAGCTTTTAACCTATCTTCATAGGTTTTACCGCGCAGAGCATATGGAATCCTAGTGGCTACTTTGGGTTCAAGCTGAAATTCGGGGAAAATTAGCCGTTTCATACATTTTGTTGACTTCGAGTTTGCAATTTTGTATGGTACAGCAAATTTTTAAGGACAAATCAGCGGATGTGAAGTTAGCTACAAGCTGCGCGAAACTCAATCAACGCGTAGCTATGATTGTATAATTATAAATTATAAATTTAAAATTTAAAAAAACCCCGACACAAAAATATTTGACAACAAACTTTCAATTGACAACCATTTTGGGCACATTTGTAGAATTTTGGTTCTTCCATCCCCACTTTAACCCACCATAACTCTTAAACGGCTCAATCGATTTTTATAAAACATAGCTAAGACCACTCTCGATTAAGTCTCCTTTCATCCAAAAAAAAACTAAACTGAAATCGGTTCAGTGGTTCGCGCGCTATGATGCCACAGACAGACAGACAGACAGACACACAGACAGACAAACAGACACGTCAAACTTATAACACCCCTCTTTTGAATCGGGGGTTAAAAATAAAGACTGTCGTCTTCTCTTCCACGCTTATTATGTACTTAATATTATAGGTATTTTAGCAGTGTCCGACGGGCTCCATGATTGTTTCTATTATTACTTCTAGCAAATATCCATAGAGTCACAATCGTGCAAAAAACCGGCCAAGTGCGAGTCGGACTCGCGCACCGAGGGTTCCGTACAAACCTGCAAGGTTTACAAAGTTCGTTCATTACGACAAAAAAAGTAATAAGTTTATATTTATTAAAAAATATATATTTTGTAATGTAACTAAAAATTTAAGGTTTTCGGAATTATTCCTTTATGTGTGCTATAAAACGTTGCTTCATGCCAAATTTCAAGATTCTAGGTCGACTGGAAGTACCCTTTAGGTTTTGATTCCCTTGCGAGTACTTGCGAGTTTCAAAATTTGCGGCATAAACGGCTGTATCTTTTGATTGCGTTGGCTTAGAAGTTTGATTTTTTCACAGCTTCAAGGGACAGTAGACCTGAGTAATTGATATAAATTTCAGCTTCATACCTCCACGCGTTCCTGAGAAAAAGGGTCTTGACAGACGGACGGACGGACAGACGGACAACAAAGTGATCCTATAAGGGTTCCGTTTTTTCCTTTTGAGGTACGGAACCCTAAAAAGTGTCCGAACCAAAACTCTGCCCAAGCTACGTAGTGGCCAGGCTTTTTATAGACTATCACCATTACTAAGACTTCGATGTCCGTCTGTCAGTACGTCTGTCTGTCTATCACCAGGCTGTATTTCAAGAACCGTGATGGAGTTGAAATTTTCACAAATGAGGTATTTCTGTTGCCGCTATAACAACAGAAATACATCGATATTAACAGAATGTTTAGTTGTTTATTTATTTCAAAAATAAATAATTAATTTAAAATAAAATATACATTATATTAAGGGGGGCTTCTATACGGTACGGAAATATTCGTGCGCGAGTCCGACTCGCACTTTGCCGATTATTTATCTCTAATTCTGGGATGGTCCCATAGTAAAAGTTGTTCATAAGGATGGTGTTAATCACCCCGTTTCGTCTAATACAGGGTAGGCAGATAACCCTGTATATGGACCGTAAACTTGTATGCATTTACAGAATAATACGCGCATAAAAGTCAAATAATAATCGGCAAAGTGCGAGTGGAACTCGCGCACGAAGGGCTCCGTACTGTATTGGACCCCCCTTTTATATTTATTTTATTTTATCAATTATTGAAGTAAACATACAATTAAATATTCTGTGAATATTTCAAGCGTCTACCTGTTACTGTTTTTAATAATGAAAGAAAAACAGCTAAAAATCTGGTTTGTTGTAAAGGGAGCCCCGTTTAAATATTTATTTTATTCTGTTTTTAGTATTTGCTGTTATAGCGGCAACAGAAACACATCATCTGTGAAAATTTCAACGGTCTAGCTCTATCAAGGTTCATGAGATAGATACAGCCTGGTGACAGACAGACGAACAGCGGAGTCTTAGTAAAAGGGTCCCGTTTTTACCCTTTGGGTACGGAACGCTAAAAACGTTTGCCGTTCTGTCTGTGATTTATGTTTATATTTATTTTGTCCATCAAGACAGATACATAATTAATCAAAGGATTCAACCTATACCTAGTACAGTAAAGATCCTTATAGAAATAAAGTGAGAAGATTTATATTAGGACAGCGTTGAGACACAAGTATAGTAGTAACGTTCTCGGTCGGGTTTTTCCCCGTGCGTCACTTGACAGACTGGTTTCATACAATTAACATAAGTGGAAGCTGCGCTAAATGCAGTTGGCTGCTGGATTACTAAATATTAACGATACACTGTATATAAATACGGGCATTTAACTACATGATATGATTAAAACCTGGCTCAGTTAGTGACCCTGACTCCTGGGTCAAAGAGGCGTGGGATGGATCCCCACCCAGGGCAAATATTTATGTGATGAACACATGTTTGCTCTGTGTCTGGGCGTTACTTAAGTATTACCTTTATAAGTATGTATTTAATAATTATTTTTCGCAAAAAATAGCATGACCGACTTCACCCGTGAACAGAATTCGCGAATATTTCGCACGGATCGATGTTACATTTTTCACATTATTGTTGATTTATCAAAAATGGCTCAGCCGATTTCAATAAAATTTTAATGGGACCAATTTCGAAGTATATTCTTTCTAATGAAAAAATAATTATTGAAATCGGACTACTACGAAAAAAGTTATGCGTGGTTGCACATTAAAATATTTATGGGTCAAAATCAGAGAGGTGAGCATTATGCTTCTGACAAACATATCTGAATAAAATAACTCGATACTACTAAAAGATTTATTTCAAAATAAAGGTTTTGTGCAGAATTACACGGCACTTAGCTTATTTATCTTTCTGTGCTAATGTTTTATTTGATTTTAAACAAAAAAGGTGGAAATAGTCATTCCGGGAACGCGTCCTTATACCATGTTTCATAGTTCAAACAAGTCAAAAATGTTTATAATTAAGACTTAAAATTGTCATATTTTAATTTTAACTTTGAAAATGATCAAATTAAAAATATACGTATAAAATACATTAATAGCAGTTTAATTTATTCATATTTTGCCTATTCAAATGCTGTCTGACGTTTAATAAATCATTCCGTGAACGCGGTCGATGTTGATCGATGTAAATAAAAGAAAACACGCTAGGCGGCGTTAGCGAGCAACAGTGTTAAGTTCGCTAGTCAAAGCAAAAGGCGTGTTTCGTGTTTACGGAAAAAAATAATTGATTTTGTTGGTAAGTACCTTTTAAATTGATATGTGTGAAGCGTACTTTAATTCTCTGTCACTACGGGAACGCTGTTTGATGATAAGTTTTCCGAAAATTTGCATATTTTTTGCAAAATTCTAATAAATATTAGAGCTCACTTGTTCATAACCTCTAAAACCAATATCTAAGACGGAGGCGTCAAGCGTGACAAGAAAATATTTATAAAATAGTCATTTCGGGAACGGTCATTTCGGGAACGTTCACGTATATGACGGGCGTTCCCGAGATGACAATTTTTGGGCAAAATGATGCTCTAATGCTTTTAAAATCATAACCATGCAATATTTTGGTTTTAGGTATTCATTTAGTTCGAGCAACATGGAAAACGATATAAATGAAAAGAAAAGGAAGTCGAAAAAGAAATTAAAAGGGGACAGTATAGCTTATACAAAATATCGTGAAAAGGCTAATGCAAGGAAGCGCAAGTTTTTAAATAAAATGACACCTGAACAAAGAGAGATGAAGAGACTGAAAGATAGGGAATATTACCAAAGAAAGAAGGCAGAAAATAAAGTTAAGAGTGTAAATGATATGATAAAAGACCAATGGATGGTGTAGGAGGAGTGCTAAAGAAAACTGCTGATGACCAAGTATTACGAGGAAACGATGTCAACACAGCTGCAGATTTTGTCCGCTTACTAAACAGTTCATCTGTTTCACTCCATGAAGTCACTGACGGTGAAATAGTTGCAATGAAAAACGTAATACCCGAAAAAATAGATGCAATCCCGGGCATCATGAATGTAACTAAAATTACCTGGCAGAATGCTCCTGATGTCTCCATACTACTGTATCAATTTTCAAAATTATTGCGAGAAATTAAACTACAGGCATTTTCAGTGGAAGAGAGAGCTAAAGAAAGTCCAGTGCCATAAGAAATGATAGATTTAGACATAGAAAAGAATGACGAGTTTCTGAATTGTCTTCACATCAATAGAAAAAGCATTTATGACGCCGTATACGGATCAGACAGTTCAGATGATGAGGATCTCCAAAAGGTTTCAGATCGACTTCATGGAAAGAATGACGATATTTATGCTGGTACATCGTACGGAGATGATAAGGAGAACTTCCACCCAAACATGATACGTCCAAAGACATTTTTGCTAGTAAATGTACCAACTGAACATAAAAAAAATGAATACAGATACGTTGCAGTCGCTGACACCTCAGTTGATGAAGATGGAGAAACTCAGCAGGAGACTCAGGAGAAATGTCAGCGGAACTCAGCAAAAATATTTAAAATAGAACAAAATGATGTCGCATATGTCCCCTGTGAACAAGTTGTTAACATTTTACCCACACCGAAATTGCAGAAAAAAGGTAGTCGTAGCTATTATTGTTTTGATGAAAATATGGACAATTGGACATATGTGAAAAGTAGGTTATTGCTAGACTTTAAGTTCACACTTTGATACTTAAGTTACTTTGTGATATTATGTGTTTCTATTTCCTAATATCTGTTTATTTTATAACAAAGTTTACATTTTGATTTAAGCAATGTTCCTGATATCTAATGTTTGTTGATTGAAACTACAAAGTTTATTGTTATTAGATTTTTGATACTCATGTTCCTCATTCCTTAAGTACAAATAAAGGTATAATTCTGTAAATGTATATTATTTATTTGCATATAATATGACAAAAACTGGGTGTTGCGTTCATTTAGGGAACGTTAACGTCATTTAGGGAACTTCATTGTCATTTTGGGAGCACTCGCATCATTTTCGGGAACATCACAAAAACGGCAAAAAAATCACTAATAAGTACTGCTACACTTAATCTTGCATATATACAATATGAAATGACCTTTAAACTTTTGTATTTAAATAATTAATATATAACGTAGTGCAAAAATGTATACAATAAATTGAAATTTCGGAACGAAATTTACACCAATTGAAAATTTATGGAGATTACTTTGAAAAATAAATGTTTTCAATAAAAAATATATAAATTAACAACATTATCCGATTTAGAAACAGGTTAATTACAATTTCTTAAAGGTGATTCTTAAATGCGTTGGTTATATAATTATTAAAAAAATATTTAAAAGTGTTCCCGAAATGACTTTTGTGCCTGGCATTATTCTTATTAACTGGTAGAATTTCTAAAATATACATTTTTGTGCGTACCTTTTCACAGGAAAGGTTCATGACAAATGACACAACAGACTCCACTTGTTAGTTTTCTTCAAAAGAAAACTTAATTTCTCAAATATTTGAAAACCTAAGATGCTCACCTCTTTGATTTTGACCCTTATATACTAGCAGCGCCCCGCGGTTTTACCCGCGTTGTGCCCGTTCCCGTGGGAATTTCGGGATGTTTTATACATATAAACCTTCCTCTTGAATCACTCTATCCATTAAAAAACCGCAACAAATTTTGTTGCGTAGTTTTAAAGATTTAAGCATACAGACAAACAAATAAACAAACAAATAAACAA
Organism: Hypomecis atomaria; assembly: GCA_964007245.1. Lineage (NCBI taxonomy): Eukaryota > Metazoa > Arthropoda > Insecta > Lepidoptera > Geometridae > Hypomecis > Hypomecis atomaria. The sequence goes on along the minus strand of OZ023307.1, from coordinate 5,307,387 downwards.
ACGAAAATAGCGACTTCATTTTATACTATGTAAGGATACGCGTCGAATTGAGTACCTCCTCCGGTTTGGTTCGTCGGTCAAAAAGATGTATATGTAGTATTTCAGTCTCTGGCAGCCATATCACAAGCTTTGCTTAGTTTGGTCAGAGACCGTATGTAAGATGTCCCTAATATTTATTTTTAATTTATAGCCGTATACAAGATGTTGTTTTTGCAAAGCAAATACTTTCAGAGTTGTATAGGCCGAATCATACAAGTGGGCGTATGTGAAGTTAGCATTTAGCTACAAGCTGCGTAATATCAGTTTAACACCCGTGGCTCAACTAGTAGAACGAAGGGAAATTTTACTTTCCCGTGATACTACTAGTAGTGCTAGAGGTAAAAGTGCATTTCATGACACTACTCTGTTTCTAGTAGTGGTTTGTCCAGTAGTTTGTTATAAAAAACATATAAAACTACTTTCTAGCCCTCTTTGACCCGTATAACACCGTTCACTGGATGTTTTGATTAACAAAAAAAATCCAGTGAAACAACAATTTGTACCATTAACTCGCGGAACGCCCGCGGGGTAAGAAGGGAGCGGTGGGTGACAGGGGTACGCGGAGCAGAGAGCGCACGTCTCACCCCTCTTACCCACCCGATAACATCTCCCCCCCGCTCCCTTCTTAACCCGCGGGCGTTCCGCGAGTTAAATTAACCAATCCTCACATAAAACTGCGCGTTGATTGGATATTGCGCAGTTTGAAGCTAACTTCACATCCGCCGACTGGTATGATTCGGCCTTATGCCTTTAAATCGACTTCAAAAGAGGAGGTTTTCAATTCGGCTATGTCTTTTTTTGTACAGTTATATTTGTTTTACGCGATTACTCCGCCAATTATGAACCGATTTTGATGATTCTTTTTGTGTTTGGTAGATCATACTTCAGAGGTCCTATTTTAACGAAATCGGCTGAGTGGTTTTTGTACAATCAACAAAAATGTGTAAATTACTACATTGATGACACATCGATTCGCGCGAACTATTCGAATTCTGTGCACGGTTGAAGTCGGTTATACCATTTTTGGTGAAATATAATCCAATGAATAACTTTTACTGTCGCGAGTCAATGAACTGTTTGCAGATTTTGTAGCGAGACAAAACAAACAGGTGTGAATTTGAGGTACTTATTATAAAATTTTTAGGGTTCCGTACCCAAAGGGTAAAAACGGGACTCTATTACTAAGACTTCGATGTCCGTCTGTCTGTCTGTCACCGGGCTGTAATTTTCACAGATGATGTATTTCTGTTGCCGCTATAAAAACAAATACTAAAAATAGAATAAAGTAAATATTTAAAGGGCGCTCTCCCATACAATAAACGTGATTTTTAGGAGTTTTTGCTCACTATTAATAACGGCGAGAGAAATGGGGCTCCCATACGGTACGGAACTCTTCGTGCGCGAGTCCGACTCGCACTTGGCCGATTTTTATGGTTCCGCACCCTATTACTAAGACTCCGTTGTCCGTCTGTCTGTCTGTCACCAGGCTGTATCTCATGAACGTAATAGCTAGACAGCTGAAATTTTTACAGATGACGTATTTCTGTTGCCGCTACAACAACAAATACTAAAATCAGAATAAAATTAATAATTAAGGGGGGCTCCCATACAACAAACCTGATTTTTTTAGCCGTTTTACGCTCTATATCAATAATGGAATCAGGTTGATGCTTGAAATTTTCACAGAATATTTAGTTATGTATTCACTTCAATAATAAATAATAAAATTAAAATAACATATATATTTAAGGGGGGCTCTCATACAGTAGGTACGGAACCCTCCGTGCGCGAGTCCGACTCGTACTTGGGCGATTTTTTTTTTTACCAATATTATAAAGATTTGATTGTTTGTTTGTTTGCATCGAATAGGCTTCGAAACTATACTGAACCTTACTACTGATTTGAAAAATTCTTTCACTGTTGGAAAGCTACACTAACCCCGGTGAACATAGCCTATTATATATATTTTTTTTAAATAGGGATCCTTACTATTTGACTTCTTTAGCCAATCGTACCCGGGCGAAGCCGGGACGGGCAGGAAGTAAAAATAAAAATACAATTACTTAACAATACAATAGGCATGATGGCAAAAAAAATAGTTAGTCCGTCAGATAGACTAGGTATTAAAGAATATTAGACACGTATTTTTTGTTTTTTCAATTAAACAACAATTGATGAAGATATAGGTATCCCGTTAAAGTTCCGCGTGACGTCACCAGTGTCATACAAATGTATGGACTTTCGTGAGAGACGTGACGTCACGACCCCCACTCCCAAACTTTGACCAGGTTTATCTTTGCCATTTGTTGTTTTATTGACAAAAGAAAAAATTCGTGTCCAATATATTTTGATAATCTAACTCACGGACTAATTACAATAATGTTTTTTTTTTACTCATTCATCATGCCTATTATGATTCAAATCATTTCTCCGAACAAAGCCTGAAAGAACCTTCTAAAAATAGCAATAGCGACATTTTAACTCTATTTTTAGATGAGCTAGGCGTCAAAAAACCTAGACTGCGAGACGCACAAAAAGATAACTAGGTATACAAAAAGTAGAGTAGTGAATGAAGCACTTTAAAAATAATAGTTTCATGATAGCTGTACAGTGTAAAAGCCGTGGTGGTCTAGTGGTAATGACACCCGCCTTACAATCTTGACGTCTTGGGTTCAAATCCCAGTCCCGTACCAATGAGTTCTTTGGAATTTCACACCACTGGCTTTTCGGTCAAGGAAAACATCGTGAGGCAACCTGCATACGTCCGTGGAAGAAATTCGATGGCGTATGTGAATCCACGAACCACTGGGCCAGCGTGGTGGATATGGCCCAAATCACTCTTTGTGGGTAGGCCTACGTCCTGCAGTGGACTATGAAAAAGGCTGGTACAGTACAGGTATTTGTCAGCGTTGACCTGATGCCGGGCACTAGAATACGGCATCGGTATCCCCTGCCTGTAGTAAGAGCCTACTAAAAGGGGACCTCTGGGCTCGTGGGTGGTCAGAGATGGGGCTCTGGCCATCCACTCAAACGGGCCCGGGGAGAGCGACAGCGTGTGTGGCAACGCTGTCATAGAGGACCGCACAAGCCTGGTTCTACAACCAGGCGAGTAGACACACAAAGTGCTGGGAGCACCGGTGCGTTCCTTTTGGAGATCCCGCAGCTCCCAAGAAGGCACAAAGGCTGGCCACCGAGGGGGTTTTAGTGGGTACAATCCTACATAACCCGACTGCACCCCAAAGCAGTCGGGCATCTTTCGAAGATTTCCCCCTCGTGAAAAAAAAAGGTGTTTGTCGGCGATCACCAAAGTTAAGCAACGTCCGGCACGGTCCGCCTTCGGATGGATGACCCCGGGTGACATTTGCAACTGAACGCTACCGTGGCTCGGATGACACATTAAATTGTAGGTCCCGGTTGTTTTAACCATGTACCATGTCAGAGTCCTTCAGGCGCTTAAAAAACTCTGACACCAGGGCTAGCCACCCGTCCTATACGAACATACTTCTCTACATAGTATAAAACAAAGTCGCTTCCCGCTGTCTGTCCCCATGTATGCTTATATTTTTAAAACTACGCAATGGATTTTGATGCGGTTTTTTTTAAATAGATAGAGTGATTAAAGAGGAAGGTTTATAATACACATGTGCCAAGCCGGGGCAGGTCGCCCGGTAGTTCAATCCAGTTCGTATAGGTGGTGTGGCTGGTCCTAGTGTCAGAATTTTTGAGTAAACAAAGTGGTCAGACCTGGAACGCTCTGGATGCAAATCGCTTCCAACCAATCTTATTATGACTTCTTCGATGACGCAGTGGTTAGTGACCCTGACTACGGGATCAAAGAGGCGTGGGTTCGATTCCCACCCAGGGCAAGTATTTATGTGATGAACAGTGTTTGCTCTGTGTCTGGGTGTTATATAGGTATTATATAACTAAGATTGTAGTATATGTAGTATATCAGTCTCTGGAAGCCATATGACAAGCTTTGCTTAATTTGGTGTCAGAGGCCGTGAGTAAGATGACCCCTAAAATGTATATTATATTTTATTTAAGTAATATTCATTGGATATCAATAGGGGAGGCCTGTGTCTAGCAGTGGAAGTTCCACGGCTGATTGATAGAAAAGAAAGGGGCGTCTTCATTCTATACGTATTGCAACATCATTGCTTTTATAGTCTGACCGTTTAACTGAGTCCTCGCCTGCGCGGTACAGAGGCGCGGGGGTAGACGACAAAGTCTACCCCCGCGCCTCTGTACCGCGCAGGCGAGGACTCAGTTAAACGGTCAGACTATAGAGATCATTTTCGAAGATAGCTGCACAGAATAATACAGTACGTAGTTTGCAATTATATTGAACAAAATGTATAACAAGTAGGTACCCATTTCAGTCTGGTTTTGTTAGGAACGCAGACCGTATCGGGTATTTTGGGGTTCAGTGGGCTGAAGGTGAAAACGAATACTTGTATGTCTGATCTACAGAGCCATAGTCCCTATGTGAAAGTAGTAAAAAAATGTTCGAGCGCCGTCATACATACCGACTTAGATATTTACATTAAATAATTCACAATTTTCCTGAATCTCGACGTTATGTTTCCTAATTAGTGCTTGTAGTTGCTCGAAGTTGCTCACTTAGTAAAATTGTTAATATCATAATCATATTCTTTATTTGTCAGAACATGGTAAAGTACACATAATACAAATAAGTAGACCACTTTTAATGACCTCCATCTTGTATAATGGAGGTCATTATAAGTGGTCCTCATGTCCTTGCCTGATTAGGCGTACAAATGTAATAAATCATTTTAATTGTTATATAAATGCAAGAAATGCCAAGTAAAGTTCAAATATCGAGTCAAATACTGAATGTACTGAACCCAACACGCAAAAGGCAGGTCACGCACTTGTGGAATCGAAGTCGGCGCCCGCGCCGCTGTAGAATAAAATGACAGCGTATAAAAACTGAATAATGCAGGCCAAAATGGTTCGGTCTAGAAAAACCTGTTTTGGATAGATACTGTTAGACACAACCTATTTTAGACACCTCGACCGTTCTAGCATTATGAGTTTGCCAGATGTAGGTGTTATGCGAACATTGCACCCTATTTATTAACCGACTTTCAAAAAGGAGAAGGTTGTATGTATGTTCATCAATACTTTCGGCAATGGTGAACCAAATAAAAATAATCGGCCAAGTACGAGTCGGACTTGCGCACGGAGGGTTCCGTAATGTATGGGAGCCCCCCTTAAATATTTATTTTATTTTAATTTTATAATTTATTATTGAAGTGAATATAAAACTAAATATTCTGTGAAAATTTCAAGCATGTACCTGTTACCATTATTAATATAGATCGAAAAAAGTCTAAAAAATCAGGTTTGTTGTATGGGAGCCCCCCTTAAATATTTATTTTATTTTGTTTTTAGTATTTGTTGTTATAGCGGCAACAGAAATACATCATCTGTGAAAATTTCAGCTGCCTAGCTATCATAGTTCATGAGATACAGCCCGGTGACAGACGGACAGACGGACATCGAAGTCTTAGTAACAGGGTCCCGTTTTTCCCTTTGGGTACGGAACCCTAAAAATATTTTTTGTTGATCATACTTTAAAGGTCTTATTTATATAATATCGAAATCGGCTGAGCCAGTTTTAAAAATCAATAATAGGTAGGTAATGTAAAAGTTACTACGTGGGGCGATTCGTGCGAAATATTCGAAATCTGTTGTAGAGTCAAAATTATGACGCTTATTTCTCTCGATAAGTAAAAATTTAAATCATAGTTATCGAAAAATATCGTTTAGCGGTCTACTAGATTGAAAAAGATTAAAAAGGAAACTTTTTCATGCCCATATTTCACTTAATCATGACCAAAATGCTGGCCTCTATTTTTGCCCAAAGGATCAGTATTGCTAGCCAACGTGGTAATGGGGCCAGCATTTTGGGAACTGTGCCCGCTGGTAGTGGGCTTTTAGATTAGGGTTTTCATCGTCATTTATACACAATTTTTTTTAGTTCAAGTGGTTTTTTTTTTAATTTGTTTAGCTTTGTACATATAGCATAGTAGTTGTAATATATAGTTAAGTTGTGGGAAATTAAATGCAACAGAAATTCCTATATGGAAAATGTACTTTATAATTTTGTGTTGTTCAGCTTACATAATCTAAAACTACATAAACTACTAAGTACAGTAACAAGCGATTGGATCATCCACAGACCCTTGAAACTCTAAAGATAATCCAAATGCTCAAGCCTACTCAAAAGCTTTATGTAGTTTTAGATTATGTACTCGTAAGTCTTGTATTTAGTGGTAGTTAATAAAGGTAATTCTACGGCTGAAATGATGATAATAATAAAGAACATTCAGCAGCAAAACTTGGCAGCTATACAAAAATGTACAACTCAAATGGGGACAAAATACAAAATTGAGGACACAAGAATAATTTTGCAGTTTTCCTCTCTCATGTTTGCATATGAAATTGAAATATATTGATTTTCATGGCTTTTACCTCAAAATGGTAATTTTGTACTGGGCCCATATACACAATTATAATTATATTACAAGAGTTACTCATAAAGGGACATACTAAGCCGAAAGAAGTTGATTTACATCCATTGTTGTGAACAACTTTTACTATGTGACCAGCCTGGATATCGGGAAGAAATCAATCATTTAAAAAAATAATCGGCCAAGTACGAGTCGGACTCGCGCACGGAGGGTTCTGTACTGTATGGGAGCCCCCCTTAAATATTAATTTTATTTTAATTTTATTATATTATATTAATGTGAATATAAAATTAAATATTCTGTGAACATTTCAAGCATCTACCTGTTACCATTATTAATATAGAGCGAAAAACGTCTAAAAAATCAGGTTTGTTGTATGGGATGCCCTTAAATATTTATTTTCTTTTTAGTATTTGTTGTTATAGCGGCAACAGAAATACATCATCTGTGAAAATTTCAGCTGCCTAGCTCTCATGGTTCATGAGATACAACCCAGTGACAGACGGACAGACGGACATCGAAGTCTTAGTAATAGGGTCCCGTGTTTCCCTTTGGGTACGGAACCCAAAAAAATTAAGTAAGTCGAATGTGAGTTGCAATATAATTATGATGGACATATACAACCTAATAATCTGCTCATATTTTAAGCATCTTCCTGTTGCCGTTATTATTATAATTGAGAAAAAATATCATGTTTCTTGTATCCCTTAAATTTTTGATTTATTTTAATTATTTAAATTTAAAAGTGAACATTTAACTAAATATTCTGTGAATATTTTACTTATCACCATTATTAATATTGAGCTAAAGAAGGCTTCATGTGACAAAATTCAGGTTTGTTGTATGGGAGCCCCCTTTAAATATTTATTTTTAACAGCAATACATCATCTGTAAAAATTTAAACGTTCTAGCTATCACCGTTCATGAGATACGCCATGTGACAGACAGATGGACGGACAGCAGAGTCTTAGTAATGGGGTCCCATTTTTACCCTAAAAATCAGTATTATGCTGAATAGCAATATTCAGCTTTGGGCAAAGGAGATGACAGCATTCTGATCACGTGTCACCTCTACATAAATGAGTATACCCTTGAACTTACATATCAATTAGGGTACAACTTTGTTTATAAGAAGATATAAAGAGCTACCTACGGAATCTTGCCTCTCTTGACTAAAAGTTGAAAATTTGTACCTAGCGTTTTATTATTGTCAGCCTTGTAGTAAGTCTGGTCTGTAGTAGGTATTTGTTTTTTAACCCATGAAAGGGAGTAGGTGCTCAAGTCTGCACATATACATGTATATACAACTTTTTACAGAGTACCTAGTCTGCTTGTTTTCGCTCGATATTAATAACGGTTACAGGTAGATGCTTGAAATTTTCACAGAATATATAGTTAAATATTCACTTCAAATGTAATTAATTAAATTAAGATTAAATGTTTAAGGGGGCTCCCATACAACAAATGTTATTCTTTTGCTCAATATTAATAACGGCAACAGGAAGATGCTAACCATGCTTGCACCCCAGTATTCCTGGCCAAACTCAGGATTAGGGATCACTCCCAGTGTGAGTGCGGCCTCGTTGAAGGAAACGTGGACCACATATTTTTCAGCTGCCCCTTAACACAGTCTCTTCTTCTTCTTCTTCTTTTCAGCCATAGGACGTCCACTGCTGGACATAGGCCTCCCCTAAAGACCTCCAATAAGACCGTACTCTTAGCACAGTACTCTTTGTATAATGCCATTCCCTCAGAAATCCCTCGTCATCACCTTCAAATCCTTACTATCTCTTGTACATACCCCATTTGTAAATATGTTATGTAAATTAAGTAAAAGTAAATAGATTGTAATCCGACTAATTGTATGATAAAAATCCCTAATTACTTTTTATTGTATTTGACTATTAAATGAAATAAATATTATGTAAATATATTAAAAATAATAATATTAAGTTGTAAATAGTATTAATCATTAATTATATAGTAGTTTAGTATATTGTGTGTTTGTGTTCGTCCTATGTGTTTATAGATTATACTGTGTTTGTTCCAGTGGTGAATGGTATAACATCCAAAAACTGTTGCCTATCCAATACAGGTAACACATCAAACATTGTACAAATTCTCTACGTGTGATGGCAGTACCTCACAAGACATTGGCGAAATTGTTAAACACCTATTACTCCATATTATTTACCTTCTGTAGGTATATTTATAACATTATTTAAAGTTTCAAATGATGAAAAAATATTTCGATTTTTAGGGAAAATTGAGTAAGTAGTTTTACCTACCATAGCTATTCCAATTTTTGGAAATTAACACATCATACACATAACAGTCAGGAAGAAAAGAAATAAGATGTTGTTTACTAGAAGATACCATCACCTTACGCCAAATAAATTAACACACTAGTGCTAAACTAGCAGTCAATCCTGCTAAATATTTGTGTGATTTCAGTCATATTACAAGACAGTAAAATATTTAGATAGTTATGTAGGTATGCGGAACATACTCGATTCGATAAAGTCAAAGCCATATGCATTATATAACAAAGTAAAGTAAAATTACGCTTCAAAATTATAGCAGAAAATCGCAACGCAAATCCTTAGACCATTATTCATATTGCGCGCGCTTTTATTTTCTTTTTAGGGTTCCGTACCCAAAGGGAAAAACGGGATCCTATTACTAAGACTACGATGTCCGTCTGTCTGTCTGTCTGTCCGTCTGTCACCGGGCTGTATCTCATGAACCATGATAGCTAGGCAGCTGAAATTTTCACATATGATGTATTTCGGTTACCGCTATAACAACAAATACTAAAAACAAAATAAAATAAATATTTAAGGGGGGCTCCCATACAACAAACCTGAATTTTTTGACGTTTTTTGCTCTATATTAATAATGGTACCAGGTAGATGCTTGAAATGTTCACAGAATATTTAGTTTTATATTCCCTTCAATAATAAATTATAAAATTAAAATAAAATGAATATTTAAGGGGGGGCTCCCATACAGTACGAAACCCTCCATGCGCGAGTCCGACCCGTACTTGGCCGATTATTTGTGTACCATGACGTGCCTGGTACTATACGTGCACAATATTCAACCAATGGCCGCAATAAACAATAAAACCTTAATACAGTTATTTCAATTTGCTACCACAATCCACATAGCTGGATAGCCACTACGCATGGTCCAATAAAAAAAGCGAAGGCCTATTTAGGCCACTCACCTCGATCAAGTCGACATTGAGTCCAACAAACAGCTTGCAAAAAAAATCCTTGAAAGTTTTTTGTCAAAACACTGTAAAACCACCGCAATCCAGATAAATACCACTATAGAAATCACATAGGAAGCGCGTATCGCGTGGTCGCGGTTTCGGACACGGTTCTAGGAAAATGTGGTTGTTTTTATTTTGCAAAAATATTTCGCGACGCGAAAGCGCGCAAGGCTGCGCGGGCGGACGAGTAAAGTGACAATTGCGTAGGAGGCGCGGCGCGCGCGCGGGGTCGGTGAGGTGCTGCCAGATGCCTAACTATAATGTCCGTAAACTAATTTGTAAAAATTCCAACCATCAATCAAATATCAGACGATAATAGCCAAAACTTCAAAATCAAAGTCAAAAGTATTTATTCGTGGAAATTGTGGTTACAAAGGTCTTATTTTATAAATGTACAGCACAACACAATTAGCCAATGTGGCATACGAAAATTGAATTGAAATCAATTCCTTTTAAAGATAGTGTATTCTAGCAAAGATTACAAAGGTTACATACATACATTACAAATTCACCAATAGATGGACTCTTAATGAAATCACCAGTCCACCTTATTGGTAGACAGGGTAGACGACCTACGCTGCGCTTGCTTTTACGTGGCAAGGCACTTGAGAACTTCCCTACCCTGTCATCAGTCCTTTATTCTACTCGTATATGCCTTAGCCGTTAAACCACTGCCATTTTAACTTACTAATCCAGTTGATACTATGATTCTTCTAAATATTTCTTCATTATTAACTAACTTTCAAAAAGGTGAAGGTTTTTGTTTGTCTGTATGTTTTTTTTTGTTTGTTCATCGCTATTTTCGCCAATTGTGAACCGAATCAAAAAAACCTTGTTTAGTTCGAAAGGTTCTCTTGAAGTGATTCCATTTAAAATTTATCGAAATCGGCTAAGCCGTTTTTGAAAAATCAACAAAAATGGACAAATTGTATTCTGGTGTATCCAATTCGAGTGAACTATTCTAGTTTTGTACACGATGAAAGTCGATTTTTGTTATTTTAAGCTAAAAATAATCATTTGCTCATTTGGTTTTCGCAGAAAGACTTCGTAATTCACCATCAACTAGTTAAGTAAGTTTTTATTGGCCGGGTGGCTAGCCCTGGTGTTTATTAGTAAGCCCAGAGTTTTTAAGCCATGTTAACATAGCTAGAGTTTGTGCAATAAGAGAAAAGTCATAGGTGAGATCGCCCGTGTGCCAATTTACTAATGTTGTTATGTTCAGGCGGCCTAAAAATTCTGACACCAGGGTTAGCCACCCGGCCTATACGAACTTACTTACTTACTTTCGTTCACAACACTGCTCTGTCATTGCTAGTACAACTAAAAGCGTTTGTTCTACTTGGTACTCTTGGAAGACACCAATTTGGTTTTCATCAGTACTTGCGTCTACCAAGTACCAAGTCTACCAAAACCTTGGCTGCTGATGAAAATCTTACTGTTAGTTCACCTTAACGCCACGACGGCTCTCTTTTTGCACGTACTCTAAACGATTGAGACAACTGAGACCTATAATTTTTCGCGTTATCCACGCTACGGCAGCGCTCAATGGCAAATTCCCCCTCAGTCACTCATCCGAAGACTGACAGTGCCGAACGTTGCTTTTATTCGGTGATTGCTAAAACCCCTTGTTGCTATAATAGATCCAACGGTTTATTTTCTTTTTGACAGCACCAATAGAACGTAACTGCGTCATGTTACGCAAAAGTTCACTTTTAAATTAGAGGTTTTAAAAATATGACAACTGCCTAAGTTTGCTCCTCCTTGATCCCGTATAATTATCATCTTTGACAAATTGAGTCCAAAAGTGCAGTACTTTTTTTTTTATAAATTACATAAAGTAACAAACGTTTTTAAAAATTTACGTTCTATGGCTATGGTTGATAGCCATAGAAAAAGTAAACTTTTGCGTAACATGACGCAGTTACGTTCTATTAGTGCTGTCAAAAAGAAAATAAACGGTTGGATCTATTATAAGCAAAGTAATAAGCTATATTATGAGCGCTACTTCATAACTTGTTGTAAATTGTAATAAACTTAGGGAAACATTTAAACTTGGCAACATTTAACTACCTGTCAATTTAATTGTGTTGTGCGTCTGTGTGCGTCACACTTCATTGGAATTGAAAAAAAGAGTCGGCACAACACCAAAGTTAAGACGAAAGACAGAGATAGGTCTATAAACCACTAGTCATCCATGAGGTACCCAGAATAGAACCCATGCATTACAAATTGCAACGAATTACAGTTTGTACTGTAGACGATTAAAAGCGCCACTATCGTTTTTTACGAGAAATTTAGTACCATGTAGCTTAGTTCCTACTTTGACCAGTAACCAAATATAAGTTAGGTAAAGAAAAAATCACTTAAAATCTATAAAAGCAATAAATAATTATTTTTCGCAAAATATGGCAAAACAGACAAAATTCGAATAGTTTCGCTCGAATCGATGTAGGTATCAATTTTTAGGGTTCCGTACCAAAAGGGTAAAAACAGGACCCGTCCGTCTGTCTGTCTGTCTGTCACCGGGCTGTATCTCATGAACCGTGATAGCTAGGCAGCTGAGATTTTCAGAGATGATGTTTTTCTGCAGCTTTAACAACAAATATTTAAAAGAAAATAAAATAAATATTTAAGGGGGGCTCCCATACAACAAACGTGATTTTTAAGAGTTTTTGCTCGCTATTTATAACGGCAAGAAGAATGGGGCTTCCATACGGTACTTATTATTTATTACATGTTTTATTATTTTCGATACTTTTTAGTTCCTAAATGTAAAATTTTAATCGTTGTTCATAAAACACCCAGTATAGGAATGAAAGAAAGAATTTTTTTTGTTGCATACGAGAACATATAAAAAAAATTTAATTGTCTAAAATCCTTTTGTTGTAGTAGGTTAAAATATATTTCTGCAATAACGAACACATTACTTGAGTGCAATAAAACCAGAAAACATTTTCAGTCCAGTTTTATTAGCTGTGTCAGATAAGGCACAGAAAAATATTAAAAAATGTTATTTCTTATGGTGTTGGGTGAGCAATCTGAAAAATAATAAAGAGTCGTCGTCGTTTTAGCCATAAGAAGTCCACTGCTGGACATAGGTCTCCCATATAGATCTCCAATAAGACCGGTTGGAAGCGACTTGCATCCAGCGCGATCCTGACTCCGTCCATCTTGTGGGTGGACGTCCTACGCTGCGCTTACCAATACGAGGTCTCTACTCGATACCTTTTCTTTCATACCATCGGTCATCACTCCTTCGTCCTTTGTGCCCTGCACACTGCGATATCAACTTGCCAATACGCTGGGCTATGATGGCGGCCTGTGTGTAATATAATCGGCCAAGTACGAGTCGGACTCGCGCACGGAGGGTTCCGTACTGTATGGCCCCCCTTAAATATTTATTTTATTTAATTTGATTATTTGCTATTGAAGTAAATATAAAACTAAATAAATGTGTGAAAATTTCAAGCATTTAACTGTTACCATCCTTATCCTTATCCTTACATAGTATACAATAAAGTCGCTATTTTCGTTTGTTTATTTGTTTGTCTGTATGCTTAACTCTTTAAAACTACGCAACGGATTTTGATGCGGTTTTTTTAAATGGATAGAGTGATTCAAGAGGAAGGTTTATATGTATAAAAATTCCCGAAATTCCCACGGGAACGGGCTGAACGCGGGTAAAACCGACGGCGCTGCTAGTTATTAATATAGAGCGAAAAACGTCTAAAAATTCAGGTTTGTTTGTATGGGAGCCCCCCTTAAATATTTATTTTATTTTGTTTTTAGTATTTGTTGTTATAGCGGCAACAGAAATACATCATCTGTGAAAATTTCAGCTGTCTAGCTATCATGATTTATGAGATACAGCCCGGTGACAGACAGACGGACAGACGGACATCGAAGTCTTAGTAATAGGGTCCCGTTTTTCCCTTCGGGTACGGAATTCTAAAAAAGTAGTAAGAATTGAAAAAAATCGGCCAAGTGCGAGTCGGATTCGCGCACGAAAGTACGCGTACTGTGTTGGACCTTAGCCCCATTCCTCTTACCGTTATTAATAAGGAGCAAAAAAACTCCTAAAAAAATCATGTTTGTTGTATGGGCGCCCCCCTAATACTTATTTATTTTATTCTGTTTTAGTATTTGTTGTTATAGCGGCACAGAAATATATATACTCGTATATCATCCTTGTCTAGTTGTCACGGTTCGTGAGATACAGCCTGGTGAGTGGTGACAGACAGACAGACGGACAGACGGACATCGGAGTCTTAGTAATAGGGTCCCGTTTTTACCCTTTGGGTACGGAATAGTGATAATGGGCTCAGCATACTGACTTAGTACCTATGGGATTGATAAAAAATCTCGAATCCATGATCAATCAATCGAGCGAGATCACACGTAATGAAATTTATTGGTAGACTAGTGACCCGCCACGGCTTCGCATAGGTGTATTATACATATAAACCTTCCCCTTGAATCACTCTATCTACTAAAAAAACCGCATAAAATCCGTTGCGTAGTTTTAAAAATATAAGTATACATGGGGACAGACAGCGGGAAGCGACTTTGTTTTATACTACCTAGTGATAGTGAAGCTGCGTCGATCCCCACGCCCACCCTCACTGACAAAGCTACTGCGCAACGTCTCGTGTTTACAGACGCCTTAAGTTTAATTTGCCCTATACCATATGTTTTTAAACCGACTTCCAAAAAGGAGGAGGTTCTATGTTCGTCTGTTCTGTACCTATGTTTTTTTGTGTTCCTATGTTCATCAATAATTTCGCCAATTGTGAACCGAATCGAAAAATTAGTGATCTAGTGGTAGTGACCCCCGCCTTACAATCGTGAGGTCGTGGGTTCAAATCCCGGGCCCGTACCAATGAGTTCTTCGGCTTTTCGGTGAAGGAAAACATCGTGAGTCAACCTGCATACGTCCGTAGAAGAAATTCGATGGCGTATGTGAATCCACCAACCCGCACTGGGCCAGTGTGGTGGATATGGCCTAATCACCCTTCGTGGGTAGGCCTACGTCCTGCAGTGGACTATATAGTGATAAGGCTGATACACTGCAGTACTGTACTAACCACAAACTCCAGGGTCTGTGCCCTTTTTGCCCCGAGTGGGTTCCCGCCTTGTCGTGGCGGGGGGGCTTAGTAGCCGTGGCTTATGGGCGGCCACGGTGAAGCTAAGAGGAACCCGAGGTGGGGCCGGCCTCTCCGGGTCTTGGCCGGAGACAAGCCCGCGCGGAGGCTGGCCACAGTAGGTCGGCTTGCCGACTGAGGTGGGCTGCGGTGTCGCTCGTCGCGATACCGCGGCCGAGCCCATCGAGGCGGGGGCGGCGACGGGATGGACGGGCGCTGCAGGGGAGGAGGAGTGTCGGTATCGCGACGGCCTCTCTCCCTATCCTCTGCAGCCGTAGTGGCAGGCGCGGGGCCACTTTAATTGACCCGTTGCATCGGGACCAGGGCTGTCGGATACGGCTGCTGTCCGACGCGACGCCCAGTGCTGGTTGGTCCCAGGTGGTGGGTGGCGATGTGTCTGGTGTTCGACACATCGTCATTCTAGCGGGAGCGTAAGCTCAGTGGTGGGGCCCGAGTTGGGCCAGCGCTGTCGGGTGCCGCGGAGGAGTGCGCAAGCGTGCCCGCAGCGTGTCGTACACCAGGCGCAGTGGTGGAACACCCAGGGGTTTTGGTGGGTATACTGTCCAGTCGGCAGGACTCCCACATAACCACCCGCCTGCCCACGAGGTGTGGTGGTATCTATAAAAGATTTCCCCTGGCTAAAAAAAAAAAGGGTCTGTGGCCTTTGTTAAATAAATTTAAAATCGTTTGATTTTGCTGTACAAAGGGAGTTAGTACAATAGAGATGGGTTAGTTTAAATCTTAGCCTAAGTAAGTAGTTTAAGAGCATTGCGTGAATGCCGCGAGCAAACCGGCGACCCGCATGCAGCATAATTATAATAACACTAGCGACCCGCCCCGGCTTCGCACAGGTGTATTAAACATAAAAACCTTCCTCTTGAATCACTCTATCTATTTAAAAAAAACCGCATCAAAATCCGTGGCGCAGTTTTAAAGATTTAAGCATACTTAAGGATATAGGGACAGAGAAAGCGACTTTGTTTATACTATGTAGTGATAGTGATGATGTAGTGATGTTAATGTATTCCAGGTTTTTCCCTGATATTCCAATGTGAAGCGTACGTGCTTCTTCAGGTTCGAAAGCACGACGACAACCACTCAAACGTCGATGCGCTCATACAGATGACGGTGCCTTCGGAGCGGGTCGACACTTTCGCTCGACACTTTCAGGAGAAGGATGATGGTAAGCCCCTCTAAGCAACAACTGCTGAGGATTCATTTGGCCTTGTCGTGGCGGGGAAGAAATACAGAAACACAAAAGTACAATACATAAACAACAAAACAAATCATAAAACACAAAAAACACAACAGTATTACACCTAATATCCTTGTCACATAACTGGTCCCATCTCAGCGTCTGGTTGCGCTTACGAGCAACCAGCGCTGGTATTCTGTTGGAGCCAGCAAGTGACATTACTGTAGAAGAGGGTTTAGTAACAGGGCGGAGCAAGAGCATTTTCTGTGGGTAATTTAAATTTTGCGAGGCCATATTTCATTGCCTTGCGTAACACGCACATTAAAATCTACTCTATGTACCTATCTAATTCCCTAAGACCCAATTTCACCGGACGATGTTTGTTATTTCTTAATGAGACATTAACTGATGGGTCTTTAAAAGTAACAGAACTGTTGGATCATTTTCTGTCCTATGAAGAAAATATAACAAATCGTTAGTAAATCCCACGTTAAACAAATTGTTCACTCTATGTTCATTCTCATTGTAATACGACCTAATCGAAAGGTTTGTATTTAAAATATCATTGCATGTACATTTGCACAACTTTCTTCTTAGTTGCTTAATAATGCTATGTGACCAATTTTAAATAACGATCACTCTGTAGGATTATAATGCAACCGGCCTACTTTTAATTTTAATACTTAGGTAAAATGTCAAACTTGACTGAAGTTATTTCTGTGCCTCCTGTGAAAAGTGATATAAGTAAAAAATTACCATTTTACAGGAGAGCAAAAACAAGTCCAGAAAAAATCTAGTTCGTGAACTAAGGGGCTTTAGTTACATTTAAGTACCTCGTTTTGTAGATAAAAAACATTTACTTTCAATGTGCATTTAAATTTTCATTTTACATATTATAGTTTTAAAGTAGTTCATGAACAATCTGTAAGTTGTACCTTTTTTATTTTTAATATGTGTTTAAATTACGTGGTAGGTTATACAAGTACAATTAAACCATATTGCATCTATTTAGTTGTTTTTGTGTAAAATGATATACAAGAAGTTAAAAAACGTAATAGTCCATTAAAAGTAAAATTATTAAGTTGCTCAAACAAATAATAGTCATATTAACCTAAAGATTACTTTGGTTCACTTGTCTGTCTGTATTATCATAATCTAAAAATCTAGTCTTTTGAAATATGTGTAGAATGATACAAGTCTAGTTATACCCCTGATTAAACTACATATTTACCGTGTAAATAGATACCAAAAAGTTCGCAATTTTTTTGTCATCATTTTTTATATGTCAAAATTAAAAAGGGTAAGACTCGACTTGGGTCAATCGTCACAGGAGGAACAGATTTGGTTGATTTTTTGACAATCAGTGGGGGAGAATAGAGCAATGACGGTCAGTTAAGAGCTTTTAAAATAAAATTCACAATATAAATCACAGCTTTATGATCAAAATAACATAGTTATTCTACATTATCGGAATATTATTTGACATCAAAACAATCATCTTTGGAGTATTCATCTAATAGATAGATAGATAATTCTTTATTAGTTTAACCACAATTACAATACAAAAAAAAAACACGAAATAAAAAGCATTACAAAGCTATACTAAATGGCGGCCTTATCGCTTCAGGCGATTTCTTCCAGGATTCTTTACATATATCAAAATAAAATAAAAAAAATGGCTTTGACCACCATTGTACACACACGACCAATATAAGAATGGATTTCCGGATCATCATCATTTACGCAGAAGTCCGCAATATCTACGTTAGTCAATGGGCAGGGCACATAGCGCGGAGGACTGATGACCCATATAATATGAGAAATCGCTTTCTTATTGAAGAACTTTCATTTTTAGCTTGTTTAAATCTTTCTTTTTAGTCTTTTTTTAATTTCTTTTGCCTTTTTGTGGTTAATTGATGCATCAGACTTAATGGAAACAAAAGAGATAAAACACAAGCAAAAATATATTTTGATAAGAAATTTATTTTAATTATGAGCGTGACCATGTTTCCCCGCTGACCACCATTGCCCTGTTTTCCCCCTAACATCTGTCATCTGGCAGTCTGTCAACTGTTAACGGACCTCAAAAGCAGTGATTAGATTTAACATCATGTCAAGAGAACTAACAAAGCATTAGCGCATGGTGGGACACTCGATAACGTAGACAGTCTGTTAATAGCTCTAACACGGCATCAAATATTTGACATCGCTCGGTGAAATTAGGCCTAAGATTGAGATTTTGGCCAGGCAACTTTGGTCTACACAGGCTCCACTGGGGTATCTCCCTCGCCCAGGCCTTGCGCAGCCTCTGTTACAGACTGTTGTTGTGTGCTGTGTTATAGGCTGCGTCACACAAGTTGGCGGTAATGAAGTTAGCTACAAGCTGCGCAATCCTGAGTGAAGCTCAAACAAAGCGACCTTTGAAAGAAATGACGACTTTTCTTTGTTTGAGCGAACGCATTTAGCGTCAAAAATAGTTTGGCAACTTGTCTGGTAAACTTGAATCTAAAACATCTGTTGATTTACCTATTTATTGTTTTTTTTTATCGCGAATAAGTCCGCGCTTGACCACCACGCCTGATGGTAAGCGACGTTGTGGTCGAAGATACCTATTCACTCTGACCTTGAAAAGCTTTAGATTATATCTCTTAGAAAACAGGAAAGCAGGAAGACTGTTCCATTACCTGGCGGTACGAATACTACGAATCAGAAATGTTGAGTCAAAACGCTTCGAATGTATCGAAGGAAAATCGACAGTGTAGGGGTGGTAATGTGGCGTCCTCCTACTTGTCTTGTAGTAAAAAGGGGATGGATCTATAAGTACCTACCTATATAGTATTTCTCGTTACCTTTGTGTAAAACATGAAGTCAAAACCTGTTGCCTAGACTAAATTGTCAACATTGACCACTTACCTTGAGCGAGCAAGTTGGTGGTCAACCGGGGACTTATTTGCTATATTGAAAATAACCTCCGTGCTTTCAGAACACAACAACTTTCAAGAAATAGATGGACAAAAACCCGAGTACAAGCCATCATCACGCGTGGTCCGCCAGACCGCGCCTCGTCAGGGCAGGGGGTCCCAGGAGCCCACCATATGGGACGTCATATCGGTTGTGGGCCAGCAGTTTGTCAAACCTTCGGGGCCCCAGTTCAGAGCCAAACCAGAGGGATCCTACTGTAAGAATCCAGTAATTTGGGATTGTGTTATGTTCTAATATGGCTCGACGCAGAAATCCTCGTGAGCTTCATTCGGGATTGGGTTATCCGCAGTGGCGTAGCGTGCCTTGGCAGGGCCCCGTATAAAATTTGTTTGGGCCCTTATGAAGGGTGGGTAAAGATGTCTCACAAAAAAACGTTTAAAAATCAAAAGTAATATTTATTCATCATATTTTATCCAACGCGCGGGAAAAAAATGAAATTGCTTTTTTTTACTTTTGTCAGTTTGGTAAGTTTTTTTTAGTTTCTTACGGGACGTCGGGGGCCCCCGTGGTCCGGGGCCCCGTGGCCCCTGGTTAGCCGCAGCTTTTAGCTAACATGACAGGTGCCAAGAAGACCTGTAGTAACGTGGCTAGAGCGAACTTGAACGAACGACGGACTTCTCTACTTTACTCTAAAATACTACAATTTTTTCTCTATCAACAAAGCCCTTAGTTTAGTCCAGGTTTTGCGTAGTTTCGTTCGCGTGGGGCTCCATAAATTTTGGTTAATTCTTCTTCGTTTCCGCCAGGGGCGCTGTACATAAATGTATAGAGCCATACGGAAACAGCTGTAGTTTGGACTAACGCGTGACCAAAAGTCTGGTGTTTATTTGGCTCAACGCAAAAACATTGCCATTCAGCGTGGCAATGCAGCCAGCATGCTGGGCACGCTGCCAACTGGCTGTGGGCTTGAGCATTTGGATTATCTTTAGACTTTCAAGGGTTTGTGGATGATCCAATGCTTTTTATGTAGTAGTAGTGTAGGTAGTTTTAGCAAATAAAGTATAATATTGTATTTTGTTGGACTAACCCCTCAGATATATGGTTATCAATTACATTAAATTTTTCACAAAATACTAAAGCTCTAGCTAGGTATCCAAATGCTCGCGTTCACGGCAAGTTAGCAGGGTAGTGCCCAGCATCGCGGCGACTGAAAAAAAATCGGCCAAGTACGAGTCGGACTCGCGCACGGAAGGTTGCGGACTGTATGGGAGCCCCCCTTAAATATTTAATTTATTTTAATTTTATTATTGAAGTGAATATAAAACTAAATATTCTGTAAACATTTCAAGCATCTACCTGTTACCATTATTAATGTAGAGCGAAAAACGTCTACAAATTCAGGTTTGTTGTATGGGAGCCCCCCTTAAATATTTATTTTATTTTTAGTATTTGTTGTTGTAGCGGCAACAGAAATACATCATCTGTGAAAATTTCAGCTGCCTAGCTATCATGGTTCATGAGATACAGCCCGGTGACAGACAGACAGACATGCGGACATCGAAATCTTAGGGTCCCGTTTTTCCCTTTGGGTACGGAACCCTAAAAACAACTTCATCTGTATTACGGTCGTATTTCTAAAGTAATTTTGACACAAATATGACCTCGCCGTTAATAACCGAACTATATTATGTTTCTAACTAACTGAAGTAGGTAATATAAATCCTACTAATATAAAGGCGAATGTTTGTAAGTATGGATGTTTGTTACTCTTTCTCGCCAAAACGGCTGAACCGATTTGAATAAAATTCGGTATTAAGGTAGCTTAGACCTTGGATAAACACAATAGGCTACTTTTTATCCGTTAAGTGGTAATGACAACCGCCTCACAATCGTTAGGGTCGTGGGTTCAAATCCCGGTGCCGTATTATGAATTCCTTGGAATTTATGTACGGAATCTAACAGAACTTTTCGGCTGCTGTTTGGTGAAGGAAAACATCGTGCTGCATACGTCCGTAGAATAAATTCGATGGCGTGTGTGAGTCCACCAACCCGCACTGAGCCAGAGCGTGGTGGATATGGCCCAATTACCCTTCGTGGGTTGGCTTACGTCCTGCAGTCGAGTACTACTTATCAAAGGCTTTTTTTTATCTAACGCAGGTAAAACCGAAGGGCGCAGCTAGTTCTTAATACATATGTTGTATACTTTCAGATCTTGAATCCGGAAAGCAAAGCAGCCTGCCGCCCGTCTACCAACTGCATTCGGAGACAGTAATCTCCGCGTTAACGAGATCCTCTCCTCCAGAACGGTCAACAGATATGTCGAAAACCTCAGCAGGAAAGCGGCGGCTGCGTACCAGGCCGTGAAGCGCGATTTACAACCTTATGCCGCCAAGTTACAGCATAAACTGCGACAGTATGGAATAGACGCGACGAAGGAGTAATGATTTGTTTTTTTTTCTTGCCTTTTACAAGCCTTCTACAATTTACAAGCAAATGGATAAGATTGCGACGCCAAGAAAAATCATCTTGGCGTCACAATCGTATGCATTACCAAATACCAGTGTCGCTTTTTTGCGACATCAGAGAACAACCCTTAGAGTAATCTTATTATTATCGTTTATTTATTACTAATAGCATTATTATTTGCTAAACAGATTATACGCTGTATTAACAACACCACGAAATAAGCAAATATAATCGGCCAAGTACGAGTCGGACTCGCGCACGGAGGGTTCCGCACTGTATGGGAGCCCCCCTTAAATATTTATTTTAATTTTATTATTGAAGTGTATATCAAACTAAATATTCTGTGAAAATTTCAAACATCTACCTGTTACCATTATAATTATAGAGCGAAAAACGTCTGAAAAATCAGGTTTGTTGTATGGGAGCCCCCCTTAAATATTTATTTTATTTTCTTTTTAGTATATGTTGTTATAGCGGCAACAGAAATACATCATCTGTGAAAAATCAGCTGCCTAGCTATCATGGTTCATGAGATACAGCCCGGTGACAGACATACAGACAGACGGACATCGAAGTCTTAGTAATAGGGTCCCGTTTTTCCCTTTGGTTACGGAACCCTAAAAAGAGCAAAAAAAAAATTATGTAGTTAGGTAATAATGACTTTATTACACCGATTACCAGGGAATCATAGGATGGAGAAGATACGAGTAGATAGCAACAAATAGACTAAATAAAGATCCTCTCCTCCAGAACTGTTAACAGATAGGTACGTCGAAACCATGTGCAGGAAAGCCGCGGCGGCGTACCAGGCCGTGAAGCGCGATTTACAACCTTATGCCGCCAAGTTACAGCATAAACTGCGACAGTATGGAATAGACGTGGACGAAGGAATAATAGTTCGTCTTTTTCTTACCTCATACAAATCCTATAATCATCAACTTGGGCGTTGTGAAGCAGATAATATGCGCTCTAGGTGGTAGCACGCTTACCTATATACTTAATACCTTTTTACTCGGGATATGAAGACGCAAACGATATTATTTAGCGAGAATACACTCAGGCAAAGTGTTCCACATTCTGGCAGTTCGTATGAGGAATGTGGACTCGAAACGCTTGGTTCTAACGCGCTTGATGTCCACCATAAAAGGAATAGAAAATAATATACCTAATTAAAAACCCCCGACACAAAAATATTTGACAACAAACTTTCAATTGACAACCATTTTGGGCACATATTTTGTAGAATTTTGGTTCTTCCATCCCCACTTTAACCCACCATAACTCAAAACGGCTCAATCATATTTATAACAATATCATATAACATAACAATCGATTTTTATAAAACATAGCTAAGAACACTCTCGATTAAGTCTCCTTTCATCCAAAAAAAACTAAACTGAAATCGGTTCAGTGGTTCGGGCGCTATGATGCCACAGACAGACAGACAGACACACAGACAAACAGACACGTCAAACTTATAACACCCCTCTTTTTCATCGGGGGTTAAAAACGATACAAGAAAGGGGCAGGTGGGACCAGATTGTGCAACTCCTACCCTAGTAGCATTTTAAGTTGGCTGTTTGTTCGGCCTACAACACCTTTTCGTTGGCCAACGGTCCTGCATGTCACCCCTAAAAATAGTTGAACCGACGGTAGCATCAACAAAGGGTCATTTTGTAACCATCCGTAATTTTGATGGCTCATTGTTAAAAATTGGTGATTTTCTGGTTGGAAAACCAACCGAAATTATAGTTGGCCCATCATTGAAAAGTTGTGAGAAATACAACGCCGACGTAACATGGATGGGTCCATGTTGAAGCTTTGTTGGCAAAAACCTACCACCTCCCAACGTACTCCCAACCGTTGGCTAAGAGTTGCCACAACACCTCAACGAAAAATGCTACTAGGGTGGGCGCACTCACCGAAGTGTATCCGATAGAAGGCTGATAGACACGCCACCCTACGTCGATGCTCGAGACTATGGGCGCCTGTACCCATGTACAGGCCGAATTATAATTAACATTACTTACATTAGGCTTAATGACTTCTGCGAAGTCAGCTATAGGCCGAATCATACAAGTCGGCGGATGTAAACTTGGCTACTAGCTGCGCAGTATCCAATCTTGTTCAATTCACATACCGACTTGTATCTATAAAAAACTTCAAAGCAATAAGGTTCTTCCCGCTACTAACAAAAAGAACTGATAACTTTGTAACAGCTGAACCGATTTTAATGAAATATGTTTCATCAAAGTCGCTAAGAACACTTTCGACTAATTCACCATACAAAAAAAAAAAACAATCAAAATCGGTTTATCCGTTCAGAAACTACGATGCCACAGTCAAACAGACACACACACATACACTCAAATCCATCTAAATAACACCCCGACATTTTTCGTCGAAGGTTAAAAACATAAGATTGCGACCTGTACTAAATTGTATCTAAATAATAATCGGCCAAGTACGAGTCGGACTCGCGCACGGAGGGTTCCGTACTGTATGGGAGCCCCCCTTAAATATTTATTTTAATTTTAAAGTGAATATAAAACTAAATATTCTGTGAAAATTTCAAGCATCTACCTGTTACCATTATTAATATAGAGCGAAAAACGTCTAAAAGTCAGGTTTGTTGTATGGGACCCCCCTATATTTATTTTATTCTATTTTTAGTATTTGTTGTTATAGCGGCAACAGAAATACATCATCTGTGAAAATTTCAGCTGCCTAGCTATCATGGTTCATGAGATACAGCCCGGTGACAGACGGACAGACAGACGGACATCGGAGTCTTAGTAATAGAGTCCCGTTTTTAACCCCCGATGCAAAAGAGGGGTGTTATAAGTTTGACGTGTCTGTTTGTCTGTGAGTCTGTCTGTCTGTCTGTGGCATCATAGCGCCCGAACCACTGAACCGATTTCAGTTTAGTTTTTTTGGATGAAAGGAGACTTAATCGAGAGTGTTCTATGTTTTATAAAAATCGATTGAGCCGTTTAAGAGTTATGGTGGGTTAAAGTGGGGATGGAAGAACCAAAATTCTACAAATGTGCCCAAAATGGTTGTCAATGTGTCGGGGTTATTTACATTTTTAATTTATGTTTATTACCCTTTGGGTACGGAACCCTAATAAAAACTGAAAATTTCATTTGAAAACGTTTATTAAAAATAATCTTTCGGTAGGCTCAAAGTATGTAGGTACATTGTACAAGTCTTAGATTAGGCCGGTCGCAAACGCGCGTCTGTACAGCCACAAACGCTGTGATGTTAGCTACACACTGCGGATAACCCAACACTCGCGCAGCTGAAGTGAGCTTCAGACAGGATTGGGCTATCTACAGCTTGCAGCTTACATCACAGCAGCTAAGTTTTTGAATCAATATTATAATCTACAAGAAATTGTTCTCCTAATATGGCGTCTTTTTTGCACATTTTGATTAGAATCAACACATACGAGTACATTACACACGCGTGATTTGAGCTTTCTATGCAAAACGAGCCTACACCTCGCGTCACCTAAAAAGAACGCTGGAGCTTCAAACTGCCCACACCGAAATTTAACTCCTATTGCTTACGTGATAGGAGTTAAATTTCCTTGCTACAAATAAAGTTGCGTACTAGGAAATTTAACTCCTATTACGTATGTAATACGAGTTAAATTTCCTTGTGCGCAGTTTGAAGATCCAGCGTTCTTTTTAGGTGACGCGAGGTATAGTTATTACTCCATCTTGATAACGGTCGCCAAATTCGATCGAAACTATAGTTAACTTGCAGTCTACCATAAAAAATCTACGCGTGAGTAACCATATTACATACTTATATAGATAAGTAACTAAATAACACCCAGACACAGAGCAAACATCTATTTTCATCACATAAACACTTGCCCTGGGTGGGGATCGAACCCACGCCTCTTTGACCCAGTAGTTAGCGACACTAACCACCGAGCCACCGAGGCAGTCAATTCTCTGCTCTAGCGTTGTTTACTAGGAAATTATACTCCTATCAACTATGCAATAGGAGTTAAATTTTCTTGCACGCATCTCTAGCGTTATTTTTAAATGACGCGATCTAAAGGGGTTAGTCCAGGTTTACACGTAAATTGAAACTACAGATGTTTCTGCATGGCTCCATACATTTCTGTACAGCGCCCCTGGCGGAAACGAGGAAGAACTAACCAATATGTATGGAGCCACACGCGAACGCGAAAGTTTAAGTAAACTACGCAAAACCTGGATTAAGGGCTCTGTAGCGTTTGTAGCTGTGAAGAAATACACGTTTACGTTGGCAATTAGTTATTTAATCAACATTATTGAGGCCAATTCTCCATTGGTTAAAACTACGATTGGATGCAAGTTACTGTACAGGCCAAATCAAATTTGTTGTCGGGTGTAATGTTAGCTACACTACAAGCTGCGGATGATCCAATCTTGACTAAAAACTCACTAGACTAGGCATGATGACTAAAAAATATAATTAATCCGTCAGATAGACTGTCAAAAAATATTAGACACGTATTTTTTCTTTTGTCAATTAAACCTATATTGATGAAGATATAGCCTGTTACTGTTCCGCGTGACGTCACAAGTGCCATACAAATGTATAGACTTCTGTGAGAGAGATGACGTCACGACCCCCGCTCCGAAACTTTGGCAAGGTTTATCTGTCATTTGTTGTTTGATTGACAAAAGAAAAAAACATTTCCAATATTTGATGCTCACGGACTAATTATAATAATGAATTTTTTAACCCAGTCATTATGCATATTGGGTAACCCACAGCTTATGCAGCCGCCAAGATGTTCGGCCTGAAACACATATTTTATACAAAGTTTTATACAGTAGGTACTTAACTCTATTTTGAACACTATAGCATAGTAAAAAAACATGACTAACGCCATCTCTTGGCTGCACATTATACAATCTTAATACAATATTTCAACTTAAAACTAAAAACTTTGGACCAGATTCGCGATTTGCGATATTTTGACGTCGAATTGTTTTAACTAATACTAGGTAATACTAATCATGGAGTAAATCTCTGAAAAATCGGACATATTCTAGCGAAGATATTAATGTATAAGTCGCGGCATATAAGTCTAGCGCTGAGCGAAGTGTGGAGGGGGTGGCTGCGCATGGGTTTAGTATGGCGCTCACTATGCGCAGCCATCCCCTCCATAGTACCATCAGCGCTAGACTTACGTACCGTACTGTTATAAGTTAAAATACGATATGGCTAAAAACAGCAGTAACGCGCTGGATGCAGGCCGCTTCCAACCGGGCTTATTGGAAATCCATAGCTTATATCAGGCAGCGAACGTCTTACGGCTCAAGAAAACAGTTCAAAACCCTGCGCGGCACAACGCGTAATGCGCACCATACACTAATTAAACTCTACAAACTAAATAAAATATTACATTCGTTTTGTCACTTATCAATCTATGTGTACTACAAAGTTACAAACTAGAATCAAGATTTTTATGAGAAAAAAAGTCTGAGATTTTTTTTAAAGAAAATGTTTGGTGGGGCGAGCAGTTTTAGACTAAAACATCGTTACAAAATTATTGAGAAAAATAACGACAAAAACTTATAAAAGATTTTTTATGAGAAAAAAACTTAATTACTAAGCTATGAACGTTTTTTTAAACAGGTAACATTTCTGCGCTTTGAGTTGAAAAAGAAAACCTTATAAGTTTTCTCGTAGAAAATTCTTTTTTTTCTTCATCTTTTACAAGAAAAAAAAAACAACGGGATGCACTCCGGGAGTGCCGGCAGAAATGAAAACTTGCTCCCTCCGTCTTACGAATTTTCGATACGCGAGTTTAACATTTTTTAGTCATCCCAAAAAGTGCACATCGCTGCTAAAGAAGTTTCACTTCAAAAACAAAGGATTGTAATGAGAAAATAACTTACAAGAAAAAAAAATCTGTTACAATGGTTTACCTCTTATTTATAAATCGAAAAAAAAACGTATACTTATTACATGCTCAGACCAAATAAAACAATCAAGACAGAAAGCCGTGAACAGACAAGTGAGGCCGGATTTGAGTGCGTCGGTGTTGCGCCGCCATAGTTCGACTAAAAACCAAGGCGTAGTTTCCTTGTACGTGTATGTGTCTGCACACGGCGAGGCGTAGTTTTGCCGGCCTCTCTTGTTTGTTCACAAAATTCTGTCTTTATTTTTTTATTTGGTCTGAGTTTACATGAGTTTCCAGGGAGTGTTAGATCGGAATGTCTAGATGACTGGCATATTCTAGAATATAGTTTTCATTTGATTTTTTTCTTCTTGTTTTGACACATATCTTAACACGTATTGACATATCAATTTAAGCACTTTTTTAAGTTTTTATTAGTTATGACGTAGAAACAATTCTTTTTGACGAAGCCCCTATACAGCTGAAAACATTTTATTAATTCGATTTTTAATTTGATTATTTGTTTTTAATTAATACATTTTTATAATGTGAGTGATTCACAGATATTGTTTAGTAACGAAGCCCCTATACAGCGGATTACAAAATACAAATATTACTTTGAAAACATTGTTATCTACTTTGTTTAGGTTTGACTTAACAGTACAGCTGATCGACGCGTTTTTAGTGCAGTAGACAATTTGCGGGTAGATTATATTT
Source organism: Hypomecis atomaria (assembly GCA_964007245.1). NCBI lineage: Eukaryota > Metazoa > Arthropoda > Insecta > Lepidoptera > Geometridae > Hypomecis > Hypomecis atomaria. Next base: position 5,279,219 of record OZ023307.1, on the reverse strand, counting down.
GTCGCTTTCTGACGGAGACATAAAATAGGTTTTTAGGCATGGTTTTATTTATTTTTTATTTAATTATTAATTTTATTTGATGTTATTAATTGTCATGTTTTGTTTTATTATGATATCATGTTGGACGAGTCCATGGATAGGAACATTGATGCGAATAGTTAATTATTTGTTATCGGTGTAACTATTATGACAATAAATTATTTCATTTCATTTCATTTCATCACAAATCAGTCTATCAAAATTTTAATTTCAATGTAAATATGTACTTACGCGATGAAAAAAAAAACTGAACAAAACTTACAACTAAGTAGGTATAATAAAGTGTACTTAACAGAACTAGAGAGTAACTGAAATAATTTTCGAAACAAAATTAGGAAAACAATTTATATGTATCGCTCTTGAAAATCTTTAAAAAAATCGTAACGATTTTTTCTAAAATTTTCTAGCTATTAAATTTTTTTCAATAATTTTATAATATTTATAAAAAATAAAGAAAAGCATAGCAAATCTTATGCGTACAGTCTTTAGCTACTGTAATACTTTTGAAAACATGCTAGTTGAGACATTTCTTCTTATATTTTTACTAAAAAGAAAAATAATGGAAATGAATGATCGAATTTTTCGTGAACAGTCTTTGTGCTTTTTAATACTTTTGAAAACATAACTACTACTAACTTAAAATCTAAAACACAGAATCTCTTAAAAAAAAACACATATTTTAAAATGTTTCATCAGAAAACAAAACCAATATTTCACCAAACAAAAACTAATTTCTTAGAAAAAAAAATCTAATTGTTTACAAAAATCAAATTTTAACAAAACCAACATTAAGGAATGTTTTGAAAACATTAGCCTAAATAAAATAGAATCAATAACCTAATAATTATAAAAGTTTCAAAGATAATTTTTTGGCATGTTACATAACATAATTGACATTTCGATTAAGGTGGTTGCACTAGGTCGACCGACGCGCGAAATTCAATATTTTTCGGATTTTTTCTCATTTTTTTTTCAGATAAGGTAATTATCATAAGTTTACAAAAACTTACTTAGCGGCCATGAAAAGTTAGTATTTACGAAGTATATACATACACCTGTGAACATCAACTACAGTGAAAATCAGTTGATGCACTTTCGTTCATAGACTGATCACTCAATTTTTAGGTTGTTCCTCGCCAATGCTACGAATTCATGGCCGCTGAGTGCGTTTTCGTAAACGTACAACGAGTAGTTTATCTGTAAATTTAGAAAATCTGACCGAGAGCATCAATTTTTACTCAAAGAAATTTCGTCAATTTATCGTATAGTTTGCCTACACTTAAGCTCAGCCATCCTGCCGCTAGGCTAGACCTCGTACCAGTCTGCGTGAGCGTCAGTTACACGTTTTATATTTCGTTCGCAATATTTTCGATTCTCGTTGTGTTGTCGTAAAGTGTTCGTCAACGTATGTATCTGAAAAAAAAAATTGGTTGTGAGCAAAGTCGGTTTACGGACGATACATTTATGTGATAACGGCATAATAAACACTGTTGAATCAACAACTGAAACAAGCCGAACGCTTAGGCTGATCGTGCCTCTCTATCGCTTGCACGCTCGGCACGTGTCACGTGACACTTTTTCGTGCGTGCAGCCGGAGTTCATCGATTCATAAAACGTTATCACGTCAAAAACAGTAATAAGGCACTTGTCCCGCTGCCGAAGATGATCGAGAAGAGAGTTGATCTAGAAACTAGAAACGAGTTGAAGAGCAACAGTAGCGAGTGTGTAGTTCCGACAGTTTTGTCGCTGGGCTGTTAAGCGAGTGTGCGATGCGTTGTAACTTTTAATAATATTGTAAAATTAATTAATTTCTCGTATTTAATTTAGTTAATTTAATTTTAGTTTTATTCGCGCCACTCGCTCGCAGCGGCAGTGGCGTGTACTTTTAAAGTCGCGCTGCACTCAGTGAGTTAAGAGAATAGGCATGACGACTAGATAATACAATTAGTCCGTCAGATAGACTATCAAAAAAATATTGGACACGTACATATTGTCTCTTTGGTTAATTAAACAATAATCGGCCAAGTACGAGTCGGACTCGCGCACGGAGGGTTCCGTACTGTATGAGAGCCCCCCTTAAATATTTATATTATTTTAATTTTATTATTTATTTTTGAAGTGAATATAAAACTAAATATTCTGTGAAAATTTCAAGCATCTACCTGTTATCATTATTAAAATAGAGCGAAAAACGTCTAAAAAATCAGGTTTATTGTATTGGAGCCCCCCTTAAATATTTAATTTTATTTTCTTTTTAGTATTTGTTGTTATAGCGGCAACATAAATACATCATCTGTGAAAATTTCAGCTGCCTAGCTATCATGGTTCATGAGATACAGCACGGTGACAGACAGAAAGACAGACGGACATCGAAGTCAAGTAATAGGGTCCCGTTTTTACCCTTTGGGTACGGAACCCTAAAAATTGATGAAGAAGCCCGTCAAACTTCCGCGTGAAGTCACAATTGCCATACAAATGTATAGACTTCTGAAAGAGAGGACATCACGACCCCCACTGCCAAATTTTGACAAGGTTTATCTTTGTCATTTGTTCTTTGATTAACAAATGAAAAAATACGCGTCTAATATTTTTTGATAATCTAACTCACGGACTAATTATATTTTGATTTTTTTACTCAGCCGTCATGCCTATTATCTTTGACAGCACTTGTCGCTGAGTGACTAACTAGTGGAGCGACAGTGTAAGTAAATAGTCAATCAACTATTAATATAATTAATAATGTGCCGTCCCACAGCTGGATAATAGGGAGGCCTTTGCCCAGCAATGGGACAGAACTATAAATATATTATATGCATCTCTTTTATTTACACGTGATGTCAATCTATTGTACGTTTCTTAAGGGAGAATATTTACAGCCGATAGTTTAGTCGCTTCCTCGCCGGCGGTGGGACAGCTACCTTAAGAAAATTCTAGTATTAACTCGTTATGTGTTATCGCTGTCATTGACAAGAAGAAAAACAAATGTTATTACCGGAAAGTACCTACCTTACATTTCGTCGTTCAGACATTAAGGTAGTCCTCATAGCAGTCGGCATAAGAGTCAGAATTGGACGTTTTGTTCACGATGTTCTCCCGATTTTTATTATGTTTTCTCCCATCTACGTGTTCGTGGATCATAACTTCGTTGTTTGGAAGCTCTAAGTTACACGTCATACAGTTTACTGTGTTATCGTTTATCTGAAAAAAAAAAAAACACCGTACTTATTATTACTAGTAGTTCTCTGAACAGTAGACCTCGCGACACCAACAACTGAATCTTCATAAGTATATATCTCGACTCGCTCTTGACCCATTTGGTTCTAGTTTGCAAAGATCTTTCAAAGTGGGCTCAGACTATGTACAGTAAACAAAAACAGGCTTTAAAATATGGCAAACAAATGATTTAATTTTAAATTGTGATTTTCATTTAAGAAAATAATAGGAAAATCATTTTCCAAAACATCAACATCATCAGCTTGAATCGACCCACTGCTGGGTATAGGCCTCCTCACCCTTGTGCCAGTTTGCCCTAACAAATAAAGATCCATTTTCCAAAACAAATAAAGCAAATAAAAAGAATATAATTCGATAAGAAAAAATAGTTGCAATAATGTAAAAATAACTAGTGTTGAGTATCAGAAACCCCTCTCAGGTGAAGGTCTCCTCAAAAAATGCCATGTTTGTCTATGAGTAGACGCACCGGTTGTGGCCACCTTAGTATCATTTGTGGCCACTTTGAATTTTAAGGATAAAAAAGGAAATTTTATGTTGAAATAATATTTTAAAAGAAATTTTCAAACATTTAGATTCACACAAACAATATTTTACCAGGTAATGGCCTAAGGTCAATATACTCTTGCATTATCTCTTTTTGTTGGGATTGAGACACTAAACCATTTTGCCGACTATTGTCAAAATCGGTTAATAAATAAATAGCCATACAGAAAATTTCCTCTCCCTTTTGAAGGAAATACACCTCCTGTAACTGATATACCCCACTCAAAAAAGTCCGACGACAAAAATATTCAGGGTTATTTCTAATCAATTAGCATCCTTTTAGGGGCTTATTCTGTACATCAGAACTAACAATTTTTGTTCTAAGACTTTTAATAATTCTCAAAAAAAAGTTACTGTTCTATAGAAAAATATCGTTCACCCTCGACAAAATGTATGGAACAGCTGATTTTTTAGGGTTCCGTACCCAAAGGGTAAAAACGGGATCCTATCACTAAGACTCCACTGTCCGTCTGTCTGTCTGTCTCCAGGCTGTATCTCATGAACCGTTATAGCTAGAAAGCTGAAAATTTCACAGATGATGTATTTCTGTTGCCGCTATAACAACAAATACAATAAAAATAGATTAAAAATATCTCCCATATGGGAGCCCCCCTTAAATATTATTTCATATTATGTATAACAATGATATTTTGATAGAAAACAATAGATAAAGTAAATATAACAATCCTTATTGTTATATAACAATCCTGATTTTTTTAAACCGTTTTTCGCTCGATATTAATAATGGTTACAGGTGGATGCTTGAAATGTTCACAGAATATTTAGCTGCATCCTTAATTTAATAATAAATAATTAAAATAAAATATTTAAGGGGGGTTCCCATACAGTACGGAACCCTTCGTCCGCGAGTCCGACTCGTACTTGGCAGATTGTTTTTTGAGTTTTGACAAAAGTCGCAGAACAAAATTGTTAGTTTTGATGTACAGAATAAGCCCCTAAAAGGATGCTAATTGATTAGAAATAACCCTGTATAGAACCCGAGTAGCAAATTTCGTAAACATTTGTTGAAAATGTCAGGTCACATGTTAAATAATGTAGAGGAGGATCAACATAGGGGCAGACAAAAGAAAAATCGTCGGGTTAAAACGGAGACCTTTTTCAGTTTGTTGACTCGGTCAATAAAATAAATAAATACCTTTCTAATCAACTCAGGCTGGTAAGATTTCTCGAACGTCTTCCCCAAAGCCACCGCGTGATAGTCCGTCTCCACATGTTCTAGCACCTACAAATAAACAAACACTATGATGGTGCCGCCATTCTCTCCACGAGGCGACACGAGCACCGCAGCTGTAGCTAACTTCATATCGTAAATATAAGTATACAATCGGCGATGTGAAGTTAGCTACAGAAGCTTCTCAATAAACTTCTGTAGCTAACCTGACATCGTCGACTTCTATACTTGTATACGATGTGAAGTTAGCTACAGCTGCGGTGCTCGTGTCGCCTCGTGGAGTGTGTGGCGGCAAAATTATATCCAAATAATCCTACTAATATTATAGACGTGAAAGTTTGTAAGGATGGATGGATGTATGGATGTTTGTTACTCTTTCACGCAAAAACTACTGAACGGATTGAGATGAAACTTTGCAATTATATAGCTTATACATCAGAATAACACATAGGCTATAAATTATAATGATATTGCGTAAATTTTCCATATTGTAACAATAAGTGTTAAGTAAGTAGGAAAAATTCTGCCATTTGCGAGCTATTCTAGCGTGCGCTCCAGGAAATGTCAAATCGATTTTTTTTATTTTCCACCTCCTTTATTAAGGGTGGTAAGGTAGGGCCTCGAAATATCATGCAGGCGAAGCCGCGGGCAAAATCTAGTAATAATTAAATATTAGGGGACATCGTACACACGGTCTCTGACCCCAAACTAAGCAAAGCTTGTGATATGGCTCCCAAAGACTACAATACAAATACTACATATACATATTTTTAAATACATAGGTACTTATAAAGATAGTAACATCTGGACACAGAGCAAACACCTATATTGATTACAAAAATGCTAACCCTGGGGAACCCTGCTAAATGTGGGAATCGAACCCACGCATCCTTGGCACAGTAGTTAGGGTCACTAACAACTGGGCCACCGAGGCAATGTATGACGTACTGGGGTAATCTGCGGTAATCTGTAAGATTTAAGCGGTAATCTATAAGTTAAAAAGTGTAATCTTACTGCATCTTGCGTAATCTCCAACTGACAAATGACACATTTGGCGATATTCTTAGTACTGGTAATGCCGTGCCAGTGGTCAAAGGGAATCTTCATGATTACATTATTTTGTAATATCAAATTATTCAGAAAATGAATCATAAAATGTATTTCAAAATAATGTTATTATGAAGATTGAACTATCAGCTGTTTCATACATTTTGCCGATGCCGATATTGCCAAACGTAATTTTGTGTGAAATGGCTGTTTTTTTTTTAGAATTCTAGGTTTTTTTTTTTTTTTTTTTTTATTCAATATAGGTTTGCGTTTGACTACATACTGCCTGATGTTGAGCAGATATGCGGTCTAGGATGTAGCACGCTTACCTAGAAGATACCTATTTACTCGGGATTTGAAGACACCCACGTCGTACTTTAGCGGGAAGACAGACCCAGGCAAAGCGTTCCACATTCTGGCTGTTCGTATGAGGAATGAGGACTCGAAACGCTTGGTTCTAACGCGCGGAATGTCCACCATAAAAGGGTGGCGCTTTGGTCGCGTCTGTCTAGCCGTACGATAGAAGAAAGGGGCAGGTGGGACCAGATTGTGCAACTCCTGAGCGCACTCTCCGAAGTGTATCCGATAAAAGGCCGACAAACACGCCACCTTACGTCGATGCTCAAGACTTTGCAGCTGCGACTTAGTCAAGGTGTCGTTGTCAATCAGCCTCCTGGCTCGCCTCTCAATCGACTCCAGAGCCTCCAGTTGATATTTGGCAGAGCCATCCCAAAGCCTCATGGGTTGCCTCATATTAAAAGTTGTTCAGTCAGTTGTTAGTCACTCACTTGTATGACATAAGGGTTGGTAATCTAGATCGGTAATCTACAAGATACAAAGTGTAATCTCACCTCATCTTGCGTTATCTCCAACTGACAAATGACACATTTAGTGATATTTTTAGTACTGGTAATGCCGTGCCAGTGGTCGAAGGGAATCTTCATGACAACATTGTTCTGTATTATCATCTTGTTTTTCTTGAGTGCTGTGGACTTTGACCCTTTTGCTGGTCTATTTTCTTGGGCATCTGAGGATAACAAATATCATCATCATCAACTAGTTTTTAACCGACTTCAAATGAGGAGATTTTCAATTAGATTGTTTTTGGGATGTATGTAATAGGCCGAATCATATAAATCGGCGGATGTGAAGTTAGCTACCAGCTGCGCGAAACCCGATGAATCCAGCTTTGTGTGTTAGCGTCGGTCAGGATTGGATATTGCGCAGCTTGTAGCTAACTTTACATCCGCCGGTTAGTATTATTCGGCGTATACGCGATTACTCCATTAATAGGCTATTTGACTACTTTTTAGGGTTCCGTACCCAAAGGGGAAAATGGGACCTTATTACTAAGACTTCGATGTCCGTCTGTCTGTCTGTCTGTCCGTCTGTCACCGGGCTGTATCTCATGAATCATGATAGCTAGGCAGCTGAAATTTTCACAGATGATGTATTTCTGTTGCCGCTATAACAGCAAATACTAAAAAGAGAATTAAATAAATATTTAAGGGGGGCTCCCATACAACAAACCTGAATTTTTTGACGTTTTTCGCTCTTTATTAATAATGGTACCAGGTAGATGCTTGAAATTTTCACAGAATATTTAGTTTTATATTCCCTTCAATAATAAATAATAAAATTAAAATAAAATCAATATTTAAAGGGGGGCTCCCATACAGTACAAAACCCTCCGTGCGCGAATCTGACTCGTACTTGGCCGATTATTGGAAATCGTTTTAAGTTATTCTTATAATTAATAAGCACACTACATTTATATTTCCGAGAGATCTACTGTATCAACAATGAAAATCTGTGTTAAAGAATAGATTTTCAAGATCCCGTCAAAAACGACATTCTGTAATGGCGCTGGTCACATGACACTTTTGACGTAACACACGCCAGTAAATAACATTTGTTAATACTAGTAAATACGCTAGTTCACATCCAAAAATTGACAAAAGATACTTTAGAAGTAACTTACAGATCCAATAATATTACCACGAAAACATAAAACACAAATCACACAAACAACAGTCAATCGAGAAATTCTCGCTTACTAGCATATGACGTCACTAGAGTTGCCGCACATCTTAGAGCGTTTACGTTACAGATAAAATATCAAAAAATTATCGTATTTTATTTCGTGCGATTTGCGAAAATTATACATAATTATTTTATAGTTTAATCAAGTGAAATATGTCTTTTTCAGGCTATTATCTGTAAAGATTACCACAATCAATAGTATATTTTCAATGTTGTCAAATAGCCTATTATGTACCGATTTTGATGATTTTTTGTTTTTATTCGAACGTAGCGCGAACTATTCGAATCCTGTACACGGTTGAAGCCGGTTGTGCTAAAAATGATAATGAACTGACCTTTGTTAACGTCCAAGTTAGGGACGATCTGGTAGGCGGCTCTAACTTGGTAGTTTGGTTCGTTTACATTATGGAATATGGCCTCTTTCTGAGTTTCTACAACATATTCTTTTAAACCTGTAATTTAAAAAGTAGTAATTAATTTCAGGCGGCCTAAAAACTCTGACACCAGGGCTAGCCACCCGCCTATACGAACTTACTTACTTTTAATTTATTTATTTATTTACTCAGTTAACACTTTATTGTACACTAGACGACCCGCCCCGGCTTCGCACAGGTGTATTATACATATAAACCTTCCTCTTGAATCACTCTATCCATTAAAAAAAACCGCATCAAAATCCGTTGCGTAGTTTTAAAGATTTAAGCATACAGACAAACAAACAGACAAAAATAGCGACTTTATTTTATACTATGTAAGGAAAAGGAAAATGCAAAATAGCATTATATCAATCCATCCATCAGCCATAAGAAGTCCACTGTCGCACATAGGCCTCCCCTATGGATCTCCAATAAGATCGGTTGGAAGCGGCTTGCATCCAGCTCGAACCTGCGGTCTTAATGAGGTCATCCGTCCACCTTCAAGGTGGACGGATGACTACGCTGGTACGTGGTCTCCACTCGAGAACTTTTTGACCCCATCGGCCATCAGTCCTCCGCGTATGTGCCCTGCCCACTGCCAATTCAACTTGCCAATCCGCTGGGCTATGTCGGTAACATTGGTTTTTCTACTAATCTCCTCATTTCTGATTCGATCTCGCAGAGAGACTCCGAGCATAGCCCTCTCCATGGCTCGTTGGGCTACTTGGAGCTTACTAATAAGGCCCATAGTGAGAGACCACGTTTCAGTGCCATAAGTCATCACTGGTAACACACACTGGTCGAAAACTTTCATTAATGCTTGCATTGTAAAATTTGATGTTTACACGTGAAATTATTGATGAAACTATTGTCGTGAAATTAATTTTATGTCAATGTAACTCTAGCTTTATAGAGTGGACCGGGTGTTTGCAATAACTTTAAAGATATAAGCTTTTATTCATTCATTCATTTCATGTCAATGGCTAGACTTTTTTTAAACTTTTAATTTTATAAGCTTTGAAATACTTTGAAGTTTCCTTGCATTCATGAAAGTACACACCTGATTTGAGTTCCTTCCGATTCTTCTTATTAAGTATAAGATGAGCTGAGTTATAGCACTCCACGTGCCCTGACCAGTCTAGATGTAGTTTTATCTCTTTTCTGGTCATTAACTCGTTACATATAGCACAATGGTACATTAGGTACATCTGTAAGAAAATCACAAATAAAATAATTATTTTTTGTAAAAAAATGGCAAAACCGCTCAGGCTTAGTTCGCTAGAATTGATGTAGGAATTTAATATTTAATATTATTGTTAATTTTTCGAAAACGGCTCTACCGATTTTGATAAAATTTAAATGGGTCCACCTCGGGTGTATAGTATAACTAAAAAAGATTTTTTAATTCGGTTTACAATTTGCGGAAATATAGAGAAACATACTTACAAAAACCTACCTACAGACGAACACAGAACCCTTCTTTTTGGAAGTCGGTTAAAAATCGGTCAAGTTCGAGTCAGACTCGCGCACGAAGGGTTCCGTACCAATATCTCATCAAAAACATAAATGTGAAATGGGAGCCAAAGTGTCGCCACCAAAAGAATTGAGATCTAACACGGGGGCCAAGTGTTCTGTAGAAAATCCTAAAGTTTAAGCTACAAGATCATACCTACAACATTCTAAAGACAAATGCTTATTTGCACTGTACTTATTCTTAAACTAGCCAAGTCAAATCACGAGCTTGAATTACAATTAAATCCCTTTAGAATGGTGTAGGTATGATCTTGTAGCTTAAACTTTAGGATTTTCTACAGAACACTTGGCCCCCGTGTTAGATCTCAATTCTTTTGGTGGCGACACTTTGGCTCCCTTTACACATTTATGTTTTTGATGAGATATCATAACTTTTTGATCAGAAATAATTATTAGTTACATCATGATTATCATAGTACACTTATCTCTGAAAAAGTTATCTAGTATTTATTATATTACTATCACAAATGGCATGGTTCATCTATCGAAAATCTCAGTGCCTCGCGACGCTACCGCCATTTATTGGAGTATTGGTTAGGTAAATTTTACAATTACTTTGTAGTACTAATTTTCAATAATTTTCAGTTTTTAGATTTTTTCCTTTATTTATGCCCGATAGTCTACCTTGGTGCCAAATATCAAGATTCTAGGTCATCTGGAAGTGGGTTAGGTTTTTGATCTATAAGTCAGTGAGTGAATCAGTCAATGAAACACGAATTTTTAAACGTTAATATATCAATAACTGATTAAGCAAAATTTATGAAATTTTGGATTCTTGATAAGCTAAAAGACTTTAGTAAATGTGCCAAATTTCATGTATGTAGGCTAAATAGTTTTTGAGTTGTGAGGGGGTCAAAAGTAGCTCCAAATGGTTCGTGTAATATTACACACGGCCGCTGCGTCGCCAGTTTTCTTTGAACACTTTGGCTGGACACGCTGCCGCGTGTCTACATTTCAAAGAGTATTAAAAATACTTGACACTGGCAAACGCACAATAATGCGACGCCAAAACATAAAAGAAAAAGAAGTACATTCTGGTGACCGACAGACAAAAATTAAATAAATATTTAGTAACTGACCTGTCTAAATAGCTGCACTCCGTATTTGTCCAAAAACTTGTTGTCTCGCAAACAATTCAAGTGCTTACGGCTTTCTACGTGCCTTAGTAGTTGGGAAGCGTAAACTTCGCTCGAACATACGAAGCAATATCTGAAATAATTAATTAAAAATATTAATATTACTAGTTGTCATTTATTCACGGTTACTGGTAATCAATTAGTAACCTTTTAGGAGCTTATTCTGTACATCAAAACTAACAACTTTTGTTCAACGACTTTTGTTGAATCTAAATAATCGGCCAAGTACGAGTCGGACTCGCGCACGGAGGGCACGTTTTCTTAAATTATTGTAAATTACGTTGAATATCTAAAGTTCACCACAATCCTTACATAGTATAAAATAAAGTCGCTATTTTTGTCTGTTTGTATGCTTAAATCTTTAAAACTACGCAATGGATTTTGATGCGGTTTTTTTTAATGGATAGAGTGATTCAAGAGGAAGGTTTATATGTATAATACACCTGTGCGAAGCCGGGGCGGGTCGTCTAGTACAGTATAAGAACTTAGGCCTTTTTAATTATTTTTAACCATAATGTTGCGATTATTGCATTTTGACTCTCGGTCTATAGCGGAACGAGTGGGAAATAAAAACTTCCAATCGTCCCAACTGGGGACGAACGAAACTTTTTTTCCCACTCGTACCCAGTGGGGACGACCGGGAACCAACCTTCCGTACTGTATAGGAGCCCCCCTTAAATATTGATTTTATTTTAATTTTATTATTTACTAATGAAGTGAATATAAAACTAAATATTCTGTGAACATTTCAAGCATGTACCTGTTACCATTATTAATATAGATCGAAAAACGTCTAAAAAATCAGGTTTGTTGTATGGGAGCCCCCCTTAAATATTTATTTTATTCTATTTTTAGTATTTGTTGTTATAGCGGCAACAGAAATACATAATCTGTGAAAATTTCAGCTGCCTAGCTATCATGGTTCATGAGATACAGCCCGGTGACAGACAGACAGACAGACGGACATCGAAGTCTTAGTAATAGGGTCCCGTTTTTCCCTTTGGGTACGGAACCCTATAAAAGCAGCTAATCCATATATTTTATCGAGGGTGAACCATATTTTTCTATGGAACAGCATTTTTTTTTTTTTTTGTGATTTGATAAAGGTCGTTGAGCAAAAGTTGTTAGTATTGATGTACAGAATAAGCCCCTAAAAGGATGATAATTGATTCCCAGCAACCTTCAAATACTAGCAGTTCTCCAAATAATAGACCTAGGAACACATCTCTTTAACTGAATTTTATAAGCATTAGTAATAGGGTCCCGTTTTTACCCTTTGGGTACGGAACCCTAAAAGATCAGGTCACGTGTTGAACATTTTTTACCCATCCCAAAAAGTGCACAACGCACACAAGAAGTTTTCACATCAAAAATATTTTCTTGCAATTAAAATGTATTACCTAATCATTAGAAGAGGCCTAAGTCCAGCAGTGGACATCACTTGGCTAAAAACGACGGCGACGACCTAATCACGTTGTATGCAACTTCTGGATTGGCATATCACTCCTTAGTATACAACAAAGTCGCTTCCCGCTGTCTGTCCCCATGTTTGCTTACATCTTTAAAACTATGCAACGGATTTTGATGCGGTTTTTTTTAATAGATAGAGTGATTCAAGGGGAAGGTTTATATGTATAATACACCTGTGCGAAGCCAGGGCGGGTCGCTAGTTTTGTATAAAACGACACTTTGGACATGATGGTAAAAAAATTGGTTGCCTGTAAAGTCGGTATACGGGCGAAAGTTTTACGTGACAACGACTTTGAGACGAATGAGAGCGAGTGAGAGGCACTTACGTGCCTCTCACTCGCTCTCATTGTGAGCGCATGAAGTGTGAGCGGGGAGCGTAACGCAGTTTCTTGAAGTGTCACCCGGCAAACCAATTTATAAGACGTTGTCACGTCAAAAAATGCTTACCGTATCCCATTGTCCAAAAACACCAAAGTATTGTACGACATATTAGTAATTTTAAAATATGTTGTCTTGAGTTTCACAAACACCATTTCCTCCTCGTCAAACTCTTTAAACTCATCACCATCACTGCGGCTATCCATCTCTACATCCATAAGCGAATCACTCCTGAAGTTATCACTATCTGGCCTGGAGATATCACTGTCCCGTCTGATATTTTTACTTGAATTTTCACTATCTGGCCGAGAAATATCACTATCCTTTCTATTTTTTCTGTTATCTGGCCGGAAATTATCCCTATCTGGCTTGGATTTATCATTTCTAGATATATTTCTATCGCTGATAATTATCGTTCTTCTTTCTGTATCTTGATTTGTATTTGGAGATAGAATTTTGGGAGAATTATTAGGTGTTGAATTAGGAAAGGGTGATACAGAATGTCGTGGATAATTGAAAACAAGTGGTGTCCCAACGAATTGACTTTTTAAGATTTCAGTGTTAACTGGTGGTAACTGCGGGAACATGGCATTGAACATCGGTGGGATGCTTTTTATCATTTGCGGGTTCACGGGTTGCGGGTTCACGGTTTGCGGGAAGGGATACATTTGACGAGGGGATGGCAACAGAGGTGGTTTCATAGCTTGTGGTAGATTTTGGCCAGGAGTTGGTAAAAGCGGTGCTTTTATAGGTTGTGGTAGATTATGGCCATGGGTTGGTAAGGTTTGGCCAGGGGTTGGCAACAGGGGTGGTTTTATAGCTTGTGGTAGATTTTGGCCATGGGTTGGTAAGGTATGGCCAAGGGTTGGTAACAGGGGTGGTTTAATAGCTTGTGGTAGATTTTGGCCATGAGTTGGTAAGGTTTGGCCAGGAGTTGGTAACAGGGGATGTTTTCTAGCTTGTAGTAGATTTTGGCCATGAGTTGGTAAGGTTTGGCCAGGAGATGGTAACAAGGGTGGTTTTATAGCTTGTGGTACATTTTGGCCATAGGTTGGTAAGGTATGGCCAGGGGATGGTAACAGGGGTGGTTTTATAGTTTGTGGTAGATTTTGCCCATGGGCTGGTAAGGTTTGGCCAGGGGTTGGTAACAGGGGTGGTTTTATAGCTTGTGGTAGATTTTGACCATGGGTTGGTAAGGTTTGGCCAGGGATTGGTAACAGAGGTGGTTTTATAGCTTGTGGTAGATTTTGACCAGGGGTTGGTAAAAGAGAGGTTTTTGCAGGTTGCTGTTGATTTTGGCCAAAAATTGTTGCAGTTCGTTCATTGTGTAGCAAGTTTTGTCCAAGATGGGATGCATTTTGGCCAGCTTGAAGCAGAAGTCCATTATTTTGCTGATTTTGTCTAATTTTCAGCGCACTCATCAAATTTTCTGTACTTTGACCATTTTCTTTGTACGAATTTAGTGCGGCCGCGACCGCCGCATTGAAAACAGTTAGCGGGTCGCTACTTTGTGACATTTCCGGTTTTACATTACTTTTTTGTGCGCCATTTTGATCAGTCGCCTGATTGATCAGGGGCTTGATATTTTCTTTTTGAATTTGGAAATTCTGAGTATTAGCTGTAGCCGGTAGGTGTAAGGGTGGTATAGTTTTGGCATTATAGTTGTCTTCTAGGTTAAGTACAGTGCCTCCTTTGGTGTTTAATGGTTTCTGTGATTATTTCATGCCCATAGCCTTGGCCAGGGCAGTCGTGTGAGGCTGGTCCATATTGTGATCGGAGACTTTGGATATAGGGAATAGCTCGTTACATAGACTGCAGTGAAACATGCCGTTTATCTAAAAAAAAAACTTGATATTATAAAATAGGCTAGACGACTGAAAAATATTAATATCTCCGTCAGAAAATCAAAAAAGATTAAACTTTTTTCTTTTGTCCAATTTTTGTTTTGTGCAAATAAAAATATTCGCAAAGCAAATAAAAGTGGGAACTTTACATGTGCTACACTCTTTAATATACTCGTACAATTTTAAGGTAAAGTAATGCCCCAACTTACGCTACCCCGTTTTACGCGAATTCGGCGTGTTAGGTTTACGACAAATTCTAACGTATTTATGTGCATTTTTATGTGTTTTTATAGATGCAAACCTATCGCGTAACTCCGGGGTGTTACTTTACTGTATTCAAACTATCATAATGTAAGTCAATTTAAGCTATTTGGTTCATAAATATTGGAGATATAGGGCTTTATTAAATTGAGATGGACACAACGATATTATAAGTTCCATTGTTTTACTACGGAACTCTAAAAACAAGCTGTTTCGTACATTTTATCGAGAGTTAATCAACTTTTTTACAGAACATTTTACAAAGAAACAGCCCGTAAAATGATAATAAATTTATAATATACTCACAACTCTAGTCAAATGATTCTGAAACGGTTTGATAAACGGAGCCATTGTCATCAATTCCACATGATCCATCTCCTCCACATGAATCGTCACATCCCCACAAACCTTATCACAAAGGGCACAGTAATAATCCCCATCAACTTTCATAATGAAATTAAAATTCAACGCGGGAATCCACAATTCGCAACCAAAAGGCGACAACGGTATGTCTCCGAATACGTCAAAACTATCGGTCTTTACTTCGTTATTTAGTTCATTCTCTGTGTAGTCTATGTTTTTGTTGACTATGGTGCGTTTGTCGCTTTCGGTCTTTTTAGGTTCTATAACTGTTTTAGTGTTGCTTTTGTCTGTTTTGATTCTTTTTGTGCTGAGGTTGTTAGTTTCTACGTAATTTCTGTTTTTCTTGGGGTGTGCGCTTTCAATGTGGTCTTCTATTTGGTTGTGGTATTGAAGATTGTTGCAATGGCCGCAGTGGTACAGCTTGTCGTCTACCTGTAATGAAAAATAAAAAAAATATAGCAAAATAATATATTTTTGAAACAAATTAGTTAGGGTGAAACTAGTTGACGAACTCAGATTTGGCGTAGCTTAAATAAATCATAATTATCTCAGCTGTGTTGTCTGAAGAAGATATAGATTCGTTGATAAACAGTAGATATGGTGCGTGTGCACCCATTGCAATATATTTTTGTTTTTATTTGTTTTAAAATAAATAATAAATATTAGGGGACATCTTACACACGGACTCTGACCCCAAAGTAAGCAAAGCTTGTAATATGGCTGCCAGAGACTGATAGAATTAGAATCGTTTATTGATGTATTGAGCTTAATACTAAAATTATATTTACAACAGTTTGTACAATAATATAAAGTACCGCAAAATATATCTCGTCATTTCACAAGACATAATACGTAGCAACGAATTTAAACAATGATTAAAATAAATAGCTATCTACTTTACAATAGAATACAAAATCAAAAAATGTCAGAAAGAATAAATGAAAATGTCATGGTTTTTTTTTGTTCAGTACATAATTACAAAATTAAATTTAAAAAAATATTATACTACATATACATACTACAGATATACTACATATACATATTTTCACTTCTCCGTGGGACTCTGCGCCGTGCAGACGTACACAACTAGTCCGTAACTCAGCCGTATTTTAAATTTTGAAAATAGAAGCGTTAAGTGTCTCGCAAAACAACGTTTACCTGTGCCACAGCCCGGACACTCCGCGATTTTTCATACAAAATCTGCTGTCTTACGCACACCTACACAGTACTTACTCACAGACAACACACTTACGCACGGTCGCTACACGCGCATTTGTGTGCGGAACGTCTATGGCTGTCAGCGATCACCACAACGTGACGACATGCCGCGTGAGTGAGACAGTTGCGTACTTAAGAGGAAGGATGGTCTGTAATTTTCCATACAAACGTATTACGCTGTTTTCTTCCTGGAAAATACTTTTAGAGCCTCAATTTTTTGTCATAAAATTAAATTTAGCTGTTTAGACTACCCTGTCTTTTCTTTTTCTTGATAAATTAATTATCAGGCAAAATACGACCCTTCAATATCACAAAAAAAATCACCATTATTACTGACGTCTTTAGAGACCTACCAGAACAGACTAAATAATATCTAACGAAATATAAAATGACAGAATCATGAACACATCTTTTTTTTAAATTTTGACATAAAAAACACTTGATGGATCTTGTTTTTGAAGAAGAAAACAGCGTAATACGAAACGTTGTCTCGCCATGTTTTTTGTAGGTATAAATCGCTCTGAGCTGCAATTGTCCCTATCGCACGATGCGGGGGTAGGGTCGAGGTGAGGGAGGTTCAAACCTATACGTACACAAGCACTAGGGATGTAGTAATAGTCGATATTTTTGTCGATGCTCTAGTGATGTCCATCGATATCGATGTTTATTAAAAAGATTAGTTATTTTTCAAATCCTGTGATTTGACCGTTGTTGTTTGTTACTTTTGAAGAAAAGATTTTATGTATGGAATATAGGCGTTTAGTTGCTGCGACATATTGCAGCGATTATACAGAATATCGTGCTGTATCCGCAGACATCTAAATGAGTTAGGCGCAGAATAACCAATTCTCTTAATGCCCAACTAATCTGTGAATGCTCAATTCTACGAAAGCATAATTCTATGAATGCCCAATTCTCAAAATGGCAACATAATTTTGATTAGGAATTTTCTAAAAAAAATACAATTTATATACATGTAAGGGCTTACCGGTACCTAAAACAACCTCCGTTTGCGAGTTAAGGACATTATAACTTTTACTATGGGACCGACCAGAGCCGAATCCGCGAGAAATATCAACTATACCATAGAAAAAGTCCGTTGATAATGGACAAAGTGTATGGAACAGCTGGTTTTTTATCGCCAATGCGGAGTTAGTTGCTCCCATAGTAAAAGTTGTTCTTTTCAAACCTATTAACTTTGCCCTAAAGAGGTTGTGCTTTAATTACCG
This sequence comes from Hypomecis atomaria, assembly GCA_964007245.1. Taxonomy (NCBI): domain Eukaryota; kingdom Metazoa; phylum Arthropoda; class Insecta; order Lepidoptera; family Geometridae; genus Hypomecis; species Hypomecis atomaria. The sequence continues at coordinate 5,261,273 of OZ023307.1, read as the reverse complement.
GTGTTTTTTTTAAATGAAAATGTGTTTTTAGGGTTCCGTACCCAAAGGGAAAAACGGGACTCCATTACTAAGACTTCGATGTCCGTCTGTCAGTCACCGGGCTGTATCTCATGAACCATGCATAGGCAGCTGAAATTTTCACAGATGATATGTTTCCGTTGCCGCTATAACAACAAATACTAAAAACAAAATAAAATAAATATTTAAGGGGGGCTCAGATACAACAAACCTGAATTTTTAGACGTTTTTCGCTCTATATTAATAACTGTACCAGGTAGATGCTTGAAATTTTCACAGAATATTTAGTTTTATATTCCCTTCAATAATAAATAATAAAATTAGAATAAAATAAATATTTAAGGGGGGCTCCCATACAGTACGGAACCCTCCGTGCGCGAGTCTGACTCGTACTTGGCCGATTTTTTCTATTTGAAATTATTTTGCCATTTTGAGAATTGAGCATTCTAAGAATTGGTCATTGTGAGAATTGGACATTCGTAAAATTGAGCATTTTTTAAAATATGTTCCATTATTAGAATTCTGCGCCTAAAGCGAAATAATAGTTCTAATCAGGAAAATCACGTGCTCTCTAAAATCGTGTAATAACTGTAACGTATAAATATAATTATCCTTAGTCCACTTACCTAAGCGAAAAACGTTCTATTAAATTATTAAATTATCAAAGACACAACATTAAATAATTAAAAAACACATAATCAGTCACATTACAAATACAACAAAATAAATAATCTGGCTCCTGCACATACCTATATTTTGCCTATTGCGCAGCGTTCTGCGCCTAACTTTCCATCCGCTGACTTGTGTGGCGCGAATTATACGTGAGATTCATTCGAGAAAACAGCCCCATTGGCTATCCGTTCATTGAACTATGTGCCTTGCCCTTTGTCATTTTAACTTGGCTATCCGCTGAGTTTTGCTGAAAAGTGTGTAGTACTTTGTGGATGTTCTATCCTGTATTTATATGGTGTGTGCTACCCACTGCTGCTTTAATTTGCTAATAGTTTCAACTTTTTTAAACTTATTTAAAGTAGAACCTAAGTATGACAAGCAGTTCTCCAAACAGTAAGCATTGCATCTGTTTAATTGAATTCTTAATTATTTTTTATACTACTGGACTACTCGCGCAATGAATATACGGGAATAGTTACAATATAAAAGGCAAGAAGTTTTATATGTCCAGATATACAGGGTTATCCAGAACTGGTGTACTAAGCCGAAAGGAGGTGATTCGGACTATTATTATGAACAACTTTTAATATATGTGGTCAAACCGAAATTCGAGAAAAAAACCAATCGTGTCATACATTTTTTCGAGTCCAAGTTGCAGTTTTGTATGGAACAGCTGATTTTTAGTTCACGAAATCCGCAGCTGGACCCATATTCATATAATTTTATTGGTCTCAAAATACAAGATACAAGTCAATCCAAATCAATTACAATTGTAGTTATAATTATAATATCCTTAAAATTTCAGCTTAGCTAAAGCAAAGCATAATTATCTTAAAATTACAATAACTTAAAATAGCTGTAGTTAAATTAATTAAATTATATATTTAAATAAATGATTAAATATTAAATTGTAAAAACAAAACGATAATCATTCAATATAAATCTGAACAATGCTACAATATCAAAACTTAAAATGACAAAAATTGCATAGTTAATAAATTAAAAAATATGAATTTGTAACAAAATATAGTAAACATAGTAAACTTTGTTCATAATAACGAACGTGTAGGTCATAGGTAGGTACACCTCTGAAACCTCCTTCACTATGTAAAACACGACCTTGTAAACAGGTATCGTGTATCCACCAGTAGATGTCACGTGACAGAAATGATGATGATGAATTGAGAAACCTTTCATTTTGACTGACCTACAAAAAGAAGGGGATTTGCGATTCGTGTATGATAAGATAAGATATATTTATTGGCCTTATAACTACAAACGTTACACTAGGCAAGTCAAATTTACAATTGTATCACAAATAATCACAATGCATAAAATTCAAAAATAATAATAAAAACAAAACTTAAGTAATACAATATCAATTAGGTAGAAACAACTATTATAAAATTAGCAAAATTTAAAACTGTTAGGTAATTCAAGGGCTTAAAAATAGGTACTAATTACTTCACATATTCGATTTTTCCGAGCGGATTCTCAAGTTTATTTTTACAAGTTTATGTTAACTTGCAATGTATGTATGTATTGTAATATTTTTTTTTGGGTTAAACCATGCAACGCAATTTTGAAGCAGATATTGAAGCTATCTGTTATTTATTACGTACCTAAATCACTTGAAAGATTTTATACCCCTAAAATTGTGTAATATTCGAAAATTTATAGGTTGAATTAATTTTAAAGTTTAGATTCTTCTTTTTGGACTATTTAATTTAAATAAAAGCTTGTTTTTAATAAGATTTTACACATTTTTTTAATTGTCTGTTGAAGAGTTATGTGCGTGGTTTCCTTAAAAAAAGTTATTTGGTATATCTTAAGTTAGGTATTTGGTAGAATTTTCAGTATGTATTATGCAGCGCCTACAGAAATCGATTTCGAAGCTATTTTTGTTCGCAGCTTTTGGATTGAGGTCAATTGTGTAAAGTTGGCTATTTATAAGGTTTTTTCAAAAAATATTATTCGAAAGAAAATTAAAATCAATATACCTACTTCGCCTATATGTGTAAAAAAATAATGTAGCTTTCTAATTCGATAAAAAATATTCAGTATAAAGGTTTTCGTTTGCTATGCGCTATCCCAAAAAAACGGAGCTTATGTACCTACCATATTTTGCTACAATTCAAAAGAATACACCAGCCGTCCGCCTGAGCTAGGAGCGCGGGCGGGCGCGGGAAGGGCGCGGGCGGAGTTGGCACACACACTAATACAATTGCATCACACCACACATAGAAGCTCCCTGGCTTGGGCGCATCGCGACAGCAATAGTTTAGCCAAATACCTACTTCTCAAATTCCTTGGCGCTCAGCTTTCCTCTTAATTTGCAAAAATGAATATTAATCTAGTGCTTAAAAAAGTATAACAATTACTTAATTTGGAAGCATTTTAACAAAAAGTAACCGATCTACTTCTTTTGTAAGATAATATCAAGAGGAAGTTACCAAATAATGTAAAATAAGTTCCTATTATTTATCCTTAGGGAAACATTAAAATTTCTTGTTTTGTTACGTATCATTGATATTCAACCATACACAGTACAAGTGTTCCCTATTGTCACAGTCTAGGTAGTTTTTATTAGAAAATCCACCGGCCAGTGCAGCCCGCGCGCAGAGTACACGATGCGGTACGTAGCGCGGGGTGGAAGTGAGGAAGACTCAAACGGGTGGGGGGTAACGAGTGGCCGTTCTATACGTAGTATTATTATATATTCTTTGCCTGTGCCAACTTTGCTACGGTATTGTTTGTGCTTAATTGATGACATAACACTGCTCATTTTGCTAAATTCAGTGGTAAAACATAACATTAAATTGTTGTGAGGTACATCTCGCTCGGGTTTTCGCTGTGTGCTGCCGGATTGCGTACACGCGCTCGACCGCTGCGACTACGGTTGTGTGTAACCGGTTTAGTCCGTGGCACACTCACACGCGGAGATTGTGCTACACGGGCGCGCTGTCCGTGTGGTTCGGTCTACAGAACAGCTACTGCGAACCCCCCGCTTACCTCTGCCGCGACTCGTTGCTCCGCTGCGCTGCTACGCCGCTGCCGTAGTACCCGCTACGTGTCTACGCCATTACCTCTGTGCTACGATGTCAGTCAAACGCAGTCCGCCTCGACGCGCCTCGCCTATGCAACCGCTTGCGCAGTGTATGTCTGATTCGAACATTAATCAATCACAGACAGCTTTCTCTAATTCACCTCTCGCGTCGAGCGAATATACATCGAGTGAGCCTAATATTGGACGCAAGAGGAAGCTGAGCGTGAACGTTAATCGGTCTGAAATCATGGATATGCTTGCAGCCTTGCAGAAGCAGCAGGACCAAAAATTTGAGGCGTTGATGACCAAGGTTCAGTCAGGCATTGAATCTAATACTGAACAGAATAAAAATATAGCTAACTCTATAGATTTTTTAGCTCAAAAATATGACGAGATGGCAAAAAAGGTAGATGCTTTGGAGAAGGATAAACTGTCGTCACAGCAATATATACAGACGCTGGAAAGCAGAATAGAACATTTGGAACGCTATCTGCGAAGCACGAGTATAGAGCTACGTAATGTTCCCAAAAAAGTAGGCGAATCGAAAGAAGACCTAATGAATATTGTAAAAAAGTGGGCAATTCGCTTAGCGTTCCTCTGCAATCATCGGAAGTACGTGACATATATCGCATTAACTCAAAAAGCGAAAATCAGACCATTATAGCAGAGTTCTCAACTGTCGCACTAAGGGATAAGATAATAGGATCCGTAAAAGCGTACAATAAAAAGTATTCAACGACAAAATTCAGTACCAGCAACATTAAAATGGAAGGTCCTGTAAAGCCCATATTTATATCAGAAAGTCTTACAATCAAGACAAAAAAGCTTTTCTTTCTAACAAGAGAATTTGCAAAGAGTAATGGCTTTAGATTTTGCTGGGTATTACGAGGAAGAATTTATCTAAGAAAAAGAGAAGGTGTTCCGTTGATCAAGATTAATAATGAAGAAGATCTAGATAACTTAAAAAACAAGCAATGACTAGGGATCCGAAAAATTTGTTATTACATCTTTATGTTGTTTGCTTTCACTTGTATGGCTTGCCGAACTATTTTGCACTTATGTTGCGATATAGCATGTTATTATGAACATGCCAACCAAAAATGCGTGTACAGATTTACACACTGCACAAGAAACACACAAAAAATCTACAAACTCTATTCAAACATGCACCACAGCTCTCACACACCAAGGACTATAACATACTGTCTATTTATATATATTGAATCTATTAAAATTACAAAGACTGGTTTTTCTATCAAGCTTTCTAAAGTCTCAACACTAAAGATACTTATAATTCCATACTCTCAACTTAAACGAAGTAAAAATAATTTTCTCATCTGTTCTGAAATAAATAAAACAAGTATTAACATGTCTCAAGGAAAAACTCTTACTTTCTCATTCAACAATGGATGATAACTCTTTCATAATTACAGAGGTCGATAACTCGGCTAAAGTTGAATGTTTTTCGTTAAGTGATTCAAGTAATTGCCGAAGTGTACTTAACTGCAACTCTATTCAAAATCATTCTCTTACTATTGTTACTGTAAACATACGCAGCATAAACCGTAACTTTGACTATTTTGTAGCGCTTATGTCTAGCCTCGATGTAGTGGTGGATGTCTATGTTTTGACTGAATGTTGGACAAACTTGAACAACACTCCGCCAAATTTGGATGGGTATAAAATGTTTTGGACGCAAAATTTCATAAATCAAAATGATGGGGTAGTAGCCTATGTTAGAGAAGAAATTGAAGTATCTTCACAGGAACCAGTTTGCTGTGACGGCAATTGTCTCTTACTTAATATATCGCCCGAATATACTATTTTGTGTACATATCGTCCTCCATCTTTTAGCAATGAAACAAATTACCTTTACTCTCTAGACAACATAATACACAGTATTACCTCTAAAAGTATAATTTTAACAGGGGACGTTAATATAGACACCATATTTTATTTTTATTTTATTTATTCATACACAAAACAAATCACAATCGTTACAAAAGTTCAACTTAAATATAATTATATTATGATCTGGATTGTAATTCAAATATATGTGTACACAGAAAAAGTAATTGAATGAGTAGACATAGAGGCTTTTGGTTTCGTTAAAAATTGTTAACTATAAATAAGTAAAAGGAAAAAGAAAGTAAAAACTGGATTTAAAGGAAGAATAACTAACAAATATCGAGTACGCACTCAGCAAGCGGATGTGCGCACTCTTTACAAACTAAGTATCAGATGTGTTTTTAGTAGCCAGGCACAACCCAGAGGTTGCACTCGACTTGACGGGTTTGGTGTAGAGGATATCTTTAACTTGTTTAATGTAAAATGTAAATTTTGAAGAAAATATATCGATGTCAAACTTTTTATTAACAAATTCGTTATACTGACGAGCCATTCTCACAAGGGGATTGAAAAAAGAAATGTTATTTTTGTGACTATGTAGAGCAAAGACATTTATTTGATTGGATCTACGTGCACTGTACCTAGTGTTAAAGTTTATTTGAGATAACAATTCGGGAGCGTCTACTATGGAGTGAACTATTTTATAAAGATTTGTGCAATCAAAGTATTTTCGTCGGGTTTCTAATTTTTGGACGTTGTACATTGCTAGTCTGTCTTCATAGTTCAACTTAGAGCGGCCCATGTGCTGACGGTAACATAACATTCTCAGACATTTTCTCTGTACTCTTTCTATTTCATCAATATGTACTCTATAGTGAGGGGACCATACGGGGCTGGCATATTCCAAAACACTTCTTGCTAAAGTGAAAAATAAGTAGAGAAGAGAACTAGCTTTTCTAAAACCTTTGGTAGATCTAAAGATAAATCCTAGTAATTGATTAGCTTTCACTGTAATATGTTGAAAATGTGCTCTAAAAGATAATTTTTCATCAAACAAAATTCCTAAATCTTTAACAACAACCGATCTGGCTAGGACTTGGTCGTCAATCATATAATTGTGGGTCATCTTTAGGTGTTTATTAGAAAACGTTATAATAAAGCATTTGCTAATATTAAGGAACATGTGATTGGTTTTACACCAGCCAGAAACAATATTTAAGTCTTTTTGCAAGAGATCGCAGTCATGAGACGATGAAATAGTCTTAAATATTTTCAAATCGTCAGCATATAGCAGACATTCACAATTTAAGAGCTCTATTAGATCATTTATAAAAATAATAAATAAGAGAGGGCCTAAATGCGATCCTTGGGGAACACCGGAGGTCACCTGCATAGGAGAAGATAGGAATCCTTTAAGAGCAACCAGTTGACTCCTGTTAGAGAGATACGATGTTAACCAACGAAATAGATTACCATGAAAGCCATAAGTAAAAATCTTCTTACAAAGTAATCTGTGGTTAACTTTATCGAAGGCCTTTTGGAAGTCTGTATAAATAGAGTCAACCTGACCGCCAGTAGCAAAGCTCTTACAAAGATAGTTTTTATACTCCAACAGATTGGTCACAGTCGATCTTCCCCTAACAAAGCCGTGCTGTTTTATAGAGAGGAGTGGCTTTATGTGATTGTATAAATGGCCATAGACAAGAGATTCGAATAATTTTGCTAAGCAAGATAAGATACTAATTGGTCTATAGTTTTCACAGCGAGACTTATCACCTCCCTTGAAAACAGGCACTATATGCGCTACTTTCCATCGTTTAGGAAACACCCCGATAGCGAGCGATTTATTAAATATGATGCTTAGTGGTGCAGTCAGTTCTCTACCACACATTTTTATGAATGAGGGAGGTATTTGATCTGGACCTGCACCTTTATTTTTGTCAAGTTGATTAATTTTTGTCAAAATTTCTTGTTCGGTAAATGAAATATGTGAAAGTGATTGTATATCTTTAAACTTGGGATGTTGGAAATTAGATGTGTCGCTTTTTACGTCTTTTTCGAAAACAGAACCAAAGTATTCTGAAAATAATTCGCATATACCTTGTCCGTCAGAAGATGAGGAGTTACCGAAGTTCATAACATTTGGCATAGAGACGTGACCTTTCCTATTATTTATATGTCTCCAAAATAGTTTAATGTTATCTCCCATTGAGTCCTCAATCGAGGAAATGTAATTTTTATAACATTGGTTAGCCATTCTCTTAAAACGATCTCTGAGCAAAGAAAATGTATCGTAGTCTCTAGGATTGTTATATTTTTTGTAGAGCTTATGATATTTATTTTTTTCTTCATTACATTTTATCAACGGTATACTGTACCAGATTGGATAATTCAAGGGTTTTGAATGCATAAGAGGGGTATATTGCCTAATGATTTTTAATAGAGTTTCGTAAAAAATGTCAGTGCATGTATCTACATCAGAGCTAGAGAGCATGTCACGCCAGTTTATTTTACTTAATTCATGACGTATATCGACATATTTACACTTAGAAAAGTTAAACCTACTTGTATTATTAGATTTTTTTAAGTTTTTAAATTCATTAACTTTGATTGGAAATTCAAAATCAATGGCAGGATGGTGATCATCCATTAAACTCAGAGGCTGTGTTTCAGACACAGTGAGGGGTTTGACTGTCGACAGTACTAAATCTAGAGTTCGTCCATTTTTATTAGTAACGTGATTGTATTGATAAAATTGACACAGCGACGTAAATTCAATCAAAAGAGAGAGTTTTTTATTATTTGAAATCTGCGTATGCTCGGCAACATATGTAAATTCAGGAGTATTGAAATCACCAACAATGAGGTAATTACTGTGTTGGCAATTATTTAGTATTACTTTTTGGCAATTAGAGTAAAACTCATCGAACATTTTAGAGTTTAAGTTCGGAGGAAGGTAACATACACAGATGTTAAGATTTGGAGCGCTACAATTTTCAGTTACAATAGTTATCCAGATATCCTCCATACCACTGTCCCAAGTTGTCTGACGGATGACTTGAAAAGATTTTTTGATTGCGATGAGAACACCACCGCCTTCGTTTTTTGTAGAGTTTGTATCCGAACGATCACGTCTAAAAATAATATAGCGAGAATCTACAATCTCTCCATCAAACACGCTTTTGTTTAAGTTTGTTTCAGTCAGACACACAACATCATAATCAGTACTTAATAAATTTTGCTGAAATTCCGCTAATTTTGTACGTATTCTATTTACATTTTGATAATACACATTTATCATTACAAACGTTGAAAAGAAACAAAACAAAAAAATTGTTTTTATCCTTAAATAAGTCTTACGAGAGTTTGCTTAGATAATCTGCATTCTTAATATGAAGTGCGGGGCTTTGTTCATCTTTGCGAATGTATATTTGACCAAAACGAACCCAGACAAACTTGTATTTTTTATCTTTACAGAATTTCCTAGCAGCACTGTGCAACTCTTTTGATTCTGGAGATAAGTGTTCCGCCACATATATTCTGCGCGTTTCTCCAGAGAAACCAATATGAGTAGAGGCTAGTTTGTCTTTAGGGTGTGCCTTGTTAAAGCGCGTTACCGAGGACAACACCAGATCACGTAGCCGTTGTGAAGAGAGAGTAACTAGCACATTCCGGGGCCTCTTTGAAGACGTATCCATCTTTGCAACCCGGCGGCAAGCTCTAATGTCGCTTTCAGGGATATCAATTTGAAGACAGTCACAAAGTTTCTTGAAAACACCCGATAAGCTCTCATTTTTGCTCTCCGGCAGTTCGTGAATTTCAAGATTCAAATCGCGTGAAATTTTCTCAACAGTTGAGATCCGAGACTGTAGTTTCACCAGTAAGTCTTGCGATTTAGTGAGGTCAGACTGCAACTGTTTGATTTCAGAATCCTTTACCTTTATTTCCGACTTTAGTTCCCTCAGATCTTCAGATAAAAAATCAATCGCAGAAGTGAACTCGCCTTTAAACTCATTAACAGCTCGTTTAACATGCACAGTAACCATTTTTTCAATGTCCTTATTGAGCGCTGTTCTTAAATCTATTATATAAAAGGCTTCGCTGAGTGACTGACTGACAGACAGCCTACAGCCCAAACCGCTAAAGATACGAACATGAAATTTGGAACAAAGATACATTGGACCACGTAATGGAGCACTAAGAACGGAATTTTGAAAAATCGACCTCTAAAGGGGTAAAACGGGCCCTTTTCGTTTGTATGTAACTTTTTATTCCCTTTACCGATTGACTTAAATCTTTGTATACATGCTACTCAAACAAAATAAAAGTTACGTTTGTTCCTGTTTTTCCGAATATTCCTTATCTAAGGGGTCAAATTGGGTCCCAAAGTTGGTGAAAAAAGCGTCTATTACATCCAACGAGCTGAACGGTTATGGATGAAATCTGGTATGGAGGAAGCACACAACATGTTTCAACACATGAACTATTATTATCCCGGAAATTCTATGGGGATCCTTAGGGATAGCCAATATTAATCAGTTTAGGCTACAACCAAATCCACTAATGATAGAGACTTGAAATTTCGAACATAAGTACAATGTACAACGTAATGAAGTACAAAGGACGAAAATTTCGAAAAATCGACCTCTAACGGGGTAAAACGGGCCCTTTTTGTTTGCATTTAATTTTTTATTACCTTTACCGATTGACTTAAAACTTTGTATTTATGCTTTACAAATAAAATAAAAGTTACGTTTCTTCCTGTTTTTCCGAATTTTCCTTATCTAACGGGTCAGATAAGTTCCCAAAGTTAGTGAAAAAAGCATCAATAATTACATAAGACGAGCTGAACGGTTATAAATGAAATCTGGTAGGTATGTAGAAAGCACACAACATGTTTCAATACAGTAACTATTTTATCCCGGAAAATCTATTGGGTTTCTTAGCAATAGCCAAAATAATCAATTATAAAGCTAAGATAAAAGGGGTAAATGAATTCTAACGAAATTTGGTACGACGCTAGACAATAACACAAATTACCACTTGGGGTACTGCTATCCCGGAAAATTTCAGTGGGTCCTTCAGGATATCAATTTCCTAAAAAAGTACTAAATAACTGTTCGAAAACCGATGCAATATTGTTTGAAAATAGCTCACCCTTTTAACTAATATATGACTATTAACGTCCTGGGAAAAGTCCCGGATTCCTTGTCTAACGCTAGACCAAACATCCTATATAAGCGTGAAAAATAACTTGATCGCGTTTTTTTTTTAAACGTAGTGAAATATCTAGAATTAAATTTAGATAATTTAGATCCTTCAATGGGGGCAAAATGGGCCCCTAATAGTTTATGAACGATTTTATTTTGTGAGCCAATAGACTTGAACTTAGGGTACATACGGATCAATAACTACTTACTTTACTATGGGAACTACCCTGAAAAAGCGAAAATTACCTATTCTTTACATTTTGTCGCGGGTCGATGAATTTTTTGTGTTGAACAGCTAATTTTATTTACGTGATTTCTGGGTTGGTACCATAGTAAAAGTTAGTCAAATGATGAGTATAATGCAATCCTAGAACATGCCTGTCGTCTAGATGTAGGTGCGCTATGTATTTTTCAAATAAAATGTACCTTCTTGTGTGCTACTTTTTCGTCTGTACTTGGTCAGAGAATGTCTGAAAGTCCTACAAGTGTCTCGATCACTTTTGACCGCGTAAACGGTTATGGGCGAGATTGTCATTGAGTTCAGAATAATCGAAATTAAATTTCTAATGACTTAATGAAACATGATGAATACCTGTACTGGCCTTTTTTAGGGTTCCTTACCCAAAGGGTAAAAACGGGACCCTATTACTAAGACTTCGATGTCCGTCTGTCTGTCTGTCACCGTAGGTACCGTAATAGTTGGGCAGCTGAAATATTCACAAATGATGTATTTCTGTTGTCGCTATAACAAAAAATACTAAAAATAGAATAAAATAAACATTTAAGGGACATGCAACAAACGTGATTTTTAGGAGTTTTTTGCTCGCTACTAATAACGGCAAGAAGAATGGGCTCCCATACGGTACGGAACCCTGCGTGCGCGAGTCCGACTCGCACTTGGCCGACCATGACGTGCGAATGGAGTTGGATAAAATTTTGTATACGAGTGGGAAAACTACATGGCTCAACTCATGATCGTCATATATCTCATCATAAATCGAAAAATATTCTTTTCTCGCTATAAAAAAAATCAGTAGGTATATTAAAATATAACTTATTTATGTATTTATTTTATGACAAGTTATAAAATAACGCGGTCCAAACCGTGGGCTATTAAAGTCAAAGAACATTTATTGTTGAACTGTGTTACATTGAGATCTTACTACTAATCACAAAAGTATTGAATTATCAGTTAAGTCCAGTATGGCCATAAAATAATCATTAGAACATGAAAAAATAATACAATCATTATTATTAAATTTAATTCGAACATTTTGCAATGTATCATCTAAAAATTGTCGTACTCCATAATAAGCTTTAGATCAAGTAAATTTAAGCAAATACTGAGACAAAGCAGGCCAATCCGTGGGCTAATTATTATCCTTGCAAGTAATACACCAACGTGGGCTAAACCAAGAGCTATTATTTTAAGCAAAAAAAGTACTAAGACAACGCGGGCCAAACTGTGGGAAATTACCATTTAAAGTAAGTACTAAGAAAATGCGGACCAAACCGTGCGCCATTATCATTTTAAGCAAATACTATAACGACGCGGGCCAGACCATGGGCTATTATCATTGCAAGCAATACGACAACGCAAGCCTTACGGCAGGCTATTGTAATTTTTAGCAAGTACTTAGACAACGCTAGCCAAGCTACGTACTATAAATTACCATATTAAGCAAGTACTAAGAATGCGCAGGCCAAACCGCGACCTATTATCATTCTAGCTAAACACTGGGACAATTAAGGCCAAACCGTAGGCAATGCCTATTACTTGAAAAGATAATGCCTACTAAGCATTATCTTTTCAAGTAATACGTTATACGACAATGCAGGCGAAACCACGAAGTATTATTATTTTAAGCAAGTGCCAAGACAACGCGGGTCAAACTGTGGCTTAGTATCATTTTAAGCAGTTACTCGAACAAAGCGGCTAGACCGTGGGCTATTATCATTGCAAGTAATACGACAACGCGTGCCAAACGGTAGGCTATTACAATTTTGAGGAAGTATTAAGACAACGCAGGCTAAGCTGCGTGCTATAAATTACCATCTTAAGCGAGTACTAAGAATACGCAGGCCAAACCGCGACCTATTATCATTTTAGCCAAATACTATGACAATTCAGGCCAAACCTTAGGCATTATCCTTGCAAGTAATACGTTATACGATAATGCTTTGCTAAACCACGACCTATTATTATTTTAAGGAAGTGCCAAGACAACGCAAGCCAACCGGCAGCCTTTTATAATTTTAAGCAAGTACTAAGACAAACGTGGGTCAAACCACGGGCTATTTTCATAAGCCAGTACCTGTCTACTAAGACAACGCGGGCGAAGCCGCGGGTTTTAAGCTAGTTAATCATAAAAGCAGACTCAGGTGCCAGCTTTTGATCAAAAAGGCTGCTGATACTTTCCATAGTGATCGGTTGATCACTTAAGCTGGAGCCTACTGAAACATTTATAGCAACACTCTTGCTGGTATCGCGCGCCAAGTCTTCGGAAGGTGTGTGCATCGACTCATTCCAAGAGTGAGCTTTGCGCCGCGAGCTGCACGGAGTGTCGTCGTTATTTCTACGTTTCGTCACGTTTTGACAAAATGGGCAGCTTAGGGACTTTATTTGGTCGCTTGTTAATTGTTTCGATTGAATTTTTGTTATGTTCAAGCATTCAAAACAATACTCTGATCGGCAGATGTTGCATTTCAAAAAATTGTTAACTTGTAAAGCCGATTTACAACCGTGACAAGACATTTTTATTTTATTATGTATATAATATATTATCTATTATATTTCTACTTTGCAAAACCGGACACAGTGTTCCCCGAGATGCGTACGGTAATTTGGCGCCAGCGGCTCACGTCTCCGCAGCTCAGTGGTGCAAGCGTCGCCTCAGAAGCCAGGCACCCAGGTTCGAATCCCAGCCGCGGCAAGCGCCTTCGCAAAATACAATGCAGCACTCACGCACACGTCGATCCAAATCCTCACCCAGGCAGGAACGAGAGGTCCGACACCAATCAAGATGGCCGCGGGGTCCAACGGCGCAGCACCCAGGAAGAAACGAGAGGGGCCGACAACTCCAAGTCCTCCAAATCTCGGTCACGAAAACCAGCCAAAAAATAAAAAAATATCAAAGAGCCTCGAAAGACGTCCACTCATTTCGAGAATCGCCGAGGATGAATTGAAATATATCAGATTGTTTATCAAAACCAGCGCAAATGTACTTAAACTTGATGGCGGTTCATGGTCTAAGACAAGGAATCACCCTTCCTACTCGGAATAAAGCATGTCTAGATCATTTTATGGTTAAAACGATTGGGGAATGGAAAACCGTAGTATTTGAACAAAAACTGACTGATCATTCTGCTATACTTCTGCATATAGATAATTCAAAACTGAACAAATCAACTACCACATACAAAAAAGTTACGTTAGACTTTGAAGGGTTGCAAGAAACTTTCACGAACGAATCATGGCACGACATACTAGAATGTGGTGATGCTAATTCTGCGACGGAATTGCTCACACTTAAACTTAACAATATTATTAATATGAATACTCAAACAAAAATAATGTCCAAAAGAAATCAACCACTTAAGCCATGGATTTCGTTAGGAGTTGTTAGGTGTATTAGAAAGAAGGATAGACTACACGAAAAAGCTAAAATGAATCCAAATGATGTAGATATAAATAATAAGTACAAAAATTATAGAAATATATGTAACAGTATTATAAAAAATTTGAAAAAAGATTACTATACTAAAAAACTTAACAGTAACAAAAATAACGCAAAAGAGACATGGAAAATTGTAAAAGAAGTTTGCAATTTCACAAAATCAAAAACGCCCTCGAGTGATTTACTAAAGCACCAAAGTAGCCCTTCCGAATCACTAAATGCTGTAAATTCATACTTTACGTCAATTGGTGCTGAACTTGCTGATAAAACATTAAAGAAATTGAACAAATCTGAGCCTGAGCTGGCAAATCTTGCAAAAAATTCTAACTCACCAGTCAACTCCATGTCCTTTACACCAACAGACCCAGTAGAGGTTAGAAATATAATTTTTGGCTTAAAATCGAACAGTGCTCCTGGTGGGGACAATATTTCCAGCACAATACTAAAAAAATTTGTCATGTTTTTGGCAGAACCTATTGCACATATATGCAACATTAGTATGGAGACGGGCGTCTTCCCAGCTATTCTTAAACAGGCTGTCGTATGTCCAGTCTACAAAACTGGAAACAAATCAAGCCCCTCAAATTATAGGCCCATTTCTCTCTTGTCTACAATTTCTAAAGTTCTGGAGAAGATAGTTAAGAAAAGAGTGGTGACTTACCTGGAGAAAAACGGCCTTTTGGATAAAAATCAATTCGGCTTCAGAGAGGGCAAATCAACTGAAGATGCGATACTGACATTAACATCATTAATCACATCCTACTTGGACAAGGGTGACAAATGTGTCGGAGTCTTCCTGGATTTGCAGAAAGCCTTCGATACGGTGTCAATTCCCATTTTGTTGACAAGGTTAGAAAATGTCGGTATTCGAGGTTTGGTTTTGAAATGGTTTGCAGACTACTTGACAAGTAGAACACAGCGGGTTAGAGTTGCTGGGTATGAGAGTGATATAGCAGGCTGTGTATTCGGCGTACCACAAGGGAGTACATTAGGTCCAATACTGTTCCTCATTTATATCAATGAACTTTGTACTAAAACGAAACCAGGCTTGGATCTCTTTATGTTTGCCGACGATACAGTCTTGTTGTGTCATCAAAAAACATGGCATGAAGTTAAACAATTAACAGAAGAATGTCTTTCAAGTGTGACCAGTTGGCTGGAAGATAGTCTTCTAACACTAAATACTGACAAGACAAAATACCTCTGTTTTAGTAAAAGAACCTCGGGTGCTCCTAATGTGAACTTAGACAGTATAAAAATACACACATACCCGTGTAATCGTATTCTAAACAGGCTGAGCACCTGCAACTCATGCAACTGTTCTACCTTAACGCGAGTTAGTTACATAAAATATCTTGGGGTACTACTCGACGACAAACTCTCTTGGACTACACATATTACTTCTCTAGCCTCCAGAATCAGAAAAATGATATATATATTCAAGACGCTTCGGACAGTAGCGGATTTAAAATTAATCATTCAAACTTACCGGGGACTATGTGAGTGCATCATTAGATATTGTATATGTGTATGGGGAAGCGCAGACAAAACACATCTAATAACAGCTGAGCGTGCTCAACGCTGTATCCTCAAGGTGATGATGTACCTCCGCTACAGACACCCAACTACAGATGTCTATGAAAAGGCAAATGTACTATCAATACGCAAACTTTTTATCTACGAAAGTATACGAAGGTATCATAAAAAAGTTGCACTTACTTTAGTTGACTGTAAAAATTACGCTTTGACTGTACCAATGGTACGCACAAGGTATGCTCAAAAACAATTTAGGGTTGTTGCTACAAGGTTGTACCATAAACTGAACAAAATTGGCAGCATAGATAAAATTACTGATAGAGAGCTCAAAACCGTAATTCAGCAATGGCTGAAAAAATTTGACTACTATGAGACAGAATCTATTTTGGAAAGTTTTTATTTTTAGACCAAATATTTTTTTCAAAATTGTTTAATTTACTAAATTTTACTGAGTAACGTGATTTTACGAATTAAACCTGATTAGTAATTAACATAAAAATATAACTGCACAATATATGACACACACACACACACACACACACACACACACACACACACACACACACACACAATATGCATGTTGAATAGGTTGTTTAAAGTGTAATAGTATTTTTGTTATTTTAAATAAGTTAAAATTCTAAAAAAAAAATTTTTGATGAAGGAAATCCCTTAGTTTAATCTATTAATGGCATAATATTAACAAATGTATTGTGAATACTTTAAGGAGAAGCCATCGGCTCCTAAAATACAGTTTTTAACTAGTTTAGGAGCCTTTGGGTCAATTAGTACTAAGAACATTGTTATCTTATGTCCAAATAAACGATTTATTATTATTATTATTATTTAAATACATACTTACATATATAGTACCTAAATAACACCCAGACACAGAGCAAACACCTATGTTCATCACACAAATGATTGCCCTGGGTGGGGATCGAACCCACGACTCTGACCCGGAAGTCAGGGTCACTAAACACTGAGCCACCGAGGCAGTCAAATACCTATAATTATTACCTAACTCGCGTACTGTGCAAAAGATTTTCTCCGTGGTAAATTATGAAAAAAAAAACTGTTGAATGGATTTATTTAAATAATAGTTATTTGAATAACGAAAACATAAACTAGGCCGCTATTTTCATTAAAAAATACTCAGTTTGGTTTCTGTGTTTTTTTGCATCCAAAGTTACCTAAAAAATTGAGTCAAAATTCCAATGTTCCAAGGCTTATATCATTCGAGTGGAGAATTTTGTTCACAGTTTTATTAACACTAGACGACCCGCCCCGGCTTCGCACAGGTGTATTATACTCGTACATATAAACCTTCCTCTTGAATCACTCTATCCATTAAAAAAAACCGCATCAAAATCCGTTGCGTAGTTTTAAAGATTTAAGCATACAGACAAACAAACAGACAAAAATAGCGACTTTATTTTATACTATGTAAGGAAGAAGCATAGATTTTGTAAAGACAAATTGATATAAATGTTAGTTTTAGATGTTCAACAGCAAACACTGGTGTGATTACCCACCGACGTTTGTATGGAGTGATGAGCGACTTGTTTACTCTTAAAGCTTAAGCTTCTCGTCGGTAGTTTGGGGGGCTTGCGGGAACTATCTAAATACCATACTGTTACTTTTTGCGGTTTTCAAAGTTCCGTATCCAAAGGGTAAAAACAGGACCCAATTACTAAGACTCCGCTTTCCGTCTGTCTTTCTCCAGGCTGTATCTCATGAAACGTTTTAGCTAGAAAGCTGAAATTTTCACAAATGATGTATATCTATAACAACAAATACTAAAAACAGAATATTAATAATATTTAAGAGGGGCTCCCCTACAGTACGGAATCCTTCGCGCCCGAGCCCTACTCGTACTTGGCCGATTATTTTTATTTCATATCACGCCTGGTCTCCTTTAGGGGTAAAAAGTTGTAAAACCTCAGTTTCTAAGATAATTGTAAAAAAAACTCACCTTTCTAATCAAGTAGTCCTCGAAAGCCTTAACCACAGTACACCTGGCCAGCCTCTCGACGTGCTCGCAGCCGACGCAGTGCTGGGATTTGAACCTGATGAGCTCCCTCTTGCTGCACACCATGCAGTAGAACTTGTTGGATTCGATCTTTGTTATCATGTGCCAAGATTCGAACTTGACGCGGACCTCTTTTGTACCTGAAATATTGAAAAAACATTTTTTTTTCAACAGTTGTTTATTTTTCGATTTCGGCATTGATCGCGTAGTAGTACCTCCATGGGCTGCGCCACACAAGTTTCTTTCTTTCAACTCCATTCACTTTTTTCAGGTTCCGTACCCAAAGGGTAAAAACGGGACCCTATTCCTAAGACTCCGCTGTCCGTCTGTCTGTCTGTCTCCAGGCTGTATCTCATGAACCGTTATAGCTAGAAAACTGAAATTTTCACAGCTGATGTATTTCTGTTGCCGCTATAACAACAGGTACTAAAAATGGGATAAAATAATATTTAGAGGGGCTTCCATACAACAAATCTAAATTTTTAGCCGTTTTTCGCTCGCTATCAATAATGCTTAAAATATTCACAGAATATTTAGCTGCATGCTTACTTTAATAATAAATAATTAAATTAAAATAAAATAAATATTTGAGGGAGGCTCCCATACAGTACGGAACCCTTCGTGTGCGAGTCCGACTCGTACTTGGCAGATTATTTGTAACATGTATGTTACGCGATTATTCCGCCAATCATGAATCGATTTTAATAAATTTAATAAATTAAATTAAATTTAAATTTTATCGAAATCGTTTTTAAAAATCAACAATAATGTAAAAATGACTACGTCTATGATACATCGATTCGTGCGAACTATCCGAATTCTGTACACGATTGAAGTTGGTCATGCCATTTATGTATAAAGTAATTATCTACGTACCTAAATCAATTTTCAAAAACTTCGGCAGCTGAATAGTCGGTTTACTAGCCATCGACGCGTACGAAACTCCCTGATACGGGGTATTATATTCCTCTATTTCTTCTTCTTCTTCGTACATCTCTTCACACTCTTCTTCACTCAAACTATCTTCTTTATCACTACATTCACTTTCTTCTTCACATTCACTGATATTGTTAATATTATTGTTAATAGCGTTAGCATCGAAATGGTATTCGCCGGGGTTTCTGAACACATTCCTTTCAGAGCTCGATGCGCGTGTATCAGAGCTCGGAAATCTATCAGAATTCGACAAATTCCTATAACCACTAAAGAAATTCTTTTCGCCGTAAGAGGCATGTATGTTAGAATCATACATAAGGTCTGATACTTTATTTATTGCCGTTAAGAGATTCTCTTCGTGTTTTTTACTATTTTCGTGTTGTTTGTAATCAATTACGTCAAAGACCTCGTTGCAAACGCCGCAGTGGAGAGATGTGTAAATCTGGAATTAGAAATATATTTTTCACTAAATTGAGTTTTCATTAGGGTTCTGTAACCAAAGGGTAAAAACGGGACCCTATTATAGGTCGCGCCATACAAGTTGGAAGATGTGAGCAAATCAACGTGCAGCTTTTACATCAGGTCACGTGAGGATTGGATATTGCGCAGCTTGTGTGCGCCAACTTGTGTGGCGCGGCCTATTCTAAAACTCCGCTGTCCGTCTGTCTGCCACCAGGCTGTATCTCATGAACCGTGATAGCTAGAATTTTTACAGATGACGTATTTCTGATGCCGCTATAACAACAAATACTTAATACAAAAAAATATTTAAGGGGGGCAATTAATTTTTTTTTTTTTAATTTATTTAAATTAATATATTTCCATACAACAAACCTGAAATTTTAGTTGTTTTTCGCTCCATATTAATAACGGGACAGGTAGATGCTTGAAATTTTCACAGAATATTAAGTTTTATATTCACTTCAATAGTAAATAATAAAATTAAAATAAAATAAATATTTAAAGGCTCCCATACAGTACGGAGCCCTCCGTGCGCGAAATATTTCGTTGAACGTTCACTTCAAAAACAAATGGTTTAATTAAAATCAAATAATTATTTAAGAGAACACATACAAGAAACGTAATTTTTTTGCTCGGTATTAATAACGGCGACAGGAAGATGATTGAAATATTCACAGAATAAATTAGGCTTAGGGTACGGAACCCTACGTGCGTGCGCGAGTCCGACTCGCACTTGGTCGATTATTATTACATATACATACTTGACGTCGCCTACCACATACACCCAAAACAGGCGACGATCAGACCTTCAAAACTAAACAAAAGTTGTTTGTGTGTGTGTGTGTGTGTGTCATTCTGATCCCGAACGGATGAACCGATTTATTATTTTAGAGATTAATAATTAGTCGGGAGTGTTATTAGATGTTTCGTCAAAATCGGTTCAGCCGTTTCAAAATTATCAGCTCTTGTCAGCTGTGGTAGGAATTGTATACTTACTAATAGTAATTATAGAAATGATTTCTTTACCCAGTCATTATGGCTATTATTGCATGTCATTTACCCATAATATATGCTCAAAAAGAGCACTAAAATGAGCCAAATAAAACAAATCTTAGTATATTTTTTTCATTTATGGATTTTCTCTTGGGTCGTTTTCGTCCTCTTGGGCATATATGGGTTAAGTGAGAAAATAGAAATTGCCCGACTTTTCATTTCTCCGTATGGTGTACCTTTCTAACGATGCTGAGGTCGAACCGCTTCAGAGGCCGGTACCTGTCCAGGTTCTGCAGATGGTTGGAGGTTTCCACGTGACTTTCGCAGGCCAGTCTGAAAGTTAAATTATTTGGAAAATTAATAACAGTGCAAAAGAGTATTTCGTCTTCAAGTGATTCCCTGTCTTGCTTGAAAAGGCTGTGCCACATGTAAACTCGGTTGGGCAGCGTTCGGATAATTGCGTAACGTCTTCTCGTCCGACATACCTCAGTGCCTCAAGTCGAAAGTTTTCGATCGGTGTGTGTTGCCAGTGATGGTCTCTCGCTATGGGCCTTATTAACAAGCCCTAAATAGTCCAACGAACCATGGAGAGGGCTATGCTCGGAGTTTCTCTGCGAGATCGAATCAGAAATGAGGAGATCTGTACAAGAACCAAAGTTACCGAAATAGCCCAGCGGATTGGCAAGTTGAAATGGCAATGGGCAGGGCACTTAGCACGGAGGACTGACGACCGATGGGGTCGAAAAGTTCTCGAGTACAGACCACGAACGAGTACCAGCAAGCGCAGCGTAAGACGTCCACCCACAAGGTTGACGGATGACCTCATTAAGACCGCAGGAGCACGCTGGATGCAAACCGCTACCAACCGGTCTAATTGGAGATCTTTAGGGGAGGCATATGTTCAGCAGGGGACGAACTATGGCTGAAACGAACGAACGACGAACGAACGAACCTGTAAACCATCGTTTTGCCAGGGCAAGAAAAAACCCCGTAAACCGACGACACCTCTTCATTACATAGTATAAAGCAAAGCCGTTATTTCTGTGTGTCTATATTCGCTTTTATCTTCCAAACAGAGAACATATTTCAGGAAATGATTGACAAAAGAAAAAATACGTGTCCAATATTTTTTTTAAATTTACCTAATGGACTAATACTTATAATAATGATTTTCGTACCCAGTCATCATGCCTATTTCCCTTACAACGAACTCTCGATGTCTGAAGGACAACGACATGGTGGCCGTAAATATGGCCAACGTGATGTTTAGTACATTAGCGTACAAAGAGAAGAGGAAGAAAAGACAATTAAAGAGAAAATTAAAGGCAGGAAAGATTCAAAAATATGTCGACGATAATGAAAATAAATAAATAACTTCTTTCTTTAGTAAATAATAATTTGTTATGTTAAATAAAAAATGTTTTGTTCAAATTAATATTTAATTATAATATTAAGTTATTTTTTAATAATAAAAGGCGGTGCAGGTATATACATACATAGGCTGAATCCAACATAACGGTTTTTGTAAATACAGAGCGAGTGGTTGTGTAGTGGCAATATGTATATTCATAATATGTTAGAGACACAAGAGAGGGGATGTGCGCAGATTCTCGCTAATTTCACAGCCTGTGCGCGCGCGTGTACGTGTGTGTGTGTGTGTGTGTGTGTGTGTGTGTGTGTGTGTGAGAGCTTGTGTGTGTGTGTACGAGTGTGTGTGTGTGAGTGCGAGTGTAAAGGGTATCTGACATTGGATTTAAGATGATAATGGTAACTCACTTATCGCAGTAGAGCAGGCAGACCGCACATTGGAAGAGCTGTGAGTCCAACAGAACCATGGTGTGCCACTGCGCGTCCCACAGGAATACATTGGAGTTGATGATCACACCCTGAGGCAGCCTCTGGATGTGTAGCTCTAGCGTGCTTACGAAGTCCACTGAAAAATATGAAAATTATATCAGCCCGTGTGGTGCCCAAAAGGGTCTAATGTATAGTATGTTCACACTCAAATCAATGTAAGCATTTTTTGACGTGACAACGTCTTATAAATTGGTTTGCCGGGTGACACTTCAAGAAACTGCGTTACGCTAAGGTTACGCTCCGCTCACGTTATGCGCTCACAATGAGAGCGAGTGAGAGGCACGCGTCCCTTCCACTCGGGCATGGTTAGCCCGCCTAAGAGCGAGAGAGACAGACATAAAGTCGTTGTCACGTAAAACTTTCGCCCGTATACCGACTTTACAGGCAACCAATTTTTTTTATTATTGTTGATTTTTCAAAAACAATTTAGCCGATTTCGATTTAATTTAAATGGGGTCACCTCGTTTACGGGAGTTTACCCTTTCGAGACAAGAGATTTTCTTAAATCGGTTCATAATTAGTGCAAATATCGATTCACATACACAAAAAAATACATACAGACGAACACAGTACTTCCTATTGTTTGGCAGTTAACTAGAAAAAAATAAAAAACTTTATGTTGTTTGTTTGTTTTATGTACTAGAAGTTAAAAAATAACACGTAATTTCTGTATAATATGGTCTCCAGACTTTACATACTCGTAGACTAAAAAAATCATAAACAAATAGGAATCCGATTATTATTATAAGCGCGAAAGTTCATATGTATGAATGTATGTTCCTCTTTCACGCAAAAACTACTGAACAGATTGAGATAAAACTTTGCAATAGTGATGCTTACACATCAGAATAACATAATTTATATTATTTATAATTTATAAAGATACTAGCTGCGCCCCGCGGTGTTCCCGCGTTAGTCCGAGATAAAAAGTAGCGCGTGTTAATCCAAGGTCTTAAGTTACCATTTCATCCAAATCAGTTCAATCGTGAAAGAGTAACAAACATCCATACATACTCACAAACTTTCGCGTTTATAATATTAGTAGGATTGAGAGAAACGAAGTTCGCCGGGTCAGCTAATGTGGTCTCTAGATTTTAAATAGGAAAAAAATCATAAACAAAAACATAGGAATAAAGAATAAACATACCATCATCATCTTCCCTAGCCTGCGCCACCTGGTAGACCGCATACTCTTCATAATCATCATTATCATGTTGACTCAGCATCTCCTCATCCACGAACGAATCGCCGTTCAGTTCGTACACCCTCGACATTTTGTTTGATATATCTACTATCTTTATAAAAGCGTCTGTTTTAACTTCACTCAGCAGAGTACATTTTGGTACGCTTATTATGTACTTATGAGTTTCCGAATTTTCGAAATCAAAGTTAAATTTGAGCAAATTTTCTAAATTGACTTCGTCAAAATCTTTGCTACATGTATTGCCAGGTTTATCAAAGACTTGGAATTGGCAGTCAGTCGAAATAGCGAAATTCTCAGAAATATGGGCAGTATCATCAGAGAGATATGTAGTATTGTTACGATTTGAATTTATTCCGTTAACTATGTCATCAGTGTTTTCCTTGGTTTGTATATAAGTAGAGATTTCTACTCTATCCTGAGTATGCGTACAATCTTCTCCATCAGCTGTAGAATCTTTTACGTAGACCTGACCAATATAGCCTTTATCTTCATCAAAATATGTTATATTCGAATTGCCATTAGTCGAAGGTGTTTCTTCTTCACCAGACTTATTTTCTGGTTGATCTTGGTAGTGTGCTTCGTCTCCGTCTTCAAGTATACCCTTGTGGTCCCCAGAGGCAGTGGAGTCTCCAGCCACGGAGTCTAGTGGGTCACTGCAACAAGCCTGGATTAATATTAAGTTTGGAGATAATAATGTATAGCTATAGGGGGTTACAGGCTACATCATCACAAACCAACACTGCACACCATATCCTTTGCAACAGAGTGGTTTACAACAGGAACAGGTTGCCTGAGGATGTAATCTCAGCAAGGACTATAAACACATTTATCTACACTAATGTTGTAACATTCTACTTATGTTTCCAATACTTGACTTATAATGACTACTGTTATAGCGCAGACAACAAAACACTCAATTTAAGCAATTTCACATGATGTTATAATATCCACATCGATATCGTAAAATCTCATTATAACATCGCGCGCTCGCTCCTGATTGGCCCTGCGCGCGCAGCAGCGCTCTCATTGGTTAGATTTTAATGGCGCCAAGTTTACTGTGACAATACACGTACGCGTGAATTTAATGTTTCGCAATATGTTTTATTTATTTTTATTAGTGAAGATAAAGTAGTGTATGCAACTGCATATAACACTTCATTATATGACAGTTGCATAAACTACTATTAAGAATAGACTGGACCTTTGGATACTGAATGAAAAAAATTCCTTAACAGATAAATACTAATTTTATTCGACTCAATAGATCTTGATATAGGCTTCATATCAGTTTATACTGTTTCTCTATAAACAAATAAATAAATAAATAACAAGCATATTCTAAGATATGGGCCGAATCAAATTACTTGGCGGCTGTGAAGTTATTTTTTAGGGTTCAGTACCCAAACGGTAATAATCGGCCAAGTACGAGTCGGACTCGCGCACGGAGGGTTCCGTACTGTATGGGAGCCCCCCTTAAATATTTATTTTAATTTTATTATTTATTACTATTGAAGGTAATATAAAACTAAATATTCTGTGAAAATTTCAAGCATCTACCTGGTACCATTATTAATATAGAGCGAAAAACGTCTAAAAATTCAGGTTTGTTGTATGGGAATATAAATATTTATTTTATTTTGTTTTCAGTATTTGTTGTTATAGCGGCAACCGAAATACATCATCTGTGAAAATTTCAGCTGCCTAGCTATCATGGTTCATGAGATACAGCCCGGTGACAGACGGACAGACAGACGGACATCGAAGTCTTAGTAATAGGGTCCCGTTTTTCCCTTTGGGTACGGAACCTTAAAAACGGAACCATATTACTAATACTCCATTGTCCATCTGTCCGTCTGTCTGTCACCAGGCTGTACAGGTAGAAGCATATAAGTGTAGCGCTGAGCTCAGTGTGGAGGGGATTACTGCGCATAGGTTTAGTATAGCGGTCACCGTGAGCAGCCATCCCCTCCACATTACCCTCAGCGCTAAACTTGTATCACTACCAGTATCTCATGAACCTTGATATCTAGACAGTTGAAATTTTCACAGTTGAAAAAAAAAAATTACCGGAGGCCCCCATAAAACAAAATATGTGATTATTTTTTTGCTAGATATTAATTATGTCAACAGGTAGATTCCTGAAATGGCACTACAGTACAGAAGTTCCCATGCAGTACAGAACCCTTTGTAATATGTGAGTTATGATGTAATTGGCATGTCCGTTTTAATGGCTCAATAAATACAATTTAATTTAATTTTAATTTAATTTGTCCGCCTCAGACTGAAGCGCAAGTCCAACTTGCACTTAGCCAATTTTTTATTTATAGGTGAGCACTCAAGCAGTATATAATGTATAATGATGTGCCTACATTAAGCATTGTTGAATAATTACTATTTATCTGTTGAGGATTTTTTTTCCTTCTTTATAAACAAGAGTGTAAGTCTCAAATTATTATTTTTTTCGTTTTGTGTTGATGTTTGTTAGTTTGGATGTTGCTTCTCCTCTAAATGTCATATTTTGTGACAAATATTGACAAAACTTGGTACATAGATTTTATTGTAGGGGCTGTGAAGTTTCTGATTTTGATAACATTTGGTATAATTATTTTACGAATATTTCACAACTGATCAATGTAGCATTTTTCACATTATTGTTGATTTATCGAAAGTGGCTCAGCCTATTTTGATAAAATTTCAATCAGACCAACCAATAAAAACTATATACACTTTCCAATAAAAAACAGAACTACCAAAATCAGTACTACTATGTAAAAAGTTATGCATGGTTATACATAAAAAAAATACGCGTCGAATTGAGCATGTACTCCATTTCGTCAGTTAAAAACTATTTAGTATCTAAATAATAACAAAACTGTTTAATATTATATACAAATAATAACAGAATTTGCAAGTATAAATCAAATTGGACAAGAGCAATTCGAGATGGAGGCTTATGAAAATTCAGTTAAAGTGATGCGAGGCATACTGCTCAGAGATCTACTAGAAGTAAACTAGAATGGATACATTTCTTGGGTAAGTATTCATTAGGTATGTAGTTTATGCCCTATTGCCGGGGTAATAGAATACGGCATCGGTATCCCCTGCCTGTAGTAAGAGCCTACTAAAAGGGGACCTCTGGGATCATGAATGGTTAGAGATGGGGCTTTGTCCATCCACTCAAACGGGCCCCGGAGGACAACAGTGTGTGTGGCAACATTGTCGTAGAGGACCGCACAAGCCTAGTTAGGCTCGAGTAGTTGTACAAAGTGCTGGGAGCACCGGTACATTCCTTTGGAGATCCCGAAGCTCCCAAGAGGGCACAAAGGCTGGCCGCTGAGGGGGTTTAGTGGGTACAATCCCACAAAACCCGACTGCACCCTTGAGCAGTCGGACACATTTTGATGATTTCCTCTCTTAAAAACAAAAGGTATGTAGTTTAAATGACAGATCATCATCCATACATCCAACCATCAGCCATAGGATGTCCACTGCTGGACATAGGTCTGTCCTATGGATCTCCAATAAGATCGATTGAAAGTGGCTTGCATACAGTGTGATCCTGTGGTTTACATGAGGTCATCTGTCCACCTCATGGGTGGACGTCTTACGCTGCACTTGCCTGAGGTGCTATTATTACCACATACCGGCTGCCTCAATCTTAGGATCTGATCTGCTTCTGACCGTCAGCGACAGCTCAGATCTTAAGAATGAAGCCAAAGGCTGTGATATTTCAATTAACACACACAACAAATCATGTACCTACTTAAAAAATTACACACCTTCAACTTGGAATTTGATGACAAGGCAAAATAATAGGAATTAAGAGATCTTTACACTGCGCTTAGATTGGCTTCTATTCTGAGTATACCTACATAACAAATGTGTATAGATTACCGGTAACCGGCGTTTCGTGCTACCTTCGAATACAGATTGATCAGTGATCTAGCCTATTTTTCCTTTTGCTTCAAAGCCGAACGAAGACGAACAAACAGACAAGCAATGTTTTACACACAGAGTATTCTAGAGAAAAGAAAACCATTTGAAATATGAAACTGCGAAAGTCAGCAAAGAAATTAGACGATGGAATCGACAGAAATCAGTAAAAGTAAGGAGTTACTTACGCCCATTCGCCTCTGGAAGAAAGCTTGTATTATTCGAAGCAAAATAATCACAGGGATCATAATAATAATCACAGGGAGTAACAGGAAAATACCAATAAAATTGGCGACATCAAATACATCAAAACAAGAAAAGAAACTTTGAAACGAAAAAAATTCAAAGAAACGAAGTTGTTTACTTTTTTTTATTTGGTATTTTACCTGCCTGGATTCTTGTCTTTTTGGCCGCTCCTTGACAAAGTACCGGCCAAAGCTCAAGAAATAGGTATTTCATGAATGATGCTGCTTTTTGATGTGATAGGTTTTTCATGAATTAACGAATAATGATATAATTTTAATATCGCATTATGCACTGCATAAAAAGCATTCAACGTAATTTTCTTACTGGGGTGTATTTCCCTCAAAAAGAGGGAAACACTGCTGTCGCGCCACAGAGTTGTAATAGCCACGTAATAGCTCTGTGTGTCGCGCGATTTATCAGCCACAGAGATACCACAGGGATAATATGGTTAGATCAAGAAAATCTGGAAGAGATGCATTAATTTAATATGTCACAAGAAAGAGAAAGAGACATGGAAAATATCTCGACTCGGTGGATTTTTCCGGTATTTTTAGACAAAGAACGTTAAATCCTAATAAGGTACAAAAAAAAAAAAAGATTTCGCAAAACATCTAGTCCGATCTGAAGATGCATCATCGCGGCCCGCGTCGGTACAGTCAAGTGCAACAATATTATGTACGACTTTTATTTTTTTATATAGTTAATTAATTTAATTGTTATTTTGATTATTGGAATTAGGTACATATTGTTCTAGATTCCTATCGAATGGTGCTAAAGTATATAGGTAACTTGACTATAACTTAAGCCTAAAAATAATCATGCTTATGTTACGAAAATAAAACAATTTAGTAATGAATTTTATTGTAAACCAATGTACAAGCTACAAGTACAAGCACTTGTACGTAGATCAGAGACAAACCATAGAGTATTTTACTTTTTAAATGTAAAATCGAACAAGTGTTTTATAAAAATCTTAGGCATTAAACCCTTGTGGTTTATCACTACAACTTGTATTTATTTTTACCTAACTCTGACGCTAGGTAAAAATTTACAAGTGAAGACGAAATTAAAACTAGCTACAAAAACAACATAGTTACAATGAATAGGGATTCTGACAACGATAATTTGCTTGCGCCGAGGCTGCAACGACCACGACCAAGGGCTTTTAAAGAAAGAATAAAAATATTTGTCCCGACGAATCAATTTCAATTTCAATTTCAATTTCAATTTATTTATTCTTATAAAACGAACAAGTAGGTACATTGAATTGTTAGATTTATACATTAACATTAACATTGAAACACACCTATTCGTAATACAACAATTACATAAAACATTTATGTAGGTATTCGTTTTAATTTCTGCTTTGTAAATAATCAAGATTTACCCTACCGCCCGAACTAGTTTAAACTGTATCTCGGTCGGCAGTTTTCCTCTCGCTCACTTACTAGGCAACGTGTAATGTGTACGACGGAGACGGACGATTTCAATGGATCAAGGAGAATGTAGTAAACGTACACAAATCAGACAATTGTTTGAACCGACAACAGTAGTGAAGGTGTTGTGTTAAATATGTATTTATGTTTTTTATTATACTAAACATTATTAGGAAGATATAGTTTTGAATGTTATGATATGTTGTACCATGTATCAATCCTTACATATGCATCTATTGTATTAATCTTTTCTTTAGTTGTTTTAACTTGAAATAATCTTAATTTAAAACATGGTAAGTAATTATTACTTTGTAGTTTGATAATTTTCTATAGGTACATATCTCTTGTTTATTGATGCTATGTAGGTACTTATTGCTAGTACATAATTATAATTATATTATAAACTAATTATTAGTATATTTATTATATAGATAGTATAAACTATTAGAACAGTACCTAGAGTACAGTGTTGTATAGTATAACAACAAGCATATAAAATTACGTTTATAAAGATGTTTTATCTTAGTTTAGCTAGTTAATAACCTAATATTGTTCATCATCATCAGCATTACTCCCAAACGAATCCCAGTAACCATGTGCGCGCGGTCCGCGCACGTGTGTGTGTTTGTGTGCATGTGTGTGTGCGTGTGTGTGTGCGTGTGTGTAAGTGTGCGCGCGCGCGTTGTGTATGAATGCTCCTGAAAGTAGTGTGTTATTGTGTCCAAACGCAAGAGACATTAGAATGTAGGTTTTTCTTATTATGAAAAAAAAAAGAAACAGACATATATTCGTTTTATCACGATTTTGTATTCTGGTTAGATGTTTCTAATGACAATGAGCTGGAATTTTCTTAAATTATTCCTATACCCTACTAATATTATAAACGCGAAAGTTTGTGAGTATGTATGGATGTTTGTTACTCTTTCACGCAAAGGCTACTGAGCGGATTGAGATGAAACTTGTAATAAAACGTTTATACATCAGAGTAAGATACAGGCATTAATTTTTAATGATATTGCGTAAAACGAAGTTCGCCGGGTCACCTAGCTATTCAATAATTTTAAGTAACTTTTCGGTATCTTCATAGTTCATTTGTTTTAAAACATTATATACTGCTTTTTTACATTTATAATTATTGAGAGTTCGTAGCTCAGTACTTTTGCTTATAACGTTGTATAGATAAGGACCTATGAATCTCGCGAAGCGCTGAGCAAACTTAGTTCTATGATTAACTATACAATAAGGCCTATCCTTTCTTCTAATCTGTGTGCTGCGATCTGGAAGTATGCCATGTTGTTCTTGTATAATTTTTAGTATATAACATTGTCGTATTGTTAATATGGAAAGTTCTTTGTAGAGGTCACTAGTTGGAAAGCGAAACTTCTTAAACATCATGACCTTTAGTATTGCTCTTTGAGCTCTTTCGGCAGTTATTAGTATTGTTTTTGAACAACCACCCCAAGTTGAAATACAGTACGTAAGCACAGAGTGACATAGTGCATAATAGACAGAAATAATTTGTGTCTTGTCACATACGTATCTGAGAGATTTGAAGATATATAAGAGTTTTCTAACACGTGCAGCCAGAGATTTAATTTGTGACTTCCAATTTAGGTTGTTGTCAATTGTAACGCCTAAATATTTAATTTCGTCAGTTGAGGTCAATTGTGGACAATTACAGTTATTGATATCAGTACATTCATGAGCTTTAATGCTAATTTCTGATGTTTGTGGTTGTCCCGGGCTATTTATGCTAAATGTGACATATTTAGTTTTCGTTATATTTAATGTCAATAAATTGTTATCGAGCCAGTTGGTAACAGTTTCAAAGCCTTCTGCTGCATACTGGTTAACATCGGACCATGATCTACCAGAGAAAAATAACACTGTATCGTCGGCAAAAGTAATAACACTGCCGTTTTTAAGACTCAAATTACACATGTTATTAATATATATCAGAAATAAAGTTGGTCCCAATATGCTACCCTGTGGCACACCATGCGTAACAATAATCTCATCACTATTAAAATGATCGATTCTAGTCGACTGTTTTCTATTACACAGGTAATCTTTAAATAGTTTATATTGTATACCTCTAATACCTATTTTTTTCAGCTTGACAAGGAGTATGGGGACAGAGACCGTATCAAAGGCCTTCGCCAAGTCGAGGAATATTGCCAGACACTTATTTTTTCGATCTAAGTCGTTGACAATCAAATTTACTAAAGTTTGTACAGCGTCAGTTGTAGATTTTTTATTACGAAAGCCGAACTGATTATTTGAGAGTAAGTTATTATGTTCTAGGTATTGTTTTAATCGGGTGTTCAAGAGTTTTTCTATTATTTTTGACAGTGTTGGCAACAACGATATTGGTCGGTAATTGGAGATACGGTCCCTATCCCCAGATTTATGTATTGGGATAACTACTGATCGTTTGAGTGGCTCAGGAAAACAGCCTTGCTCAAAACACTTGTTGCATAATAGTGTGATTGGTTCCACCAGTACATTTATGCCTAATTTATAAATAATTGACGGTATTCCATCCCAACCTGTGCTAGGACTATTTTTTAGGCCAATTATTGTCTTTTTAACCTCTTCTATATCGGTAGGGAGGAGAACAAATGAATTTAAATGTGCGGAGTTAGTGGAGTCATTAGCTGATTCATGGCTGCTCATAGATTTCTGATTTTGCTTGTGTTGGTTTCGAGAAATAATTTTACCAGCTAAGTCACTACCAACGTTTGCAAAATAGCTATTAGTTGCGTTAACTGAATCAGCGGGTGTCTGATCTATGTTTAAAAGTTCATGGTTTGTATCTTGTCTTTTATTCATATGGCAAAGAGTCTTTACGCATTCCCATTGTTTTTTTAAATTTTGTTTATGTTTGGTCATTTCTAATCGAAAATAAGCGTTTTTTGTGTTTTTTAAAATTTTGTTACAAGTATTTCTATAGCGTAAATATGTAATTTTAAGAATAACGTTTTCGGGATCTTTTTTAAGTTTTTTATGTAGTCTATCTCTATTTTTAATACACCTCATTAAGCCACTAGTGACCCATGGCTTCATGTTTCGTTTACTGCGAGATATTGAGATTAGCTTCGTATGGTGAGACATAGTGCGTTGTATAGTAGAAATAAAATCGGTTATTCCAGTGTTCGGATCTTTGTCTACTAAATACTCTGTCCAGTTAATTTTAGCCAAATCTTGTATTATCGCTGCATAATCAACTTTTTTGAAGGTTTTATTTCTTGTTTTAGTATTTGTACGGTTTATGGCCACAGATAATATCACAGTGTAGTGATCTGTTATAGTGGAGCTACAAACAATGGTCGTAGTTTGATGGTTAGTTTTAGTAAAACAGTGGTCTAGACAATTTTTTTCATGTGTAGCAAAAGTATGTGATGCTAGTAGGCCGTGAGATGCTAAAAGATTGAGATATGTTGTAGAATATTGAGTATTTTTATCATTTTTGATATCAATGTTCATATCTCCGACCATAAAAATGTTATGGTATGATTTGAGATCGCTTAAAACGTTATCAATTGAATCAAAAAAGTTATCTAAGTTCTTGAAACAGTGTGGCCTATATAAACATATGAAAGCAAACTCATTTTTGTACGTAATCACTAAGCACGTCATCTCTTTCGTGTTATTGGGTTCGTAAATATTCACTTCTAGGTTTTTCTTTACATAAACTACTACACCATCATTCTGGTTGTAGTTTTTCTGTGTTTTAAAGGAATAATAGTTTTGAATTACAGGCAGATTATTGACTTTTGATAACCAACATTCAGTTAAGACAATTATGTCTTCATCTAAATTGAGGCGATTGGTAAGAATTTCTAGTTTATCGAAATTGCCATTGATGCTACGGATATTCTGAACTATTACGTTTAGACACAACTCCGAAACCTGTATATGCTCCCTGCATCGCTCCGGTACTTCCTCCAATACCGACTTACCGGCATTGATATTACTATCAATGTCAACAAATAGATCTGTGACTTCAGTCATGATCATATTTTTTCCATAGTTGATCAAAAGAGTAGTGTTGGTAAGTTTGAGCAATGTTGGGAACAGTAAGCAGGGTCGGTGTATTTTGTGTGAATGTTTTTTTTTGTTTACGGTGCTTCGTTGGGTTGTAAGGTGTTGATTTGGTATGGCTATGTGTGAGAATTCGTAAGTGAGATGCAGCGGATTGATGAAGGTTTTTACAGGAATTGTACATAGAACAATATTTTAAACTTAAACTAACTTGATTTGGATCAGTTATAAGATCTATATGATCTCTGCAGACTTGTAAGTGTGACAAAAAAAGACTGTTAATAGGACACTTTTGAAGAAAATTAGAGAGAACTACTGCAAAAGTGAATGATCCAATTTTAGGGATTAATTTAGTAATGGACAGTCATATCGAATGATCGCTTAGGTGTAGGTTTTCAATTTGGGAGAGGGTCTTCATTTGCACTGCTGGGTCACCTTCCGCCTTTTTTACAAAAACTCGTCCATTGTTTATCCAACAATGCGCAATAGTATGGTTCTTAGCTAGCAACCTACCTTGATAATAAATCTGCCTTGCTTTAGGTGTTAGAAGTTCATTAATGTAGAGCGGTTCTGTTACATCTGTAAAATTCAGATTGCGAGTGCTAAGCTTATTTGTATTATTGGCCTTGTTGTAGGACTTACTAGCTTTAAGTATTTCATTTCTTGCGTATTGAGATCGATACTCCACGATCACTGGTTTTCCCTTAGATTTTTTGTTTCTGTGAATACTTGTTACAGCCCCAGGTTCCATTTTAACGTCAAGTAATTTATGAAGTTTATCAATCACAGTCTCCAATACTTCCTTTTCAGCTTCTGGGATGTTCACTATTTCTAAACATTTTGTTTTTTGGCTTCGTTGCATCTCTTCAAGCTGTTCTTCTAGGAAATTAATTTTGACCAAAACCTCATTGTGTCCATTGGATAACTTATCAATTTTCGCTTTTGTTTCAGCATGTTGGGCCATGGAGCTCTCACAAAGCTTTTCTAATTTATCCTGAGTACTCAGAATCATCTTGTTTTGTGCCCTTACTTCTTCTATGCCACCTGTTATAGCATCAAATTTTTTATCTTGATCTTCTTTCATTTTTGTTATAAACGCAAAAAGTTCCTCCATCTCCTCCGATCCAGGGTTGGTTTTGCGCTTGCGGCTTGTTGTGAGAGCCTCCGCTCTAGAGAGATCAGTGAGGGACGAAGATTTTTTTTCACCATTTGGAGAATGAAACATTTTGTTGTGTCGTCTTTTTTTACATATACTGTGCACTGACCTTTAGCTAACAAACCTTTCACTTCCAACAACGGGTAGTGGAGCTGGCGTGATGTTTACGAACACTTTTTGCGCACACACAAATATTGCACTTGAGACAGTAGTACTAAGGACTAGTTATGTTTAGCGAGTAGGTACGTAATTTTACCGAGCAAATTAACACGTCTGTCGCGGATCGCGGCAGCGAGCGGAATCAGAAGGATGTGACAACATTCGCAAAACAAAAGTAGTTAGTTTTGATGTGCAGAAAAAGTCCCTAAAAGGATGCTAATTGATTACCAGTATGTAACTCTGTATATATG
Organism: Hypomecis atomaria; assembly: GCA_964007245.1. NCBI lineage: Eukaryota > Metazoa > Arthropoda > Insecta > Lepidoptera > Geometridae > Hypomecis > Hypomecis atomaria. The sequence goes on along the minus strand of OZ023307.1, from coordinate 5,226,560 downwards.
AACTTATATACAATCAGGTTTTTAAAAAAATTTCAAGTATAGGCCGCGCCACACAAGTTGGTTGATGTAAAGTTAGCTACAAGCTGCGAAATATCCAAATCTGACTGAAGCTCACAAAAGCTGCGCATTGATTGTAGCTAACTTCACATCTGCCAACTTGTGTGGCGCGGCCTATAACAATCGTAAAGATATCAATTTCATAATAATTTACAAAAGAACATAAAACTTTATCAAGCTTTCGATAACGATCAGTTTTTTTTTCATGGCAGTGATTTTTTTTTTCAATAATTCGCCCATTTAGGTCAGGCTAAAGCCTTTAAGGCCATACCGCCTCGTCATATGTATGTAATCTTCTTACCCTTCTTCTTAGTAAAGCTGTGGAGACTTTACTAGAAGCTTCGATGGAATTTTGAAGACAACACGAAAAGACATGTTTTACCACATTATACTACTTGCCCACACTCATGCATGTATTTCAGCTATTAATAAATGAAACACCATAACTTTTAAACTATTAATACTGATAAAACACAAGTTTTAGAAAATAATACAATGCGGCGACATGATTTTCTCGCGTTCCCGCCAAAACTCCTCATGGCAGTGAGTGATGTTCATAAAGATGAGAAGCATACTTGTAATTTAGACTTATAATCGATACTTGTAACTTGTAACTACCCTTGTAGTTAATACGGCATCTTTATAAAACACTTGTAACTGGTAACTTGTAATTACTGGTACTTGTAACTCGTACAATTGTAAGCTTGTACTTGTAGCTTTATAAAATAGGGCCCAGGCCATTTCTATGGGGTTGAGATCCGGATGGTATGGGGGCAATCTCAAAATATCATGACCATGTTGTCTAAATATCGCATCTATCGAGTATTTCTTGTGGCGTTCCATATGCAGCGTTATCAATTTATATAATTGTGGCTTTAATCCTCTATAATCCTTTCCTCTCTAAATCAGGTTGCCTGGAAGAGATCGCTCTAAGCGAAAAGGCCGCCGATTGTCGCACTATTATAATTATATTGTACTCTGTTATTGTAATAATTTCGATTGTGTGAACAATAAAGCGTTTCTATTCTATTCTATTCTATGCTTTAGCATATTTGGTTCAAAGCTTATTCCGTTTTCTTGGAGCCAAGTCTGCATATCCATTTTTTTGGATGATGACGTCGGCACTCCATCGTCTCTTTTGTTGTGATAGGACGCATTGTCTACTACCACAACTGAATTTGGGGGTAAATTGGGTATTAGTTGACTACGAACCCATTTTTCATAATTTTGGGTATTCATGTTATCATGATAATCCCCCGACTTCGCTCCTGCTTTGAATAAAAGTAACGCGTTGGGAATGAAGCCATTCTCGTATCTAGCGTGCACGATTAAAACGCGCTGCCCTTTCGAATTTTTTTTTTTAAGTCTTTCATTGGATCCATCACTTCACGTTTTTGAAACCGAGTGCGATGAATCTACGTAGGATTCATCGGTGTATACTATTGGTCTCCCTTCTGCTCTAAATTTAGTTATTTTTTGCAAATATTCGATACGCTTAAGGCGTATGCTCATATGCTCCATCAAAACTTTTCTGTTGTTTTCGGTTTTTCTCCAGCGAAAACCTAAGTTTTTTAATATAGTTCTCAAGCTGGATGCTGACCCTTGATAATTAATATCATTTTCCAGCTTATTTTTCAGTTGTTTTATGGTCGGCAACTCTTTTTCCGTTATATGAAAATTGTGTACGATTCTTTTGATAACCCCTTGATCGAAACTGTCAATTCCAGTTATTCTCTTCTTTCCAGTCCTTTTTTTCCCAGGGGTCCGAATGTCCGAAACACCGTTAAAAGCTCAGACTGACTTGCCTCAATACACAATCTACGAACGGTTTTTGTCGAAACTTTAGTAGCAGCCGCGGTTCTCTTGTTGATTGCTTTGAGGTCTATCTGTATCCCTTCTTCTGCTTCTTTTTTCATAAACTCACGGACATCGTATTTCATTTTTCTAGACTGACGCCTTAATACTTTATTGCTGGTTTTCGGCATTTTACACACTTATTATAACACAAAGTACAACAAGTAGTAACAAGTAACAATAACAAAATAACACGAAACGAAAATTCAACAAAAAAACTTAACAAACAGCTTTTGTAACAAAAATATCGCGCGCGACTGTACTCATTGGGTGGAGCTAGCAAACGTGACTACGACACACAGAGAACGAAAGCACACTAATGAAATACGCTTTACGCCGTGATTTGTCGAGGGCGGTCACGTGGCATGTTCCCCGCTAGGGGGGCCCCTTTAAACTTTAGGATTTTCTACAGAACACTTGGCCCCCGTGTTAGATCTCAATTCTTTTGGTGGCGACACTTTGGCTCCCATTTCACATTTATGTTTTTGATGAGATAGAAAATAACAAACAACAGCTTAGTCCGATAGAATAATGGGCGGCCTTATCGCCAATGCAGCGATTTCTTCCAGGGAACCTAAATGGGAAAATAATGTTGCATACCGAGAGCGTAGGTACGCCTTGGGTAAAACAGCATTTAATATAACAATAAGTACCTATCCTTCAAGATGTAGAATACAGATTTCCATTGTTGTGTGCTGGTTTTTAGGGTGCCGTACTCAAAGGGTAAAAACGGGACCCTATTACTAAGACTCTGCCATCCGTCTGTGGGTCTGTCTGTCACCAGGCTTTATCTCATGAACCATGAGAGCTAGAACGTTGTAATTTTCACAAATGACGTATTCTTGTTGCTGCTATAACAAGAAATAGGTACTAAAAGTTTCACATTTATTTTACAACAACAAACCTGAATTTTTAGCTGTTTTTCATTCGATATTTCAATAACGGTGACATTTAGATGCTTAAAATATTAACAGAATATTTAGCTAAATATTCACTTTAAAAACCAATTACTTAAATTAATTTAAAATAAATATTGAAGGGGGCTCCCAAACAAGAAGGGTGATTGATTGCTCGATATTAATAACGGCAACATGCTTGCATGCTTGCAATATTCACATAATATTAAGTTGTATATTCCCTTCAAAAATAAATAAATAAAATATATTTAGGGGGCTTATATAAAGTACGGAACACGTCGTCCACGAGTCCAACTCGCACTTTATCTATTACTTATTCAATTCATATAACGTAATGTAAACAGTTCATAAACAATTTCCGAAGCACAGTTTAACCTTGCCTAACCACAAAGCTCCGTTTATCGCCTAACTATTTACAAGTTCCTTATCAGCTGTAACATGAGCCAGTCCTACAGAAACAACTTCACACGAATAGGTAACGACCTCATAATATTTAGTACTAGTTTTTGCCCACGGTTTCGCCCGCGTGGTATTATAATTTTTGTACTATTCCATGTAAAAAAATTATTTTTCTGGGATAAAAAACACACTTTCAACACTTCTTTTACAAACCTTCCTCTTGAATCACTCTATCCATTAAAAAAAACCGCATCAAAATCCGTTGCGTAGTTTTTAAAGATTTAAGCATACAGACAAACAAACAAACAAACAAACGAAAATAGCGACTTTATTTTATACTATGTAAGGATATAAACCTTCCTCTTGAATCACTCGATCTTTTAAAAAAAACGCACCAAAATCCGTTGCGTAGTTTTAAAGATATAAGCATACATAGGGACAGACAGACGGGAAGCGACTTTGTTTTATACTGTAGAGAACAGGAAGTGTTGTACCTAAACAAACACGAGATACATTGTAGTGTAGCCCAAGACATTCTAACACTAGTAGGTCTCCGAACAGTAGACCTCGCGGCACATCTATAACTGAATCTTCATAAGCCTTTATCTCGATTCGCTCTAGACCGATTAATAAATATTGGATCGATAAATTGATTCATACTCGCAAACCACCCCTTTTTGAGGGGAAAATCCCCTTAGTAAAAAATCGCCGATGCCAAAAAAAGCAACAACCTATACAGGATTATTCCTAATCAATTAGCATCCTTTTAGGGGCTTATTCTGTACATCAAAACTAACAACGTTTGTTCTGCGACTTTTGTCAAAACTCACAAAAAAATTGTTCACCCGCGACATAATGTATTGAAAAGCTGTATTTTAGGGTTCCGTACCCGATACAAACGAGACCCTATTACTAAGACTCCGCTGTCCGTCGGTCTGTCTGTCTGTCTCCGGGCTGTATCTCATGAACGGTTATAGCTAGAAAGTTGAAATTTTCACAGTTGATGTATTTCTTTTGCCGCTATAACAACAAATAAACAAAAAAATTAAAAACAGAAATAAATAAATATCTAAGGTGGGCTCCCACACAGGAAACATTTTTTTTTCTTGATATTAATAACGACAACAGGAAGATGCTTGAAATATGCACAGAATATTAGGTTGTAAATTCCCTACAAAAATAAACAATTGAAATAAAATATATTAAGGTGGGCTTCCATACCGTACGGAACCCTTCGTGCGCGAGTCAGGCTCGCACTTGGCCGATTTAATTTTATTTATATTTTTGACAAAAGTCGCAGAACAACAGTTTTAAATTTGATGTACTTACAGAATGAGCCCCTAAAAGAATGCTAATTAATTATGAATAACCCTGTATAAAACATGTGTACTTACAAAGTTTCGTTGAAAAATACGACCTGTAGAAGAAAATCAACATCCGGACAGACAAAAGCAAAATCATCGTGACATAGACCTTCGCTTTGCTCCGGTCAATGATATTTACATGTATAGATTATATTAATTACGTTACGATTGTCGAAGAAATATTTCAGCTTACCAGAAAAGTTTTACGCACGCTTTAGACAATATTTAGCAGGACAAATTGCACGGTTAAACAGTGATAAAGCTTGTTTAAATCATTTGTGGTAAGGCGGATTATGTTTCTGGGTTCAATAACCTTTTGCACGAGATTTGCAATGAGTTTTATAGAAATACTCATCATTATGAACAACTTTTACTATGGGACCAACAACGAATTTAAAGTATCAAAACCAACAACTACATACGACAAGTTCAGCCATTCCACAGGTAGAGAGTTAGTTAATGGGTTTTTATTTTTTCATTTTAGGAACCCTTAATTATATGGACTGTCGATCGTATACGATTTCTTTAACTTAGGTACTTCGGAACGCTAGAATTCGTCGAGTGTTTAATGATATCTTAATGTTAGATAGATATCGTAGATTTATTTATTGTACTCGATACTCAACTTTCCGACATAGTGACAGCGCGATCGCGTAAAGTACCTACCTAAATCAAACCTAAATAAAGTAACATTTTAAATTATTATTTTGTAAATGAAAGACCGGAAGCACAGACCGGAAGGGATTGTCCAGGATTGTTCTCATTTCAAAATTATTGACTAGAATATGGCAACATATAGCAGCAGCCAACAAAGAATACGTAGTATCTATTATAGTAGTCTGTGCAACAAAGACAACAAATTAAAAATGTTTTAACACAAACAAAATAATAAATGTAATTAACACTCAACAAAGTGACTCACCCCCATATCGATTCCATTGAAAATCTTTGTAAATTCACTGTTATTACAAAAACAATTATTGTGATTAAGACAGCTTCGAGCAGCAAGCTGAAGAACTCGAACATCACTGGGAGCTGGATTCGTGTAATTTTATTTTTACTTTAGTTCGTAAACCAGTCGCGGCACGTCTTTCTAATTATTTTTCCACGAAGTGGTAATTTCCCACGCCACAGACAAGCGAAGTGTTGCTAGCATTATTTCTTGGAATGCAATTGCTACGTGTGCGTCTCAGTCACAGAACAGGATCTGTGATTTCAGTTTATTTGCTCTTTCTTCCAAAATAGATAGTTCCTTGATATTGATATTTATTTGTACTTATTTGAATATAATTTTTATGAAATAAGTAAAATAATTTAAAAAACCATGGGAAGCAGTAGAGTCTGGCCAACGACTTCTTTCTTGGACAGCTTTCGTTGGCCAGACTCTAAAGCTGATTTTTTTATTAAACTATTGTACTGTCAGTGCACAAACTTAAGAGATGTCAGTGTCATAAATGACAATAAAAGCTGTTGTTTGTTTGTTTATTTTGTTTTTTTTTTGTGATTTTAATGGATATTGGTTTTTGTTTCAAAGCGAGTAGCTAAAAAGAATTATTTACAGTAAAATAAATAAAAACTAAAACTCTGTTATCAGTTCCGTATTTAGTGGGAATAACCGCGTGCAGTTATCGAAGGAGCAAGCAAAATTAAAAGGCTACGAACTCCACTTTGTATGATAGGTATTTTACTTCTCTTTTATATAAAAAGGTATGCAATGTTATTTATTTATCATATAATTAATGTCGTTATGAGCCCTGTATTTAACCTACTGCTGAGCACTCGAATCAGAGTTATGGAGATCTGTAGAAGTACCAAAGTTACCAACAGCTCAACGGATGAACAAATTCGAAAGGCACTGCGCACTGGGCAGGACACATTACTGGAGTCTCATGACCGATAGGGTCGAATACCTTGAATAGAGGCCACAAATAGATAAGTAATATAGGCAATAATGTAGTAAAAAAGTGTAATGGTATCTAATTACATACCATTACTATTTAGGTAATTAGATACCATTATTAATTAGGTACCTATCTAATTAGAAAATCATTACTAATTAAGTATCTAAGTTATATACCATTACCGTGGTGTAGGTGCTTTCCACAGAAATAATCTCATTACCTTAAAAATTACATATTATTTTCTTAATTTCTCAATAACCTAAAAAAATACAAGGGTCTTTACTGGCTGCTCGGCCGTAACTCCAAACTATCAGTTGATAACAAGTTGCTGTTGTACAAATCGATCCTGAAACCTATTTGGACCTATGGAATACAATTATGGGGCGCAGCTAGTGCCTCCAACATAATGGTCATCCAAAGAGTACAAAACTATATCCTAAAACAAATATCAAACGCACCATGGTTTATCAGAAACACGGAGGTCCATGAAAATCTTGATGTGCCAATGGTGAAAGAGGAAATAGAGTCTCATGGAGCGAGATACAAATCAAGGCTGGAAAACCATCCAAACCCCCTGGCGGGTTAACTTACTATCCCTGAAACCATACGTCGACTCAAAAAGCGGCGGGATATTTTTGATAAGGATTAACAATTATCCATAAAATAAATAGGCTATCTCCGCTGGGAGCTGCGCTATAAACGCCAAAAAGGACGCAACTCATCTGCTTATAGTCTCATAGACTGATTGCACGATCAATAAACACAAAAAAAAAAAAAATAATATTTCTCAATAACACTGAAATAAATGTCTTATAAAAGTGTCTTTAAAACCGTCGATTTTTTTACCTTCCATTTGACCTTTTCCTCTTTAGTAGTATACCTTTTCTTTTAAAATACTATAGTATTCAAACCTACCTACCATGCATAACATATGGTTGCGAAACTTGGTCACTTACGGAAAATCACAGGCAAAAACTAGCCAAGTGCGAACGAGCAATGGAAAGGAGCATGTTGGGAATAAACTTAAAAGATAAAATTCCAAGCTCAACCATAAGACAAAAAACCAAAGTCGCTGATATACTTGCTCGTATAGATCATCAGAAATGGGGCTGGACAGGACACATGTTGCGTTGCAAAGCAAATAAATGGAGTAAACTGGTCACACTATGGTACCCAAGAGATGGCACTAGAAGACAAGGACGTCCAATCAGAAGATGGGACGATGATATCAGACTAACCTTGGGACCGTACTGGACAAGAGTCGCTGTAGACAGACCACAGTGGAGACAGTTGGAGGAGGCCTATGCCAAAAGGCACACTGAGCTGAGAGACATTTTATAGCAATATTAACCACAATACATTTGACCAAAACTCACTCAGAATAAAGGCTAATAATAATAAAAAAAAATAGTATTCAAAATGGCTATTATAAACAAAAAGATAAACTACAAAAGAGGAAAGAAAAAAAAACCCCAACATCTTACCACAAATTTTAACGCACGCTTTAGACAATGTTTAACAGTATACATTCCATGGTTAAATTGTGTTTAAATCTTTTGTGGTAAGGTGGTTAATCTTTAAAACCGAGTTTTTATGTGCGTAAATCAAGGGCTTAACAATAAATATATCCTAACATTTTTAATTCACAGAAAACATGCCTCAATCCAACATAAAAAGCTCATTCAACGGCATCATTGACGAAATGCCCGATATATCAGTTGACAACTTTCAAGACACCGACTGTAAGGCCTACTTCCTGAGCCACTGTCATTCAGACCACACCAGTGGGCTGTACTCTGAAGCGTTACGGGAGCATCTGAAGAAGAACCAGGTTTATGTGTACATGTCGGAGCCCTCTGCGGCTATTGTGAGGCATGAGAGTGGGGGCTCAGAGCTTATGGATTATGTCAAGCCTTTGGAAATAGGTATGTACCAAAACATGACCAAATTCAATAAAAGATCAAAGGAATCAAGATGGTGCTAGTTATTCTAGCATCTATCATAAATAGGACGTAATCTGGAGCAAGTAATAAATACCTAACGGTTTTCTTAAAATTTTCTACCTTGACCTCGTTGTGAATCGTTTTTTCTTAAACCCTGTGACCAATGTTAGATTTTAATACCTCATTAGAAAACTAAAAGTATGCAGTTATTTTTAAAATAATCTGCACACCAAATGTGTTCGATTTTTTTTTTATAATTGTCGATCAAAGAAATTTAAGTTACAATGATAATTACATTTTTCTTAAGTTTTCATGTGATAATTATCTAAGTTGGGCACCGAGGGCTAAATAAAAAAAAAATTTGTGTAAAAACATCAAACTTTTTTTTTATTAAGCTTTAAGTCACCTTGCATGGATAAATGGAAAATAAACTTCAATTAAATTTTTCTCAGAAATGGTTAACTTTTGCATGGGGGCTTATGGGGTCAAATTTGTCGATAATAACCCCCTCTATGACCCACAAGAAGGAATAGGTTCATTAACCAGTAACCCTGTATCATCACTACCAAAGAATAAATAATAATAATAAATAATAATTCTTTATTTCAAAAAAAAAAAACATTTCAATTTATAACATTTCCATTAACTAATTAGCTAGAAAAGAATAAAAATAATGTATTTATCTGTTGCCGAACTAGGCCAGTGGCCTGTGTTTCGGCTTACAGCGCCCTCCTTTACTGTATTTACTTCTAGCATATAATTTTGAATATAATTTTGAATTTAAATTACAAAACAAATAGATCGTGATTTTATAAATTAATTCATATATAAATAGGTACATATAGAATTTTGTATCATTAACAAAACTATTATGTACGAGTAAGCATGCAAATTTTTCCTACACTAAATAACATTTATTAGGTACCAAAGTTACTATAATATAAACAACAAAAATACATTTTACATCTTTAAACACAACTAGCAGGTAGATACAAGCATTTATTCAAGTAGCAGGTAGGCTGCGTGCAGGAATACTCGGTTACAATTATGTATTACGATCACAACAATTGCTTTCACATACTTAGGCACCCGCGAGTACATTTCTACACAAGAAGTAGGGTTTGTAAAAAATATTAGTGAAGACTATTTGGCTTGAACAACAACCACTAATTCCAAATCAAATCAAATACATAGTTGTAATTAACTATAATATGTAGGGTAGGTGGGTATGGGGACAACGTACAATCTTCTAACAGCGAATGCACAATAATTATTAGTAATGAGAATGGAGTGTACGCGTGTGTGAAAAAAATGTTCCTCTCTTTGAGTGATGTATGTTGTGTACGTGTACGGAGTGGATGTGTGAGTGTGCGAAATATTACAGTGTATCCTCTTCTTCATTCTCTCCTGGTACACTGCAATATCCGGATGTTAGTTTGTGTATTAGTGAATGAAAGGTGTGTAAATGAATGAGTGTGTGTGAGAGGGTGTAATTAACGTAGTTCATACGCTAGTTTGATAATAAATCATTCAGACATTTACTCAGGCTCAGTACAATTTCAATATAAATTTGTACCTATTATTATGTGTGTCTGTTTATAAGTAATGAGATAATATTTATTCGATTACTTTTAATAAATCTTCGGTGTCTTTGTACGTCAAGGTTTTTAGCCAAGTTATGATTTTATGTTTCAGTTCATGTCGTGAGAGATGATAAATATCTAGTATTTTATTTATTTTGTTGTACAAGAAAGGGCCCATAAAAGTCAGAAATCTTCTAATAAAAGTTGTGTTTAATCTCGAGGGTAGTTTGCAAACGTCATATTTCCTTCGTTTGTTTTGAGTTTGTGGGTCGTAAGTCAGGATCGAATGCTGCCTTGCAATAATGCTAAATACAAACAATTGTCTGACCGTTAGAACCTCACAAGTTTCGTACAAAAGAGTGGTGTTGAATAATATTGGTCGTCCAGTACTAATTTTAAGAACAGCACGCTGAGATACTTCAACGGGACGCAACGTCGTTTTCGGGGCACCCCCCCAAGAAGATATGCAATAGGTCAAGATTGACTGACAAAGGGCCAGATATATTTGTTTTATGAGATCAGGTTTCCGAATTGACTTTAGTTTCTTAAAAATGTAGAAGGTTTTACGTATACGATTGCTAACATTAGTAATATGTCTCTTAAAATTTAGATTATTATCTATGATGATGCCTAAATACTTAGTAAAAAGTGTTGATTCTAGTGTTTTACAGTTACATGCCGAAGTAGTTGAAGATATACAGTAGTGATCATGAGCAATTAATGTCAAATCGTTGTGTTGCGGAATACTAGTTATAGAAAACGTAATATATTTTGTTTTATCTTTATTGAGAGAGAGAATATTCTCATGCAACCATTTCGTAACCCTATCAAAACCTCTTTGGGCAGCATTGAAGGTCTCTTTCCACGTCTTCGCTGAAAACATTATAGCTGTGTCATCAGCATACGAGATTATTTCACCTTTATCTAAATGAAGTGAGCATAAATCATTTAAATATATTAAAAACAGGGTAGGGCCTAAAATACTGCCCTGTGGTACACCATGCGTGACTGGTAGTTCTTCGCTTACGTGAGAACCAATCCTAACAGCCTGTGTTCTGCCAGTCAAGTAATTTCGGAACAAGTTAAGTTGATCACCTCTTATTCCAATTTTACGAAGTTTCAATATGAGAATAGGGATAGAGACTGTATCAAACGCTTTTGCGAGATCTATAAAAATAGCCAAACATTTTTGTTTATTATCAAGACCTTGAGATACAAAATTTGTCAAATTGTGCACTGCATCGTCAGTAGACTTGCCTTGTCGAAAACCAAATTGTCGATTGGATAAAATATTGTTGTGCTCGATATAATTAACTAACCTATTGTTCATTAAGCGTTCTAATAATTTTGAAATTGCAGGAAGTATAGAGATCGGTCTATAGTTGGTAATACAATCTCTATCCCCGTTTTTGTGTATTGGAATGATAAGCGACTTTTTAAGATCATCAGGGAAAATACCAGTGTCAAAACAAAGATTAAAAATATATGTAAGAGGAGGTACAAGGAAAGCTCGATGTTCTTTTAAGAGCCTATTTGATATACCATCCCAACCAACTGAAGAATCATTTTTGAGTCCCAAAATAATTCGCTCAACCTCTTCCGTGTCGGTGTTGAGGAGTACAAAAGATTGTCTGGTTGAATTTGTTTTATTTGATGAACTAGACAGAGGGGGTGAAGATGAAGATGGAGTTGAAGTTGATTCAGGTGTACTTATGCTCTCAGCTAAAGTTCTTCCAACATCTACAAAAAACTTATTCACCTTGTCCACTGAGGAATTTGGAGAATCACAAATATCAAGTAGCTCTTTGGAATGCTCATGGGATGATGTTGTGCCTGCTATTTCTCGAACAGCAGACCATATTTTTTTACTGTTATTTCCAGCATTTTCTATTTGATTTATGTCAAAAGCCAGTTTTACTTTTTTATTAGCGAATTGCAGTAGTTTCTATATCTAGTGTATGTCAATTTTAGAATTTTGTCATCTGGAGAATTTAAAGATTTTTTATGTAAATTGTCTCTATTTCGAACACATTTCAGTAGCCCTGCAGTCATCCATGGCTTAATGATTTTTTTCCGCCTAGAATGTGTGACAGTAATAGTATTATTCTTTATAGCTGATTTTAGTTCATTTATCAGATATGACAATGCGTGATTAGGGTCATTTGATTCGTAGATTGGATTTAAGTCAATGTTAAGTACATCTTGTTTTAATTTATCACTATCTAGTTTGGAGTAAGTATCTTTGGAATAAACTCTAGCTATGTGACGATCTAAATATAAAAGAGTAGGCTTATGATCTGTAATATTTGAATTTGGTACTATGGTCATTGCAGAAAAGCATGTTCTCAACATTACATGATCTAAACAAGTACCACTTTCATCACGTGTCACATAAAAATGTGCTGGAAATAGTCCATGGAAAGCCAGTAAGTCCAAATATCGGTTGGAATCCTCGTTACATTTTTCAGGGTTTATTGGGATGTTAACATCACCCATGATAACCAAATTTTTTACTGACGAAAGTTTATTCAGGATGCTGTCTAGTGATTCCAAAAAAGTATCTATCTTTCTAAAAGAAGGGGATCGATATAAGCCTAATAACACAGTATTTGGATCTAGTTGGATGCATAAACAATTCCCTTCCACAAATATGGGCTCTTCATTAGAGAAATTGAGCTCTTTTTTAAGATAGACGACTACTCCGTCATTTCTGTTTATGTTGGTTTTTGTGCAGACAGCGTTGTATCCCTCTAAGTATGGTATAACAGGCAAACACTCAAGCCAACATTCAGTTAGCACGAGAACATCACAATTAAAATTTAATCTTGTCAGCAAAAGTTCCAGGTTATTAAAGTTGCAACCCAGGCTACGTATGTTTTGTGCCAATATGGTTAGAGGTCTCTTGGAGTTGGGAAAAAAATTGGAACATTGTTCCACCTCACATTCCAATGATTTCGACACTACGAAATTGTCAATTTCTTCTCCTAGTTTAGGCGTATTATCCATAAAGAGAGTAGAGGTAGATTGTTCGTGCTATTTTTCCTGTTTTGAAAAGTGCAGAGACTATATCAGGTACATTGCAAAAATGTGTATTGGGGTATGAGTATGCTGAGTTGAAAAGTAGGACTGAAATTGTAAGTGAGTAAGTATGATTTTGCAGTTCGAGTAATAACAGAGAATGTATAAATTTTGTATAACCAAGAGTATTCAATTCATGTAAATAGTTATCTAAATTACCAGATAAGACATTTCTTTGATTTAGAGTTAGAGTGTGGTAAAAGTAATCTAATTCTTTTTCAAGTATTTGTGAGTCTAGTCAAACTTTTTTACGAAGATTGTCTATATCAGCGTCGCATTCAATCTTGATGTGGGGTAGATTTTCATCCTTTCTTAAGTAGACTCCTCCTCGTGCAGACCAGCAGTATTTATAACCAGAGGTACTTTTGAATTTGCGGGCCAAATAATATAGTCTTTGCATTTTCTGAGTTAAAGTTTCGGATACAAAGATAGGTTTAACTGGCTTCATAAGATGAAGGTGCGAGGTATTTAGCTTGTCCCCTTTTTGTCTGCCTCTGTTGAAGCTTTTTACCGCTGCCAACAGTTTTTCTTTCAATAAGATGCTGTTGAATTCCGTTATGATTGGTTTCAGGTCAGATTCCGAGGAGTGCGTTCTATACACATCTTTTATATCAGTGGATTTTATATCTACGTTCACCGACTTACCTAGTTTATGCACGATATTACAGAGATCATCTTTGGTTTCCACTTTGTGGTCTGTTTTAGGGACATTTCGTATTTCGATGCCTGACGCTTTCGACCATCTTTCAAGTTTTTCCAACTTATCCTCAAGTTGAATTATGTGCTTTGACTTCTCCTGGACAACTCTTTCAAGATGTTGGATTTTTTTAATGTATTCGTCATTCTTCTGTGATAATAGATCGACTGTCTTCGTCAGATCACTGTTTTGTTCCTTTACAGAGCACACAATACTCTTCAATTCCGAAAACTGGCTATCTTGTTTCTTGGATAGTGCCTCCAGCGACTCTTTTATACTGGCAGCAAGTCCAATATCCTGCCCGTCATGCTTTCTTTTTTTACAGTGCGCTACACGCATGTCCGGTTCGGAGTCATAACGCGTACTATCGTCGGCTGACGCTGCATGACAGGAAATAGAACGTGCCAGAAGAACTCCTGCTGTAGTTTTAAGGTTTCTTTGCGACTCTGTGTCAGGAGTAACTGGTGGGCTATGTCTCAGTGGCATGATGGATCTACGCGAAAAATACACTAGCCAGTAGTATTAAGTTAACCAAGCCAGACTATCAAAAGAAATAATTACTCGTTCAGGTAATTTTAAAGAATAGCAGATGAATCCAGGTGACCTCACTAGTTCAGCGCATGCGAAACGATGTTCGCAGTTGCAGTTGCTGCCGCGTGCATATGTAAATCAACACACGCATACAAATCCAGGTACCGCAGACAAAGATACCTGTCTCACTGTCTCACTCCGCCAGTGACCAGTAACAGTGAGTGCGTAGGCGACGTGTGCGCGCGATTTTTGCGCACACTTGCACAGATTTCGTTCAGATGCAACAAACCTGTTTCGCGCAGGTAATGTCAATGAGTGCGAGTGGGGCGGAATATCGGCTCTTAGTATCCTTGTCTTACTCACGGCAGTTGATCGGTGGGCGAAGTTTCAACCTCCTGATACCTTCTGCACTCCTATTTTTGCACTTGAATTTTAATAGCAGCAAAAATTAATTTTCACGTTTTACAAAAGGACGCAGATTTTGCTCGCGTCTACTCACTAGCGAGGTCCGGAGTGGAGAGGAAAAAAAAGAATTTATAATAATACCTACTATCACTACGTAATATAAAGTCTATCCCCATGTATGCTTATATCTTTAAAACTACGCAACGGATTTTGATGCGGTTTTTTAAATAGATAGAATGATTCAAGAGGAAGGTTTATATCCAGACACGCGGCAGCGTGTCCAGCCAAAGTGTTCTACAGAAAACTGGCGACGCAGCGGCCGTGTGTAATATTACACGAACCATTTGGAGCTACTTTTGACCCCCTCACAACTCAAAAACTATTTAGCCTACATACATGAAATTTGGCACATTTACTAAAGTCTTTTAGCTTATCAAGAATCCAGAAGATTTTGAGCTTGAATTACATAAGTAAATTTCTTTTAAATGTTGTAGGTATGATCTTGTAGCTTAAACTTTAGGATTTTCTACAGAACACTTGGCCCCCGTGTTAGATCTCAATTCTTTTGGTGGCGACACTTTGGCTCCCATTTCACATTTATGTTTTTGATGAGATGTATAATACACCTGTGCGAAGCCGGGGCGGGTCGCTAGTGTATGTATAATAATAAATAGTTTATTTAGTGACCAAAATTGTATCTAGCTAATTTCTAACTGCTATAATTTCAGGTACAACAACAATAACCGTCCGTTGCAATGAAATAACAGAGACAGAAGATGTCTATATCACTGTCTCGCTCATCCCCGCCGGCCATTGCTTTGGCTCTGTCATGTTCCTGTTCAGAACGCTGTATCATAATATCCTGTACACTGGAGACTTTAGAATAAGCCAGAATAGTGTGGAGAAATATGCACAGTTCTATGAAGATGGAGAAATTATTAAATTGGGTGTGTATTTCTTTCAATAGAGACCTTGTTTAGTGCGTGCCACCAAAGATGAGACTTGACGAGCGTCAGTGGTGGGGATCTTGTGCAGGTACAGTTGTGTACAAACGAATTATCCAGAATTTGTATATTTATTACAAACCAAAGTGGTTTCTTTGGTGACACGTACTGTACAGGCAAGCGCTCCATAAGACGTCCTCTGACTAGGTGGGCCTATGATCCGTTCAATAACACAGAAACATCCTACTATTTTTATTGGCAATATATCGGGAAGGTTTATGTCCAGCAGTTGATATAATAACAATGAGTTATATGCCATCTTTTGATTTGATACCACCAGTTTATTGAAAATGGAGATATTATACCTACATTTAGGTATCTCTGAAAATTTCTGTATTTTGAAAAACAACACCAAAAATACCAAACCAAAACCTTAATTTTTTTTTTTTTTTTTTTTTTTAATTTAAATTAATGATCCACAGACTCCAGGGTCTGTGTCCTTTGTTAACTAAGTTACAATTGATAGAATGCGACTGTATAATAGAGATGGGTTAGTTTAAATCTTAGTCTAAGTTAGTAGTTTCAGTGCATTGCGTAAATGCCGCGAGCAAACCGGCGACCCGCATGCAGCACCCGATCACGAGTGTGACGCATGAGCCAGCCATCGCTCTCCTCGACCGTGTTTGAGGGAGGAGAACGACCCGACACACGACGCCGCCGCAAGGAGCCTTCGATGGCGAGAATGAAAGCTCAGGGCATGCACGCAATGCTAATTTCTAAATAATTCACATAGTTTCTTAATTTTAGAGTTCGTATTAAAGACTTCATAACAGTTTTTAGAGTTAAAATAGCTGTAGGCAAAGCACAAAGTTCGTAGGACGGATGGCCGGCGAAGTAAGGTAAGTAAGGTTGTAAGGTTCTCGAATGGAGACCACGTACCAGCAAGCGCAGCGTAGGACGTCCACCGACTAGGTGATGGATGCAGGCCGCTTTCAACTGGTCTTATTGGAAATCCATAGGGAAGGTTTATGTCCAGCAGTGGACGTCCTACGGCTGATGGATGGGTGGATAAATAAATAAATATTTGGGGACGTCTTACACACGGTCTCTGATCCCAAACTAAGCAAAGCTTGTCATGTGGCTTCCATAGTCTGACATACTACATATACATATTTTTAAATACATACTTATATAGATAGTAACGGGAAGCCGTGGTGGTCTAGTGGTTGTAACGCTGGCCTGTTATTCTTGAGGTGGTGGCTTCAATCCGTACCAATGAGTTTATTTGTAACTTATGTACGAAATATCACACCACTGGCTTTTCGCTGAAGGAAAACATCGTGAGGCAACCTGCATACGTCCGTAGAAGAAATTCAATGGCGTGTGTGAATCCACCAACCCGCATTGGGCCAGCGTAGTGGATATGGCCCAATCATCCTTTGTGGGTAGGCCTACGTCCTGCAGTGGACTGTTAAAAAAGCTGGTACAGTATATAGATAGTAACTAAATAACACCCAGACACAGAGCAAACACCTACCTATATTCATCACATAAATACTTGCGCTGGGTGGGGATCGAACCCACGCCTTTTTGACCCAGAAGTTAGGGTCACTAACCACTGAGCCACCGAGGCAGTCATGATGATTAAAAACTTGTTAATGCATTCCAGATGCCCTATACGTCGACACGACCTTCCTCACGGATGAGCACGAAGACTTCCCGAAGCGCTCCGATAGCGTCGACATCACCATACAACACATAAGGGCCTGGTTACACAAGCGCGACACCAACCGCGTGGCGCTACATACCTCCGCGCGATATGGTTACGAATACGTGTTTAACCAGATTTATAAACAGCTGGGGGAGAAGGTTTATGTTGGTGGGGAGATTTGGAAGCTATATAGGTAAATAACAATTAAAATAAATATATTACAACTATTCACATCCTGACATACAGTTGTTTAAATATTCGCGCGGTGTAACGTAGGTACTAACAAGGAACGCGCGCTCATAGAAAAATTTACTCAAGTAAATTCGGTCAAATATGCTTAAAAAGTCACACTAAACAGATTTTGACAGTCTATAACTAATAATAGTTACAAGAAACATCGTATATGCTTAAAAAGTCCCACAAAACAGATTTTGACATTCTATAATGAAACTATTTATAAACATGTCTTTTACATTAGAGTTATGTTTTTACTCTACTGTGCACAATAATTCACAACTATATGTATACATCACCATACAACACATAAGGGCCTGGTTACACCGGCGCGACACCAACCGCGTGGCGCTACATACTTCCGCGCGATATGGTTACGAATACGTTTATAAACAGCATACACAAAAAAAAACACAGACGAACATAGAACCTCCTCCTTTTTGGAAGTCGGTTAAAAAATCACACTAAACGGATTTTGACAGTCTATAACTAATAATAGTTACAAGAAACATCGTATGAACATGTCATCTTACGTTAAAGTAATGTTTTTAGTGTTCGTAAATGATCAGACCATAGACATAATAATACATCACATAAGGGCCTGGTTACACAAGCGCGACACCAACCGCGTGGCGCTGCATACCTCCGCGCGATATGGATACGAATACGTGTTTAATCAGATTTATAAACAGCTGGGGGAGAAGGTTTTTGTTGGTGGGGAGATTTGGAAGCTATATAGGTAAATAACAATTAAAATAAATATATTACGACTATTCACATCCTGACATACAGATATTCAGCTATTGTCGCGACGCACGTAACGTACTAACAAGGAACGCGCGCTCACAGAAAAACTTACTCAAGTAAATTAGGGTAAATAATGTTATAAAATCACACTAAACATAGTTTGGCGATATGGCTATGATGATGATGTTACAAATGAAGTCCTTTTGAAATAGGTTGGATAACGGTAGTAAATGGTAGTTTATGCAACTGTCATATAATGAAGGGTATTAAAACACGAGTGTGAGTTTATGAAACGAGCGCAGCGAGTTTCATAATAGTAACGAGTGTTTTAATACCCGTGTTATATGCAGTTGCATACACTACTTTATCTTCACTAATAAAAATAAAAACATATTGCGAAACATTAAATTCACGCGTACGTGTATTGTCACAGTGAACTTGGCGCCATTAAAATCTAACTAATGAGAGCGCAGCTGCGCGCGCAGGGCCAATCAGGAGCGAGCGCGCGATGTTATAATGAGATTTTACGATATCGATGTGGATATTATAACATCATGTGAAATTGCTTAAATTGAGTGTTTTGTTGTCTGCGCTATAACAGTAGTCATTATAAGTCAAGTATTGGAAACATAAGTAGAATGTTACAACATTAGTGTAGATAAAAAAAAATACTACTTCGTTTCATTCAACGAAGTAGTATTTTTTTCAAATTCTTTCAAGTTTCTTGCAAGTTTCTTTTTGAATACATTTATTCAAAAAGAAACTTGCCGAGTACATTATTGCCGACAATTCATAGTTTTAACTTATAAGTGAAATCTGTCATATATATGTTATGTATGTTTGTTATCATGTAGGTACATATGTATTTTTTTTCCAATTGTTTTTATAAGTTTATTTTAAAAGTAGTAACATTTTGTATTATTTAAAAATTGTTTTCTCAGCGACTACGAACTGTTATTTTTAATTATATTTAGTTGTGTTCTCATGGAAGCGATGTAATATCTTAAATTGAGAATAAAAAATCTTTAAACCTTTTAAATAGTCATATTGTTAACACCCGACTCTAAAAAAAGTAGTACTATAACGTGTAGTTTAGGTATATCTATAGCTATAGTCTGACCGTTTAACTGAGAACCTCGCGAGACAGGGACAGAGACAGGTGCGAGCGGCGGGGACCCGCCGCTCGCACCTGTCTCTGTCCCTGTCTCGCGAGGTTCTCGGTTAAACGGTCAGACTATAAGTATACGAGTATCTCCATCATCTCGATCAATATATTTATTCATGTTTGTGGGCATCATAGCTCCCAAATGAATGGGCAGATGAGATCACAATAGTTGTTAGAGCTATTAGGGTTCCGTACCCAAAGGGTAAAAACTGGGCAACAGAAAAATGTTTGAAATATTCATAGAATGCTTGTACTAGAATATATCAAGCAATTTTTAAATAATACAAAATGTTACTACTTTTAAAATAAACTTATTATATTCCCTTCAAAAATAATTAATTAAAATAAAATTATTAAATCCCGTACTGTCCGCAACCCTTCGTGCCCGAGTCCAACTCGCACTTGGCCAATTATAGTTATTTCTATGAAATTTTTAGATTTTTAGGGTTCCGTACCCAAAGGGTAAAAACTATTACTAAGCCTCCGCTGTCCGTCTGTCTGTCACCAGGCTGTATCCCATGAACGGTGATAGCTAGAATGTTGAAATTTTCACTAATGACGTACTTCAGTTACCGCTATAACAACAAATCCGCTAGCAATAACAGAAAAAAATATATTTAAGGAGAGCTCCCATACAACAAACCTGAATTTTAGCCGTTTTTCGCTCGATATTAATAACGGTTATAGGTAGACGCTTGAAATATTCACAGAATATATAGTTAAATATTCTCTTTAAAAATAACTAACTAAAATAAATATTTAAGGGGTTCCCATACAAGAAACGTGAATTTTACTCGATATTAGTAACAGCATCAGGAAGATGCTTGAAATACGAGTATTTATAGAATATTAAGTTGAATAGTCCCTTCAAAAATAAACAATTACAATGACAAATAAATGATCTTGAAATAAAATATATTAAGGGAGGCTTCCACATGGTACGGAACCCTTCGTGCGCGAGTCCGACTCGCACTTGGGCGATCTTATTTATTTTAGGCTTTTAGTTCACTCATTTGTCAAATCTCTTATTTCCAGCCAGTTCCCGAATGCAGTGAAAGGCGTCACAAACGACCCGTCTAACTCTCGAATCCACCTCTGCAAGCATCGAACCGAAACCAAAACCCACGACGACTGTCTCCCCGCCCCAACCGCATCAAAATCGGCCCATCTTTACATACACTTCTCCGCGTTGAAATGGACCGGATACAAAATGGAAGATTTTATGATTGAAGTGAAAAATAATGCCAATAACTATCGGATTGATGTTTGTTTTGCAACTCATTGTAGTAGAAGCGAGTTAGAGTATTTCGTTAACTTTTTTTCGCCGGAAAAAGTGGTAGGGTTCCCTAATGAATTTGTGACGAAAAAACCGGAATTAGGCGAGAAAATGGATGTTGAAAGTGATAAAAGTGATGTAAATGATGAAGTGATAGAAGTGCCAAAAATGGTCGATGATGAATTGATGAAAGAACTTTTTTATGATTCTAGTTGAGTCTTTAACCGACTTTAAAAAAGAAGATGTCACTTTCTTAATTTGGTAAATGTTTTAGTGGGGAATTATTTTTCTATAATGCATTTATTTTTTACACGAAATCATGATAGCTTTGTATATATTATGTTATGACAACAAAGATTAATATTTTGTTGTAAATCATGTAAATATGTTTTTAAGCTGTGTATACTAAGCGCCACACAAATCGGCGGATGGGAAGTTATGCGCAGAACGCTGTATAAAAGCCGAAATATAGGTATGCGTGGGAGCCAGAGGAACTCGCGCCGGGGCACACCCGCCCGCCAACCTCATGCCTCCCGCGCGCTCCCTACGCAATGTGCACACATGCGCAATAATTAGCGAATCACGGCGAAATGCCATCTGCGGCTAACTTCTCATCCGTCGACTTGTGTGGCGCTTAGTATATTTAAGATTTTTAGTTTCGAATTGATAGCTACACTATCGCATAAGGTGAAACCTGTAAAGATATGTGTAATGTGGAAATAAATGAAACGAAATGGGATGGATTTAAAGTACTGGCCGAACCCAACACCTTAGCTGCTGTGAAGTTAACTAAATGCTGTCGCGACACCCGATCCTCGCGCAGCTGCTAAGTGGGCTTCAAGTCAGGATTGGGAGATCCGCAGCTTGTAATTGCAGCCGACAAGCAGATTGATTCGGCTTACAAGAATAGTTGTAAGTTGTTTTCATATTTCATGCCATGGAATGGATTTATAGTAAGTTTGTCGCGCTCGCTGGGCTCAGGCATATCGGCAATAGCATTGTCTGTATAACTATTATTGAAATAATCGGCCAAGTACGAGTCGGACTCGCGCACGGAGGGTTCCGTACTGTATGGGAGCCTCCCTTAAATATTTATTTTATTTTAATTTTATTATTGAAGTGAATATAAAACCAAAAAAATCCTGTGAAAATTTCAAGCATCCATTATTAATATAGAGCGGAAAACGTCTGAAAAATCAGGTTGGTTGTATGGGAGCCCCCCTTAAATATTTATATAATTATCTTTTTAGTAGGTATTTATTGTTATAGCCGCAACAGAAATACATCATCTGTGAAAATTTCAGCTGCCTAGCTTTCATTGTTCATGAGATACTGCCCCGTGACAGACAGACAGACGGACATCGAAGTCTTAGTAATAGGGTCCCGTTTTTACCCTTTGGGTACGGAACCCTAAAAACGAATATAGTACGTTTGAATGTAGTACGTTTTTTCTGTCAAATTTTCGCGCTCGGTTCGCTCGTGCTTTCTCGAAAGAGTTTGGTTCCTTTTACTTATTTAAGCAGATAAATAAAATCTTTAAATCAAAACGATTTATTAGAAAAACATAAAATAATGTACGCTAGAGTCGCGTAACTTCCGTCAACTAACTACTACAACTTGACGACCCCCCCCGAATCAATGGCTGGATCCGCCCTTGAAAAAGTGTCTGTGATGTTAATGTTAGTTAATGTACAATTTAGTTAAGTTTAAATACTAGCCACCTTGGCTATTTTATTTCTTTAAGATGAAATAAATATTATAATAAGCCTTGAAATAAATTGTTTTAATTTAGGGTGCTCCTTTATGAAGATAACGAAATTTTATATTTTAGCAGGCCGTCCCTTAACCCAGTGGGGTATACCCACTGGGTATACCCACAAGCGCCACACAAATCGACGGATGAGAAGTTAGCCGCAGGTGACACTTCGCCGTGATTCGCTAATTATTGCGCATGTGTGCACAATGCGTAGGGAGCGCGCGGGAGGCATGAGGTTGGCGGGCGGGTGTGCCCCGGCGCGAGTCCCTTTGGCTCCCGCGTACCTATACCTATATTTTGGCTTTTGCGCAGCGTTCTGTTCTGCGCATAACTTCCCATCCGCCGATTTGTGTGGCGCTTAGTATACATGGGTAAACAGGAAGTACCCCTTCACCCACCGGTGGGTGAAGCGCCAGTGGGTGCACAAGTCGTGAGTCAAATAAAGTACACAACGTACAGTAACGGTTTATTGGAGTAGTATCAATCAATACCCATGCTTCTTAGCCGATATCTCGACATTGAAGTCCCTCCCTCCCGCCGCGGCCGTGGTGAACGTCACGGTATCGGTGAGAGAGGCGAACGCTGCGCGCGTAGCTGTCGGATGTTCCGGGATGCGCACGCAGATGAAGCTTATCATCTCTCCTGGTTCTCTCTGTAACGATAAATCCTGTTATCCTGGGTGTTTGTTGGTTAATAGGTATCGATAATAGGCGTTGCACAATCAAGGGCCTTATTGTGTAAGCGCTCTGATGTTCGGCTTCGCTTTTTCTCCTGCTCGCGCCAGATACTCACGCCACGAGAATGAGCGGGAGGAAAAGCGAAGCCGAATATCAGAGCACTTACACAATAAGCCCCCTGGTACCACCTGCCCCTTTCTTCTATCGTACGACTAGACAGACGCGACCAAAGCGCCACCCTTTTATGGTGAACATTCCGCGCGTTAGAACCAAGCGTTTCGAGTCCTCATTCCTCATACGAACAGCCAGAATGTGGAAGGCCTGGGTCTGTCTTCCCGCTAAAGTACAAAGTGGGTGTCTTCAAATCCTGAGTAAATAGGTATCTTCTAGGTAAGCTTGCTTCAGCTTAGACCGCAGATCTGCTTAACATCAGGCAGTATGTAGTCAAACGCAAACCTATACTGAATAAAAAAAAAACTTCCTTATTTATCGCCAATAAGTCCGCGCTTGACCACCAACTCGCTTGTACTTGTCGATGTTAAGCGACGTTGTGGTCGAAGATGAAGCACGCAGACCTAGAAGATACCTATTCACTCTGACTTTGAAAAGCTTTAGATAATATCTCTTAGGAAACAAAAAAGCAGAAAGACTGTTCCATTCCCTGGCGGTACGAATCAGAAATGCTGAGTCAAACCGCTTCGTACGTATCGAAGGAAAGTCGACAGTGTAGGGGTGGTAATGAGTCGTCCTCCTTTTCTTTAACTGGTTAAAACTTCAGTTACAAGCTGTACCCAAGTAACATAAGCTTCTATAACCAGGGCTTTTTATCACCAAACAGTAATATAGTAGACCTATAGTGGTAACCGTTATCACTGCTTGTACTATAAAGGTTTTCAACAGAGCGGTTTGGTTCTATAAGATAAAAGAGCATTTAAGTTCTATAAATTAGCTCTTAAAACGTCTACAGGACCATACAAAAGAATACTTAAAGTGTTGCTCTATAATGGGTGTAAAATATGCGATTATAGTGCTATTTAATACTATAGACAACCTGAAGGACACTTTTATGTATCTATTTGGCACTAATAATGCTTCAAAGTTACTTTAATAGTACTAGTACTGTACAAGTGTCAAAAACTCTATTACAAGACAAATTTGCACTGTAAAAGTACCTTGTACAACAATTTCGTAACGTTTTAGCGTTTTAAAAGCTCCCTAAATATGTCTATGGTGCTAGTTCTGTAAAAGCCATGTACATTTTTCTATAGTACTAAATAGTACCAAAAGGACTCCTAGCGCATCTTTTAAATTAACTTATATTTTAAATTGTTCTATAAGTGAGTTTGTGTTACTGCTACACAACTAAAACATACTATAAATGTACTAAAATCTACAATTAATGGACTAATTAGATCTATACTAGCTTTTCAGTATCTTTTAAATGACAAGTACTTCATAACTGGACTTTACATTTAGATAACAAAACTAATAGCCCGGGAGGTATGTGCAATAAATATAACTAGGTACTTTCTAAAAGCTGAATTTTCGGTATGTTACGAGTATGATGGTGAACAAGAATACCCGAGAGTCAGTCAGCTAGAATACTTAGCGTTTGATGAGGATACCCGTTAGAATTATTAAAATAAAAAATAAGTATCTTGCAACTACTTCTAATAGCTGAAAATTGGTGTACGGGTAGAAAAATAATTTAAAAAAGTTTAATTACCAAAAATTACCTGAAACTTTTAAAGCCTGCTTGACTTGACAGACCTTATTACTTACAATCTCTGTCAGTCAGGACTTAAAGCAGCGCCGCTTTAAATAAAGCCTAACTGACAGGCTCAGTTTCATGTTTTTTTTTATTAATTCATACAGTTTTTCCCTCCAACCGCTAAACGTCCCAGCTGACTGACTCCGTGGTATTTTAGTACACCACTTTGATAGCGTAATACCAAAAATTCAGCTTTTAGGAAGTAGTTGCATTTTTTACGCTTACCTCCCGGGCTATAATTTGTGTTAGGTGAAAAAAATGGCTGACGTTTTTTGTCATGGTAGCTCATTAACAGCACGGCTGGAGCTAATAAGCACTATAGCAGCCATAGTCGGAAGAAGTTCTTATTTTAATAATTAAAAATTAATTAAAACAAGAAAATTATGAGGGCGCATTTTCAAATTTGAAATCAGTATAATGACTTTAGCGACACAATTATTTTCGCAAGTGCAAGTTACTGCAGATTTATAGTCCATGTATTGTAGTTATGTCCTTTTAATTACGTGTCACGTTTATCAACAATGGCTGCAGTGACATAAAACATAAACTTACCGATTTTTGTTTTCATGAAGAAAACTCACAAATTGCAAGCAATTGTAATAAAAAAGATCATTGGAATCGTTTTCCGTGCACAATAACACTTTAAATAGGTTTTTGGTTACTTTTATAGAGCAAATTTATGTCAAAAACGTTGCAAGTAGAGCTATTTTAGTACTAAAAAGCGTTTCTTATCATTTTTACATCTCAACTACAGAGCTGATTTATCACCGTGACAGCCTCTATGTAATGATTATAGAATAAATCAGTGATAATACTAGGGCCTATTCGGGGTTCTGTAAACGTTTACAAGACTATTATAGTGCCAATCATGAACACTAATTAGCACGCTCCAAAACGTTCTCAGGTCTTTTATAGTACCAGATTTTGTTACTTGGGTAGTTATTGATTACTTTACAAACCGGTAAAACGACATCCGATTTGGTCTTCCCAGCCTCGAACACGTGTGTCTGGTTATAGAACACGTAAGAGTAGTTCCAGTTAGGATCACCTGAAATACATCACTACATAGTATAAAACAAATTCGCTTCCCGATCTGTCTGTCTCTATGTATGCTTATATCTTTAAAACTACGCAACGGATTTTGATGCGGTTTTTTTTTTGATAGAGTGATTCAAGAGGAAGAATAATAGATATTAAAATAGAATTATATGTATAATACACCTGTGCGAAGCCGGGGCGGGCCGCTAATAATTATATAAAACATCATTTTCATCAGTTCTTCGGATCCCGCTCGCTGCTATGAGCGATGAGAGGGCGGCGAACAGTAAGGAACTAATGTATGGACCGCGTCACACAAGTTGGCGGAATGAAGTTAGCTACAAGCTGCGCAATATCCAATCAACGCGCGGTTTTGTGTGAACTTCAGTCAGGATTGGATATTGCGCAGCTTGTAACTAACTTCATTTCCGCCAACTTGTGTGACGCGGCCTTGCTGCCGCTAAAGCCTTATCTCATAGTCCAGCGGTTCTATAGGACGCCTAATCTAGAGCAAAGCGCCAGCAGTTCATTGTGGATATTCCCCAACGCCGTGGCCGTGGTGGTCTAGTGGTTGTAACGCTGGCCTGTCATTCTCGAGGTCGTGGGTTCAATCCCGGTCGCGTACCAATGTGTTTCTTTGGAACTTATGTACGGAATTACACACCACTGGCTTTTCGGTGAAGGAAAACATCGTGAGGCAACCTGCATACGTCCGTAGAAGAAATTAGATGGCGTGTGTGAATCCACCAACCCGCACTGGGCCAGCGTGGTGGATATGGCCCAATCACACTTCGTGGGTCTACGTCCTGCAGTGGACTATTAAAGGCTGGTACAGTACAGTACATTCACCAACGTATTTGTCACTATGGGCCTTATTAGTAAGCTCCAAGTAGGTAACCCAACGAGTTATGACGATGGGCTGTACTCGGAGTCTCTTTGTGAGATCGAATCAGATATAGGTCCAAGAAGACCGGTTGGAAGCGGCTTGCATCCGCGATCCTGCCATTTCAACTTGAATAAATTATACCTCGACACGATTAGCACAGGACTGAGACAAATAGCACCTTAAGAGTAAACAAGTCGCTCATCGCTCCATACAAACGTCGGTGGCTAATCACATCAGTTGCTGTTGAATATCTGAAACTAACATTTATATCAATTTGTCTTTACAAAATGTATGCTTATTGCTAATAAAATTGTGAAAAATAACTCCATTCAAATGATAAAAGCCTCGGAACATTTGAATTTTGACTCATATTTTTAGGAAACTTTGGGCGCAATAAAAACACAAGAACTAAACTGAGTAATTTTTTAAGAAAATAGCCGCCTAGTTTATGTTTTCGGTAGTTCAAATAACTATTATTTAAATAAATTACAGTCAAACCTGGCTAACTGAGAACTGGATAAGTGAGAAACCTCTATAAGTGAGAGAAATTGCCAGGTCCCGTCATTTTACCCCTCAAATACCTCTATAAGTGAGAGACCAAAACCTCTATAAGAGAGAGTCGTTTTTCCCTCATGGACCTCTATAACTGAGAGTACTACTTGTCTGAACCTCTATAAGTGAGAGTTGAGGGTAATGAAACATCTGCAATTTATGACCCATTCTTAAATTTCTTGCAACTAACTACCGTTGATTTCAGATCGTGTTCTATTCAAACATTTTTTTGGTATTTCGTGGAAATAAGTAACATTGTTTTTGTATCGACTTTTATTGGAATGGGCACACGTGTGCGTCTATACTATCCCGTTTGTTGAAATAGTGTTCTATTAAAAATTATTTTGTGTTTTTCATTTATCTACCTAACATTATTTTTGTATCACATTCTTTTGAAATAGCCACACGTCCGTTTACACTATCTTTTTGGTCAAACTAACAACAGTTGACAAGTTTCAATTGAAGAGAAAGGTTCGGTGTTAATAAATCAATCTTTAGGAATAAACAAATAAATCGCCAAGCTTGAATGTGTTCAAAAGGGGAAAATCTGAAAATAAAGTGCGCAATGAATTTGATTTAGTAGAATCCAACTTTTATAAAATAATAAAATCCAAAGACCCCATACGGTCTCAGTACTCTAAAGGACATGGAATTATCAAAAATATTTTTGATTTTCCCAATTTTAAAAAGGGTCTTTTATAATGAATTAGTCAATCATCTATGTTCAATTCTAATCAACACATCCCGAACAATTAGTACCTATATACTATTTATAAATATATTTATCATTCTTCACGTATGTATAGGTAGATACATACAAACCAATGGACCAATGGACCAACGTACAAATTATACGTATTTTTTAACCTCTATAAGAGAGAGTAGCCTCTTCTGAAACTGGATAAGTGAGAAACCTGGATAAGTGAAAAACCTCTATAAGCGAGAATTAGATGGCGGTCCCTCCAACTCTCTCTTATCCAGGTTTGACTGTAATTAAACAGTTTTTTTATAATTTACTACGGAGAAAACCTCATGCGCATTTAGAACGCAGCTGTAATTATTGGTATTTTAAAACAAATAAAAACAAAATTATATTGCAATAGGTGCACACGCACTATAACTACTGTTTATCATCGAATCTATCTCTTCTTCAGAAAATACACCTGAGATATCAATAATTTAAGCTACGCCAAATCTGAGTTCGTGCCGTCAACTTGTTGCACCTTAAGAGAGAGAGGCCTAGCAGTGGGATAGAGAAGGCTGCGGATGAATGAATGAATGAAATACTAAGTCACAATTCCGCTTTTAGTACTTACCAAAAGAATGGTCACATTTATAAGTCTCAAAATCTGCAAAAACCAAATAAATCCACGAAAATATCGTTAAAAATGTGAAAGTAATTTTAAATATTTTCTCCATAATTTCGTGTGTTTTAATCACTACAATGCTAACTACTGAAGCTCAGAACTAGCCGTTAAAAATTAAAATTATATCCACATGTTTATCTAACCATAAAATTAAGTACTTAAATTTATCACGACAAATTATACTTCTATATTACCCATTATTTTTTAACCCCCGACGAAAAAGAGGGGTGTTATAAGTTTGACGTGTCTGTTTGTCTGTATGTCTGTCTGTCTGTGGCATCATAGCGCCCGAACCACTGAACCGATTTCAGTTTAGTTTTTTTTGGATGAAAGGAGACTTAATCGAGAGTGTTCTTAGCTATGTTTTATAAAAATCGATTGAGCCGTTTAAGAGTTATGGTGGGTTAAAGTGGGGATGGAAGAACCAAAATTCTACAAATGTGCCCAAAATGGTTGTCAATTGAAAGTTTGTTGTCAAATATTTTTGTGTCGGGGGTTTTTTAATTAGGTATATTATTATGTAATTACCCATTAATATTTCTAAGTTAATAATGAATTCTCTAGAAGGTAAATGTTTAGAAAATCGAAATAATATTATCTTCAAATAATTATTTAAAGTAGCTAAAACGACCACGAATTTTTACCTAAGTACATATTTATAGAAGGAATTGGGAGGGACCTTTGCTTAGCAGTGGGACAGTAAAGGTTAAGTAAAAAAAAAACAAAGTATGGATTGCTGTGCAAAGTACAGGGTCGTTCAGAGGTACCTATATACAATACTTATCACTATCACTACATAGTATAAAACAAAGCCGCTTCCGCTGTCCCCATGTATGCTTATATCTTTAAAACTACACAACGAATTTTGAGGCGGTTTTTAGGGTTCCGTACCCGAAGGGAAAAACGGGACCCTATTACTAAGACTTCGATGTCCGTCTATCTGTCTGTCTGTCACCAGGCTGTATCGCATGAACCGCTATAGCTAGAAAGCTGAAATTTTCACAGATGATGTATTTCGGTTGCCGCTATAACAACAAATACTAAAAACAACGTAAAATAAATATTTAAGGGGGGCTCCCATATAACAATCCTGAATTTTTAGACGTTTTTCGCTCTATATTAATAATGGTACCAGGTAGATGCTTGAAATTTTCACAGAATATTTAGTTTCATATTCACTTCAATAATAAATAATAAAATTAAAATAAAATAAATATTTAAGGAGGGCTCCCATACAGTACGGAACCCTCCGTGCACGAGTCCGACTCGTACTTGGGCGATTATTTTAATAGATAGAGTGATTCAAGAGGAAGATTTATAAGTATAATAAACCTGTGCGAAGCCGGGGCGGATCGCTAGTAATATCATAATTTTAAACCCACCAATGGTACCAATTGCGAAAAAAATAAAACCAGTTGTTAACTTTGAAACAAAAAAAATGCTAAGTCGATGCATACGACCAAGTCGGGGTGGGCAGATACTAAAAAATAATCAAATTCGTTCTCAGTAACTAGAAAATGATTAAAATTGATTACATGCGGTAAAAGCCATAAAATAACCGTGTTATTTATGTACTATTATATTATAGCGTATCTATACCTCTATCAATACCAATATTATAAAGAGGAAAGATTTTATTGTTTGTTTGCATTGAATAGGCTCCGAAACTACTGAACCGATTTGAAAAATTCTTTCACTGTTGGGAAGCTACACAATACCCGGGTGTCATAGGCTAAATTATATTAAAAAATAATCGGCCAAGTACGAGTCAGACTCGCGCACGGAGGGTTCCGTACTGTATGGGAGCCCCCCTAAAATGTTTATTTTATTTTTATTATTTATTATGGAAGTGAATATAAAACTAAATATTCTGTGAAAATTTCAAGCATCTACCTGTTACCATTATTAATATAGAGCGAAAAACGTCTAAAAAATCAGGTTTGTTGTATGGGAGCCCCCCTTAAATATTAATTTTATTCTCTTTTTAGTATTGTTGTTATAGCGGCAAAAGAAATACATCATCTGTGACAATTTCCGTTGCCTAGCTTCATGAGATACAGCCCGGTGACAGACAGACAGACGGACATCGAAGTCTTAGTAATAGGGTCCCGTTTTTCCCTTTGGGTACGGAACCCTAATTAGGGAGGCTGCTAGTATACATTAATATACAATACATTACCATAAGGTAAGTTTCATACTGAGTACCTATAAGGCGAGCCCTGTCAGTTTGTCTTATAAAGGGTTAAACCAAATGTAGTAGGTAAAAATGTAAATAAAACCAAGACCAATTGCTGTTGGTACAGTGTACCGTCGCCTTACAGCCAAAATCTGTGTCAAGCATATAAAAAAAACACTTTGCGACGAATACCAACCTGTACAACTCGGTTTTGGTACACGTGGTGGCTGTGAGGCGGCAGTCCATGCCTTAAGAACTTTCCTTCACCACCAAGGAGGTGAAGTCTTGCTGAAGGTGGATGTCAAAAACGCCTTCAATACCGTTAATAGAAACGCTTTTTTGGCCCAAATCAAAGACAAAATTCCTTTTATTTACAATTTTGTTCGGCAATGTTATGGTGAACCCTCCAAATTATTGTACAAAAATAACGTGCTTTTGTCTGAAACTGGGTGTCAGCAGGGTGACCCCCTTGGGCCTGCTCTTTTTTCATTAGCTATTCATCCTATCATCAAAAAACTAGAATCGAAATTTAACGTCTGGTACTTAGACGATGGATCCCTTGGAGGCGACGTTAGCACTGTTATTAAAGACTTGCAATATTTAACAACAGAGTTTAGTACAATAGGGCTCGCCCTAAATTTCTCTAAATGCGAACTTTTTATTCCAAATTCCTCCTCAGTCCCAAAGGATGAGATAACAAAGCTTTTCGATCAAATTGCTCCAAATATAAAAATTTTAGAAAACCGATCGCTCCGCTTATTAGGTTCCCCAATTTTAGATGAGTCAATCAAAGATTTTGTTGACGAAAAAATTCAAAATTTTTACTCAGTGTCAAACCGTCTCCAAAAAATTAACATTCATATAGCATATTTCATTATTCGGTACTGTCTGTTTGTTCCAAAATTTATGTATTCTCTTAGATGTTGTCAGCTTTGGAATCATCCTTTATCTTTACAACAGCTTGATAACGTTCAAAGAGATACACTCACCACCATTCTTAACACCCCTTTAGACGATCGCGCTTGGCGCCAAGCCTCACTGCCTGTGAGGTTTGGTGGTCTCGGAATACGCAAAATTTCTAGTGTATCTTTGCCAGCTTTCTTGTCCTCAGTTTTCAGCACGCAAAAGTTAGTAAAAGACATATTATCATCCTCTCTTCCAAATTTAGAAATTACATATCTGAGTGACGCTGTCGAAAGTTGGAAAATAGCTTGCCCAAGCCAACTTTTGCCCAAGTCTCCCAATTCTCAGAGACAGTGGGACGGGCCGCTCTGTGAGTTAGAACTGCAAACACTAATTCAAACCTCAAGTTGTACCACAGAGCGCGCTCGCTTGCTTGCCGTTTCAAGATGGGAGTCGGGGCTTTGGCTACATGCCCTTCCTTCAAGTAACGTTGGCAACCTTTTGGATAATAACTCTTTCCGGATAGGCGTATCTCTCCGTTTAGGTGCCCCATGTCTGGTCCCGCACCGCTGCCAATGTGGCGATATGGTCGATCGTCTCGGTCACCACGCATTGTCATGCACAAAAAGTGCAGGGCGCTTTTCGCGGCACGCCACCCTAAATGATATCATCCGTCGGGCCTTTGTCAGTGCTGGCGTCCCGTCGGTCCTAGAGCCTAATGGACTGTTGCGGGACGACGGTAAAAGACCCGACGGAATGACGTTGGTGCCATGGAAAGTGGGACGACCTTTGGTGTGGGACGCGACGTGCGTCGACACACTGGCGTCGTCTCACCTTCCCGACACAGCAGACAGGGCTGGTGCTGCTGCAGCTAAAGCGGAAAACCTCAAACGGCACAAATATGGGTCCCTAGACAGGATGTACCATTTTGTGCCATTTGGGGTTGAGACTTTAGGTCCGTGGGGGCCGGACGCTCATAACCTATATAAAGATCTGGCCAGGCGTTTGGTAGAGGTGACACGTGACCAGAGTGCTGGCATCTATTTCGCCCAAAAGCTGAGTATTGCTATTCAGCGAGGCAATGCTGCCAGCATTCTGGCCACGTTACCCTCTGCCGAGGGGCTTTTAGACTAGGTTTTATTTTGTTTTGGGTTTTTTTTTTTTTTTTTTTTTTTTTTTTTTTTTTTTTTAGTTTAAGTTTTAGTATTAGTTTATTCAATATTTTAGTAAAAGTTAGAATAAATTATTTAGTTTTGTATATATATATTGGATATAGTTAAGGTATTTTGTAAATATTTTAGCATAAGTTAGAATGAATTATGTTATTTAAGTTTTGTGAATAAATTGTAGACCAATTTAAAAAAAAAAAAAAAAAAAAAAAAAAAAAACCAATGAATATATTTTAAAATATTCTTTATTACAATCTCTTCAGCCGAAGAAGAAAATGCCTTCGACAAATAAAATTTTGACTCAAAACTACACTTTTAAACAAAAAAATATAAATATACATTACAAAGATAAACATAAAAATGTACAAAACAATTCAAAAGAAAATTCAATACAATTTCTTCAATCTCTAGAAACGGACATATTCTAGAATATCATTGTACCTTCGAGCATCTATAGAGCCACAATCGTGCAAAAAAAGTGTCTGAGCCAGAACCCTGCCCAAGCTACGCCGACTACAACGCCGCGCGATGTCAACGTGCTAAGTTACAAGCACTAATTAGGTGATATAACGTCGAGAACGTGTCATTGTGAATTATCTAAGTCGGTATGTACTTGTATGACGGCGCTCGGACAATTTTTTACTACTTTCGCTAAGGGACTATGGCTCTGTAGATATTTGCTCGAACCACAGCCGCGCCACAGAAGTTGACGTATTGAAGTTAGCTACAAGCTGCACAATATCCAATCAACGCCCAGCTTTCTGTGAGCTTCAGTCAGAATTGGATATTGCGCAGCTTGTAGCTAACTTCACATCCGCCAACTTGTATGGCGCGGCCTATACTCATAATTATGGCTAAATTTTACTATGGGACCGACCCTAAA
The DNA here is from genome assembly GCA_964007245.1 of Hypomecis atomaria. Taxonomy (NCBI): domain Eukaryota; kingdom Metazoa; phylum Arthropoda; class Insecta; order Lepidoptera; family Geometridae; genus Hypomecis; species Hypomecis atomaria. The sequence goes on along the minus strand of OZ023307.1, from coordinate 5,192,576 downwards.
ATCGCGAAAAGGATCAGTTTGAACATTTTGAACGGAACAACAGATTTTTTTGCGATTCTATGATTGGTTCGGTAGTAAAGATTTGTTATAATGATGAATACAATATAAATATTAGAATATGCCCGTCGTCAAGAGAAACACCCTGACTGATAGAAAATCGCAAAAATATTAAAAATCTAAAAATTTAAAACGTTTAAAATTTTTGCTAAATTTTTGATTTTAGGCATTTTCTTCATTTACACCTTCAACAATTTCTTTCTCTAGTCAATTTTGGTACACTTAATTTTATACACATTTACACTTACAAGCAAAAACAACAAAACGGTAAGTAGATAGATATTAAAAATTTCATCAAAATAAAAAATAAAAATATTAATCGACAAAATTCGTCAGTCGGAGTGGTCGATTCTGATGCATTATTTTAAAGCATTTTTTTTTTAAATGGTTCTTAAAAGCAATACACTAATACAGGGTTATTTCTAATCAATTAGCGTCCTTTTGGGGTCTTATTATGTACATCAAAACTAACAACTTTTGTTCCGCGACTTTTGTCTAAACTCAAAAAAATCAGCTGTTCCACACATTTGTCGAGGGTGAACAATATTTTTCTATGGAACAACTTTTTTTTGAGAATTATTTTAGTTTTGATTTACTGAATAAGCTCCTAAAAGCATGCTAAATGATTAGAAATAACCCTGTATATTAGGAATCCTCCAAAACAAACAAAAAACAATTCTCTAGTCGAGAATATCTTTATGACCTTTTTAACCCCCGACGCAAAAGAGGGGTGTTATAAGGTTTGACGTGTCTTTTTGTCTGTCTGTCTGTGGCATCATAGCGCCCGAACCACTGAACCGATTTCAGTTTAGTTTTTTTTGGATGAAAGGAGACTTAATCGAGAGTGTTCTTAGCTATGTTTTATAAAAATCGATTGAGCCGTTTAAGAGTTATGGTGGGTTAAAGTGGGGATGGAAGAACCAAAATTCTACAAATGTGTCCAAAATGGTTGTCAATGTGTCGGGGGTTTTTTAAATTTTTAATTTATATTAGTTATTACTATGTGGCTACCTATTCCATATAAAAAGTTCGACAACTCGACAAATGAGCGCCTGTTTTTTTTTCTCGCTATTTTGCGGTAGTAAAAGTAGGTACATACAATAATATTCTAGAATGCCTTTCGTCCAAGGAAACTGTACTGTACCACACTTTTTAATAGTCAACTAGAGGACGTAGGCTTACTCACAAAGGGCGATTCGGTTCACAATTGGCGAAATTATCGATGAACATTGAACATACACAAAAAATATATAAAGACGAACATAGAACCTCCTGCTTTTTGGAAGTCGGTTAAAAATACATCAGAATCGACATCACATACAGCTTATTTACCACAAAAATGTAAGAACAAAACCCAGTTATCATTTAAGAAATCAAGAATAAATCTTAAATTAAATACCCAAAATAAATTTAACTTAATAGGAATGAAAATTAATCACATTTAAAGCACCAAAAGTTTAATTTAAGTACACTAAATATTATTTACAATATTAGATGCTCACATTTAAATATTGAAGTCTATTCCGTAAGGATAATCCAACAAAAACATTTTCATGTGAATTATAGCAAAGACTAAATAAATCACAGTTCACGCTGTCAAAAAGTTGTCAGATCTCACGTAAAGCCAAGCTTCTAACTATTACACACGGTTGCTGCGTCGCCTTTTTCTTAGTCCTGGCCTCCCTTGGTCTAGTCCCCTTAAATAACATTTTTAATCTATTTTTATTGTATTTGTTGTTATAGCGGCAACAGAAATACATCATCTGTGAAAATTTCAGCTTTCTAGTTATAACAGTTTATGAAATACAGCCTGGAGACAGACAGAGAGACGGACAGCGGAGTCTTAGTAATAGGGTCCCGTTTTTACCCTTTGGGTACGGAACCCTAAAAAACAAGACAGAACTAATTTTAATAAATTCAGAATAGACTTCAAGATTTATTGTTTTTGTCTAAAGTTCTTAAGAATAAGTACAGAATAAATTAAGTTATGGCAGATTAGTCAAGTTACAGTTAAGTTAGTTTAGATTAAGTTAAGTTTCTTAAGGGCATAATGCAGTATGTAATTGTTGTATTAAAAGATTAAATTAAATAATTCTCTTTTGCCAAAAATGGCTCAACCTACTTCAATCGTACAAAATTCGAATAGACTGCTCGGATCGACGTAAGCAATTTTTAAGTTACTGTGGATTTTTCAAAAACCGATTTCGAAAAATCAATCAAACGAAAAAAGAATCATCAAAATTGGTTCATAATTGGTGGAGTAATAGCGTAACTTGTACAGGGTTGCAGCAGGGTATGCTAATTGATTACCAGCGGCGCAATTCTGTCAACCGATCTTGTTACTAAGGTGACACGTTCTTGAACCTGCCTCGTTTTTCTGACAGTTTTGAGCTGTCGGAACTGTCAGAAAAACGAGAGAGGTTCAAGAACGTATCACTTTAGTAAAGAGATCGGCTAACAGAATTGCCCCGCTGCGCTGTAACCATGTATACAAAAAAAAACAATAACTGAGATTGACAACCTCCTTTTTTGAAGTCTTTTAAAATAACGAGAAACGATAGAAAAAGATAGAGTTTTGCCAGTCGAAGGGTCGTTAAATTATATCCTGCATTATGCCCTTAAGTAAAGACTATAATACACTTGGTCCAGACGTGGAAATATATAATTAATTACAAATATGCTTAAAAATAACTCATTTAAGAATACACAGAATATTTTTATGCAACGGACATGTGCTTGGATATAATAGGGATGATGACTAAAAAAATATAATTAATCCGTCAGGGAAACTATAAATAAAAAACGGCCAAGTGCGAGTCGGACTCGCGCACGAAGGGTTCCGTACCGTATGGAAGCCCCATTCCTCTTGCCGTTATTAATAGCGAGCAAAAAACTCCTAAAAATCACGTTTGTTGTATGGGAGCCCCCCTTAAACATTAATTTTTTTTCTGTTTTTAGTATTTGTTGTTATAGCGGCAACAGAAATACATCATCTGTGAAAATTTCAGCTGCCTAGCTATCACGGCTCATGAGATACAAGCCCGGTGACAGACAGACAGACAGACGGACATCGAAGTCTTAGTAATTAGAATAAATAGTCCCGTTTTTACCCTTTGGGTACGGAACCCTAAAAACACTAGACACGTATTTTTCTTTTGTCATAGGAAAATGTATGAATATATAGTCCGTCAAAGTTCCGCGTGACGTCACAGGTGCCATACAAATGTATAGACTTCTGTAAGAGAGGCGACGTCACGACCCCCACTCCCAAACTTTGACAAGGTTTATCTTTGTCATTTGTTGTTTGATTGACAAAAGGAAAAATACGAGTCTCATATTTTTTGATAATTTAACTCACGGACTAAATTATAATAAAAAAAAATCTGTCATTATGTCTGTTCTACCTACTCATAACTATAGAGAACGTTTACTATGAACCAACCCTAAATATCGTAATAACTAAATATGCTGTTCTTTTGGATGATTACGATTTCAAGGTTGAACCCATAGTAAAAGTTGAAATAATGAGTACAATGATATCCAATAACAAGTCCGTTGTTTAAATAAACACCATGTACTCGTATACAAAAAGCGCCCCATATTTTATTTTTGTTATGCTTGCGTTTGACGACAACCTACCTGATTATGGAGACACGGTCTGTAACATGCTCTTACCTAGAGCGTACATTTTCCCTCCGTTATTCCATTAAAAGAATACTGTTTAGTTTTTACATAAAGAATGAAAAATGTTTTTTGCATACTTCCCAAAGCAGAAGATATACTCATCATTATGAACAACTTATAGTAGACCAACCCTGTAAACGCGAAAAAACTAGCTTTTCCATACATTATTTTCAATGAATTTTAATCAAGAAAACGTACAAAACAGCTAATTGTGTTTATTAACACTTTAGCGTTGGTCCAATAGTAAAAGTTAGTCATAATGATGAGTATATATGTATCTCATACGTTGTCTAGAAATACAATAAGTCCGATTACAGAGGCGCCAGCGTAAATTTAATAGCAACGTAAAAAGCGTTCTCTCTATCCAATGCCTAAAGTGAAAAAGAAACAGGACTATGCTATTTAGCTATTATATTTATGCTGGCGCCTCTGTAATTGGGCTTGATATCTCATAAAAACTTCCAAGCACAACCTTTTAATACTTTTCTTGAGCAGTTGAATAAAAAAAAAACATAGGGCGCATTTTTAAACTATCTAAAATTCACTCTGATTAACAACATTTATTTATTTAATAAGTCTTTGATTCACAGTACTCGCTTGCACAAGATGGCGGCCACAATCAATATGGCGGACGGCAATATGGCGGATACTCCGCATTTTAAGTCGTCGTGGGGGTATAAATTCGATGGTAAGGGTTCTTCGTTCGGCTTGCAGTATTCTCCTCTGGCCTGTAATGGGAAATAAGTAGGTATATCACTTGGAGCAAGTATGTAACTAGAGTTCTCAATGTCGTATAGGGCATGACAAAAAAAAGGGCTCTAGTACATATGTACTTAGTACCTATATATACGTTGTTATGATTTTATCATATTTAGACCAGATAATAGTAAAAACCTGCATAATACTAATAGAAGTGATAGAAAATAGATAATAGTTCATAAATATGTTGGTATACTTAAGCATCTCATCAAAAATTCAACAGTAGTTTCTGACGTGAAAAATTAGTCTGACTACGACGTCTAGGCCGTACGTCGTAGTCAGACAAAAATAATCGGCCAAGTACGAGTAGGACTCGCGCACGCAGGGTTCCGTACATTATGGGAACCCTTAAATATTTATTTTATTGACGTGACAACGTCTTATAATTTGATAGAGCCGGCTGCACGCACGAAACGAAAAAACATGACTAATGCGGCGTTACCTCGCTCTGAGGCGTTCCATGTAAGGCTTGAAGTGCAAGCGAGAGCGCGGAACGAGCGAGACAAAGAAGCACAATCGGAAGACGTTGTCACGTTCAACTATCGTCAGTAAACCGACTTTACAGACAACCATTTTTTTTTAATTTAATTATTTATTGAATTGTATTTACAACTAAACATTCTGTGAATATTTCAAGCATCTACCTGTTACCATTATTAATATCAAGGGAAAAATGGTTAAAAATTCAGGTTTGTAGTATGGGAACCCCCTTAAATATTAATTTTATCCTGTTTTTAGTATTTGTTGTTATAGCGGCAACATAAATACATCATTTGTGAAAAAATCAGCTTTCTAGCTATAACGGTTTATGAGATACAGCCTGGAGACAGACGGACAGACGGACAGCGGAGTCTTGGTAATAGGGTCCCGTTTTTACCCTTTTGGTACGGAACCCTAAAAACGTATACGCAAACATAGACAAAAGATATTAGTAGGACGAAACTAACACACTTTCATAATTGCACATCTCGCCCTCTTACTTTTGTAATTAGTTATACTTCACTATGGTATATCATTTGTAGACATTTGTGTTGTCGACAGTTGTGTGTTGCCAGTGATGACATATGGAACTGAAACGTGGTCTTTTATTGTGAGCCTAATGAATAAGCTCAAGGTAGCACAATGCGCTATGGAGAGGGCTATGCTCGGAGTCTCGCTGCGAGATAGAATCAGGAATGAGGAGATTCGCAGACAAACCAAAGTTATCGATATAGCCCAGCGGATTAGTGAGTTGAAATGGCAATGGGCAGGGCTCATAGCTCGTAGAACGGGCGGGCGATGTTCACTGAAGTTTCGACCTAATACATATGCGGATAAAGTCGAAATTTTAACGGATGACGGGTTTATGGAGCGGAGCGAGCGAGAACAATGCAGTCCAGTTGCTGATAATCCATTTTCGCGTTAATTGCTTAGACGCTTAAGTATAAAATTGTGCAATGAAATGTCCAGTGTCGTTCCCATGTTGGTACAATTTTTCTTATACGATGACACAGGGTACGCGCGCTGAATTCTTCTCCGTAGCTAAATAATCCAAGGAGTAAGATATTATTGTACTTACAGTGAATTCTGGACCGCAGACTTCCCTGCAAGAAGGGCAGACCACCCCCCCTTTGTGCAGCCAGCCTTTCTTGATGATGCGCACCAGTAGCACTTGCCCCGTATGGAAACACGGGTACGTGTAGTTACCCACCTGTGGACAAGTGTTACTTGAACATTTTACCTTCGATCATATATCTGTAGTCTTATTGGAGATCCATAGGGGAGGCCTACGTCTAGCAGTGGACTTCTTAGGGCTGATGGACGGATGGAAATATCTGTAGAGACACAATCGTGCAAAAAGTGTCCGAGCCAAAACCCTGCCCAAGCTAAGTAGTGGGCAGGCTTTTTAGTTAGTCGTAAGGCGATTGCAAGCCGACTACAACGCCGCGCGATGCCAAAGTGCTCGGATACAAGCACTATTAGGTGACATAACGTCGAGATTCGAGAAAACGCGACCTTGTGAATTATTTAATGTAAATATCTAAGTCGGTATGTAAGACGGCGCTCGGACATTTTTGTACTACTTTTACTTAGGGACTGTTGCTCTGTACATGTTTGCTCGAAGCATTTTACTAAACAAATTGATTTTACAAGCTTTTATTTACTTTCACCTGTCGCGTTGTCTGTCTGTAATCAAATCTTGCAAGTTAAATTTGATCCACTTCCCGGTGACCGATTGAGCTGAAACTTTGCATACATGTGTAAATCGCGTGACAATGCAATATTATTGATGAGATGGAGCTGATCTGTCATTTATCATTTATTTATTTATTTTTGACAAATTTGTTAATGTACAGTATCAGATAATCCATAGACTCCTGAACTAGTCTAAGACTGTGTTTCAGGAGCCAATGGCTTCTCTATAGTAACAATTTTTTACATTATGTCAAAACAAATCGTGTTTTACTAAATTTTTAAAACAATTTTGTATTATAACAAATTAACAATAATTAATTTTGAAAAACACAAAAAAAAATTCAATTTAGCTCAAATCCCAGATACTATTTAACAATATTAATTAAATCCATTTACTGTAGATACTAAATCAATGATGGAGCTGGAAGGTGGCCAAAGGAACTTCAGCTCATAAAGTACATCTTCAGCCTATACCTCTCTTAACATAAAAAGTTTACCGAAGAATATACATAGATGGCGTTAGTAGAAAAATTAGCTCACACAAATGGTTCGTTCAACTTTTCCTAGGTGTGTTTTTAAAACATCGATCTCGCAAGTTTTAACAAATACGGTACATACCGTAATATTCTGTGAATTTTTGAAAATGTGTTTGTTGCTAATTTCAGCGACTACACGTTAACACACGTTACGACTTCCTAAAAGTTTCTATGTTCGTGTGTATGTATTTTTTTTTGTGTAAGTTCGATAATTCGCCAACTGTGAGCACTATATACCTATCTACTGTAAACGAGAGCGCGCACAACTATACTTCGGCAATTCTAAACTTCATGGGTTACCAAAAAACAGGCCTAGCCGAGTTTGGAAACCACTGTGAAGTCTAAAACTCTTGTCTGTAATTTACTTTATGGCATATCTTCCAACAGCAATTGTAACAATTTTTGGTCAAATAAATATATTATCTTATATTATCTAATCAAAAAAATATTTTTTAGTGCGAAAGGGTATACTACCGAGATGGTTCCGTTTAAATTTTACAGATATCGGCTGAGCCATTTTTGATAAATCAACAATAATGTAGACAATTCTAGCGACAAATTCGAATTTTGTACACGATTTAAGGCGGTTTTGTCATTTTTTGCGAAAAATAATTATTGAATACGTGTTTGTTGGTAATTTTAGTGACTACACGTTATCACGATTCATAGCCCCGGTCGGGTTAGCATTTTAAATTGCATAAATTCTCGGTAGCAATTTTTTTGCTGCAACCTTTAATGGGGGTCACAGGTAGTCTAAAAGCAAAAATGGCGACCAAATTCTTTTTTATAGTTATATCGCAAAAAAAATCGTTGATAACGGCCTACAGTAAAGTACTCGTAGGTAAAAATTGTGTATTTTCCGATCGTTTTATTGTGACATTGCTCGAAAAATATGTCGGCCATACAAACCTAAATCACTACAATATGGATAAATTATTATAATAAAAGATTAAGCAAAATTATAAATTTTGAAAAAAACCCACGACGGTAAAAATCTCATCGAAAAAAATAAAAGACGTAATTTTTATTATTTGGGAACATGCAATAAGCTACCACGTACACATTGCTGAAAACAGAATTGTAATCGGACATTTCGTTTTGATTATATTGCAACATTGTTTTGCACTAATATTGTGGCGCCCCCTAGTGAGTTACAGCCAAACACCTGTCTAAGAACATGAACTCATCAAACACAAACCCGTTATTGAAAACGCATCAAAATCGAATCATTAGTTTAGAAGATAGGTGGGAACATTACTTTGCACAAACGCACACACATCTCTCACCCTTAACGCATATGTGTATACCTGCTCCGTTCCGTCGTGGGTAAAAATATAACTTTTTAAACATACAAGCTTTTGAGATCCTGATTCCTGGATATCATGTAACAGCAGAGTGCTAGCCGAGACAAGTAAAACGAGCCCAAACACGACAGGTCTATCTTGATAATAAATAAATTAATATTAGGGGACATGTTACACACGGTCTCTGACCCCAAACTAAGCAAAGCTTGTGATAATATGGCTGCCAGAGACAGATATAGGTACTACATATATGTACATATTTTAAATACATGCTTATATAGATAGTACCAAGTACCTAAATAACACCCAGACACAGAGCAAACACCTATGTTCATCACATAAATGCTTTCCCTGGGTGGGGATCGAACCCACGCCTCTTTGATCCAGAAGTCAGGGTCACTAACCACTGAGCCACCGAGGCACTTGTTTGGTACAGAAGGTCCTATGACCACCTTCCGACTCCATCATCAGATCAGCTCCATGGTACCATATTATTGCATTGTCACGCGATATACATATGCGTGCAAAATTTCAGATCGGCTTCGGAAACCGGGAAGTTGGTCAAATTTAACTTGCAAGATTCCACCCGGACTTACATACATACTTACCTACATCCATTGCAAGTTAAATAAAAGCTGTTTTTTGTTTGATTCAATATCGCATAACTACTTTTCGAAAGCTTGTGATGATTATTTAGCTGTAAACGGCAAAAAAAAAACAAGAAAATTTGAATTTAGCCCTGAACTAAACGTTGGTTTACTCAACTAAAAGCCATGGTGGTCTTGAGGTCGTGGATGCAATCCCTGTCCCGTACCAAAGTTTCTTTGGAACTTATATACGGAATTTCACACCACTGACTTTTCGGTGAAGGAAAACATCGTGAGGCAACCTGCATACGTCCGTAGAAGAAATTCGATGGCGTATGTGAATCCACCAACCCGCACTGGGCCAGCGTGGTGGATATGGCCCAATCATCCTTCGTGGGTAGGCCCACGTCCTGCAGTGGACTGTTAAAAAGGCTGGTTCAGTACAGTAAACGTTGGACCACTAATCAAAGAGTTCAATACATACCACGATGTGAATTCTGCCGCTGTCACATTTGTATTTGTAACAACCCGAGCCCCAGTGCTGCCACTCTCTTATCTGGAAACAATACGATAGTTCATAATTTTTAACCGACTTCCAAAAAGGAGGACGTTCTATGTTGGTCTGTATATGCTAATCGATAATTTTTTAATGTCTTCTTGTAACAGGTAACCAATAAACAGAGCCAATTAACGATAATTATTTTTCGCAAAAAATAGCATGACCGACTTCACCCGTGTACAGAATTCGCGAATATTTCGCACGGATCGATGTTACATTTTTCACATTATTGTTGATTTATCAAAAATGGCTCAGCCGATTTTTTTTTAATGGGACCAATTTCGAAGTATACTCTTTCCAATAAAAAAAGGATTATTGAAATCAGACTACTACGAAAAAAATTGTGCGTAGTTATACATAAAAAAATATATATACACATATAAATTCGCGTCGAATTGAGTACCTCCTCCGGTTCGGTTCGTCGGTCAAAAACAAAAATAAAATCAACTTAGAAATAAGAAAATCAGAAGCATATTTATTTTCTTGCTAGACAAAGAGCGCACCTTATCCTTTGCTTATTTTTGACGACATTAGGATGGTGATTACGTCAGCAATTGATATTTATTTTTTTATCTACACTAATGTTGTAACATTCTACTTATGTTTCCAATACTTGACTTATAATGACTACTGTTATAGCGCAGACAACAAAACACTCAATTTAAGCAATTTCACATGATGTTATAATATCCACATCGATATCGTAAAATCTCATTATAACATCGCGCGCTCGCTCCTGATTGGCCCTGCGCGCGCAGCTGCGCTCTCATTGGTTAGATTTTAATGGCGCCAAGTTCACTGTGACAATACACGTACGCGTGAATTTAATGTTTCGCAATATGTTTTTTTTTTATTAGTGAAGATAAAGTAGTGTATGCAACTGCATATAACACGGGTATTAAAACACTCGTTACTATTATGAAACTCGCTGCGCTCGTTTCATAAACTCACACTCGTGTTTTAATAGGTACCCTTCATTATATGACAGTTGCATAAACTACTATTACGCATACTCGTATGTGTGTTAAAGTCCTCAACACTAAATCTATTTTTTTATTTCTAGAATTAAATCTGCTGCTCATGAATCAATAAAAATCGGCCAAGTACGAGTCGGACTCGCGCACGGAGGGATCCGTAATGTATGTATACCCCTTAAATATTTATGTTATTTCAATTTTATTATTTATTATTGAAGTGAATATAAAACTAAATATTCTGTGAAAATTTCAAGCAATCTACCTGTTACCATTATTAATATAGAGCGAAAAAGGCCTAAAACATCAGGTTGGTTGTATCCCATACAGCCCCCCTTAAATATTTATTTTATTCTCTTTTTAGTATTTGTTGTTATAGCGGCAACAGAAATACATCATCTGTGAAAATTTCAGCTGCCTAGCTATCATGGTTCAAGAGATACAGCCCGGTGACAGACAGACAGACAGACGGACATTGAAGTCTTAGTAATAGGGTCCCGTTTTTCCCTTTGGGTACGGAACCCTAAAAAAAGAAAAAGGTACCAATGTTTATGTAAGAATGGGAGGGGGGGGGGGTAAATAATTGTAATAAATCTGCTTACGTAATACTTGAACGGTCCCATGTGTGTGTGAGAGATCATGTGTGTGTGTGTGTGTACGTACCTGTCTACAAGACTTCTGCTCCCACACACGGTCACTGTGGTCAAAACACTTGGAATGTTCGCCGTATTTCTCCAGCGCGAAGTTCACGTCGCTCTCTGAAACAAATTAAATGATAAAGAGTTATCTTCGTTGGACTGCCTCGGTGGCTCAGTGGTTAGTGACACACTCCTGGGTCAAAGAGACTTGGGTTAGATTCCCACCCAGGGCAAATATTTATGTGACGAACATAGGTGTTTGCTATGTGTCTGGGTGTTATTTAGGTACTATATATATAAGTATGTATTTAAAATATGTATATGTAGTATTTCAGTTCTCTGCCAGCCATATCACAAGCTTTGCTTAGACCGTGTGTAAGATGTCCCCTAACATTTATTTATTTGTCTTTGTGATAAGCATTACAAAAATCTGAAGCGAACGCAGGATTTGAACCTGTCCTTTCGGATCACTATCCCGACGCACTCCCAACTGAGCTAGCCCGCCGCCTACGCAAGCTCCAAATTTGTGAAGTGCTTATTACCACCAACTTACAGCGTTGGCGGCGCTACCTGTGATATCTGTATTAGACTCACTCAACTAGAAGTTATTAGAACTTCTGAAGATTGACGACAGATGGCGCGCTGCTAAATCAATGATAATCATTAAGATCATGTATCACTAGCATCCTGACTGCCATTACTGCTAATGACTGTCTCAGTGGTCAGTAACCATAACTTCTGGGTCCAAGAGGCCTGGGTTCGATCCCCACCCTGGGCAAGTATTTATGTGATGAACATAGGTGTTTGCTCTGTGTCTGGGCGTTATTTCGTTACTATCTATATACGTATGTTTTTAAAAATATGCTGCCAGCATGCTGGGCACGCTGCCACTTGGCAGTGGGCTTGAGCATTTGGATTATCTTTATACCTTCAAGGGTCTGTGGGTGATCCAGTTGTTTGTTATGTAGGTAGTAGTAGTTTATGTAGTTTTAGATTATGTAAGTCTTGCATTTAGTGGTAGTTAATATGTAGAATATCAGTCCCTGGAAGCTATATACAAGCTTTGCTTAGTTTGGGGTCAGAGACCGTATGTAAGATGCCCCCAAATATTTATTTATTTATTATTCTACAAGTGTTAATCATATAATATTAAAACTTTATACAACATTCGGCCATCTTGACAATGTGCGATCATCACACGCGTCCCTGGACTCTGATACGAGACGACTGTGAATTTATTGTATACAATACTATAGGATGTTGTTTTTTGCAGAAAGATGCACGGCATAACTGCATGCAATTGGCTGCTATAAAGATCCTCGGCGCGTAATAGGCTAGTAGTAAGACGAACGGCTCCCGATTTGCTGGTAGAAAGACCCACGGCAGGTAATTGGCTGGTAGAACGATTCACGCCCGTAATTGGCTGGTAGAAAGATGCACGATGCGTGATTTGCTAGTAGCGAGATCAGCAGAAAAAAGCCGTGGTGGTCTAGTGGTAATGACTCTGACCTTACAGTCGTGAAGTCGTGGGTTCAAATCCCGGTCCCGTACCAATGAGTTTTTCAGAATTTACGTACGGAATTTTATACCACTGGCTTTTCGGTGAAGGAAAACATCGTGAGGCAACCTGCATATGTTCGTAGAAGAAATTCGATGGCGTATGTGAATCCACCAATCCGCACTAGGTCAGCGTGGTAGATATGGCGCAATCACTGGCCCCAATGGGTAGGTCTATGTCCTGCAGTGGACTATTAAAAAGGCTGGTACAGTACAGTACAGTACATTACAAGATCAGCAGCGTGTGATTGGCTGATAGCTGGATAGAAGGCACTGTATATAAATAAATAAATACAAATATTTGGGGACATCTTACACACGACCTCTGACCCCAAACTAAGCAAAGCTTGTGATATGACTGCCAGAGACTGATATAATACATATGCTTATTTTTAAATACATACTTATATAGATAGTAACTAAATAACACCCAGACGTAGAGCAAACACTTACGTTCATCACATAAATATTTGCCCTGGGTGGGGATCGAACCCACGCCTCTTTAACCCAGAAGTTAGGGTCACTAATCACTGAGCCACAGAGGCAGTCAAAATTATATAGTTTAATTATATAGTTACTTACTGGGAGTATTCTCGACGTATGAGCAGCGGCTGCCGCGTACGAGCGTATTTTTATGTCTCCACGTGAACTCTTGAAGGTAGGGGCAGTAGTCGGCCAGCGACACCGACCCGCCGTAGTGGGCTTCCTCGCCCGGTGCGATGCCGTCTAGGATGTCGAAATGCTGGAGAGAGATAAAGGAACCATTAGTAACGACAGCCCAGTCGATTAGCAAGTTCAAATGGCTGTAGGCCGGGATAGCATGGAGGACAGACAGACAGACAAAACTCTTTATTAGGGAGACCCTATTACTAAGACTCCGATGTCCGTCTGTCTGCCTGTCACCAGGCTGTATCTCATGAACCGTGGTAGCTAGACAGCTGAAATTTCACAGATGATGTATTTCTGTTGCCGCTATCACAACAAATACTAAAAACAGAATAAAATAAATATTTAAGGGAGGTCCCATACTCGTACTACAAACGTGATTCTTCAGGAGTTCTTTTGTTCCCTATTAATAACGGCGAGAGGAATGGGGCTAAGGGGGCTACAACACGGTACGGAACCCTTCGTACGCGAATACGACTCGCACTTGGCCAATATTTTATAACCACAAATTACACATTTAAGACTAAATATGATTATACACTGGCGGCCTTATCACCCATGGCGATTTCTTCCAAGCAACCATGTACGAATGTAAACTGACAAGAACAAGAATTAGTGGCCTAAACTAAAGACATTATTATCATTGAAAACACCTAAATGTAGCCATACTTTGACGTTGTAATTTTCACATTATTGTTGAATTTTTCAAAAAGGCTCAGCCGATTTTGATGAATTTAAATGGGACTAATTTCAACGTATATTCTTTCCAATAAAAAAATAATGATTAAAATCGGACCACGATGTAAAAAGTTATGCGTGGTTATAAATCTCTTCTCTCTTATATATAAAAATGAATCGTGGTTGTTAGTCTCGCTAAAACTCGAGAACGGCTGGACCGATTGGGCTAATTTTGGTCTTGAAATATCCGTGTAAGCTAAGGGAAGGTTTAAACGGTGAGAAAATATAAAAATATAGTGAGTAAAATAATAAAGACATTCATTGAATTTTCCCATACAAAATGTTCCTGCATGTAAAAGTTGTCATTGACAGTTGACAGATGGTGAGATGAAGCTTACCGGGGCAGCTAGTAAATAAAAAATATACGCGTCGTTAAATGGGACCACCTCTGAAGTATGATCTACCAAATACAAACATTTTCATCAAAATCGGTTATTAAAATTGGCGGAGAGTAGTCGCGTAACATACAGGGTCATAGGTATTATTTTAAACGCAAAACCTTTTAAGGGCGGGTCTAGTACATCTAGACAAACAACTTTTGTACTACGAAACGAAAACTTTTGAAAATTCGCTTCTCCATACATTTTGCCGCGCGTTGACGAACTTTTTGTATGAAAAAGCTGATTTTTTCTTCGTGATTTTCCAAAAGTCCTAGAACAAAAGTTGTTTGTCTAGATGTACTAGACCCGCCCTTAAAAGGTTTTGCGTTTAATACATATGACCCTGTACAAACAAAAAAAAACATACTGTCGAATTGAGAACCTCCTTTTTTGAAGTCGGTTAAGAATAGGATAACTTTTTTAGCTATTGACACGTGGGACCAAAGTCCAACTTAGCAATGCATTGTTCCAACCCGCATTCTATGGCTATGAAAATATTTAATAAACTGCCAAACAATCTAAAAGATATCGAAAAAGAAAACTGTTTCATAAAACAACTAAAAAATATTCCATTATCCAAATGCTATTACACATTAGACGAATTTTTTAACGATGATCTAAAAAACATAATAATAAATCGTTCCAATACAAATAATAAAATTGCCATACACCCTTATCAGGGTCATTATGTATACAAAACACCAGCACCAGCATTTTGGTCACTCATCGCGTTCACCAGACGCTCAGAAAGACTTTTGAAAACAAGATGAGCTCCTTTTGTTTATTTTGCTCAACGCATAAGCATTGCCATTCAGCGTGGCAATGCTGCCAGCATGCTGGGCAAGCTGCCAACTGGCAGTGGGCTTGAGCATTTGGATTATACTCGTATTTAGACCTTCAAGAGTCTATGGATGATCCAATTGCTTGTTGTGTAGTAGTAGTTTATGTAGTTTTAGATTATGTAAATCTTGTATTTAGTGGTAGTTAATAAAGGCACTTGCCCTAATAAAAAAAATGTTAATTAAGAACCGCGTGTAAATTTCATATGTTGAAATAAATGATTTGAGCTTAAGATTTAAATTTCTGACCCACAGACTCCAGGATCTGTGCCCTTTGTTGAGTAGTTACATTTTAAAGAATTCGACTGTACTATAAGGGTAGTTTAAATCTTAGTCTAAGTTAGTAGTTTCAGTGCATTGCGTGAATGCCGCGAGCAAACCGGCGACCCGCATGCAGCACCCGATCACGAGTGTGACGCATGTGCCAGCCATCGCTCTCCTCGACCGTGTTTGAGGGAAGAGAACGACCCGACACACGACGCCGCCGCAAGAAGGAGCCTTCGATGGCGAGCATGAATGCTCAGGGCTTGCAGTTTGAGTTTGAAATGAGGATGATAGCTCACCTGGTATTGCCTCGGCAGTATGGTGTCGTGTCGCACCAGGTTACACAGAACGACGGCGTTTCTTCGCGGAGAACACTCTGTCCGGAGGGGGTTCCCCTTGATTCGCGAACAAAATGGCACCGTGCTCTTCCTTCTGTGGAGAGAAAGTGTCGCAATTAAAGTTATTTAAAAGTAATATTTTTTTAGTTTTCTTTGTTTCTATTTGTCAGCTACCTACGAATCCATAGTAGGTAATATTTTAAATCTGTAAGTGTGTTTGTTGATTTGCAAGGAACAAATCCATTCCACGCAGCAACGGATTGATTCGATTTTTGGTATGTACAATTGTACATAGTTTGAAAGACGTAAAAGTAACATAGGCCACGTTTTATCCAGAAAAAATAGAATGTTCCAATGGGATAGCACAAAAATTATAATACCACGCGGGCGCAGCCGCGGGCAAAACCTAGTAATAATAATGCGGTATAATTTTTCCCAACGAATAAACTGTTTTCAATGCGTTCTCTTATCCGAAATCTGACATTGGTTTCATAAATTTGTCAGATCTCACGTAAAGCCAAGCTTCTAACTCTACACGCCTTACTCTACAAGTCCTTACTTCACAAACTCTACACCTTAGTCAAACCCCCAAACTCTAAAACTGGGGGATGAAAAATTGATAATGTCCAAAAATTGTCAATGGTACTTTGTACTGTACTGTACTGTACTGTACTGTATCAGCCTTTTTAATAGTCCACTGCAGGACGTAGGCCTACCCACGAAGGGTGATTGGGCCATATCCACCACGCTGGCCCAGTGCGGGTTGGTGGATTCACATACGCCATCGAATTTCTTCTACGGACATATGCAGGTTGCCTCACGATGTTTTCCTTCACCGAAAAGCCAGTGGTGTGAAATTCCGTACATAAATTCCAAAGAACTCATTGGTACGGGACTGGGATTGAACCCACGACCTCACGATTGTAAGGCGGGCGTCACTACCTCTAGACCACCACGGCTTATAATGGTACTTTATTACAAATATAATCAAACACGTATTTCAAGATTTTTAGTAAATCTCCCCCTAACCTTTAAAACTAGGGGTTAAAAGTTGGTATGAGACTTCCGCAAGTTTTGAAGCTAGAGATGTGAAAATCGATAAAATTACTCCTTGTAGTAAACTACAAAAAGAAGTGAAATCCAACAAAAACATTTACATGTGAAATGAAGCCAAGTCACAGTTCCCACTATCAAAAAGTTGTCAGATCTCACGTAAAGCACAGCTTCTAACTCTACACTCCTTACTCTACAAGTCCTTACTTCACAAACTCTACACCTTAGTCAATATATGCGGCTTGGCTGTTTCGCTAACTGCGCATGGACGTAAAGTAAAGACTAATTCATTAATTCTGTTATACAAACGGTTCTTGTTGTAACGAAACGGCCAAGTCACATATATTGACTAAGCTGTAGAGTTTGTGGAGTAAGGACTTGTATAGTAAGGCGTGTAGAGTTAGAAGCTTGGCTTTACGTGAGATCTGACAACTTTTTGATAGTGGGAATTGTGGTTTAGACTTGGCTTCATTTCACATGAAAATGTTTTTGTTGGATTCTTGTTAGTAATATCTATATGAATAAAATTTATGATCGGAAGTTATTCTTCTTTATTCTACACTTGCGGAGTCGTCCCGGTGGGTCAACCATAACCCGTGGACCCATGGCATTAGGGATTGTTCCCTGGACTTCTGACTTTATCGATTGAAAATGAAAACTATCAGTACAACGTACCAAATTACAAAGAAAGCAACCTACTTCCTGTGCTGTGTTAGTCATTTTGTCATCACTAGGATCTTAATTCATTCGTTCCTTTTCATCATTTTGACAAAATTATTTGTGATGACCAACATGACTAACATAGGAAAGAGGTTACATACTTTCTTTGTAATATGGTTTGTTGTACTGATAGTTTTCATTTTCTTCCGATAAAGTCAAAAGTCCAGGGAACGATCCCTAGTGCCATGGGACCACGGGTAATTAAACTTACCAGTGGAACCGGTAATGGGTCGACTCTCCGGGACCACAGGTAACGAATCCACTTATGCTAGGAATATTATTTCTGAAAACTTCTTACCTCGTCAGCTTAGTCCCATTGTAGTAGCTTGCCAAAATAACCACAATTAGAACCATAGCATAAGAACAAAGTTCTAGGAACAGTACTAAAATAGCAAGAGATCTACATCATTATGTCCCATTTTAAATATGAAATTTAAAAGGTGTTAGGCAAAGATGCAGATACACCCGAACTTACGTAATTTCGAAGGGTTTCACAAACTAGCATTGAACTATCTCGGCTGTCCAAATTAAAAAAGGTAAAAAGTAGGAAGGTAAAATGATTAGAGATTTGAACCTTCTTACTGGAACTAGAGGGTTCAATTTCCGAAAAAGACAAATGACCTAATCTAACCAAATTTTAACCATGTTGACATTCCAACTTTTAGACGTATGCGACAGACAACGCGTTTTTTTTGTTCCATCACTCTCGCGTATGCTGTATAACCAGATATGAATAAGACAGCTGTAACCTAGTTTTTATTTGAGTTAAATTTAGCAATACTTCCATTACTTGTAATTCTTCTGAGATTAGAACAGAAAATAACTTGAAATCATTTACTGCACATTTTTATTAACCCCCGACGCAAAAGAGGGGTGTTATAAGTTTGACGTGTCTGTTTGTCTGTCTGTGTGTCTGTCTGTCTGTGGCATCATAGCGCCCGAACCACTGAACCGATTTCAGTTTAGTTTTTTTTTTGGATGAAAGGAGACTTAATCGAGAGTGTTCTTAGCTATGTTTTATAAAAATCGATTGAGCCGTTTAAGAGTTATGGTGGGGTAAAGTGGGGATGGAAGAACCAAAATTCTACAAATGTGCCCAAAATGGTTGTCAATGTGTCGGGGGTTTTTTAAATTTTTAATTTATATTAGTTATAAAGTACCTAAATACTTACTCGATAGTTTCATAATCCTCTGTAGTGTTGCTTGAAACAAAAATAAATTGGTTGTCTGTAAACTCGGTTTACGGAAGATAATTTTACGTGATAACATCACAAGAAAACATTGTTGAATCAACAACTGGAACAGGCCGAACGCTTAGGCCGATCGTGCCTCTCTATCGCTTGTTCCGCGCTCTCGCTTGCTTGCGTGGCGACAATTCTCCCTTAACGGCGGTTTGACACTTACTTGATGGTTTGTTTTTATCAAATATATCCATATTTGATAGTAAATCTAAACGAAAAATACTAAAGTTTGAAGAAAATTCCCCCAGCTTGACAGCGGTTTGACGTTGACATGATGATTTGCGTGCAATGATTCACATTTGATAATGAATCTAAACCACGAGCTTGACGAAAATTCCTCCGGCTTGACGGCGGTTTGACGTTTACAAGATGATTTTCGTGCACTGATCCATATTTGATAATGAATCTAAACCACCAGCTTGACGAAAATTCCCCCGGCTTGACGGCGGTTTGACGCTTACCTGATGGTTTGCGTGTTAAGCCACTCTTTGCAGGAAGCCTGCGCGAAGGTACATCCCCGGTTGCTGCCCCAGTCAAGTGTGGTGGCATGCGAGTAGTCCGCGTGGTACCAGCCCGTGTCTTCCATCATGGCGAAGGTTATTCGGCTGAAGACTGAGTTTTGTGTGTGCGTGCCGGTCATGGCCTCGTTCTGGATAAAGAAATAACATGAAATCAAACATTTTGTACACAAAATGACAATTAATAAGGCCTCAAATTTATTCTACCACTAGCTTTTGCCTGCGGTTCCGCCCGCGTATATTTTGATTTTTGTGCTGTGCCGCAGGAATCTGTTAATAAAAATAAAAAATAGCCTATGTCACTTTCCAGTCTTTGAAAAATCAAGTGTATTCGATGCTCTGTTGCTGCTTGAAAGCGTAACAAACAAACTTACATTCACATTTACAGGGTGACTGGTAAATAATTAGCATCCTTTTAGGGGCTTATTCTGTGCATCAAAACTAACAACTTTTGTTCTGAGACTTTTGTCAGAACTCGAAAAAAAATCAGCTGTTCCATACATTTTGTCGCGGGTATACGATATTCTTCTGTAGAACTACAAAAAGAAAGGAAAACTTCAATCTTTGCGCACGCAATGTACCTCTAAATAGCTTTGATATTGTCACAATCGTGCATAATAAAAAAATAATCGGCCAAGTACGAGTCGGACTCGCGCACGGAGGGTTCCGTACTGTACGGGAGCCCCCCTTAAATATTTATTTTATTTTAATTTTATTACTTATTATTGAAGGGAATATAAAACTAAATATTCTGTGAAAATTTCAAGAATCTACCTGGTACCATTATTAATATAGAGCGAAAAACGTTTAAAAATTCAGGTTTGTTGTATGGGAGCCCGCCTTAAATATTTATTTTGTTTTGTTTTTAGTATTTGTTGTTATAGCGGCAACCGAAATACATCATCTGTAAAAATTTCAACTGCCTAGCTATCATGGTTCATGAGATACAGCCCAGTGACAGACGGACAGACAGACAGACGGACAGACGGACATCGAAGTCTTATAATAGGGTCCCGTTTTTCCCTTTGGGTACGGAACCCTAAAAAGTGTCCGAGCAAAAACCCTGCCTAAGTTACGTAGTGGGCAGGGTTTTTAGTTAGTCGTATGGCAATTGCAAGCCGACTACGACTCTGCGCCATGCCAAAGTGCTCGGTTACAAGCACTAATTAGGTGACATAACGTCGAGATTCGAGAAAACGGGTCATTGTGAATTATTTAATGTAAATAACTAAGTCGGTATGTATGACGACGCTCGGACATTTTTTGACTACTTTTGCTTAGAGACTGCGGCTCTGTAGATATTTGCTTGAAGGTTAAATCCTACAAAAGTACAGCTCCCAGCGTTCAACAGGTGATGTTAAACTGGCCTGAGGTTGTTCAAAATATAGGCTTTTACCTAGTTTGGGGTCCAATACATTATCGAATGCTTTATTTTGGCGTGAATAAGTCTTTAAAATTGCAGTATACGGAGGCAAGTCAAAATAATCGGCCAAGTGCGAGTTGGACTCGCGCACAAAGGGTTCTGTACCGTATGGGAGCCCCCTTTAAATATTTATTTTATTTAAATTTAGTTATTTATTTTAAAAATGAATTGTAGAACGGACATCGAGATTTAAGATAGTTTATTGAATCAGGCGTTACTTTGCGGAAGTTCATCTTCAAATTCTTGTTTTGAATAAATATTTAGTGTATTTCCGCTCTGTCGTAGTCATATAAGTTAAGGGTACTATTCAAAATCCAAATTAAATCACAAACAAAATTAGTAATTAATCATCAAACTGTATCATGGTTCGACTATGGTTAGGTCAGGTTAGAAAAGTTAGGCTTAGGTATGTTTACAAAATATGAATGAACCTGAAACAAATTTTTTTAATTAATCCGTTTAAAATAATAAAAAATAATTAAACCTGTAACAAAAATAGTGATTAGTAATCTATTTAAAAAATGTAGTAAACCTGAAAATAATATTTAATTAATATGTTAAAATTACAAATATAATTTATTTATAAAAAATGGTATAAAATAATTGAAAAAATACTTAGTCAATAAATAGCACCCCTATTCTTACTGTACTCTATTCGACACGTGTTTCGCCTCTAAACGAGGCATCTTCAGGACGTGTTGACTCTTCGAGCTCACTCGCAAGAATGACGGCTCGCCGCGCCGGCGCTTCTTATATACTCGTCGTGACGCACCGCAGTAAAGGCGATGTGACGGTAGTTTGATCGTTCAGCAACTCGTTGTGTGTGTTTTGATGTTTCATTATTTCTAAATGCTCCAAAACATTTAAGCGAAAACCTTTTTCACATACATGTAGAATTTCAAAAGTGTTGTTGTTATCCAAAACTGGACACGATTTGGATAACAACAACACTTTTGAAATTCTACATGTATGTGAAAAAGGTTTTCGCTTAAATGTTTTGGAGCATTTAGAAATAATGAAACATCAAAACACACACAACGAGTTGCTGAACGATCAAACTACCGTCACATCGCCTTTACTGCGGTGCGTCACGACGAGTATATAAGAAGCGCCGGCGCGGCGAGCCGTCATTCTTGCGAGTGAGCTCGAAGAGTCAACACGTCCTGAAGATGCCTCGTTTAGAGGCGAAACACGTGTCGAATAGAGTACAGTAAGAATAGGGGTGCTATTTATTGACTAAGTATTTTTTCAATTATTTTATACCATTTTTTATAAATAAATTATATTTGTAATTTTAACATATTAATTAAATATTATTTTCAGGTTTACTACATTTTTTAAATAGATTACTAATCACTATTTTTGTTACAGGTTTAATTATTTTTTATTATTTTAAACGGATTAATTAAAAAAATTTGTTTCAGGTTCATTCATATTTTGTAAACATACCTAAGCCTAACTTTTCTAACCTGACCTAACCATAGTCGAACCATGATACAGTTTGATGATTAATTACTAATTTTGTTTGTGATTTAATTTGGATTTTGAATAGTACCCTTAACTTATATGACTACGACAGAGCGGAAATACACTAAATATTTATTCAAAACAAGAATTAGTTATCGAGATTTAATACAAAGAATTTTATTGTCTGAAAGAATTAACATATTCGAACATTAATATATCTACATAATACTAAAACTTAAACTAAAAAAAAACACAAAACATAATAAAACCTAGTTTAAAAGCCCCTCGGCAGAGGGTAACGTGGCCAGAATGCTGGCAGCATTGCCTCGCTGAATAGCAATACTCAGCTTTTGAGCGAAATAGATGCCAGCACTCTGGTCACGTGTCACCTCTACCAAAAGCCTGGCCAGATATTTGTAAAGAGTATGAACGTCCGGCCCCCACGGACCTAAAGTCTAATTGTAGAACTAAATTTTCTGTGAATATTTGAAGCCTCTACTTGTTACCGTTATAAATATTGAATTATTGAGCGAAAAACGGTTAAAAATTGGGTTTGTTGTTTGGGAGCCCCCCTTGAATATTTGTTTTATTATGTTTGTAGTATTTGTTGCTATAGCAGCAACATTAATCATCTGTGAAAATTTTGACTTTCTAGCTATCAAGATTCATAAGACACATCCTGGTGACAGGCGGACGGACAGCGGAGTCTTCATAATAGGGTCCCGTTTTTACCCTTTGAGTACGGAACCCTAAAAATGAGCAGTATACGAGCAACGAACAGAGCTATGCGCGGAGTCTCCCTGCGAGTACCAACCTCGAAGACTCGTTTCTCCCAGTGCGTCATGGCGGTCCCCTCTCCTCCCTGGTCCTCTAACTCAGCGCCCTCTAGCGTTGAGCAGTTGAAGTGTTCTCGCACCTGACAACACAATAAATAATAATTTTTTTTTCGCAATAAATGGCAAAACCGACTTCCATTGTGTACAAAATTCGAATAGTTCGCTCGAATTGATGTAGGTATACAATTTTTACATTATTGCTGATTTTTCAAAACGGCTCAGCCGATTTCGATAAAATTTAAATAGAACCACTTCGCTAGTATACCCTTTCGAAATAAAAAAGAATTTTTCGTTTCGGTTCACAATTGGCAAAAATATCGATGAAAAAAAAAATGCGAGTCCCTCCGCGCGGAAGAAGTGAAACTTCGACGCAACAGTGCTTTCATACCCCCTCAATGGTAGCGTTAAACGCAACCTTGTTGGAAGTCGCATTAGATGTTTCACTTCAAAAATATACAGAGGAACATGGAACCTCCTCTTTTTTGGAAGGCGGTGAAAAATGAGCAAAAACAACGCTAGTTTCTTTTATAATAAAAACTAGCGACCCGCCCCGGTTTCGCACAGATGTATTTTACATATAAACCTTCCTCTTGAATCACTCTATCTATTGAAAAAAAACCTCATCAAAATCCGTTTAGTTTTAAAGATATAAGGATACCTGGGGGACAGACAGCGGAAAGCGACTTTGTTTTATACTATGTAGTGATGATGTACTGACCTCTTTGACTACTCGAGGCGTGACGATCATATTGAAGGTGCGCTCCATGTAGCCTCCTCGGATCATCCACTTCTTGCGCGTCACGTTCTTGACCACACGGTCAGACCATTTGTGGATCTGCAGCCTAAGGAATAAGGGTCATTTTAGCTTGGCTAAAATTGATATAAAAGAGACTGGAGTTGAAATAAATTATGTATTATAAAAATATAACTTTTTAATAATTATTATTTTTCGCAAAAATGGCAAAACTGCCTTCCAACGTGTACAAAATTGGAACATTTCACTAATATTGTTTACATTATTGTTGATTTTTCAAAAACGGCTCAGCAGATTTCCGTCTTACGAATTTTCGATCAGGTCACCATTTTGGTTGACCATTTTTACCCATCCCAAAAAGTGCACAACGCCGCTAAAGACGTTTTCACTTCAAAAATTATTAAATCTGTATTCAAATAAGTGAGACATTTATTGAATAGTAATATAGGAACCAAAAAAAATACATAATTATTAATTATTGCGAACAATCTTTGAAAGTATGTAGAAAATACTCACTCTTCATCTAGCGGAGGATTTCCAGTGTCTGGTCTCCTTTCTGTCAGAGGTTCCCCGTTGTCGTCTCTGCAATATTTGATAAAACTTTAGTTATTTTCATAATTGTTTTACCTTCAGATGCTATACTTGCCTCTTGCTTTAACCCGTGATGTGTGCTGATGCTGACTAGACAGAGACAGCTAAATGTCAGAAATAATAATTATAATTATTTTTCGCAAAAAATCTCAACATCGACTTCCACCGTGTACAGTATTCGAACAGTTTGCACGAATCGATGTGACATCCATGTACATTATTATCAAAAACGGCTCAGCCGATTTCGATGATTTAACCTCGGAAATATACCCATTCGAAATATATTTTTTTAATTTGGTTCACTATTGGGGAAAATATCGATAAACATACACAAAAAAAAACATACTGACGAACATAGTAACCTCCTCCTCTTTGGAAGTCGGTAAAAAGAACTGAACGAAAAGTATAGGCCAAATCATACAAGTCGGCGGATGTGAAATTAGCTACTATGGCTCTACACATTTTTGTACAGCGCAGGAAAGAAAAGAGGAAGAACTAACCAAAATATATGGAGCATCAGGAAAACGCGAAAGTTTAACTAAACTACGCAAAACCTGGACTAAGGGCTCTGTGCACAGCAAACTATCCTAGTTTCCAATATAATCCTTTACATGGCAATAGCGCCTGTTGGCAAGCGTCAAATTATTACTTTTTAATCATTAGATGGCGTCACTTACCTATAGAAAGCGAACAGCGATATGCTGAACCCCAAAGCGTGTAACATTTCATGTTTGACAGTCGACAGGACGGAGGGCAGTTCTCGGCTTTTGGTGGACAGTTCACCGGGACAGAAGTTCGCGTGACCTGCTATCGGCCTGGAAATAACAAACATAGTATTCATGTGGTGTATTGTTATCCCACAAAGAGGTCATGGTTCCACGCTATACTATAATGTGAGGATTTAAGACATGAAAAAAAATTGCTGAAAAAAAAATGCGTCTTACAAATCAATGAACGCCGGCTGCACGCAGGAAAAAGTGTCAGTTCCGCCTGAGCCAAGCGTGCAAGCGAGAGCCCAGAGTAAGCGATAGAAGCATGATTGGCCTAAGCGTTCGGCTTGTTTTAGTTGTTGATTCAACAATGTTTTCTTTTGATTTCGTTATCACGTTAAATTTCAATTCTAATTTATTGTTCTATGGTATACTATGGGACTCACCTGTCCAGCGCGGATTCTTGTTGACAATGCGACGCGTACGCGACCGTCAGTCCACGGCGACAGCGCTCGGTCTCCACCGCGCTCACGTACAGAACAAAGTCGGTATCCACCACGCCCGTTGGTTCTTCTTCTATTTCTTCTGTCACTGGAATGTAAAGATCTGGAGTAAGATTTGTGGACAGTTAGGAGCTCTTTTCAATCGAATTCAAAATAAGAAGTTCTCAATTACACTGATTTCCCTATCCGAGACAAAGGCAGGAGATTTTTCCTCCATAAACGAGATTCCTAAAATTTCTGAAGACACAAAGCACATGGTAAAGTCGGAAGGAGGTACCTATAACATACATATCAGGAGAGCATAGCTGGCAGGAGGTGTAATACACTTACCGGGAGACTCCCCATCCACGAGCAAGTTGCCCGATAATCCCGTCAATCTCGACGAGCGTTATCTCGTCGTTTAGCCTCTGGAATGGCGGCAATTGTGGTCTGTACGCTTACAAAACACCAGTTGGAAGTCATTATCTCCTGGTAAGTGTACACATACCTACTAGGAGAGCATAGCTGGAAGGGAGGTATAACACACTTGCTGGGAGATTCCCCCATACTATTGCTTACATAATATCAGTTGGAAGTCAATATCTTCTGATATGTTTAGACATACCTAACAGGTGATTATGGCTGGAAGGAAGCATAACACACGTACCGGAAGATACCCAACGAGCGAGTTGCCCTCGATCTCAATGGGCGTAATCTCGTCGTCTAAATACATATAGCACTGTACACTGTATTGTGTATCATAGCCGGTAGAGATGTATAACACAATTACCAGGATATAATAGCTAAAAGGAGGTATTACTTACCGGGAGACTCCCCCTCCACGAGCGAGTTGCCCTCGATTTCGACGGGCGTTTGCTCGTCGTCTAGCGTCTTGTATCGCGGCAACGCGCGGCAGTTGTGGCCTGTACTGTTGCAGACGTAGCATGGCTGAAAGAAAGTAAAAAATAATGTTATGACACGAAAGAAAATAGTAGGTACTATGATGCCGTCAATCGTAACTGTCTGTCATGTTCGCACTAGTTTGGCATAGGGATAGCTGCAGAACTGTCTCTTTCTGATTTAATCGACTTGACGCCGTAGTTAGTATGACGCCAGTATAGGACAGACTTTTTGCGATATCGCAGTAGTAACATTTGTTCATAATGATGAGAAAATACACCTCTCATAGTCACTTTGTAAAGCAACACCTTGTAAGTAGCTTGGCCGCAGATCCTAGAATATGTCCATTACCTAGACTCGTAGAGATTCAACCTGTACAGGTCAGTGGCGCCATCTGTCGTTTCACAGTACAAACCAAATATTGCACAATAATGTTATGAACTAGCAATATAAAATGTAGCAATCGATATTAACTATAAAACTTTAAAAATTTACGAACAATAAAACAAACAGTAAAATATTTGAACAGTAAATTATTAAGTCGGCAAAATGCCACCACCTCGACTGTGTTTCCTTGGTAAATAAATATAATATTGTTTTCATAGTATTATCGGCCGGCCTTTTAGTAGTCTACTTCCGAGCTAGGCCTACCCACGAAGTGCGATTAGGACATATCCACCACGCTGTCTGGCCCAATATCTTACACATACGCGATCGAGTTTCTTCTACGTGTGCAAATTTTCTTAACGAAAAAGCCAGTGACGTATGTGCGGTTGAGCTATTATTGAGTATAGCTAGATGATAGATAGATAAAATCCTTTTTCATAATCATTGTTGACTTAAAATAGTCTAAAATGGCAGCCTTACTTCTAGTAGTGATCTTTTTTAGGCGATCTAAACTACAAACGCCAAGGACAAACAATATACTTAAATGGTAAAGTTTATCATGGTTTACTAATCTTTTCAGGTCTCCATCTACTATCACTAACATACACAGCTCAGTCCGTCGTGATGATAACAGCAAACTCCGACGACGTCAAGAACCTAGCTCGAAAATTTCTCACTGATTCACTTGCTGACAAATTGTCTGAATTTCTAACAATCGCTAAAGCAAAAGAAGCTAATGCAGATACCGGAAATGATCTAAACGATGTAAGTAACAGTTTAGATGATACTTCCAACACAGGGAACGAAGATATCGACCATCACAATGCAAATTACAAAGAAAAACCTTTTCGAACGACAAAAGATCTAAATACTCCACCTGTGAGAGACATATCAAGTCTCTACGCTACTTCTAAAATAAAAGCAAATTTTATGACAGAAAATGATGAACGATTAACATCAGATAAATTAGCTAAGCATCCTAGAAAGCCAATCAAAAAGTATTACAATGTAAACAAAGCAGAGCAACGTCGTTTTGATAAAATTGAAAATTTGGCCAAAGCACTGCAAAAGATAGACGAAAATGTACAGGTAATAGATCTAAACAAGGCGTTGTATGCATATGATACCGCAGACAAGAGTCGAAAGAGAGATTTAAGCAATCACAGCCGACGACGCCATTCACATAAAGATCACCTCAAAACTATTGAAGAAAAATCAGTTAGCACTGAAGAAATTGAAAACAAGAAGACGCAGTCATTTCGAAAGCCACCGCAGCTTAATAGTGATATACTGGCACGCAGTAAACAATTTACAGAATATGAAAAAATTAAACGAGACCCGACAGATAATTTCAAACAAGAACTTGATAAACATGCTCACATTAACGATAAAGAAGATCATGACACTTTAAAAGAAATTATAATAAATAAGGAGAAAAAGGAACGTTATTTTCACAATTTTAAACAAAGTCCTAAAGACATCTTAATACCTCAACCTGTTGCCTTCATAAAACAAGATTACATTGACGATTCGAAATCAGATGTTACTGGATACTTCAAAACACAAAATATTGATAGCTTTAAAACTGATGCTCAAGAGGAATCCAACGAAAACCCTGTAGATAAAAAAGATCAATCGCAACCAAAAATTACTACGAAAAAATCGTCTGATCATAGAATCCCTAAAAGACTGCTCAAATACCACAAAATGCATCTTCTGCAATCAAAACTAAAAGAGCCATTGATAAAACTAAAAAAATTACACCACGCAGTAAAGAGCATGGAACGAAAAGATATACTGAAAAATTCTCGCTATTCGAAAAAGAAATACTTTCCAAATAAACCCAAACTGCAAATTAAAGAGGCAAAGCCACTTCGTACATACGACAACTCTGATACATCTATTGAATCCAAAGAAATGAAAAATCTATACCATACAACTGCACCCGAAATTAAGGATTTACCAAGCATAAAGAATCAAAATCCAAAACACAAACAGATACACTATTTTGAACCTAAACCAGTTCATGACAATTCCGAGCAAGCGAAAGACGATCTTAAAGATAACAACGAGGATACGAAAATAAGTTACATAGCACATTTTTTAACGACTAAAATAGCTAAACTAGAATCCAATGCCCCGCCTGTTTCAGAGAAAATAGGAACTTCAACTATTCCTGAAGATTCAGAAGAAACTGATGTAACTACAGTTAAAGATGAAGCGTCAATAAGTCCAAAATCAACTGTTTATCACGGGAATCACAAAGTTACTGACGAAATTCTAAAAACAGACAATAAAGAGACAAACAAACAAAAGGACAGCGATGTTCAAACTGAGACCCCTGGTGCGACAGCGACAAGTAAAAAACTAAAACTTCCAAGCCCAGATAAGGAAAATAAGTATGCCAAGTTATGGGAAAACTTAGATAAAGGCGTGTATACAAGACCTACTTCGCTAAAATATAGATTGTTTTAAGCAATAAAGTTTATGGTGGAAAAGTAGTTTAATTTTGACTTCCGACATAACAAAGAAAACTAGTAGTTCTCCGAACAGTAGACCTCGTAGCACATCTTTTTACCCGACTTCCAAAAAGAAGGAGGTTCTATGTTCGTATTTATGTATTTTTTAGGGTTCCGTGCCCAAAGGATTAAAACGGGACCCTATTACTAAGACTCCGATGTCCGTCTGTCCGTCTGTCTGTCACCAGGCTGTATCTCATGAACCATAATAGCTAGAACGTTAAATTTTCACAGATGACGTATTTCTGTTGCCGCTATAACAACAAATACTAAAAACCGATGGGGGCTCCCATACAACAAACCTGAATTTTTAGCCGTTTTTCGATCGATTTTAATAACGGTGACAGGTAGATGCTTGAAATATTCACAAAACATTTAGTTAAATATTTACTTTAAAATTAAATATTAAATAATAAAATCGGCCAAGTGCGAGTCGGACTCGCGCACGAAGGGTTCCGTACCGTATGGGAGCCCCATAATAGGCGGCGAGCAACTCCAAAAAATCACGTTTGTTGTATGGGAGCCCCCCTTAAATGTTTATTGTCTTCTGTTTTTAGTATTTGTTGTTATAGCGGCAACAGAAAAACAAATTTCAGCTGTCTAGCTATCATGGTTCATGAGATACAGCCCGGTGACAGACAGATAGACAGACAGACGGACATCGAAGTCTTAGTAACAGGGTCCCGTTTTTACCCTTTGGGTACGGAACCCTAAAAAGGGGGCTTCCATACGGTACGAAACCCTTCGTGCGCGAGTCCGACTCGTACTTGGCAGATTATTTTTGTGTATGTTCATCGATAATTTCGCCAATTGTGAACCGAATCGAAAAATTATTTTTTAGTTCGAAAGGGTATACTTCCGAGGTGGTCCCATTAAAATTTTACAGAAATCGGTTGAGCCGTTTTTGAAAAATCAACAATAATGTAAACAATTCGAGCGAAATATTCGAATTTTGTACACGATGGAAGGTTTTATAATCGAAAAATTATTATTAGCAGAATCTTCGTGAGCCTATATCTCGATTCGTTCTGCTCCGCTAAAAAATAGCAAAGTGTGGGAACCCTGCGTTAGGAAGTTATGATGATGATGATGATGAGGCGCACATACTTATAACGCCCCTTGCCCCCTTTTCGTCGGGGGGTTAAAAGGGCTGGGTCAGAATGCCAACGTTTCGGGTTTTTTATCTCATCAGTTAGTTATTCTCATCTCTTAGTACATATAATTTTTATCTTTGAACACTTGTTATTGTTTTAAATGTCTTTGACAGCATGCAAACCAGTGACTTTCTTTTTAACCCCCAACGCAAAAGAGGGGTGTTATAAGTTTGACGTGTCTGTTTATCTGTCTGTCTGTCTGTGGCATCATAGCGCACGAACCACTGAACCGATTTCAGTTTAGTTTTTTTTTTTTTTTATGAAAGGAGACTTGATCGAGAGTGTTCTTAGCTATGTTTTATAAAAATCGATTGAGCCGTTTAAGAGTTATGGTGGGTTAAAGTGGGGATGGAAGAACCAAAATTCTACAAATGTGCCCAAAATGGTTGTCAATTGAAAGTTTGTTGTCAAATATTTTTGTGTCGGGGGTTTTTTAATTAGGTATATTATGAAGAATAACTTACTGTATATCACTTATGTATAGATACGTTAAAGACGAACTGTACCGGCCTTTTAATAGTCCACTGCAGACCTACATAAAGGCCGAATCATACAAGTCGGCGGATGTGAAGCTACAAGCTGCGCAATATCCAATCCTGACTGAAACTCACATAAAGCCGCGCGTTGATTGGATATTGCGCAGCTTGTAGCTAACTTCACATCCGCCAACTTGTATGATTCAGCCTATACTCTTACGATAGCCCAGTGCAGGTTTGTAAATTCACATTTATGCCATCGAATTTATAGATTAACCAAACCAAACTTATCCATGAAATCAATTTCAGTCTTTTGTGCCCGTATACTTTGAAACAAAAATTGCTCTTTTTGGAGAATTTATTAGCACCTATTACCGCGGCAGTGTCTGTTGCACCACTGAGTAAAATTCCGGCATTTGCCCTGCATTCTTCCCACCAAAATAGAAGCGTGAAACGTATCTACAGTAAAATGTTATTGATCAAAACTATTTAAAATACAATTTCAGACTTATCGATTTCGTCAGTGATAAGATTGTGTTATCATTTATCAAGTATGTATATATCATTATCAGTATAATAATTGAAGTATTTTGTACTCGTGGGTCGGCTTTGCAGATCAACCGACTACAAATAAGTGTAAATTAAACATTTTGAAAACTCCCGATTTATTACCTTTTTTATTAAAGCTGTTGCATAAAACCCGATTTTAGATCGAACGCGTTTTCCCTAGTCAGAACTAGTTATTACTAAATGTATTTGTTACAACTAGTATTAACTAATGCTTAAAATTAAATACCAGTTAAACCTAGTTCATTTTAGACAAACGCGTTTTTCCGAAACGAAACGAAACGAGACAGTTATACTCGTAATTATTTTTCGCAAAAATCGCAACACCGGCTTCCACCGTGTAAAGAATTCGAACAGTTTGCATGAATCGATGTGACATCCATGCACATTATTCCATGGCTCAGCCGATTTCGTCAAAATTTTAATAAGACCACATTGGAAGTACACCCTTTCGAACTAAAGAAGATTTTTATAAATCGGTTCACAATTTCTGTAAATATCGATGCACATACACAAAAACATAATTACATACGAATAAAGTACCTCCTCCTTTTTGGAAGTCGGTAAAAACCTAAATGATCTTCGGATTTGTGTCGTGAGACTCCGAGTTTGCTTCCGCCAGAAACTCTGCAGTCGGCTCTGAGTGTAGCTGCCTCAGAACTAGTTTTAACTAATATTCAATTTTAAGCATTGGTTAATTCTAGAATCCATGTAAATATGGGTTGCCTGAAAGAAATCGCTTCCAGCGATAACGCCGCCTAGTGTTGCACTACCTTGAGAGTTTCATTGATGTATTTATTGTAAGTTTTATTTTGTGTGTACAATGAAGAGTTATTTGTTTGTTAATAAGTATTTTACTATGGAAATCAACGTGGTTTTCACACATTTTATACGATATACAACGGGACTCACTCACGTGTTCGGATAGTCATAACCACGACTATAGTTTCGGTCGCGTTCGGCGACCTTTCTCAAGCTGGTGAGTGCTAGCACGCGGAGCCGCAGTTGCATTGCAAACAAACAAAAAATCAAATCTTTCCTCTTTATTATATTGGTATAGATAAAATAAGTATTTGATTATTATCTTACATTGAGATGGTGGTCGGGCACCCTGACTTCTCCGCACATGGTCTCCTTATTGCACGAGTCGATGCAGTGCGAGCGCCCGCCACGGATGAACACCTGGCGAGTTGGACATTTGCTGGAAACATGAAGAAAAACACTGGTTAAATGGCGGAAAACTTTTTTTTGTAAAATGTAGGACGTTCACGAAACCTCAGATACGACTTAACGCCTCTTGTAGACTCGTATATTTTTCAAGCTCTGTCCCATCATTATGTCGGAAAGAACGGGTTAGAAATGCATGTGATCCGAGCAGGCTAAATACCAACATAAACATAAATTAAAAATTTAAAATACCCCCGACACATTGACAACCTTTTTGGCACATTTGTAGAATTTTGGTTCTTCCATCCCCACTTTAACCCACCATAACTCTTAAACGGCTCAATCGATTTTTATAAAACATAGCTAAGAACACTATCGATTAAGTCTCCTTTCATCCGAAAAAAACTAAACTGAAATCAGTTCAGTGGTTCGGGCGCTATGATGCCACAGACAGGCAGACAGACAGACACACAAACAGACACGTCAAACTTATAACACCCCTCTTCAGTGTTGCCAACAAGATTTTTTGAAATCCGTCGATTTAGTTGTGTATTTCCGTCAAAAATCCGTCAAATTTCGAACATCGCGGCAAATTAAAAAAAATATCAGCTTGGCATACCATCTGAGGCTCCCAACTGAAAAAGAAACACGTTATTCCGTCTAAGTATGGCCAGGGCTAGCAAGCTGATATTTCTCAAATTTACCGCACTTTTTCAGTATCAACTTTAATTACCTTACCATTTGAATAATGCAATTGACATTTTTGTATGAAAATATGGTAGTTTTTATTTCCGTTAAATATCCCGTCAGCCGTTAGATAGACTTTTTCCCGTTTTCAACGTACCCAAATCCGCTAGATATAACGGGAAATCCGTTAAGTTGGCAACGCTGCCCCTCTTTTGCGTCGGGGGTTAAAAAACATGGCATGTAAAAATTATTTTTCGCAAAAAATGGCATAACCGACTTCAACCGTGTACAGAATTCGCGAATATTTCGCAGGGATCGATGTAGCATTTTTCACATTATTGTTGATTTCTCAAAAATGGCTCAGCCGATTTCGATAAATTTTAAATGGGACCAATTTCGAAGTATATTCTTTCCAGTAAAAAAGAATTATCGAAATCGGCCTACTATGTAAAAAGTTAAAAAATAAACAAATATACGCGTCGAATTGAGTACCTCCGTCAGTCAAAACGAAAACTCAGATACGACTCAACGCCGCTTGTAGACTCATATATTTTTTTAAACTCATTAGTCCAGTCATTACGTCGGAAAAAATTGGTTAGAAATGCATGAGAAGGCTAAATAAAATACCAACAAAAACATGGCATGTTATAATTATTTTTCGCAAAAAATTGGCTAAACCGCCTTCCATCGTGTACAAAATTCGAATATTCGCTCGAATCGTTTACATAATTGTTGATTTTTCAAAAACGGCTCAACCGATTTCTGTAAAATTTAAATGAGACCACCCTTTCGAAAATAGGTATTTAAAAAATATTTTTTCGATTCGGTTCACAACTGACGGAATTATCGATGAACATACACAAAAAAACGTACAGATGAACATAGAACCTCCTCCTTTTTGGAAGTCGGTTAAAAAGTACAACTCGAGCAACAGTTTTTCTACAGTAAAAAGTTGTGAGATCAATATAAACACAAGTCGGTATATCTATTCAGTATCTACTTATACAGGGGAGCAAATTAAATTCAAATTAAATTTCTTCAAATTATACATTTTATAGCTTTCAAACAGAAAGAACTGCACCAAAATCGGTCCATTTATTTAAAAGCCACGGTGCTACAGACAGATAGATACAATCTCCTCGACGGCAGTTCAAAATGAATAATAAAATTTTGGAAATTTGTATACGAAACCCTATTCAAATTTTTCTTATGTACTCGTAGTTCTAGGAAATAGGACCAACGGTTTTTGGGGCATCGACATCTATCTGGCAACCACGCATTTTCCTTGTTTTGTTCTCGATCACCAAAGATAATATAACTAGTTGATCGCTCGTAGAATTATAGAGCCTTCAGTCTAAACCTGCGCGCCTCTTCACTGACACGATTGTTTTTTCTCGTAGCAAGTACATTCGATTACTGTACTGTACTAGCCTTTTTATTAGTCCACTGCAGGACGTAGGGAACGAAGAAGGGTGAAGGCAACCTACATACGTCCGTAGAAGAAATTAGATAGCGTAGGTATGTGAATCCACCAACCCGCACTTGGCAGGCGTGGTGGATATGGCCCAATCACCCTTCTTGGGTAGGCCTACATTCGATTACAAGTACGTAATTAATTTCAATATGTATCTCATTTCTTTATAGAACTAAAGCTATTGCGTTTAGTGGTACAGTTTCAGACTGAAAGATAAGGACAGGCGTATTTGTGCTTCAATTTATAAATCCCATTAAGAACACGACTCGTTGTTTTGTGATACCTAATTACCTACCATGGAACACTCATGTAAAAATATACAATTACTAACGAAATATAGTTTTTGTCATCGTAAAACGGAATGAGACATGAATACATTTTGACGAGTCAATGAATTTTTTGTACAGAAGAGTTGCATTTTTCCGTGATTTCGGGGTGACTCTATAGTGAAAATTTGTTTTTGGCCGCGTACGCAACCAATGTTCGCAACTAGTTGCCCATGAGCAGTTTAATTTCCCCTTCATAATTCATAATAAATAATAATCCGCGCGCTTTGGACACAACACCTTGTAAGCCTTGTTACACGTTTGCACATAGTTCGTGCTCGCGAGATATATAAAGTCTACAGAAAATCCGTTACGCGCTATCCACTCCAAATATCATCTGCGGTTCCGTTTACCGTCCACACACAGAAAGGTACTAACAAACGCGACATCGACTATTTATCTTATCTGATAACGTAAACTCTTGATTGCGCGGACGCCAGTCGATAATGTGAATATGTGAAAACTGAGCAAGATATTTAAATAACCAAAAATACTGGAAAAACATAAAACTGTGCAAAATTGTGCAAAAGTGTGCGAAATTTGGAGCGGATTGCAGTGATTTTGTTCATCAATGTAGTGTCTCGTTTTGTGGGGAGAGGAAAGAAAGAGATAGGAAATATAGGTATGTTTTGGATGTGATGTTACATCAGCTGTTACAGAGGGCCAGAGTCCACCAAAGCGGTGCGCGGTGTTGTAGACAGAAAATCCACTGCAGTACGCAAAATATTCAATGAATTAATGAATTGAATGCAATTACTGCAGCATGGCAAAAGGAAGTTAAATTTGCTCGGTGTCTCTCTGTGAGATCGAATCAAAAATGAGGAGATCCGCAGACGAACCAAAGTTACCGACATAGCCCAGCGGATTATCAAATTGAAGTGGCAGTGGGCAGGGCACATATTTCGAAGAACGGATGGCCGATGGGGCCGTAAAGTTCTCGAAAGGAGACCACGGACCAGCAAGCGCAGCATAGGACGTCCACCGACTTGGTGGACAGCAGCTAGGACAGATTTTCAAATAAAAATCGCATCGAAATTGGCCCATTCGTTTGGAAGATATGAAACCAGATATCTACAGACACAAATATATATCGTTGTAGTCGGGCTTATAATACAGTGTATTTAAACTTTTATCTTGTTATCTATTTACGTCTGTCTGTTAAAGATTTACAGATGTTTTGGTTGTTGATAAACAACTTAAACCAATAAAAACAATAATTAAACGTTTTTAATGTGTGTTTGTGTGTACATTTGTCTCTCTGTGACATCGTAGTCTAAAGAGTTTGAACTGATTTTGTATTACGAGTATCTTTTGGGTACTTCCATTTTGCCCCACCGAATTGACGCGCATTGAGGCAAATTTTAGAAAGCTTGCATTTTTTTGTGGAATGTGTCCCAGTCTGCTTCAGGTTAAACAAAATAAAATTTGTTTTGAAATAAACTAATTGCGATTATCTATATAATTATGTATAAAAATTGTTAATCATACTGACTCACCTATCACGAAACTTCAAAAACTACAAGGAGTCTCAAATTTTACATGGGGTTTTTTTTTAGGATGTAGGTGCTCACTAAGAACGGATTTTGCGAAATTTAAGCCCTTAGTGGGTGAAATAGCGTGACAAAGTTTGTATGGGAGGACGCATTTCCTTGGGCCGATTGACATCTTCCCTAATATGATCGGGATATTACATTTTGCCAATCTGCGGAACTGACGCACTTGAATAAATCCTTCACCATATTCCAGGTTAGTCGCGCACCATGCGTGCTACCAACCACCACCGACCATACCAGGGCTATCCGTACCTCACCCCGCCTGTCCACGACGCGCCCTCTATCGACTCCGCTACAGCTTCCAGATGGAAC
Organism: Hypomecis atomaria; assembly: GCA_964007245.1. Lineage (NCBI taxonomy): Eukaryota > Metazoa > Arthropoda > Insecta > Lepidoptera > Geometridae > Hypomecis > Hypomecis atomaria. The sequence continues at coordinate 5,155,204 of OZ023307.1, read as the reverse complement.
AACCTTCCCAGGAAACAGGTACTTATAGACAAGTATTTCTATAAGGTAGAAACGAAGAGAATAGAAAAGGATATGAAAACACTAGCAGAAGAGCGTGTGCCATGGAAATTGCTCTACCCAGAAAAGTATTGTTGTTAACATAATTATTTTTCGCAAAAAATCGCAACACCGACTTCCACCGTGTACAGAATTCGAATAATTTGCACGAATCGTTGTGACGTCCATGTATTTTTGTTGATTTATCAAAATCCATCTATTTTTGTTGATTTATCAAAAACGGCTCATCCGATTTCGATAAAATTTAAATGGGACCACCTCGAAAGAATACTCTTTCAAACTAAAAAAAGGTTTTTTTTTAATCAGTTCACAATTGGCGAAAATATCGATGAACATACACATTTTTGTCGTCAGATCGGACTGCCAACGCAAAGGTTGGAGCCAGCAGTATTCATTAACATTCCGGATGGGGTAAGTACTCTCTTATATTTAGCTGTGCTGTGTCAACAATAGACTTAGATCTACTACTGTATTGTACTTGTCCAGCCTTTTTAATAGTCCACTGCTGAACGTAGGCCTACCCACGAAGGGTGATTGGGCTATATCCACCATGCTGGCCCAGTGCGGTGGATTCACATACACCATCGAATTTCCTCTACGGACGTATGCAGGTTGCCTCACGATGTTTTCCTTCACTGAAAAGCCAGTGGTGTGAAATTCCGTACATAAATCCCAAAAAACTCAATGATATGGGACTGGGACTTGAACCCACGACCTCACGATTGTAAGGCGGGTGTCACTACCTCCACCTCCACCTCCATAGACCACCACGGCTTATACGATCTACCTACTACTAGAGTAAAGAATTTCACACCACGGCTTTTCGGTAAAGTAAAACATCGTGATGCAATTTGCATAAGTCTGTAGAAGAAATTCGATGGCGTATGTGACGCCACCAACCTTCACCAGGCTATCGTGGTGGATATGGCTCAATCACTCTTCGTGCGTAATGGTAATGAAAACCATAATAGAACGACAAGTAGACGGAGAGAGAGGAAGGAGAAGACCACGGAGGGCATTAGATCTAATAATTATTTTTCCCAAAAAATGGCAAAACCGACTTCCATCGTGCACAAAATCCGAATAGTTCGCTCGAATTGACGTTTACAATTTTTACATTATTATTGATTTTTCACAAACGAATCTGCCGATTTCGTTAAAATTTAAATGGGACCACCTCGGGAGTATGCACTTTCGAACTAAAAAAATAATTATTTGATTCGGTTCACAATTAATATACACAAAAAAATACATCCAGACGAACGTAGAACCTCCTCCTTTTTGGAAGTCGGTTAATTAAATAGAAAGTAGATGTCATGTCGAACAGGGAGGCAATGATACTGGCCGAGAACAACGAAACGTGGAAGTTGCTCCATCGACAAGAGCCACGCCCTTAAAGTTTGAATGATTGAAGTGGCAGTGAAGTCAGCTACAAACTGCGCAAAACCCAATCCTCCAAGTTTTCCGTCAGGATTGGGTTTTACGAAGCTTGTATAGGCCGAAACATACAAGTCGGGTGTGAAGTTAGCTATACAAGCTGCGCAATATCCAATCCTGACTGGAGCTCACATAAAGCTGCGCATTGATTGCATATTGACCAGCTTTTAGCTAACTTCACATCCGCAGACTTGTATGATTCGGTCTATAACCAACTTCAAGAAAATTGATTCAGCCTTTATAGTTTTGTCAAGTGTATACTAAATGTGAGAAGTACGTCGTCCCCAGGCCGAGGAGCGCGGCGCCCTGCCCAGGAAGCCCCAGGAGCAGGACCCGGAGCCGAGCCCCATGGTCTACATTGACATGCCCACGCCGGGTAGCTACGTGTCGGAGCAGAGGGAGTCCTCCAATGACGACGTGAGCTTATTTATCAGACAGCTTACATTTAATAGCAACGTGAAAACATAAATACTCTTAATTTCTAATATAACTACCATGACGCCTTCATAATTAGGCCTATTGTCTCTTGTGGGGTGCTGTCAGCTTTTGCTCATCCCGGAAATATATAATGTATGGGCTATCAAGTTTTCTGGAGAGGGCAAAGAAATTTCTACAATGGGCACCGCCCAACCATGCCTCCCTCTAGCTACCTACGCCTTGATTCCGATTGAAGTTTAATCAGGAAACACATATTATGCTAATTATTGCAAAAGTCAGTAAAAGTTTGAAACTGGAACCGAAAAAGAATCAGCTGATCACATGCAGCACATGTGATATTTTGTTACAGGATTTCATTCAATCTAGTCTATTTTACTTACAATTAAATTACGTCTTGCCCTCGTAATAATATTCAGTCATAATAATGAACAACGATATCCTAGAATATTTCTGTCGGTCAAGTTATGGTTTTCATTCCGTGGCCTGGTTAGGGTTCAACTTTCTTTTGGTTTCCCAGGAGCCGGGGCCCAGTAACTTCGGAGAGGATAAGCGGAAATCAACTGATGAGCCTGTGGTGTACATAGAAATGCCAGAATCGAACGGCAGCGACGTGGCGCAAACTCCACAGAACGACGACCAGTCAGAGGAGCCGGAGTATGTCCAGGTGAGTTAATGTTTACACACTGGTTGGAACCAAGATTATGACATTTAAACATTTCAGAAAGTCAATATATTTCATGAGAACCAGTAAAATCAGTTTTCGTTGTAAAGAAACCCGATCAGCAAAAGGCCTCTCGCAAGGTACTTTCTTGAGGTAAACCTTTTCCGCCGATTCAGGCTGGAAACCTCTTTTGCAGTTTTTCAAATCGTGGAGCAGAAAGCTGATTTTGGGGTGAAAAGCATTCAGAAACATTTCCACAACAGAAAAATTGGATTATTTAGATAAATGACGGCAGTTTCTAAGCAGGACGACCGTAACTGTAACACATAGTGCCACAATTTTGTCCCTTACTTCCCCCATCTGAACTTAGTTCAGTATCTGTAATTCTATTTTTTTCCGTTTTCCAGGAGACTATATTCTACAATCCGTTCGAGAACAGACGAATAGAGATGCACAAGGATGAGGCACAGTCAGAGTCCGACGACGAGTCTACCGTCAGCAGTCTTCCTTCCAGACGGCCCTTGCCACCCATTAGGCCCGCTACCCTGGACCTGTATGGGGCTGGATCATCAGGTAATAAGAAAGTAAACAAGGCAAAGTCAGAGTCCAACTACGAGTCGGTGGTGAGCAGTCTTCATGCTACTCTGCCTCTGCCGACCGTCCAGCCCACAACCCTGGACCTGTATGGAGCTGGGTGCTCATTGCTCAGGTAATATGAAAGGTAACGAGGCACAGTCAGAGTACGACGACGAGTCAACGGTCAGCAGTCTGCCTGCCAGACGGCCTCTGCCACCCGTACCGCCTGCAACCCTGGACTTGCATGGGGCTGGATCCTCAGGTAACGAAGTACAGTCAGAGTCCGACAACGATTCTACCGTCAGCAATCTTCCTTCCAGACAGCTTCTGCCAGGTAGCCAGGTGCTGGGCCGTGTGGGTACACGGCCCACTACCCTGAGTAGAGTCAGATCCTCAGATAATAAGCAGTACTCTCAGACAGACAGATCTCTGACCCCCATTCGACACACTGGTCGTAACGTTAGACCGGTATGAGGCTATCTTGGAACCAAGCGATTTGAACGTCCCTGAATCGACTGGCACAATATTCTTCCATCTGTCCAGATATTCGTTCTTTCAGTTGTGTCAGTTTGGACATTTATACTTGCATATTTGTCGATCAATCCAAAAATTCGTAGGATGGTCATTGCTCCACATAGGCCTCCCGATCCAGTCTTCTAATAAGATCTGTTCCAAGCAGTTTACATCTAGCGTGTTCTTGCTATAGCGCTTCGAGTAGAGATACACAAGCACGAAACACGGTCACAGAGTAAGTAAATTTTGCGGTCTACAAATAAAACGCGCTAGGTCTACTAAATGAAAACGTATCACAATGTGCTTCACATTCCAGGGGCATCATCATCAAGCCAGCCCTCAGGCTCGACGCCAGGCATGTCCACTCTCATGTCGAAAGAGACCATGCTGTACGGGCAGGATGACGGGGGCTTCCCCATGTCGCCCATACCCGTGTCGGAGTTCCCCGAACCACCGCCCGCCTACACCGAAATCGATAGGTAAACCAAATCATTTTCTGCTATCATACTCTAATTTACTGTTGTCTTACTTTCTGTTATTGCCCTGAATTAGGGGTTTGCCATAATCTTCTAACTGGCTGCTTGATAGAGCTACATCAATATAATCCACATCGACACAACAGCGTTTTCTGCTATCATCTAGTTGTCTGGACTGGCTCGGGCAAATCACATGAGAAATGGCCCACCATAACTATGCAGTACATCTGTACAGAATATATAATTCCCACAAAGAATAATAATTTGGTTAATTGATTACTTTCAGGGTAAGCAGTCCAGTGGTGGACCCTCAGGAGCCGGTGGTCGTCGAGCAACCGAGACAGGAGGAGCAGCCGCGGACTCAAGTCATACTGCCCAGAGGTACTCATAAAAGACTGCATAAATTCGCACACACTACATATTCCTACAAATGTTAAAGTAACATCAAATCGGCATCATTTAGATTTTTAGATCCATTGCGGGTCATGCATGGATGAGATTAGACAGAGACAGGACGTATCAACATTAAATACTCTACATTTCACCCAACCATCAGCCATAGGACGTCCACTGGACGTTCTATGCTTGATGGATACTCTAAATTTAAGTAATAAAAATTGAGTAATGTAATTCTCTATTCCAGATCCCGCCATCACACCGATAGGGCTGCCGAACCCGGACCGGAAGTACCTGAACTGCCACCACTGCGGCATGCGAGTCCACACACTCGTCATCCGTGAAAACGGCACCATCACCCACATCTTGGCTATAATGTGCCTCTTCATATGGTAAGCAATAAGCTTGTAATTATAAGGGTACGATGGGGCTGGCATGGACTTTCGGTCCAAAAGCTCCCAAAATAAAAAATTTGAATAAAAAAAAATGGTAAGCTATTCCAACCGCCATAAAAACCTCAGAACGTCTAGACAGAATGGACAGAGGCCTCCCTTTTTAACCGACTTCCAAGAAGGAGGAGTTTCTATGTATCTGTATGTATCTTTTTTTTGTGTATGTTCATCGATAATTTCGCCAAATGTGAACCGAATCGAAAAATTATTTTTTGAGTTCGAAAAGGTATACTCCCGAAGTGGTCCCAGTTTAATTTAACTGAAATTGGCTGAGCCGTTTTTGAAAAAATCAACAATAATGTAATAAGCAATTCGAGCGAAATATCCGAATTTTGTATACGATGAACATCGATAATTTCGCCAATTGTTAACCGAATCGAAAAATTCTTTTTTAATTGGAAAGGGTATACTTCCGAGATGGTTCCATTTAAATTTTACAGATATCGGCTGAGCCGTTTTTGATAAATCAACAATAATGTAAACAATTCTAGCGAAAAATTCGAGTTTTGTACACGATGGAAGGCGGTTTTGTATTTGAGAAAAATAATTATTACAGAGTTGTTTTAAAAAGGGTGAGATCCAGACCATTATTCTATTCATCGACTATTCACTGACATTTTGACGTGATAACGTCTTATTAATCGATGAACGCCGGCTGCACGCACGAAAAATTGTCACATTCCGCCTGAGCCGAGCGTGCAAGCGAGAGCGCGGACAAGAGATAGAAAGGCACGATCAGCCTAAGCGTTCGGCTTGTTTCAGTTGTTGATACGCCAATGTTTTCTTATGATGTTATTTTGTAAAATTATCCGAAAATATTTACATTTCGCGCGCTGTCCTAAGCTTTGGACCTTAAGTAAGTTTAAAATCTTTATTTTCAGCATGTTGCCATGCGTCGCCTTTGTCTACTGCACAGACGTATTCAAAATCAAGAACCACTATTGCCCAAGCTGCAACAAAATCATCGGCTACGAACTACCGTGTGGCAGCCAGAAGATTGTGTATGTCAACTAGATGACAACTTTATAACGTAGGCTAAGTGCGAAGATTATGTGCATTATCTAGATGGCAGCACTTTAAATAATACGAAATAGGCAAACCGCGAAGATGTATTTCAAATAGGTGGCGCTTTTTTGTCAAGTAACTGTAAGGGCTTGTTCAAAATCAAGAAAAAACGGGTTTATGACATCTGCCCCACTCAGTGGCAGATGGGAACGAATCGTATTATAGACTGAATAAAACTTAATGACATCTGTGCAGTTGAATCAATCAATCAATCGTTAATTGCATCATATGAAGCATAATTTACATGCAGGTCTTAAAAAAACATGTTTAGTATCTATAAGTTATACCCTTTCTTTTTTTTTTTTATTCCATATAGGTTTGCGTTTGACTACATACTGCCTGATGTTGAGCAGATATGCGGTCTAGGATGTAGCACGCTTACCTAGAAGATACCTATTTACTCGGAATTTGAATACTTGAGACCCTATTAGGGTATAGCAATATTGTGCAGAGCGATTTGTTTGTTTCAATTTGCTATTTTATGATCGTCCAATAGATATTAGTTTAATGTATAATAGACTACACACAGTTTGCTACAAGCTGCACAAATGTCCACTTTTCATCGCTGACATATAAATTAGCTACTGCGCAACGACTTGCCTCATGTTCACAGGGGCCATTATGTTTGATTCGGCCTATAAATCGTTTTTTTAAGATTATATTACAGTACTCTCTCGCTAATCCGACAAGTACTATAATCCGCCGTTTTTTGGACTGGAGATTGGTCTTGATTAAAATCTGTAATCCGCTGACACTGAAAGTCTTCGACTCGATAATCCGCCGTCTTACCTCTATTTCATGCGTAAAACAAACAGAGTTCTATACGAACGACACTTCGCCCACGACTTTTATCGCCACGTTTTCATTTCAAAATATGTGAGTAATTATGAGTAATTATTTTCATAAAAGATTCATTTTTGTTGATTTCGTAAATACAATATAAATTAAATCATACATTGCTTTTTTTTTCAATTTGTTGTACATTATAATCCGCCGTTGGTTTTATGGTGGCGGATTAGTGAGAGAGTACTCTATTTGTATATTTGTAAGGCTGCGTTCATATTATCTTGCATACCTAGTGCAAAAGAGATGTATTATGTATTCAAACAGGGATGTAGTGAGGGAAGGCGAGGCCATTTTTTGGTCATTATAGTTCCGGTGCTCATAAGGAACTGATTATGTTTATGGTTACAAATTATGTAAATTATAATATGCATGACGTGTCATCAGATAAACAAAAATAAGGTGTAGGTATCTACGTTTGTATGTTATTTCTTAAGGACCGAAATGTTAGGCTAGATAGTCTAAGGTTTGCTACAAAAATAAATCATTGCCGTGTTTTGTATAAGAAATAGCTAAGTATGTTTCGAGGCTAAAATTGAGAAATCCGTATCTCATACATTTGAAATTTTTTCATGCCTCTGATTGCCGTGTAAGATACGGTAATTTCGGCGTGTTTTTTTTGCCGAATAACCCCAATTGCCGTATAACACGTGTATATAAAACGTCGGTGGTGGCGTTCACGGCTAAATCTACACACCTGCAGCAAATTTTCTCACTGTCTCCCATTTTAACTAAATGCGGGGCAAATGGGAATACACCTCATGAAAGTATGTTGATACAGTGTAACCATAGACTAAGTAAATGTAATAAATGACATGAAACTCACCGATTTAGTTTGATTGGCCCTCCTGTTTTTCTGACTTTAAGAGCTTGTTCCCAAAACTTCACAGCTTCGGGCAAAATTGTATTCTGAAAAAAAAAAAAAAAAACATTTTTTTACTTATAATATTATAATATTTTTTACTTATAATAACATTTCACATTCATAGCCTTACTACTTACTATGGGATCAACCATAATAGCAAATTTAGTAATAGGATATCCTTTGGGTACGGAACCCTACAAATCAGCTGTTCCATAGAAAAAGTTCACTGACTTTGAAATAAATAATGCGGACAGTGAGGAAGATGTAAATATTTTTTTGGCTTTAAGTACTAAAACAATGTTTCTTTACTTACATTTATCATGATGAACTTTTCATGTTCTAACCTGGAAAAGAAAATTGTGAATTAGTAAGTAAGTTTGTATAGGCCGGGTGGCTAGCTCTGGTGTCAGAGTTTTAAGGCCACCTGAAGGCCTCTGACATGGCTAAACGGTTAAAACAACCGGGACCTACAATTTAACGTGTCATCCGAGCCACGATAGCGCTCAGTTGGAAAATGCCACCCGCGGTCACCCATCCAAGTACTGACCGTGCGGAACGTTGCTTAATTTCGGTGATCGCTGACAAACACCTAATCAAACTACGCTACGAGCGCTACAATTAGTAGTTATTCTAGGTACATATACATTACAAGTGTAGATAGTGTACAATAACTACGTTGTATAGGCCGAATCATACAAGTCGGCAGATGTGAAGTTAGCTAATTATCTGATTAGCTAATTCTGATTGAAGCCACGTGATACTGCGCGTTGATTGGATATTGCGCATGCTTGTAAAAAAATCGAAATCGAAACGAAAACTGTTTTATAAAACAACTGAAAAGTATTTAATTATCCAAATGCTATTACACATTAGACGATTTTTTTAACGATAATATAGAAAACACAATAATACATCGTTCCAATTCAAACAATAAAATCGCTATACCCTTATAGGGTCATATCATATGTATAACTATTAGAACATTTTTTGGAAACAACGGATCACCCTGTTTGACCCCCCGTTGTATCTGAAAGGTTTCTCCATCCATCCATCCATCAGCCATAAGAAGTCCACTGCTGGACATAGGCCTCACCTATGGATCTCCAATAAGACCGGTTGGAAGCGGCTTGCATCCAGCGCGATCCTGCGGTCTCAATGAGGTCTTCCGTCCACCTTGTGGGTGGACGTCCTACGCTGCGCTTGCCGGTACGTGGTCTCCATTGGAGAACTTTTCGACCCCATCGGTCATCAGTCCTCCGCGCTATGTGCCCTGCCCATTGCCATTTCAACTTGCCAATCCGTTGGGCTATGTCGGTAACTTTGGTTCTTCTACGGATCTCCTCATTTCTGATTCGATCTCGCAGAGAGACTCCGAGCATAGCCCTCTCCATAGCTCGTTGGGCTACTTGGTCCAAAACTTTCGACTTTAGGCACTGAGGTATGTCGGACGAGAAGACGCTACGCAATTTAATTTTATTATTTTTTGTTTTTTTTTTTTTGTATAACTATACAAAACATTTTAATTAAGAACCGCATGTAAATTTCATATGTTGCAATAAATTATTTGACTTTGACTTTGAAAGCTAAAACAATGACTTAGAACCTAAATAAACAGCTCAAGGGCCAAACTAAAAACCGTATCATAAAAACAATATTTGCGCAATCAGTACGAATCAATGAATAAGAAATAGGGTGAAGTGTGGGATTACAAAATACAATCCACGTAATCAATTCTCCGCATAGGAATATGTAAATGCGAGCCCTAGAAAAACAGGCCTATTACTAAATGGAAATTGCGATACTTTGATCCTTCACGTATAAACCCCAAGGGAGGTAAAGTTCAAAGGGCTTGCACGATTGCCGATAAAACAAGGTAACGTATTTACAGACTTCCAAAAAAATATTTTTTATTTCAATAGGGCTGAGCTGAAAATTTTCGAATTATCGAATTCAGCTGAAAAATCAGCAATAATGTAAAAAATTACTTCAAGGATTTGGATGACCCATCGATTCGTGCGAACTATTCGAATTCTGTTCACGTCGGAAGTCGGTCATGCCATTTTTGGCGAAAAATAATTATTGGAATTCAAATATGGGAGAATACCCTGTTTTTAAGACGGGGATGAAATGGTAAAGAATGAAAATCGGCCAAGTACGAGTGGGACTCGCGCACGGAGGGTTCCGTACTGTATGGCAGCCCCCCTTAAATATTTATTTTATTTTAATTTTATTATTTATTATTGAAGTAAATATAAAACTAAATAGTCTGTGAAAATTTCAAGCATCTACCTGTTACCACTATTAATATAGAGCGAAAAACGTCTGAAAAAATTCAGGTTTGTTGTATGGGAGCCCCCCTTAAATATTTATTTTAATCTCTTTTTAGTATTTGTTGTTATAGCGGCAGCAGAAATACATCATCTGTGAGAATTTCAGTTGCCTAGCTATCATGGTTCATGAGATACATAATACAGATATTATTTTTATTTATTTGTACTTGTGTCGAATAAAGATATTTCATTTCATTTCATTTCATACAGCCCGGTGACAGACATACAGACAGACGGACATCGAAGTCTTAGTAATAGGGTCCCGTTTTTACCTTTTCGGTACGGAACCCTAACAAGGTTTTTTCGATTTCGATAATGTTTGGCAAGATTGTTTTGTATCAAAATCCCAACTACGAGTGTTTGGTATCTAAATCCCAACTATCGTATATTAAGAGAAAAGCTGAGCGCCAAGGAATTTGAGAAGTAGGTATTTGGCTAAACTATTGCTGTCGCGATGCGCCCAAGCCAGGGAGCTTCTATGTGTGGTGTGATGCAATTGTATTTGTGTGTGTGCCAACTCCGCCTGCGCCCTTCCCGCGCCCGCCCGCGCTCCTAGCTCAGGCGGACGGCTGGTGTATTCTTTTGAATTGTAGCAAAATATGGATAGCGCATAGCAAACGAAAACCTTTATACTGAATATTTTTTATCGAATTAGAAAGCTACATTATTTTTTTACACATATAGGCGAAGTAGGTATATTGATTTTAATTTTCTTTTGAATAATATTTTTTGAAAAAACCTTATAAATAGCCAACTTTACACAATTGACCTCAATCCTAAAGCTGCGAACAAAAATAGCTATTTAACTAATTGATTTCTGTAGGCGCTGCATAATACATACTGAAAATTCTACCAAATACCTAACTTAAGATATACCAAATAACTTTTTTTAAGGAAAACACGCACATAACTCTTCAACAGACAATAAACAAAGTGTAAAAACTTATTAAAAACAAGCTTTTATTTAAATTAAATAGTCCAAAAAGAAGAATCTAAACTTTAAAATTAATTCAACCTATAAATTTTCGAATATTACACAATTTTAGGGGTATAAAATCTTTCAAGTGATTTAGGTACGTAAAAAATAACAGATAGCTTCAATATCTGCTTCAAAATTGCGTTGCATGGTTTGACCCAAAATAATATATTATTTACATACATACATTGCAAGTTAAACATAAACTTGTAAAAACAAACTTGAGAATCGGCTCGGAAAAATCGAATATGTGAAGTAATTAGTACCTATTTTTAAGCCCTTGAATTACCTAACAGTTTTAAATTTTTCTAATTTTATAATAGTTGTTTCTACCTAATTGATGTTGAATTACTTAAGTTTTGTTTTATTTTTATTATTTTTTTTGAATTTTATGCATTGTGATTATTTGTGATACAATTGTAAATTTGACTTGCCTAGTGTAACGTTTGTAGTTATAAGGCCAATAAATATATCTTATCTTATCTTATCATACACGAATTGCAAATCCCCTTGTTTTTGTAGGTCAGTCAAAATGAAAGGTTTCTCAATTCATCATCATCATTTCTGTCACGTGACGTCTACTGGTGGATACACGATACCTCTTTACAAGGTCGTGTTTTACAAAGTGAAGGAGGTTTCAGAGGTGTACCTACCTATGACCTACACGTTCGTTATTATGAACAAAGTTTACTATGTTTACTATATTTTGTTACAAATTCATATTTGTTAATTTATTAACTATGCAATTTTTGTCATTTTAAGTTTTGATATTGTAGCATTGTTCAGATTTATATTGAATGATTATCGTTTTGTTTTTACAATTTAATATTTAATCATTTTTTATTTGAATATATAATTTAATTAATTTAACTACAGCGATTTTAAGTTATTGTAATTTTAAGATAATTATGCTTTGCTTTAGCTAAGCTGAAATTTTAAGGATATTATAATTATAACTAGAATTGTAATTGATTTGGATTGACTTGTATCTTGTATTTTGATACCAATAAAATTATATGAATATATGAATATGGGTCTAGCTGCGGATTTCGTGAACTAAAAATCAGCTGTTCCATACAAAACTGCAACTTGGACTCGAAAAAATGTATGACACGATTGGTTTTTTTCTCGAATTTCGGTTTGGCCACATATATTAAAAGTTGTTCATAATAATAGTCCGAATCACCTCCTTTCGGATTTGTACACCAGTTCTGGATAACCCTGTATATCTGGACATATAAAACTTCTTGCCTTTTATATTGTAACTATTCCCGTATATTCATTGCGCGAGTAGTCCAGTAGTATAAAAAATAATTAAGAATTCAATCAAACAGATGCAATGCTTACTGTTTGGAGAACTGCTTGTCATACTTAGGTTCTACTTTGAATAAGTTTAAAAAAGTTGAAACTATTAGCAAATTAAAGCAGCAGTGGTTAGCACACACCATATAAATACAGGATAGAACATCCACAAATTACTACACACTTTTCAGCAAAACTCAGCGGATAGCCAAGTTAAAATGACAAAGGGCAAGGCACATAGTTCAATGAACGGATAGCCAATGGGGCTGTTTTCTCGAATGAATCTCACGTATAATTCGCGCCACACAAGTCAGCGGATGGAAAGTTAGGCGCAGAACGCTGCGCAATAGGCAAAATATAGGTATGTGCAGGAGCCAGAGAGACAAGACGCCGCACGGACACAACCGCCCGCCAACCTCATGTCTCCCGCGCGCACGCCCGTGCTTACGAGTACCACTACGCCACGCGGCGTCGGCATTGTGCGCACATGCGCAATAACTAGCGAATTACGGCAAAGTGTCATTTGCGTCTTACATCTCATCCGCCGACTTGTGTGGCGCTACCTATACTGGCAAGCACAGCATAGAACTTATTTATTTTATTAGATATATATTTATTTATTTTGTTGTATTTGTAATGTGACTGATTATGTGTTTTTTAATTATTTAATGTTGTGTCTTTGATAATTTAATAATTTAATAGAACGTTTTTCGCTTAGGTAAGTGGACTAAGGATAATTATATTTATACGTTACAGTTATTACACGATCATTTTGAGAATTGGGCATTCATAGAATTATGCTTTCGTAGAATTGAGCATTCCCAGATTAGTTGGGCATTAAGAGAATTGGTTATTCTGCGCCTAACTCATTTACTCGTAGATGTCTGCGGATACAGCACGATATTCTGTATAATCGCTGCAACATAGCAACTAAACGCCTATATTCCATACATAAAATCTTTTCTTCAAAAGTAACAAACATACAACGGTCAAATCACAGGATTTGAAAAATAACTAATCTTTTTAATAAACATCGATATCGATGGACATCACTAGAGCATCGACAAAAATATCGACTATTACTACATCCCTAGTGCTTGTGTACGTATAGGTTTGAACCTCCCTCACCTCGACCCTACCCCCGCATCGTGCGATAGGGACAATTGCAGCTCAGAGCGATTTATACCTACAAAAAACATGGCGAGACAACGTTTCGTATTACGCTGTTTTCTTCTTCAAAAACAAGATCAATCAAGTGTTTTTTATGTCAAAATTTAAAAAAAATATGTGTTCATGATTCTGTCATTTTATATTTCGTTAGATATTATTTAGTCTCTTCTGGTAGGTCTCTAAAGACGTCAGTAATAATGGTGAATTTTTTTGTGATTTTGAAGGGTCATATTTTGCCTGATAATTAATTTATCAAGAAAAAGAAAAGACAGGGTAGTCTAAACAGCTAAATTTAATTTTATGACAAAAAATTGAGGCTCTAAAAGTATTTTCCAGGAAGAAAACAGCGTAATACGTTTGTATGGAAAATTACAGACCATCCTTCCTCTTAAATGAAAGACCCAAGGGATTAAAGTGACTTAATTTAGAAATGTTAACATTCCAAATAACTCATTGACACTGGACCGAGTTTGAATCGACGCTTCACGTTTGTAAGACGAGCTTTTTCCCACTAGGGCACCACGGCTTCAAAACTCAATATTTCCAAACTTTCGTTTTTAGGGTTCCGTACCCAAAGGGTAAAACGGGACCCTGTTACTAAGACTCCGATCTCCGTCTGTCTGTCACCAGGCTGTATCTCATGAACCGTGATACTTAGCTAGACAGCTGAAATTTTCACAGATAATATATTTCTGATGCCGCTATAACAACAAATACTAAAAACAGAATAAAATAAATATTTAAGGGGTAACTTCCCATACAACAAACGGGACTTTTAAGAGTTTTTTGCTCGCTATTAATAATGGCAATAAGAATGGGGCTAAGGGGGGCTTCAACACGGTACGGAACCCTTCGTGCGCGAGTCTGAGTCGCACTTGGCCAATTTTATTTATATTCACCTCGCACTCCACATTTGGCAAAAGTTAAAAAAGTCAGGTTTGAAATCAATTTGAACCTGCCAAAGCGTCGACATCTCGCGCAAAAAGAAAATAAAATCTAAGCAATTTTCATTATACCTTCAGCGATGAAACATTATTGAAAATTACAGAAATGTAAAGAATTTTCACTCTCATCAGAGATATTAAACAGGAGCTTTATATAGAAAGTAGCGAGGAATATTTTCACATTATAGAATTTAATATCATCTACCTTAGACTATTTAATAGTAGATTATACACCTAGAGAACAAATTCATGTCTTGTGTCAATGGCGACGCGAGGGGAGCTCTACAGTGTTTAAACTTAAATTGAGATTGTGTTACGATGGCAATGTCTTTGTTAGGTTTCCGTTGTAAAACGATGAACCCTTATAACTTCGTTGTGTCCGTCCGTCCTTCCGTCCGTCCCATTAATACAAAGCCTTATAACTTCCACATTTATCAACCAAATTGCATGAAATTTGATATAGATCTCAATTTACTTAAAAAAATTAAAACTGTCTATTTCAGGGGTAGCTCCCATACACGTAAAGTGGGGATGAAACATTTTCTAGTAGTCAACCATCTAATGAAATCGTAAAAATAGGTTTTTATCATCATCAATCACCATCATCATCTACGGAAGTCTATCATACCTACGCGTGTCTCGACACGCACCTGACAACTTATTTTACGTAGAGATTGTGTTATTATGTAATTGGTCATTGTCGAGCTGGTGGTATGAAAAAGAGTCTTGGCTTCTTGCGAGTGAGCTCGAAGAGTCAACACGTCCTGAAGATGCCTCGTTTAGAGGCGAAACACGTGTCGAATAGAGTACAGTAAGAATAGGGGTGCTATTTATTGACTAAGTATTTTTTCAACTATTTCATACCATTTTTTATAAATGAATTATATTTGTAATTTTAACATTTTAACTAAATATTATTTTCAGGTTTACTACATTAGTATAATTTTTTATTATTTTTAACGGATTAGGTAATTATAATTTTGTTTCAGGTTCATCAATATTTTATAAACATACCTAAAAGCCTAACCTAACATTTTTTATTTCTGGCCTGACCTAACCTTAGCCTAACCATAGTCGAACCATGATACAGTTTGATGATTAATTACTAATTTTGTTTGTGATTTAATTTGGATTTTGAATGGTACCCTTAACTTTTATGACTACGACAGAGCGGAAATACACTAAATATTTATTCAAAACAAGAATTTGAAGATGAACTTCCGCAAAGTAACGCCTGATTCAATAAACTATCTATATGAAGCTTTTATTTATAGTATAATCTATTTTCTCATTGGTTCTAAACTATATGTGAGTAAAGTGAGACGTGCAGTCGAAATTTTCTCAAGGAAGGCTGATCTTGAACAAAGGCAGTACTTTGCACTGAACAGAAAGCTTTTGAACAAATTGTTCTGAAACTGTACACGCAAATCATACTAGCACGCCGCATCTATAGAAATGGTTATTTGCTCTACGACATCAGCTGATACCTTATTTCTTTGAAGTCTTTGTGAAAGAATCTAATTTAGCTCCTGTTTTCTAAAAGAAATGTAAAAGGACTTGCACTTTCTAGTTATTGGCTGGTTCGCGTTTTATTTTTATCTTATTTTGTTAACGAACTAATATTAAAGTAGTAGTTTACGACTTGATATTAAAGCATTGAGGGAGAAGAGACGCCATTTTAAGGTAAACGTGAGGCGCCAACTTGACCCTACAAAAATTATAAGCTGTGCTAGCTACCTCTAAATATTATCTGATTTGAGTGATTTTTTCGTCATGTAATCAGCACTTCAATCTGAACTGAAAAATGAAATAAGACGTATAGGCCGCGCCACACAAGTTGGCGGATGTGAAGTTAGCTACAAGCTGCGCAATAGCCAATCAACGTGCAGCATTATGTGAGTTTCAGTCAGGATTGGATATTGCGCAGCTTGTAGCTAACTTAACATACGCCAACTTGTGTGGCGCGGCCTATACGTCTTATTTTATTTCTCAGTTCAGATTGAAGCGTGCAATATTTCTTACTCAAACGATTGAGACCAAACACATTCTATTACAATTTAAGGGTGAAAGAAGTTTTCTCCCGGAACGTAAATTTTATCAAAATTGTACCGAATTTTTTTTCGATGTTCGACAGAAAACGCGAAAACAGTGAAAAATCGGCCAAGTGTGAGTCGGACTCGCGCACGAAGGGTTCCGTATCGTATGGGAGCCCCATTCCTCTTGCCGTTTTAAATAGCGAGCAAAAAAAACTCCTGATTTTTAGGAGTTTTTGTATGGGATATTTTACGTCAGTTGTATGGGAGCCCCCTTTAAACATTTATTTTATTTTCTTTTTAGTATTTGTTGTTATAGCGGCAACAGAAATACATCATCTGTGAAAATTTCAGTTGCCTAGCTATCACGGTTTATGAGATACAGCCCGGTGACAGACAGACGGACAGACGGACATCGAAGTCTTAGTAATAGGGTCCCGGGTTACCCTTTGGGTACGGAACCCTAAAAACAGTCGATTCACGATCCTTTTAAGTAAATTTCGTCCTTGTACGATCGTGATGAAGTAAGTAACTATGGCAACGAGATTACAGTCTAAGGAAAGATATAGCCTCACGGCTTAACCGGGGAGCCGAATATTACACCCTGGTTGAACCGGGCTTAAAATGTAACGTCTAAATTTAGGACAATATAAAAAATAATCGGCCTAGTACGAGTCGGACTCGCGCACGGAGGGTTCCGTACTGTATGGGAGCCCCCTTTAAATATTTATTTTATTTTAATTTTTTTATTTATTATTGAAGTGAATATAAAACTAAATGTTCTGTGAAAATTTCAAGCATCTACCTGTTACCATTATTAATATAGAGCGAAACACGTCTAAAAATTCAGGTTTGTTGTATGGGAGCCCCCCTTAAATATTTATTTTATTTTGTTTCTAGTATTTGTTGTTATAGCGGCAACAAAAATACATCATCTGTGAAAATTTCAGCTGCCTAGCTATCATGGTTCATGAGTTATAGCCCGGTGACAGACAGACAGACAGACAGACAGACGGACAGACGGACATCGAAGTCTTAGTAATAGGGTCCCGTTTTTCCCTTTGGGTACGGAACCCTAAAAACATTGGTTGTCTGCTGTGGTTGTCTGTACAGTCAGTTAAACGAAGGATCGTTTTTAACCGACTTCCAAAAAGGAGGATGTTCTATCTTCGTGTGCATGTATTTTTTTTTTGTGTTCTTCATGGATAATTTCGCCAATTGTGAACCGAATCGACAAAATCTTTTTTAGTTCGAAAGGGTATACTCCAGAGGTAATCCCATTTAAAGTTTACAGAAATCGGATGAGGCGTTTTTGAAAAAACCAACAATAATAAAAGCAATTGGTTTTGTACACGATGAACATCGATAATTTCGAACTGAATCGAAAAATTCTTTTTTAGTTCGAAAGGGTTTACTCCCAAGGTAGTCCCAAGTAAATTTTATAAAAATCGGCTGAACCGTTTTTGATAAATCAACAATAATGTAAACAATTCGAGCGAAACATCGCCTCTCTGTCGCTTGTACCGCGCTCTCGCTTGCACGCTCGGCTCAGGCGGAACGTGACACTTTTTTGTGCGTGCAGACAGCGTTCATCGATTTATAAGTCTTTCTTTCATTAGTTTTGGAGCAATTGCATTGAAGCATTAAATTTATATGTAGATAAATAGAACAGAAAATTCGCTACTTTCGCTCGCTGCTTTTGACATGAATTCGATTATATTTTGAAGTCGGTCGTTACATTTTTGGCAAAAAGTAATTATTTAAAAGGCCTTTTAACAAAAACTTCGCAACCTATTATTTCTACAAACACAATTTATATCGAATCTTATAAACCTTCCGGGAAAACCTTTCTGTTTGTGATAATTACATTTCGCAAAAATGGAAACACCGCTTTCTAACTTGTACAGAATTCGAATAGTTTGCACATATCGATGCGACATCCATGTACATTATTGTTGATTTATCAAAAACGGCTCAGCCGATTTCTATAAAATTAACATAGGACCACTTTGGTAGTATACCCTTTCGAAATAAAACATATTTTTTTTTAAATCGGTGCACAATTGGCAAAAATATCGATGAATATACACAAAAAATATATACAGACGAACATAGAACCTCCTCCTTTTTGGAAGCCGGTAAAAAGTTGAAAACTTTCTATAATATTGAATTGTTTAGAATAGCCAGAAAGGTGTGGCGACCACTGGTTCAGTTGGTTTAGACCAGGGTTTCTAAACCTTTGGCACCACGTACCCCTATTAAAGTTTCCAGGTGACAGCGAACCCCTTAACTAACTAATTAAATCCCCCCCATCTAATATTGTATAACTTGCCGGTCTTCGCGATTTTATAAGTCACAAGGAACGTAAATATTCGGAGTTAGTAGCTAGGACTGTTTCCATAGATTTTTTGAAGAAGCCAATCTTTTTTCGAACAAAAAATGCGGATGTGTTGTTTCCAAATGTCTTCGCAGCAATGATGGCTTCATCAAGCTATTAGCGAGAACTTCTGAACATTACACCATCACTACGTAAATCTTGTGGCGAACCCCCTGCCATCGAATGGCGAACCCCTAGGGGTTCGCGTA
This sequence comes from Hypomecis atomaria, assembly GCA_964007245.1. Classification (NCBI taxonomy): domain Eukaryota; kingdom Metazoa; phylum Arthropoda; class Insecta; order Lepidoptera; family Geometridae; genus Hypomecis; species Hypomecis atomaria. The sequence goes on along the minus strand of OZ023307.1, from coordinate 5,136,084 downwards.
CCCCACTTTGCGAAACCCTGGTTTAGACGAAGAAACAGCAATTTTCAAAATTTGTATGATTCTTAGAGGACCTACAAATAGGTTATCCTAAGAATTGCAAATTAATTCTAAACTTTGTATTCTAGGCTAGCTAAACCACTTTAGTAAATAGGCTAAAATTCATATATTTAGGTTTAATTCTTTTCGAGTTATGAAGGGGTCAAAAGTGGCTCGAAATGGTTAGTGTACGTAATATTACACACGTCGCGTCGCCAGTTCCTTTTTCTCGGTCTTGGCTGGACATGCTACCGCGTGTGTAGATAATAAATCGATCCAATACAAATAAAATAATTATTTTTCGCAAAATATAGCACGACCGACTTCACACGAATACAGAATTCGCGAATATTTCGCACGGATCGATGTAAAATTTTCCACATTATTGTTGATTTATCAAAAACAGCTCAGCCGATTTTGAAAAAATTTAAATGGGACCTATTTCGAAATATACTATATCCTATAAAAAATTATTGAAATCGGACTACTAGGACAAAAGTTATGCGTGGTTATACATAAAAAAAAATTAAAAAAAATCGCGTCGAATTAAGTAGATACCTCCTCCGGTGGTTCGTCGGTCAAAAATTGCCATACCTTATCCTACTTAATATTATAAACGTGAATGTTTGTAAGGATGGATGGATGTATGGATGTTTGTTACTCTTTCACGCAAAAACTACTGAACGGATTGAGATGAAACTTTGCAATTATATAGCTTATACATCAGAATAACGCATAGGCTATAAAATATAATGATATTGCGTAAAGTTTCCATATTATAACAATAAGTGTTAAGTAAGTAGGAAAAATTCTGCCATCTGCTAGCTATTCTAGCGTGCGCTAAAGGAGGATGTCGACAGCTCATACATACGAATACCTGTTGTGTACAGTTGTGTACGAATACACTCAGTTTCTCCCAAGCTCATTTATAAAAATGTTATCTTCACCAGAGTAATTTATGACGCTTCTAAAACTGTTCTGATATGTACAAGTTTGTTTAAAATGAAGTTAAAATAAGAAAAACCGAAAACAATTTTCAAGCTATAGGTACCTACTTTGATTATATAGAATTAAAGACCATAGCAGTGCTGCCAACTCCTTTTGGAAAAAATTCGCTATCAGCACGTCAAAAACGCGCCAGAAGCGCTAAATGGTAACTACGACGACTGGTACTACGAAAAAATGAATGATAATGAATTTCGGTATTCATCCACTTCATTAGCAATAGTATAAGAACCACAACTTGCTGCTATTCGAACTTCGGCCGCAGCCTGCGGATGCAGGTCGCGATTGCAGGTAACACACATCTGAAATGCAGCCACTGCCTGCTTCCGCAGTCGAGAGTGATTCCGAGGTTGGCTACACGTGCTGCGACAGGCAGCACGTCGGACTTGTCTAAACAGGTGAACAACACTCGCAGCTGAGGCTCGGTAGCACGTGCTGCCGGAGCCGCAATCGGAATCTTTTTTGCAGTAATTCATACTACTACAGCCCTTACTCGTAGTCCAGGCTTTGCGAAGTTTACTCAAACTTTCGCGTTCGCGTGTGGCTCCATAGATTTTGGTTAGTTCTTCCTCGTTTCTGCTAGGGGCGCTGTACAAAAATGTATAGGGCAATACCGAAACAGCTGTAGTTTCAATTTACGTGTAAACCTGGATTAACCCCTCAGTTGTGCAGCCACAGCCGGCTTCGCGCAGCTGCTGCAAGTGCTGTTTGTAGCTGTAGCCTGCTGCCGAGATTCGAATAGCACCTTTAAGGATTATTACGAGCAATTTCAAAATAATCAGGAATATCTCGGATAATTTCAACTGCAGCTTTTTGTTAGTAGTAAAGTGAGTGAAACCTAAAAATATAAGTATTCTTTCTTTTTGATAATCTTTTAGTAGGTATACAAAAATGTATGTTTCTATAAAATATGTAAAAAGACACCTCAGTTCGTAAAATTACTAGTTGAAACACTTAAAACGAGTTAAGGAAGGAGCATGTACCAACTGTTGAAAAAGAAAATAATTATATCAACCCCTCCAAAAAATTGCTAAGTCGGAATACCGAAAACGAAATCTGGCAATACTGAATACATCATCTGATCGACTGAATTTGACATTTCCTTTTTTTTTGACAGCAACAGTAATAAAATAGTGATTTTTTTTAAATAATGTGCCCACTTTTGGACAGGCTAAAGCTTTTAAGGTCATACCGCCACTTCTTATGTATGTAATCTATAATGTTAAAACAATAAAAAATCATTGTAATTTTTCTGGTGGTCTAATATTAATTTTAATTAGTGATATGAAAACAGCAAAAAATCACTAAATTTTTGAAGCACATATCATTATTATAAATGATGTTTTGTTTTCTACCTACTTGCAAAAAAAAAAAAACGACACGTCCATTCGCTGCATCCTTCTTTCAAAAAAGAACTGTCAAATCGAACAATTGTCAAATCGAATTTTTTCGTTTTTTTTCCACCTCCTTTATTAAGGGTGGTAAGGTAAGGCCTTGAAATCTCATGCGGGCGAAGCCGCGGGCAAAATCTAGTATTTCATATATGCAATAAATGATTTGAGTTTGACATTGCAAGTGAACTCACCTATAGACGGAATTATCGTAGAATATGCTAATCCTGAGTGGCTGGGCTATACTCCGCTTCTTGACTATATGTGCTGGCTCTAGGTGTACGCCTGTGATTACCTGGAAAATAGACGTAAAATATATTAACATTTATTACATAACTAGCGGTCCCGGTGAACTTCATCTCACCATCTGTCAAGTGTCAATGACATTTTGTACATGCCGGAAAATTTTGTATGGGAAAATGAAATCCATGTTGTTGTTATTTTTCTCGCAACTGTTATAAAATTTCTCACCGTTTAAACCTTCCCTTAACTTCCACAAATATTTCAAAACCAAAATTTGCCAAATCGGTTCAGCCGTTCTCGAGTTTTAGCGAGACTAACAACCACGATTCATTTTTATATATATAGATTATTTTTTGCAAAACATAAAATGACCGACTTCACCCGTGTACAGAATTCGCGAATATTTCGCACGGATCGATGTAGCATTTTTCACATTATTGATGATTTATCAAAAATGGCTCAGCCGATTTCAATTAAATTCAAACAGAATCATCTCTGAAATATGACCTACCAAACAGAATAAGAAGATAATATAATTGGCAGAGTAATCGCGCAACACTTCTTCTTCTTGTAGTCTTCAGGGCAATTCTAATTTTTGAAGCTGCTGCTCTAAATAATGAGGTAGTACTGCAGCCGAACCAGTCCCGCAGGTCCTTTAACCATGAGTGCCGTCTTCTGCCAGCACTTCTCTTTCCGGCAATCTTTCCCTGGATGATGAGCTGAAGTATTTATCATTTCTCATGATGTGACCAAAGTACGACATCGCGCAACACACACAAAATAAACATCGAATTGAGAACCTCCTTTTTAGAAGTCGGTCAAAAAGATTTTTGCCAATTTATTAAACTTGTTGCACATTATTATGCAGCTGCACGTCCCCGACATTGAAGTTATTTTGCGCTTCCATTAAAATAACGAATTTATTTCATCGTAGTATCGTAGAGGTTTCCTTATGACATACCGTGTAATGAATACTTTATGTGAACAGCGAGAAAAAATATACTGGGTTGATCAGATAGGGTATAATCTAGCCGAAAGGGAATGATTCCAACCATCATCATTATGAATAACTTTAATAATAACTAGACGACCCGCCCCGGCTTCGCACAGGTGTATTATACATATAAATCTTCCTCTTGAATCACTCTATCCATTAAAAAAAACGCATCAAAATCCGTTGCGTAGTTTTAAAGATTTAAGCATACAGACAAACAAACAGTCAAAAATAGCGACTTTATTTTATACTATGTAAGGATTTCAAAAGTCTTTCTGAGTGTCTGGTGGACACGACGCGTAATTAAAATGCTAGTGTTTAATTGGCTCAACGTATAAGCATTGCCATTCAGCGTAGCAATGCTGCCAGCATGCTGGGCACGCTGCCAGCTGGCAGTGGGCTTGAGCTTTTGGATTATCTTTAGACCTTCTACTACTATTCTCTTTTGCTTCAAGGGTCTGTGGATGATCCAATTACTTTTTTATGTAGGTAGTGTATGTAGTTTTAGCTTATAAAGCCGCCCTTCTTAGAGCGTTCACGTCACAGATAAAATATATAAAATTATCGTATTTTATTTCGTGCTATTTGAGAAAATTAGCCATATTTATTATCTTTAAGGATTACCACAATCAGTAGTATATTTTAAATGTTGTCAAATAGTCTCTTGGCGAAAATTTCGATGAACATACAAAAAAAAAAAAAAATTAAAAAAACGTTTGTACGAACATAGTACCTCTTCCTTTTTGGAAGTCGGTAAAAAATAAGTAAGTTTCATAAATGAGTGATTTTCCAACCAAATCCCAGACAAGTAACCTAGGACGCTGTTTAATATGTAGACTGCTTAGAATCCCATCCATAGAATACTAAAACATCTGTTTCATTGAATACGGTTATTATAAGTAAAGTCACGCGGAGTCCACAGATCTCACGTAATGAGACATGTCGTCCTAATCTACGGGGGAACTATAGCTCAGTAATAAAATATGCATAATTATTTTTTGCAAAAATAGCATGACTGACTTCAGCCGTGTACAGAATTCACGAATATTTCGCACGGATCGATGTAGCATTTTTCACATTATAGTTGATTTATCAAAAATGGCTCGGCCGATTTCAATAAAATTTTAATGGGACCAATTTCGAAGTATACTCTTTCCATTCAAAAAAGAATTATTGAAATCGGACCACTACGAAAAAAGTTATGCGTGGTTACACATTAAAAAAAGTATAGGAATTGAGTACCTGCTCCGGTTTGGTTCGTCGGTCAAAAATCAGAACATCCGTATTTATTTATTAGAGCATTGCTCTAAATGAGCAATTTATTGATGTTACGGCTAATTACGTTTATTTATGTGCTGTTATGTGCATTTAGCTTCTTTTTTAGGATTCCGTACTCAAAGGGTAAAAACGGGACCCTATTACTAAGACTCCGCTGTCCGTCTGTCTGTGTCCAGGCTGTATCTCATGAACGGTTATAGCTAGAACGTTGAAATTATCACAGATAATGTATTTTTGTTGCCGCTAAAACAACAAACACTGAAAACAGAAATAAATAAATATTTAAGGGGGGCTCCCATACAACAACCTGAATTTTAGCCGTTTTTCGATCGATATTAATAACGATGACAGGAAGATGCTTGAAATATTCACAAAATATTTGGCTAAATAATCACTTCAAAAATAAATAATGAAATAAAATAAAATAAATATTTAAGGGACATTTCCCATACAAGAAACATTATTTTTTTGCTCGATATTAATAACGACAACAGGAAGATGCTTGAAATTATGCACAGAATATTTAGTTGTATATGCCCTACAAAAATAAATAATTAAATTAAAATAATATATTCATATTTAGGGGGGCTTCCATACTGTACGGAACCCTTTTGGCGCGAGTCCGGCTCGCACTTGGCCTATTATTTTTTATATTTATTCACATGAGCTCCAACAACATTGCATTCTGAAATGTTTCTGTTTCGTAAGCATGCATTTTTTCGGTGCATTTTTTGCTATATAGGGTTATTTCTCAATTAGCATCCTTTCAGGGGCTTATTCTGTACATCAAAACTAACAAGTCTTGTTCTACGACTTTTATTATTTCTCAAAAAAAAAAAAGTTGTTGTTCCATAGAAAAATATCGTTCACCCGCGACCTAATGTATGGAACATCTGATTTTTTTTTGAGTTTTGACAAAAGTCGTAGAACAAAAGTTGTTAGTTTTGATGTACAGAATAAGCCCCTGGAAAGATGCTAATTGATTAGAAATAACCCTGTATATAAGTGTCTGCCGCGCATCTCTAGATATCTGTTGGTAGACAGCTTCACTTGTAATTACATTAAAATAATTACGAGGTATTCTATGGACTTCTTTGCTAAGTGAATTGAGATATACCTTGAAGTTTAATAGAGGTGGTGTAATATCGTTTTGTAGCCCACATATTTACTATTTGTCGCAAGTCTATGAACTTTTTGTATGGAATAACCGATTTCCAAAAAGGAGGAGGTTTTATGTTCGTCTGAATGTATTTTTTTTGTGTATGTTCATCGATAATTTCGCCTATTGTGAACCGAATCGAAAAATTATGTTTTAGTTCGAAAAGGTATACTCCCGAGGTGGTCCCATTTAAATTTTATAGAAATCGGCTGAGCCGTTTTTGTAAAATCAACAATAATGTTAACAATTCGAGCAAAATATTCGAATTTTGTACGATGGAAGGCGGTTTTGGTACATTTTGGCGAAATATACAATACAATACAATATAACTTTATTGTACACCAAGAAAACAGCTTAAGTAACAAAAACATAATATTCTTAAAATTAGGTGATACAAGGGCGGCCTTATCGCCTTGAGCGATTTCTTCCAGGCAACCTTTGGATGGACAGAAATTAGAATACATAAATGTGGTTGGTGGTGTATAATAAATAAATGTGGAAAAATAATAATTATTATCACAAATTAAATACAATAATTACACATTTTAATAATATACTACATCTTCAATAGTATAAATATACATACATAAACAATTACATAAATATATAATAAGTATAAAAATATTAAGTATATAAATATAATTATTTTATTCGCGATTTTGGGGTTGGTTCCATTGTGAAAGTTGTTGATAACGATGGTATATATGTACTCATAATTTAAAAGTCCCTGCTCTTTGCAAAGCAACATCTCGTAATTCAATAAATTCTGTGCTCACGAATACTTTTAAGCACAATCACACGATAATCGATCTCGAAAATGGAATGCAGGATCCCGGTATTTCGCGATCCAGATAACCAGGTATTGCATTCCCTAGTCTGTAACATTTTAAGCTCTCTATAGCCAGCTCTTACCGAAGTATGTATAAGTCAATGGGTAACTCTATATTTGTATATTCAACTTTTCTAAGAAATATTGTTTTCATATCACAACTCGTGTGTCTCAAGGGCGGATTAAGGGAGAGCACTGGGGCACGTGGCCCCTCAGACGGTATTTTTAACCCCCGACGAAAAAGAGGGGTGTTATAAGTTTGACGTGTCTGTTTGTCTGTGTGTCTGTCTGTCTGTCTGTGGCATCATAGCGCCCGAACCACTGACCCGATTTCAGTTTAGTTTTTTTTGGATGAAAGGAGACTTAATCGAGAGTGTTCTTAGCTATGTTTTATAAAAATCGATTGAGCCGTTTAAGAGTTATGGTGGGTTAAAGTGGGGATGGAAGAACCAAAATTCTACAAATGTGCCCAAAATGGTTGTCAATTGAAAGTTTGTTGACAAATATTTTGTGTCGGGGGTTTTTTAATTAGGTATATTATTGTGTATGTCACAGTACATAGTTATCATTATCAGGGTTGTTAAAATTTATGAATAAAATAACAGAAACAACATGATGAACTATTGTATATTTCTAACAGTTATTGTTGATTTTTAGGGTTCCGTACCCAAAGGGTAAAAACGGGACCCTATTACTAAGACTCCGCTGGCCGTCTATCTGTCTGTCCGTCTATCTGCTAAGAATAAGAATAAGAAAATGTTTACTGTAAAGCCGTGTAAAAAGATGTTACATAAAAATTGTTTCAACAGCCTGCCCATTTCGAGCGTACAATAGTGATTTATAAATAATAAGTAATGCTGGTGACAGACAGACTGTATCTCATGAACCGCAATAGCTAGAGTTGTCACAGATGATTTATTTCGATTGCCGCTATAACTACAAATGCCGCTATAAAAACTAAAAACAGAATAATATAAATATTTAAGGGTCCCATACAACAAACGTGATTTTTTTGCCGAGGGGCTCACATACGGTACGGAACCCTTCATGCACGAGTCCGTACTTGGTCGATTTTTTTTTATTCGTCCGCCCCATGTTTTCCCCAGAAAAAATCCTGGATTCGCCCTTGCTGTGTCTAGTCTAGACACGCGACGCCCTTTGAACCTACGCTAAAATTAGTTATTTTGATGGAAAAGTTATAATTCTGAGAACATAATAATTAGTATTTAGTTTCATAGGCATTCATTTAGAGACTTAGAAAGGATTGAAACTTATTTCATTTAGCTAAAATTGAAACTAAATACATCTCCGAACAGTAGACCAACCGATGGTAGCACAGCGAAGTGCGAGTCGGACCCGCGCACGAAGGGTTCCGTACCGTATGGAAGCCTCTAAATATTTTATATTAATTATTTATTTTTGAAGCGATATTAACTTAATATTTCGTGAATATTTCCATCATCATCCTGTTGCCGTTATTAATACCGAGCAAAAAATCACATTTCTTATATGGGAGTCCCCTTTGTTTTATTTTAATTGTTTATTTTTATGCTCAATCAAACCCTAACATTCATTTTAAAAACATTATGATCAACGATAGGTACCCCAAACAGAGTAACATTTACACCTTTTTAAATTCCTGCACTTTACAAAGCAACACCATGTATAGGTGTGTGATCGTGGGAATGAGAAATCTATGAAAATATCTCTATTTAATGCGCCGCATCCTGCCTAGATAAGATTTATGACAGTGACATTTACCTCCGGACGGCTTTCTGTCAAAATTGGCGGGCTTTCTTTCAACTTTTTTATTGCGCCGGCTTTGCCGTGTGATTTATTCTTCCTGTCTCATTAAAATTAACGATAACTTTATGCAGTTTCTGATGCATGCAGGTCGAAACCTAATGTAACTAATTTGTAAATGTTAAAGTTGTAAAGTTCATCATTTGTTTTTGTCCGGATTTCACGTGAAATTACAGTGAGAAGTTAATTTATTAAAATAAATCTTGACGAAACTTGGTACACAGGTTCAATACATTTTTAGCTTTTTAGGGTTCCGTAGTAAAACGAGGAACCCTTATATCTTCGATGTGTACGTCCGTCCGTCCGTCCGTCCTACTAATACAAAACCTTATAACTTCACTACAAAGTCGCTTCCCTATCTGTCTGTCCCTATGTATGCTTATATCTTTAAAACTACGCAACGGATTTTGATGCGTTTTTTAGGGTTCCGTACCCAAAGCAAAGAATATATAATAATACTACGTATAGAACGGCCACTCGTTACCCCCCACCCGTTTGAGTCTTCCTCACTTCCACCCCGCGTCTACGTACCGCATCGTGCACTCTGCGCGCGGGCTGCACTGGTCGGTGGATTTTCTAATAAAAACTACCTAGACTGTGACAATAGGGAAGACTTGTACGGTGTATGGTTGAATATCAATGATACGTAACAAAACAAGAAATTTTAATGTTTCCCTAAGGATAAATAATAGGAACTTATTTTACATTATTTGGTAACTTCCTCTTGATATTATCTTACAAAAGAAGTAGATCGGTTACTTTTTGTTAATATGCTTCCAAATTAAGTAATTGTTATACTATTTTAAGTACTAGATTAATATTCATTTTTGCTAATTAAGTACGCAACTGTCTCACTCACGCGGCATAACGTCACGATGTGGTGATCGCTGACAGCCATAGACGTTCCGCACACAAATGCGCGTGTAGCGACCGTGCGTAAGTGTGTTGTCTGTGAGTAAGTACTGTGTAGGTGTGCGTAAGACAGCAGATTTTGTATGAAAAATCGCGGAGTGTCCGGGCTGTGCCCAAAGGTAGTTTCATATATTTTGAGAAATGTATGAAAAATGGCGGCAACGTTTTTGGCTATGACAATAACGCTCTTCTGTGAGAATACTTAGGACCTTCGTAACTATCCTTTTTGCGGCAATACAAAAGTTCAGCAAACTTTGACACGGACCTTATTAAAAAGTTTCAGCAACTTTACTATAGTCTGACCGTTTAACTGAGTCCTCGCCTGCGCGGTACAGAGGCGCGGGGGTAGACGACAAAGGGGACTGAGACAGGTGCGAGCGGTCGCCGCCTCTGTACCGCGCAGGCGAGGACTCAGTTAAACGGTCAGACTATAATAGGTACCATAAAGTTCAGCTATCCACTTGATATGGCTATTGCTAACGGGGAACTAAGTGGTGGTAATACTGCTACGGTCAGCAAGAATCTAATTGATCAGAGCCATTGGCGGATGGCGGAGTGGTCAGCATTAGGTACACGTGGAGGATTTAGCTACGGAAGAAGCCTTAAAAACGTGCGTACCGTGCGTGCGTATATAAAAGATGTTTGTTTTGTTGCACATAATATGCCTTTAAAAGGATGCTAACTAGTAACCCTATTATGATAGTAATAGATTTAAAAGTCTCAGGTAGAAATGAGACAACATTACCTAATACATATTATAATCGCAGACTTAAGCGTCTAATGATGTTTGTTCCTCTTTCACGCAATAATTACTGAACGGATTGAGATGAAACTTTGCAATAGTAATGCTTATACATCAACAAATAACACATAGTCTATAATTTATAAAGATATTGCGTGAAACGAAGTTCGCCGGGTCAGCTAGTAAATAATAATAATTACTAACTGTAAAGAAATACCCTTTTTGCTGACCAAAACTGAGTTAAACTGCTGACCATTCAAATAATAGCGCTAGTGATGTAACAATATTTCGATATACGACAATTCACGCTGGAGCCGTAAAAATGAAATCGATAGTTTTATTTTTATTGCAAAAATAGTAAAACAAATGTTTCGATTTATCATTCGAGTGCAGGCGGCCGCGATGTTTTGTAAGTTTTTAGTGTTTTCGTATTAGATATGGTGTTTGAGGTGTTGGTTTCAGGTAGCTTTACACGTTATTGCAAAAGTGTAAAACTAGTAGTTCTCCGAACAGTAGACCTCGCGGCTTATCTCTTGAACGGAATCTTCATAAGCCTATATCACGACTCGCTCTTAAGGGTTTATTGCCAGAACATAGTACCTCCTTTTTGGAAGTCAACAAAAATGTAAGGTTCGTTGAAAAATGGGACCTGTAGAGGAGAATCAACATCCGCATAGATTAAAAAAAAAAGTGAAAAAGAAAAAATTCGAAACGGAGACGTTTCGCTCGCTCGGTCAATAATCATCCGAAACATTAAATGAACTTTTTAATTAGTCGAGAATAATTAAAAGGCTGCACAAAGCGGATTCAAATTAAGATAAGTTCATAATTAAATTACGCTAAAGAGAAAGGCTGAGTAAAAGTCGCGAAAATCTAAGTGGCATAAGGTTCAGACTCTACTAAAGTGAAGCGGAACGGTGAGCAGAGCAGGCAACTTATTGCGTAAGCGCTCTGACGTTCGGCTCCGATTTTCCTCCCGCTCTCTTTCGTGGCGTGTGTAACTGGCGCTATATAGTAGGAGAATAAAAATCACTATAAATCATTATAGAAAAACACGCTTAGTCAATTACGTGGCCTTTCTCATAAGAGCAAACACGCCTATGATACGACAAGACTTTTCTGAGAAATCCAAAACAGCTATGATACGATTTTCATGAAGTTCCAGTTCATATCTTCCGGCTCCATCATCAGATCAGTTCAACAGTACCATATTATTGTATTGTCATCAGAACTACATACAGCTGCTAATTTTCATTACGCTATGAGCCTATGACCCTTGGAAGATAGTTAAATTAGTTACCTTAGATTCCATTACATGTTACATACACGTCGACCTAATATAAGCGTGTTAAAAAGCAAAGCCGAACGTCAAAGCGCTTACGCAATAAGGCCCCAGGTCAGAGCATTATAGTCCATCAGTCTAAGACTCTTGAAGGCGTTACAAACCCACTTAAAAAAAAAGGAGGTTCTATGTTCGTATTTCTAATTTAATCGTAACAGGCCGTCTGTACCGGAAAGTATAGCGTAGGACAACGTAGAATGTTACGGACTGCAACGCTATTCCAAGCTCTGCACAATGGTGCTCCGCTTTGGTGGCGTCTGGTGAGTGCGACAGTGCTGCACGCATGACGGATTTGCGTGCTGGCGACGCATTCTTCATACGCACGCGTTTAAAGTTGCGTGTAGATCTGTGGTGGCCAATGGCTTTGCAGTAGAGGAAAACATAGATAAATAATTGGCCAAGTGCTAGTTGGACTCGCGCACGAAGGGTTCCGTACGCTATAGGAACCCATAGCGGTACATAGCGTTTATTGCCGTTATTAATATGGAGCAAAAAACGGCAAAAAATACGTTTGTTGTATGGGAGCCCCCTTTAAATATTTATTTTATTCTATTTTTAATTATAGCTTTAAGTTATAGCGGCAACAGAAATACATCATCTGTGAAAATTTCAGCTGCCTAGCTATTACGGTTCATGAGATACAGCCTGGTGTCAGACAGACGGACAGCGGAGTCTTAGTAATAGGGTCCCGTTTTTACCCTTAGGGTAAGGAACCCCAAAAACTCTTTAATATGAATATTATACAACAGAGCAAGTGAAATAGCTAAGGTAATGCAAGAATTTAATCTTTCCATTTAGCCAAATCGCTTATAGCATTATGGCGTGGGGACATCTGCATATTATGTCGTATGTGGATCTAACAATACACTACTCATACTGAGCGATCGTGAGAAATGATCCGAAGTAGGCCTATATTCAGCAGTAGATTAATTTGAACCATACGGAAATACTGAATGGGCGACAAAGGCAAGCGAAACAAATGCCTAAATCAGCGTAAACACTAAATATTTGAGATACTAAGTGTTCCAATTGTTTCATTGTGACTGCAGGGTCTCGTTGGATGCAAGCCGCTTCCAATTGGTCTTATTGCGAAATTTACAGGGGAAGCCTATGAACAGCGGCACGTCCTATTGCTGATAATAATGATGATTACTTTTTGTTTCACACCTAATCTACATAAGCAATTTGCTTTTGGCACTTCGCCGGCCGCTGCCGCGGCACGCTCGCTTCGCTCGCTCGGCTCGTTTGTTGTTTGTCATGTTCTAAGTCTAACCTAACCTATTTTTTGTTTCACACCTAATCTTTAATGTGACGATATTCGACGAAACTTTATTCGTCTAATATTTGATTGGCCTAGTGAAAGATTTGACAAATGATAAATGTTCCAAACGTTTATTGTCATTATTAATAATTCTACCAAAATGAAACGTCAAAAAAATTTGCTAATCGTTCGTGGTCAAAGTGATAGGAGAAACGTTAATTGGCAAGTACCTAATAATCGGCCAAACAATTTTCCTCGAAAAGGCAGGAAACTGAATGTAACAATATTATTACCGCAGCTCATCAAACGATGCTCATGTCCAGCTCAAACCCGACAAATAGTAATACACTTGATAGTCGCCCGCCTATGATATTTTTCACACAGTTTATTACTATCCATATTAAAGCACATGCAGTTCTGTACAAAAACATATTCTACTGCTGAGCGCCTGTCTCTCCTCGGGAGGTTTCAATTTTCTAGTTCAATTTCTGTTTCCGTCATTCCACAGCATTCTGCCTGGGATGGGACAGGCTAGTTCCCGAGCCAGACTACAGACTTATTTACACCGACGAAACTGCAAACGCGCCCAGAAATACAGACAACAAACTAGAACTGGCTGAAAACTTCACACAATTCCTACAAAAAAAGAACAAAAAGACTGACGAAATCAAACTCAGAAAAAAAGACCCATATTCTGACAACCTCTGGGTTGCACTAGAGGATAACTTCAACAAGCTACAAGTAACCGAAGTACCAAAGGCCGACAAACCCCTAATAACAAAAGGAAGCAATGTAGAATACGAACTAGACACGTTCAAATTTTGGACTAAGAAAACTCACGTGCCTATAAACCACATCATTTATCCAAACACTGCTTTTTCAAATAGTTACTCATTCAATACTACACCTGATTTAGGATACGGAGATGAAGAATTTCAAGTTATAAAGCTTTTGGAAGAACCTGAACGCGACACGGCTGTGGCAATGAGGAGATTCGGTCCAGTGAAACCTTTCGACTCGAGCACGAGCAACATTCCAAATGATTCAGCAGGATTCGATCCTAGTGACAACGTTTTCAGCCTTCAAAAAATATTTCCTCCAGTAAAGCAGCCAAAACATGTAGACGAAAATTCAGTCGTGACGACTAAACACTTTATTTTGAACGAAATCATAGATAGTAGAGAAAATGAAACGGTTAGAGAAACAGTAAACTCCAAAACAAGTTGTTGCGTCAACGGCTTTGACTCAAACAACGAAGATGCAAAATTAACAGACAAGGAAACAAACAAACTAACACCAAAGAGAAGATTAAGCAAATCCGTAACAGAAATGAACGATGACCACGCAATGAAATTCGAAAAGATAATAAACCGCGAAAACCAGATCTTGAAAATTCTAAGTCGACAAACGCAGCTACTCGAGCAAGTAGCCAAACTATTAGACTCGAATCACAGGGAAAAGGGAATAGCAAGAACGGACCCTGCTATAGACTTTGACGAAATCCTGAAGGAGGTTAATAAGAGAGTTGGGAAGTTAGGCAAGAACACTACGTTGACGCAAGTAGCTGAAGCGGTAGTGAAGGAGAAATTGAAAAATTTAGGGAAAGATAAGGGAAAAAGTTTGACAACGACAACTGCTAAAACACAGCTAAAGATGCTGTCAACAGTTAAGACGGTAATAGAGGAGACAGATGTGAAGAAGGCGTTGAAAAACGACCCTTATGTGAAGAGGATTTTGAAGATTGCGAAAAGTAAGAGATCGCAGTATTTAAACGATGCAGCAAAGGCTATGAAATCTTAGTTAACTGAAAATGGTTGAATTTGAATACAAAATGTTTTCAATTGTTATGTTTTCGTATCCTCTTTTCGATTACCTAGACAGAATTAGTGTTCTTCACTATGCTTTTAAGTATACTATTAGTTCTCCGAATAGCAGACTTCGCATCTGTTTAACGGAATATTTATAAGCCTATATCTCGAGTCGCTCTTGACTGATTTGACTCATACTCGCAAAATTTGATCGGATTGAGATACTAAACAATCTTGCCAAATGTTATAAAAATCGGCTGATTACTATCGCTACAGAAAATGTCCTTTTTTGAGGGAAATCAAAAATCGCCGGCGACATAATTATTTTTTGCAAAAAAATGGCAAAACCGCCTTACGTCGTGTACAAAATTCGAATATTTCGCTCGAATATTATTGTTGATTTATCAAACACGGCTCAACCGATTTCTGTAAAATTTAAATGGGACCACTTCGAGAGTATACCCTTTCGAACTAAAAAATAATTTTTCAATTCGGTTCATAATTGGCGAAAATATCGATGTTCATCGTGAGCAAAATTCGGATATTTCGCTCGAACTGCTTATATTATTGTTGGTTTTTTTAAAAACGGCTCAGCCGATTTCTGTAAGATTTAAATGGGACCACTTCGGGAGTATACCCTTTCGAACTAAAAAATAATTTTTCGATTCGGTTCACAATTGGCGAAATTATCGATGAACATACACAAAAAAAAAATACATACACACGAACATAGAACCTCCTCCTTTTTGGAAGTCGGTTAAAAACTGAGACCTTTCTCACTTCGCTCGCTCGCGCTCGGTCAATGAAGTACCTACATTCTTCAGAAACAATCACTTTAGCCCGCCGTAACAAGTCATCAAGCTCGCAACAATGGTCACAAGAACATTGGGGTCGCATCATTAGTCTTCATCAAGCATTGTTGATGTAGAGCAAGTTGTGCAAAAAGAGAACCGTCGTGGCGTTACGGTGAACTAACAATAAGATTTTAATCAGCAGCCAAAGTACCGACTACTTGGTAGACGCGAGTGCTGAAAACCGAATCGGTGTCTACCAAGTATCAAACTTTTAGTTGTACTAGCAATGACGGAGCAGTGTTGTCAACGTAAAAAGTTAGTAAAATGGCACACGGGCGACCTCACCTATGACGCTTCTCTTTTTGCACCATCTCTAGATCAAACATTGTAAATAAAGGGGCGTCCATAAACTATGATTTTTGCAATTTTCTAACCATTTGTGCAGAAGAAGAAGTTTTTTAACCGACTTCCAAAAAGGAGGAGTTACTATGTTCGTTTGAATGTTTTTTTGTATGTTCATCGATATTTTAGACAATTGTAAACCCTTTTTAAATATTCTTTTTTAGTTCGAAACTTCAGGGTTTTCCCATTTAAATTGTATCGAAATCAATCGGCTGAGCCGTTTTTGAAAAGTCAACAATAATGTAAAATTGTATACATCAATTCGAACTAACTATTTATAATCGAATTTTGTACACGGTGAAAGAAGGTTTTAGCCTTTTTTTGCGAAAAATAATTATACAATCTTGTGTCTTGTGGATTTTTTTTTTGCGAATAATTTTTTGCCGTTCAGAGAACCGAAACTGACTCACTCTCACTCAGTGGGTCAGTTTCGGCTTCCCCTAAACGTCTCACATAATTAATGGACGTCCCCTACTACCAGTCCGAAAGTCAGCAGTTATTTACAAATGGTAGTAGTCAGAGAAAAGTTTCCTAATTTCCCGAAAACTTCTGCAGAATTAGTGAATTACTGTATGAACGTTTATCCCCCGTGGCTCTACTGCTTGGCTCAACTAATAGAGTGAAGGGAAATTGTACTTTCCCGTGACACTAGTAGTAGTGCTACGGGTAAAAGTATAATTTCCCATGACGCTACTCTGTTTCCAGGAGTGTCACGGGCAATATTACTTCCTGTGACACTACTGGGCTAGCTAATCAAGAATTTCATTTGTTAGGTAGGTATTTATAATTTTTTTTTTGCAAAAAATAGCTTGACCGACTTCAACCGTGTATTCGCAATATTTCGCTCGGTTCGGCGTAACATTTTTCACATTACTGTTGGTTTATCGAAAATGGCTCAGCCGATTTCGATAAAATTTAAATGGGACCAATTTCGAAGTATACACTGTCGAATATTTTTTTTTTATCCGAACCACTACGTAATAAGTTATGCGTGGTATAATACATAAAAAATAAAAAACAAAAAAGTACGCGTCGAACTGAGTACCTCCTCCGTTTCGTCGGTTAAAAACCATAAATAATACTACTTTTTAGCCCTTTTTTACCCGTAATCAATCTTAACATAAAAAAATCCAGTGAATTAACAATTTGTACCATTTATAACTAAACCTGTGCAAATTAGTAAATTAGTGTACTTTTGAAGCACATATTTCTTAGATAACCTCACGAGAAAAACCTTAAAAAAGTATAGGAAAATGGATACATATTATGTGGAGATAACTTAAGGTGGTGAGGATACGACCGTCGGTAGGTAAGGGTTGGTTTTTTAACCGACTTCCAAAAAAGAAGAGGTTCTATGTTCGTCCGTATGTATTTTTTTGTGTATGTTCATCGATAATTTCGCCAATTGTGAATCGAATAGAATAATTATTTTTTAGTTCGAAAGGGTATACTCCCGAGGTGGTCCCATTTCAATATTACAGAAATCTGCTGAGTCGTTTTTGAAAAATCAACAATAATGTACCTAAACAATTCGAGCGAAACTTTCGAATTTTGTTCACGATGGAAGGTGGTCTTGCCATTTTTTCCGAAAAATAATTATTGAAACATTCGCATTTAATGACTTTTTGCTTTCGATAAGATGATACGGAGCCTTTTACGAGCGGTCACTAACTTAAAATCTCTCTCCTAAACACGCAACCTAAAGTTGCATTATTGCGAAATCTCTCAAACGTACGAGAAGTCGAGTACACTAAGCACACCGTGCAGAGTGTAATCCGTGACATAACTACTATTATGTCACACCGTACTTCCCATGATCGGTGATAAATTACTAAGCCCCGAGTTCACCAACGCTTGATTAAGTTAAACGTGTGATTACTGTACTTAAACAACCGTTTTTCCTTGTTGAACTGCAAAACTTCATTAACAAACCGTTTGAGATTTACATAACAGTTAATAAATTAAACATCAGTTGGTGAACTCGGGTCTCAGACCCGATTATTACTGTTGTTTAAATACAGTAATCACACGTTTAACTTAAACAAGCGTTGGTGAACTCGGGGCTAAGTCTGTGAGAACTGAGAACCCATTCTAAAAGGGAGTCGAAGGAAATTATCTTTCGCAAAAAATGGCAAAACCGCCTTCCATCGTGTACAAAATTCGAATATTTCGCTCGAATCGTTTACATTATTGTTGATTTTTAACCGACTTCCAAAAAGGAGGAGGTTCAATGTTCGTCTGTGTGTATTTTTTTTTGTGTATGTTAATCGATAATTCCGCCAATTGTGAACCGAATCGAAAAACTATTTTTTAGTTCCAAAAGGTATACTCGTACTCCCGAGATGGTCCCATTTAAATTTTACAGAAACCGGCTGAGCTGTTTTTGAAAAATTAACAATAATGTCAGCGAAATATTAGAATTTTGTACACGATGGAAGGCGGTTTTGCCATTTTTTGCGAAAAATAATTAGAAGAAGATATTTTCATCCAACAGAATGCAGTTTGTCACAAGAATACTCATCATTAATCCTCAGAAGACGTCTACAATAATAATGGTAATCTAAATGTAGGATGCCCATCCGTCAAAAATTGTTCGGATTTTGTGACTTTTTGAGAAGTTTGCTTCAAGTCTTAACCGACTTCAAAAGGAGGTCCTTAATAATTAAGGACTGTTATTCGGCTGTATGTTTTTTTTGTTTTCGATAATATTTGGCAAGATTGTTTAGTATTTAAATCCTAACAAGGTTTGCGAGTATAAACCGAATCGGTCGCACAGACTCTGGAGTCTGTGGAACAGCAAATAAATAAAATTGGCCAAGTGCGAGTTGTACTCACAAAAAGGAGCAAAATATAATTAATACGGAGCAAAATACGGCAAAATAATAATCGGCCAAGTACGCGTCGAACTCGCGCACGAAGGGTTCCGTACTGTATGGGAGCCCCCCTTAAATATTTATTTTAATTTAATAATTAATTATTGAAGTAAACATACAGTTAAATATTCTATGAATATTTCAAGCATCTACCTGACACCATTATTGATATCGATCGAAAAACGGCTAAAAAAATCAGATTTGTTGTATGGGAGGCCCCCTTAAATATTTATCTTTTTCTTTTTTTAGTAGTTGTTGTTATAGCGGCAACAGAAATACATCATCTGTGAAAATTTCAACGTTCTAGCTATCACCGTTCATGAGATACAGCCTGGTGACAGACAGATGGACAGCGGAGTCTTAGTAATAGGGTCCCGTTTTTACCCTTTGGGTACGGAACCCTAAAAATGATGTTTGTTGTATGGCAGCCCTCCTTAAAAATGAATTTTATTCTGTTTTTAGTATTTGTTGTTTTAGCGGCAACAGAAATACATCATCTGTGAAAATTTCAGCTTTCTAGCTATAACGGTTCATGAGATACAGCCTGGAGACAGACGGACAGCGGAGTCTTAGTAATAGGGTCCCGTTTTTACCCTTTGGGTACGGAACCCTAAAAACGAAACTAACCGGTCAAGATATTGTAGGCTTACGAAGATTCAGTTAAAGAGACGTGCCGCGAGGTCTACTGTTCGGAGAACTACTAGTTAGTAAAATAAATTAAATGTATGAGTATTATCCGAACTTTGCTTAACTAATGGTGTTCGCACGTAATTCTCATTGAAAGGCGGGGCACGGTACAGCCATGGCCTTTGGCGACCTTTCCACAATGCTGCGAACTGATCTCGCTTCCATGGAGCATTGTACTGGTTAATAGGCAGAATCAAACAACTTGGCGGATGTGATGTTAACTACAAGCTGCGGATAACCCAATCCTCGCGCAGCTGTTAAGTGAGCTTCAGTCAAGATTGGGTTTCGGGCAGCCTGTGCCTAACATCACATCCGCCGACTTGTATGATTTGCCTTATTTGACTCGCGGTCCGACCGTTTGTATGAAGACGGAATACTGCATAGATACCATCACTGTGATAGACGCTTTGTTCCTTCGGTTCAATAACAGTTGCTAGGTAACCCTAGTACAATCAGTCCAATGCTCGAAGCGAGATCAGTAGGTATACAGTATTGTTGAAAGGTCACCAAAGGCCAGCCCGTACTTGTGCCCTTTATTTTATTTATTTAATTTTCTATTGTGTAAGAGGGATAAACCCCGCTTTTGTTAAAGTATTGTTTACCAGTCATCCCCATGTATCCATATCCTTAAATAAGTTTAATCTTACAACGGTCTATGAATGGTCTATGTTCAGAAAGACTTTTGAAAACAAGATGAGCTCCCGACAGTTATTCGACAGTCAATTAATTTTTTTTTTTTTTTTTTTTTACGAGGAGGAAATCTTCTAAAGATGCCCTAACTGCATTGGGGTGCAGAAGGGTTATGTGGGATTGTACCCACTAAAACCCCCTCGGTGGCCAGCCTTTGTGCCTTCTTGGGAGCTCCGGGATCTCCAAGGGAACACACCGGTGCTCCCAGCACTTTACACGACTACTCGCCTGGTATTTAAACCAGGCTTGTACCTTCCTTTACGACAGCGTTTTATTTTTATTTTATTTTATTTACTACATAGAATCAAAAACTTACAGTCACATGCAGACCAAACGTTTTTGACTTAAATATGACACAACAACTTAAATATTATACACATAATTTATATACATTCACTTAATAACTATCTTACGAATTTGACACTTAAGAATAATGACATAACTCAGTTAGGCAACTCATGCACTTTTCAGTAATGTATTTCTGCCTTGAGAAAAATAAATCGATATCTGGCTGACGAGCAATCAGTTCGTTAAGTAAGGTGAGTGCGTGATGCGTGGGCGCATACCGAGCGGTGTCAGTGCGCGCGGGCGCGAGCGGCACCAGCAGCGCCGGCAGCCGCGCGCGCCGCCGCCACCGCGCGCGGGACTCTACGTCCGGGACGGACAACCCGAACCGGGATAATGCCGTGGGATTATCTATACTGCCGTTCAGGAGTAGGTAGTAATGGACGACCAGTGCACATTTCCGTCTTAGTTCCAGCGTGTTTAGTCCTACCATCCCACTCACAAATAGGGAAGGATACGACCACGTGGGGTAATAGCCATATATTTTCTTATATAGAAAGCGTGCAAACTTTCTTTGGAGTCTCTCAAGCAAAAGAGTGTATTTTTTTTCATGAGGGTCCCATACTAACGCATTAAATTCAAGCTTACTGCGCACTAGAGCGTAGTAGAGAGACAATATAGCTTCCTTGTCCTTGAATCTGACCGACTGCCTCATTACGAACCCTAGGGATTTGTATACTCTTTTACACAACTCCACAATATGAGTATTGAATGTTAGGTGTGTGTCGAGTGTAAGGCCTAGATCCCGCACCTCCGTGACGCGCTCCAGCGGAACCTGACTCAAGTTATAGTTGTAGTCGTAGGGCGAGCGAGTTCTGTTGAAAGTTATAACTTTACATTTAGAAATATTAAAGTCCAATTTGTTTCGCTCACTCCATCTAGCTACACTATCAATGTCGCGCTGGAGCGCCTCACAGTCCGAGAGGTTTTCTATACCCAAGAACAATTTCAGATCGTCTGCAAACATTAAGCATTTGGCCGTTCTGACAACATTCGGCAAGTCGTTAATCATTATCGAGAACTGGGTCGGTCCGGTTGTACTACCTTGGCTTACTCCAGATAGAGTCGTATAGGTATCAGATCGGCATCCAAGATAGCAAACATACTGTACACGATTGGAAAAAGAGTTCGCAAAAAATTTTAGTAACTTAGGGCAAAACCCTATCTCGGCAAATTTCTTTAAAAGGATATCGGTATCGACCCGGTCGAATGCCTTTTTAAAATCGAAGTATGCGGCATCCACTTGCTTGCCCTGGTCCATACTAGCCGTCACATAATCCACCAAGTTCACGAGATTAGTAGTTGTAGACTTCCCAGCACGGAAACCGTGCTGGCAGTCACTCAACAGAGGCTTAACTTGCAAAGAAATGCGACGATTCAGAATAGATTCGAAAACTTTACCGAATGCTGAGAGAACGGCAATAGGCCTATAGTTTTCGATTTTAGATTTGACCTCGCTCTTAGGTATAGGAGTCACGCGAGAAACTTTCCATGCAGTCGGGTAAACTGAGGTTCTCAGAGACAAGTCATAAATATGCAGAAGTGGTATTTCAAATGCCCGTATGCAGTCTTTTATAATAAATGACGGTATACCATCCGGTCCAACTGACGAATACGCGTTGCCACACACGCTGCCGTCCTCCTCGGGCCCGCTTGAGTGGATTGCCAGAGCCCCAACTCTGTCCACCCACGAGCCCAGAGGTCCCCTTTTAGTAGGCTCTTACTACAGGCAGGGGATACCGATGCCGTATTCTAGTGCCCCGGCATCAGGGCAAACAACGGTCTATGCCTACGCTCCTCTGAGTTCAGTACACACTGGCATACGACAGTCGCAGGGGCGCGCGTGGTGACGAACAAACGTGTGTGTTTGTAATCAGTAGGCGTGCGATTTACCTACCAGGCGGGCAGCCCTAGCCAGTGCCGGTTTTAGCTCTACCAGCGCCCTGGGCGAGATTTATACGGCGCCCCTAATTGAAATTCAAACCGAAATAACAAGTAGTAAAACTATTGTGTTGTGGTTCGACAGTCCTTTGCTCAAACCACGATTATATTGCCACTAAACGTGAGTGCAGCGAACGCGAAATTTTAGTTTTTTTTTTAATTTTTCTTTCAATAGAGCTGTAATTTTAATACAATAGGTGTACCTACAGTGGTGTGAGCAAATGATTGCTCACGCAGTATAGTGCCTCAAAGCTCAAGCGCAGCGAGCAAAGAATTTTTAGATTTTATCCTTCAGTAGAGCTTATATTTTATTTAATTCAACATAAAGAGTGAGCAAACAAAACAGTGAAAAAATACGTGATAAAGACTAAGCGCAAGAGCAGGGAGCGCGGCACTTTGCTCAAAGAATAAACTGTAATGATAGAGCGCGAGCGAAGCGAGCGCGAAATTTTTTTGTTTTTTTTAAATTTTAAACTTGGTTAAACGCGAAAGGGCGCCCCTTTTATGTCACGCGCCCCTGGGCGGTCGCCC
This sequence comes from Hypomecis atomaria, assembly GCA_964007245.1. Classification (NCBI taxonomy): domain Eukaryota; kingdom Metazoa; phylum Arthropoda; class Insecta; order Lepidoptera; family Geometridae; genus Hypomecis; species Hypomecis atomaria. Next base: position 5,113,018 of record OZ023307.1, on the reverse strand, counting down.
TACCGCGCCCTACCCTAACGCCGCTACTGGCCCTAGCGCGTGTTACGTACTGCGTGGCCACGGGGGCTGTAGCTATTTATTTCAAGGACAGGGCCGATTTGCAATAATGCATAGATACCATTACCGCGCGTCTATGCTTTAAGATTGGCAAAATTGTATTTCATCTGTCCGGATCCGAATGTTAGTTACATTAAGTTTGGATCTGTAAATTGAACTTCGAACACAGAGTTTTTGACTGCCTCGGTGGCTCAGTGGTTAGTGACCCTGACTTCTGGGTCAAAGAGGCGTGGGTTCGATCCCCACCCAGGGCAAACATTTGTGTGATGAACACAGGTGTTTGCTCTGTGTCTGGGTGTTATTTAGGTACTATCTATATAAGTATGTATCTCTGGCAACCATATCACAAGCTTTGCTTAGTTTGGGGTCAGAGTCCGTGTGTAAGATGTCCCCTAATATTTATTATTTATTTATGAGATTTCGATATCTGTGACTTCGAATGACTAGGAACGTCTTTTGCTAGGAACTTATACGGAACTTTAACAGATTGTATATACAGGGTTATTTCTAATCAGTTAGCATCCTTTTAGGGGCTTATTCTGTAAGTCAAAACTAACAACTTTTGTTCTGCGACTTTTGTCTCAACTCAAAAAAAAAACAACTGTTCCATACAATTTGTCGCGGGTGAACGATATTTTTCTATAAAACAACAAAAAAATTATTTTAGTTTTGACGGTGTATGCCTGCTTCCTCGACTTATCCAGGGCATTTGACTTGGTGTCCTACGACCTCCTCTGGACTAAGTTGAGGAAAACGAAAATGCCTAAAGAACTTGTCAACATGTTCCAGTATTGGTATGCACACCAGTTCAACAGCGTTCGATGGGCGGGGGCGATGTCGGACCCGTATCAGCTTGAATGCGGTGTAAGACAGGGCGGATTGACATCTCCAACCCTGTTTAACTTTTATATGAACCAGCTTATCGTGGCGCTCAGCAGTCTTCATGTCGGCTGCCATATTGACGATGTCTGTGTCAATAACTTAAGTTATGCTGACGACATGGTGCTGCTGAGCGCGTCGATCTGTGGCTTGAGGAAGCTGATACGAGTTTGTGAGGATTACGCAGGTGGCCACGGTCTAATATACAATGTGAAGAAAAGCCAATGCATGGTTTTTCAGGCGACGTCAGCCACCAAAATATGTCCTCAGGAAATACCACCTGTTCTTCTTTCTGGGGCTCCCCTCAACATGGTGGGCAATTTTAAATATCTGGGACATGTGGTGACTGACGATTTAAAAGACGATGATGACATTGAGCGGGAGCGGAGGGCGCTGTCAATAAGAGCGAACATGATAGCCCGCAGGTTCGCACGCTGCTCAGTGGAGGTCAAGATTACGCTGTTTAGGGCATACTGTACATCCCTCTACACGTGCAACTTGTGGGCTAACTATACAAAAAGAAAGTACAGTGACCTCCGCGTCCTGTACAATAATGCTTTCAGGATGGTTCTGGGGCTGCCCCGATTCTGTAGCGCGTCGGGCATGTTTGCGGACGCGCGCACGGATTGCTTTCACACGTGCATGCGCAAGCGGAGCGCGTCCCTGGTGCGCAGGGTGCGGGCCAGCTCCAACGCTGTCCTGATGATGATAGCGGAGAGGGTGGACTGTACTTTTCTTCGGCATTGTTGTGATAGACATGTCTCTGTACCGATGCCGAAGAGAAGATACTAAAATAATCTGCATTTAAAAATAATTTAATAATTATGTTGAAATTGACATTCTATTGATTTTGGAATTTTATGATAATTGTGACAAAAATTGAATTTTAGTGTATTGTAATTAATTTTATGGGTCAATGGCCTGAAATAAATGAATTTTATTTTATTTATTTTTTATTTTGACAAATATCGTAGAACAAAAGTTGTTAGTTTTGATATACAGAATAAGTCCCTCAAAGGATGCTAATTGATTAGAAATAACCCTGTACAATAGCTAGGACATATACGGAACTTTGTGAACACTCCATCTGTCTAAGTTTCGTATACGTTCGAACCCATTCGACAGGGCACGTGCCTTTATTAACTACCACTAAAACTACATAACAAGTAATTGGATCATCCAGAGACCCTTGAAGGTCTAACGATAATCCAAATGCTCATGCCCACCGCCAGTAGGCAGCTTGCCCAGCATGCTGGCAGCATTGCCACGCTGAATGGCAATGCTTCTGCGTTGAGTCAAATAAACACCAGCATTTTGGTCACGCGTCGCGTCCACCAGACGTTCAGAAAGACTTTTGAAAACAAGATGAGCTCCCGACAGTTATTCGACAGTCAATTATAGGTCCACATGTTGCATTTTTCAACGAAGCTTGACGAAACATGACACACAGGTGACACAAGTTCTATTTATTTTTAGTTTTCGACAAAAATAAAACATAGAACCTGTGTACCTACGAAGTTTCGACAAGATTTGTTAAAAATGCGATCTCTAGAGGAGAACCAACATCCATGCTAACAAACATCCGGACAGGTGAAAGAAAATTTTAGGTACCACAGTCGAAACTTCGAAACGCGGTCAAATTAATATAAATCAGCCATAATACCGTTTTGCCATTTTTTGCGAAAAATTATTTTTTATTTCGTATAGGTTTTCGTTTGACTACATACTGCCTGATGTTAAGCAGATATGCGGTCTAGGGTGTTGCGCGCTTACCTAGAAGATACCTATTTACTCGGGATTTGAAGACACCCACGTTGTACTTTAGCGGGAAGACAGACCCAGGCAAGGCGTTCCACATTCTGACTGTTCGTATGATAAATCTAGATTCGAAACGCTTGGTTCTAACGCGTGGAATGTCCATGTCCACCATAACTGGGTGGCGCTTTGTTCGCGTTTGTCTGCTAGACACCGTTTAGCTATGCTATGGCTAAACGGTTAAAGGAAACGGGACCTACAATTTAAAGTGTCATCCAAACCACAGCAAAGCTCAGTTGCAAATGCCACTCGTGGTCACCCATCCAAAGACTGACCGTGCCGATCGTTGCTTAATTTCGGTGATCGCTGACTAATACCTAGTCAAACTACGCTATTATGATATACTAGCTTTTGCCTGTGGCCTTGTCCGTGTGCTATTTCGATTTTAGTGCTACTTATAGGAACCTTTTATTTTTCTGAGATAATAATTATTTTTTGCAAAAAATGGCAAAACCACCTTCCATCGTGTACAAAATTCGAATATTTCGCTCCAATTGTTTACATTATTGTTGATTTTTCAAAAACGGCTCATCCGATTCTGTTAAATTTTAATGGGACTAACTCGAGAGTATAATACCCTTCCGAACTAAAAAAGAATTTTTCGATTTGGTTCTGAAGTGGCGGAATTATCGATGAACATACACAAAAAAATAGATACAGACGAACATAGAACCTTCTCCTTTTTGGAAGTCGGTTAAAAAATACATAAAGTTGGTAAGTGAAACCGCGCGAGTGAGTTAGTAAAACCTCGTAAAAATGCTCTCGAGGCAAGTATGCAATAAAAACACTTAAGTAAGCGGTTATTAATTTCTACTAACAGTTTAAGAGCTCTATTCTACGCTGAATTTTAATTGGACACTTAAGTTTTAAAACCACAGACGATGAAAGTGGTAGACTGCTCGTAGATAGACTTACTGTTCACGCCGATAATTCTAGAAAGGGCTACACCCTTGTAACTTGTAGGTATAAAAATAGCCTACGACATATCCTCAGACCTACCAATAAATTCGGTCCAGCCTTTTCGGGGGAGTTTCATAAATACTGACACGAGATTGATTAATTATTGAATTATTGCAAGAAAATTAATGTGCCTTATTATTTGTTTAATGAAATTTGTCTTATTTTTATTTATGCAATCAACTTATTTTTTAATTTAATCTTTTTAGGTAATCATGTTACCTCCATGTAACAAATGATGACGTGTAACTTACTTTGTAATTAACTAACCGGCGCACTTAAATCTAATTCAGTGTTTATTAGACAAAAAAATACATGGGTGAAATATAGTAGGTATACCTGTTGTGGCAACTGTACCGGTTGTGGCCATTTGGTGTCAAAATTATTGCATTAATGACAATTATAAACAATGTAATACCATAACTATTGTTTGTGTGAATCTAAATGTTTGAAAATTTCTTTAAAAATATTATTTTAACATAAAATTGTCTTATTAATCCTTAAAATTCAATGTGGCCACAAATGATACTAAGATAGCCACAACCGGTGCGTCTACCCTACAGCTAAATGAAACTGTTTAACATGTCATTTTTCGATCACGCACTATCTATCAGTTTCATCATATTTTCTACAACGAACGTTAATCATTTCACGAATAAATTAACTTCAGCTATCATCGATAAACTGAGTAGGTATTGCAGATTTTTCTGTTTTCTAAATTGATACTTAGTTTTCGCAAAATATCGTAATACCGACTTCCACCGTGTTGAGAATTCGAATAAATTGCACGAATCGATGTGACATCCATGTACATTTTGGTTGATTTATCAAAAACGGCTTAACCGATTTCGATAAAATTTTAATGGGACCACCTCGGAAGTATACTCTTTTGAAGTATAAAAGATTTTTTTAAATCGGTTCACATTTGGCAAAGATATCGATGAATATCCACAAAAAAAAAACATACAGACGGCCATAGAATCTCCTCCTTTTTGGAAGTCGGTTAAAAATTGAAATTGGTAGCATCAATGCGTAGTTTCACATAGAATACGGAAAATTAAATTTAAATTTTAATGCTAAATTTTTATGACATATTTATTTACATAATTACATTTATAAGGGCCTATTATACATGTACCTACCTGAATAAATAAAAATAGGTATTCATAAGAGTATATAAATAAACATAAAATCTGCCCTAAGCACCTTTGAATATTCTGTATCATACGTAGAATAATGCAGCACAGATGTATAAGTGCAGTCGTCGTTTACGGTTCAGCTCTTCGAGCAAATATCTACAGAGCCACAGTCTCAAGTGAAAGTAGTAAAAAAATGTCCGAGCACCGTCATATACGAGTATACCGACTTAGATATTTACATTAAATAATTCACAAGGTCGCGTTTTCTCGAATCTCGGCGTTAAGTCACCTAATTAGTGCTTGTAAGCGAGCACGTTGGTATCGCGCTGCGTTGTATTCGGTTTGCAATCGTCTTACGACTAACTAAAAGCCTGCCCACTACGTAGCTTGAGCGGAGTTTTGGCTCGGACACTTTTTTGCACGATTGTGACTCTATAAATGTGAGCTCGAAGGTTCAGCAACAGGACGTCCACAGCTGGACATTCATAAACAAATTGAGGATTTTTTCTTTAGACCCATACTAGCTGCCAGCCCCGGCCTCGCCCGGGTAAGAATCCCTAATTTAAAAAAATAATAATATTGCCTATGTCACCCAGGGATAGTGTAGCTTCTCAACAGTGAAAGAATTTTTCGAATCGGTTCAGTAGTTTCGGAGCCTATTCAATGCAAACAAACAATCAAATCTTTCCTCTTTATAATATTGGTATTGATGTACCACTATGTATTTAGCTGAGATCCCTAAACTTTTGTTTCATAAACCTCATGCCATGTTTTTCAGTTTTAGCTAGATAGCCAGATTTGAGTTGGTTCTATTCCCCCTGGCAACGCTAAATATTTTTAACCGACTTTCAAAAAGGAGGAGGTTCTATGTTCGTCCGTATGTATTTTTTTTGAGTATGTTCATAGATATTATCGCCAATTGTAAACCGATCAAAATTTTTAAGCTATTGCATAGCTTCTATCGCGGGCCTTGAGCGCGGGGACCGAATCCAGAAATTCCGTAACGAAAAAACCTCACGCTCCCCACTCCGACGGGCAAGGTGTGGCTTGAAGGCCGTGCATCGTCTAACGTCGTTTCAGTTCGGCAGTCTTCGACACGGGCGGCGTTGTGTGCGATTAGACGTATTGTAAAATTATGCAATAGCTTTACCGCGGCAGTCCCCGAGTGCCACACGTCTTTTTTTTTTGTTGTAAAGGATATATGTACTCCCGAGGTGGTCCCGTTTATATTAAACCGTAATCGGCTGAGCCGTTTTTGAAAAATCAACAATAATGTAAAAATGGATAACATCGATTGCAGCGAACAATTCGAATTGTGTACACGATGGAAGTAGGTTTGCCATTTTTTTGCGAAATATATTTATAGTACGAGTACATTGGTTCTTTACCGCTCGCCCGCGCCCGCGCCCCGCGCCCAACTGCTGCTCATAGCGGCGACACGGTAATGGCACGGTAATGATACCATTACCGAGTCATTCTTGCGAGTGAGCTCGAAGAGTCAACACGTCCTGAAGATGCCTCGTTTAGAGGCGAAACACGTGTCGAATAGAGTACAGTAAGAATAGGGGTGCTATTTATTGACTAAGTATTTTTTCAACTATTTTATACCATTTTTTTTTTAAATAAATTACATTTGTAATTTTAACATTTTAACTAGATATTATTTTCAGGTTTACTACATTTTTTAAGCAGATCACTATTTTTGTTACTAGCTGAATTATTTTTTATTATTTTTAACGGATTAATTATAATTTTGTTTCAGGTTCATTAATATTTTACAAACACCTAAGCCTAACCTAACATTTTTTTTTTCTGGCCTGACCTAACCTTAGCCTAACCATAGTCGAACCATGATACAGTTTGATGATTAATTACTAATTTTGTTTGTGATTTAATTTGGATTTTGAATGGTACCCTTAACTTATATGACTACGACAGAGCGGAAATACACTACATATTTATTCAAAACAAGAATTTGAAGATGAACTTCCGCAAAGTAACGCCTGATTCAATAAACCATTACCGTCGTAATGGTATCTAATTATTCGATATCATTACCCCATGGTAATGACGGCGATCTCGTGACCGAGCGGTAAGACGTCTCCATCTGTAAGTGTTCTATTCTGTGTCGAAGGGCAGTGTTGAGAAATAGAAACGGGAAGCCCATGCAGTTGAAGACGTAACCAAATCGATTCTTGCGACACTATAGCGACTGTGCGGAAACAATCATGGCTGATATTTACTTAATAACGCTGTACCTAATAATACCACACATCTATGCAAGCTATAGTCAAGTGGTGGTAACACCTGCCTTGCAATCGTGAAGTCGTCGGATCAAATCCCGGTTCATAACAATGAGTCCTTTGAAACTTATATACGGAATTTTATACCACTGGCTTTTCGGTGAAGGAAAACATCGTGCGGCAACCTGCCTACGTCAGTAGAAGAAATTCGATGGCGTATGTGAATCCACTGGACCATGTAACTATCCAATAATCAGCCATCCACATAGGACGTCCACTGCTGGACATAGGCCTCCCCTAAAGATCTCCAATAAGATAAGGTTGGTAGCGACTTGCATCCAGCGCGATTCTGCGGTCTTAATGAGGTCATCTGCCCACCTCGTGGGTGGACGTCCTACGCTGCGCTTGCCGGTACCAAAGATTTTACAATAATAAATACTACATAGTCTCACTCGAGAACTTTTCGACCCCATCGGTCATCACTCCTCCGTGGTGTGTCTTGCCCACTGTTATTTCAACTTGCCAATCCGTTGGGCTATGTAGGTTACTTTGGATCTTCTACTACTCATTTGATTTGAAATCGCAGAGAGACTCCAAGCATAGCTCCCTACATAGCATCTCACATAGTACTGTACTGTATCAGCCTTTTTAATAGTCCACTGCAGGACGTAGGCTTACCCACGAAGGGTGATTGGGCCATATCAACCACGCTGGCCCAGTGAGGGTTGGTGGATTCACATACGCCATCGAATTTCTTCTACTGCGGTATGCAGGTTGCCTCACGATGTTTTCCTTCACCGAAAAGCCAGTGGTGTTAAATTACGTACATAAATTCCGAAGAACTCATTGGTACAGGACCGGGATTTGAACCCACGACCTTACGATTGTAAGGCGGGTGTCACTACCACCAAACCACCACAGCTCACATAGTAATTTATTGAAATAAATAATTTTATATTGGCAGGAAGAAACCATTCGTCAATATAATTGCTAGTTTTCGAATAATTTGCATATGGAATTAATTCGTTCGATTGAACGATATGACATTTGGCTTTTACGGCTATGGCCATAAAAAGCGAGTCAAAAAATAGTTGTGACGAAAACGAATAAAATACAACATATTTTTACAGAAAATTTTACATTTTACCTTAAAGCAAAGAAGATATAATATAATACTACGTACTATATAATTATTTTTCGCAAAAAATGGCAAGCCGCCTTCCATCGTGTACAAAATCGCTCGAATTGTTTAAATTGTTATTGATATTTCGAAAACGGCTAAGCCGATTTCTGTAAAATTTAAATGGTACCACCTAAGTATACCCTTTCGAACTAGGGGGAGTCACCCCCCACTACACCCCAGCCCCCCGCCCGATCAGAGAAGCGAAGTTTATTTATTGATTTTTAAAGTTTATGAAATTTTAAGTGAAAAATTGCTTAAATAGGTGGCATAGGGGGCAAGGAGGTACGGTTGATAGGGGGAAGATCCCTTTTATGATTTGTGAGATGGAGAAATCGAGCAGGATAGGTTTTGGGTTGACAAAAAATAACCTAATACGAACACTAAGGTGGGAGCGAAGCGAAGCGAAGCTGTACTTACGTCTTTACGTTCCTGAATTTTGCAAAGCAACACCTCGTAGTGTAGTTACTTTCCAGGCTCTCTTTTTACATATATTCGAGTAATAACATTAAAATTACATAAAAAATGAGATTACAAGTTAAAAGCGAACCTGCTACGAGTAAAGTGCACAAAACCGTGTAACCACAGCTTAAACAGAAGTACTAAAGTGTTTGACCTTAAAACCGGTAAAAAAGCTCATAAAACCGCTATACAAATATTACAATAATCGGCCAAGTGCGAGTCGGACTCGCGCACGAAGGGTTCCGTATCGTAAGGAAGCCTGCTAAAAAATATATTTAATTTTAATTACACATTTTTTGAAGGAAATATACAACTTAACATTATGTGTGAGTATTTCAAGCATCTTCCTGTTGCCGTTATTAATATGGAGCAAAAAAATATGTGTATACCCAAAGGGTAAAAACGGGACCCTATTACTAAGACTCCACTGTCCGTCCGTCTGTCTGTCTGTCTGTCACCAGGCAGGAACGAAGTTATCAGGGTTCCTCGTTGTACTACGGACCCTAAAAAACCGGTTATCTGTAGAGTCGGTTTACGGACGATAGCTTTACGTAATAACGTCATCAGAAAACATTGTTAAACCAACAACTGAATCAAGCCGAACGCTTAGGCCGATCGTGCCTCTCTATCGCTTGTTCCGCGCTCTCGCTTACACGCTCGGCTCAGCGGAACATGACACTTTTTCGTGCAGTCGGCGTTCATAGATTTACATGACGTTATCACGCCAGTATGCCTAATAAAGATGGCACTATCGTAATTATAATAGCTAATTAGAATATTTCTTATTCTTTTTCACTTTAGGCATTCGATAGAGAGAACACTTTTTACGTTGCTATTAAATTTACAATGGCGCCTTCATAATTGGACCTAATATCAATTTTCGTCAAAATCGCAGCGTTAACCAAGATCCGAGTTTCGCATATTTATTTGTTGGAACGAAATTGACATCTAAGGAACTGCTTTACAAAGTTCTCTGCTTTATTCTCTGTTTATTCTCTTCGAAGGTTTAAGATTTTTAGGAAGGCGCGGAACCCTAAATGGGCAGTTATCTCATTCTAGGGTTGCGCAATAAATGCATAACATCGTTAGAACTTGTGACTTTCTATAACTAATTTGTGTGAAAGCAGGTTTTGCTGCGGCGGGCTGAATGCCGCCTCCTGACCTTTGCCATGTTCTTTAAAAAGGTAAATAATGGTAATAATCTTAGTGCTACGGACCTGTTTAATCGATTTGTTTTTGTTTGAATTGATTGTGATGACATTTAGTTGCTTTTTGACCGACGGGGGAAAGGGTTCCGTAACCAAAGGGAAAAACGGGACCCTATTACTAAGACTTCGATGTCCGTCTGTCCGTCTGTCTGTCACCGGGCTGTATCTCATGAACCATGATAGCTAGGCAGCTGAAATTTTCACAGATGATGTTGATGTATTTCTGTTGCCGCTATAACAACAAATACTAAAAAGAAAATAAAATAAATAATTAAGGGGGGCTCCCATACAGTACGGAGCCTCCGTGCGCGAGTCCGACTCGTACTTGGCCGATTATATTTTTTCGATATTAATATTGGCAACAGGCAGATGCTTGAAATAGAGCTAAGAGGGCCAGGTACGCCCGGTATTATCAGTCAAACTGAAAACATGACAATGCCAATGTCAAGCGTGAAATGAATGTCACTGTCACAACGAAAACGCGGGAAATCCATTCGTCGAACCTTCAAGGTTAGTGAACTGGTAATTTTTTCCGATCTCTCCGAGAAAGTTATTTGGATTTATAATCATTGGTTTGCTGATAGGCTGGTAAAGTTGATTAAAGATTTATTGATTTATTATCTTAATCTCAATATGAATAATGATGATACGTTATAACTACGAATAATAATAATAATCTCCAAGTAGTACAGCGAGCTATGGAGCGGACTATGCTCGGAGTCTCTCTTCGAGAGAGAATCAGGAATGAGGAGATACGTAGAAGAACCAAAGTTACCGACATAGCCCAGTAAATTGGCAAGTTGAAGTGGCAATGGGCAGGGTGCATAGCGCGGAGGACTGATGACCGATGGGGTCGAAAAGATCTCGAGTGGAGACCAAGCACCGGCATGCGCAGTGTAGGACGTCTACCCACAAGGTGAACGGATGACCTCATTAAGACCGCAGGATCGCGCTGGATGCAAGCCGCTACCAACCGGTCTTATTGGAGATCTATAGGGGAGGCCTATGTCCAGCAGTGCACGTCCTATGGCTGATGGATGATAACTACGAATAAAAGCAAGATGTGAATCATCATCATTTGAACTCGCTGAGAGCATAAGCCTCCTATTTACCTGAACTTTATTGCTAGAGATATCACAAGATATTGAAATTACCTATCAATCAAAAATAGCCACGACAAAAACATTTCATTAGTATGTAGAGCCTGAGAACCAACTTTCGAACATTTTTAAGCTATTGCATAGCTTCTATCGCGGGCCTTGAGCGCGGGGACCGAATCCAGAAATTCCGTAACGAAAAAACCTCACGCTCCCCACTCCGACGGGCAAGGAGGTGTGGCTTGAAGGCCGTGCATCGTCTAACGTCGTTTCAGTTCGGCAGTCTTCGACACGGCGTTGTGTGCGATTAGACGTATTGTACTACTCTACGAAACTCGCACGAATCGAGACGAGCTGCTCCGAAATGCAATAGCTTTACCGCGGCAGTCCCCGAGTGCCACACGTCTTTATTTTATTTTTTTCAAATCCGTTCAAACTGGCGAAATATCGATGAATAATCACAAAAAAAAACAACGGGTTGCACTCCGGGAGTACCGGCAAGAGTGAAAACTTGCTCCCTCCGTCCTACGAATTTTCGATCAGTTTAACATTATTTAACCTTCCCAAAAAGTGCACAACGCCTTCAAAAATCTTTAGTTTTCACTTCAAATATACGCGTCGACTTGAGAACCACCTCCTTTTTCGTCGGTTAAAATATGTAAACAATTTATGCAGTTAATAAGATGTCAGAAAGGTCACTCGATAGAGATAATATTGATAGCACAGGGAAATAATTGTAATAATAAATGTAATGACGGTATTGCCCTTCGTTCTTGCAATTGACAGCTTGACACAAATAACCCATGAGAGAGATTTTATTATTCTTATATTACACTAGCAGCGCCCCGCGGTTTTACCCGCGTCGTGCCCGTTCCCGTGTGAATTTCGGGAATTTTTATACATATAAACCTTCCTCTTGAATCACTCTATCCATTAAAAAAAACCGCATCAAAATCCGTTGCGTAGTTTTAAAGATTTAAGCATACAGACAAACAAACAAACAAACAAACGAAAATAGCGACTTTATATACCTACAGGACTTATCGCGATTAAAATCCTTACTTCCTTACTCATTTTTTGAATCCGAAAGTATGTTTTTTTGTTTGTTACTCTTTGACGCAGCAACAAAGCAATGGACGGTCAAGTGCTAGTCGGACTCGCGCACGAAGGGTTCACGGTACGGAACCCTTTAGCCCCAATTCCTCTTGCCATTATTAATAACGAGCAAAAAATCCCCTAAAAACACGTTTGTTGTATGGGAATGTAAATATTTACTTTATCCAGTTTTTAGTATTTGTTGTTATAGCGGCAACAGAAATACATCATTTGTGAAAATTTCAGCGTTATAGCTATAGCGGTTCATGAGATACAGCCTGGTGACAGACGGACGGACAGCGGAGTCTTAGTAATAGGGTCCCGTTTTTACCCTTTGGGTACGGCACCCTAAAACGCCATGCTATCTTTACGAACTTACTTAGGGGAGGCCTATGTCCAGTGGACGTCTTACGGCTGAAACAGCGAACTAATTTCAACAGGGTTTTCTTCGTAAAGAGATACATTAGTGGAAACGAGCGTTTCTCACTCTGTTTCCCGTTATAATGGGACACGCTCCATTGAGTGTTGCACGCTCGCATACATTTGCATACAGAGTTATTAAATGCCAAGTGAACTAAATTAAAATTTGGACAGCCCACAACAAAAGGTTTTACTAAGTAACTATAGTACTAAGTAAGTTCGTATAAGTCGCGCATTAGTTTTTACCGACTTCCAAAAGGAGGAGGTTATAATTATGTTCGTCTGTATGTTTTTTTGTGTATGTTTATAGATAATTTCGCCAACTGTAAACCGAATCGAAAAAATATTTTTTAGTTCAAAAGGGTATACTCCCGAGGTGGTCCCGTTTAAATTTTACAGAAATCGGCTGAACCGTTTTTGAAAAATCAAAAATAATGTAAAGTGTTCGAGCGAAATTTTCAAATATTGTTCACGATGGAAAGCGGTTTGGCCATTTTTTGCGAAAAATAATTGTCCTGATGAAAAATGTTAAGACTCCACGAAAAAGAAACCCTTTTCCGTTCAAGACGTTAAGGTAAGGTACTTAAGTAACGTAAGGCGTTAATTTGAGCTGTTTGTGGCATCATAGCTCCCATCCATTCATCAGCGATAAGAAGTCCACTGCTGAACATACACCTCCCATATGAATCTCCAACTATCCTGGTTGGAAGAGGCTTGCATCCACCGCGATCCTGATCTTAATTTCTTACCCGATTTCTGTAAAATTTAAATGGGAGAATACCCTTTCGAACTAAAAAGAATAATTCGATTCGGTTTACAATAGGCGGAATTATCGATGAACATACACAAAACAAATACATACAGACGAACATAAAACCTCCTCCTTTTTGGAAGTCGGTTAAAAATGTAAGGATAATCAGTAAATTATCATAAGTAAATTAAGGAAGTGGGCGCTACGCAAACAAGACCTACCTCAGTACAGGTGCGTCACGGGAGGATCTATAATTAAATACTTTGAAAAGGGTTTAATTAAGATCTCGGAGCTAAACCTTCGCAAAATGCTGTCAAATAAACTGAGAGCCGAGCACGAAATCAATCGACAGGTGTTCTGGTCAGCTTGATGGTCTCTGGTGTTCTCATCAAGCTGGCTTGAACATAAATAATCGGCCAAGTGCGAGTCAGACTCGCGCACGAAGGGTTCCGTATCGTATGGGAGCTCCATTCCTCTTGCCGTTATTAATAGCGAGCAAAAAACTCCTAAAAATCACGTTTGTTGTATGGGAGCCCTTAAATTTTTATTTTATTCTGTTTTTAGTATTTGTTGTTATAGAGGCAACAGAAATACATCATCTGTGAAATTTCAGCTGCCTAGCTATCATGGTTCATGAGATACAGCCCGGTGACAGACAGACAGACGGACAGACGGACATCGAAGTCTTAGTAATAGGGTCCCGTTTTACCCTTTGGGTACGGAACCCTAAAAATAGTTAAAATTAGAGAAACGGGGCCTGGCAACACACTAAACTTCTTTATTTCTCTTTTGCATCGGCTGTCAGCGGCAGCACTAGTATTTTTCTCACAAAGCTACATTTTTCTCAATTCTTTGAATTTTTGATTTGAGTTTACAAACGATTGTAAAAAACAATATAGAAATTATTGGTGGTAAAACAAACTTTCATTGAAAAGGATTCCCACCAACAGGCGAAATTAAAAAAGAACTCGAACACAGTCATAGTAAAACTGGAAAATAAAAGAGAGTAGAAGTGTCCAAAGTTTAAAAGAAAGACATGATTACAGCAAGATGGCGTCGGAAAATGGATGGAAGCTGCTATGTAATCAACAACATGATTTGACACAAGTGACACATGAACTATCGATCAGATGTCACATTAGCGACTCAACAATATCGCGGAAAACTTGCTAAACGCCGGATCTGCTTTCTATCAAAATCTATGCTTTCTAGAACTACTTTACTGTACTGTACTGTATCAGCCTTTTAATAGTCCACTGCAGGACGTAGGCCTACCCACGAAGGGTGATTGGCCATATCCACCACGCTGGCCTAGTAAGGGTTGGTGGATTCACACACGCCATCGAATTTCGTCTACGGACGAATGCAGGTTGCCTCACGATGTTTCCCTTCACCGAAAAGCCAGTGGTGTTAAATTCCGAACCATAAGTATATCAATAAAAATAAGTAACATGTGATTTTCCCAATGAATTTTCTACTGATGGTGTGATCGTTTGAAAAAATCGATTCCACTATAAAAATCATGTAGAATGTTGAAGACCAAGTGGAGCCAAGCTTCTAACTCTACTTTACAAACTACACCTTATTCAAAATATTATGTGACTTGGCCGTTTCGTTACCACAAGAAGTATTGTAAAACTGAAATGTAATGAAAAGTGAATAAATTTTCACGTTACGCCTGTGCGAGTGTAGTGAAACAGCCAAGCCACATAATTATTTTGACGAAAGTGTAGAGTTTGTGAAGTAAGGGCTTGCAGTGCAAGCGTGTAGAATCTTGGCTCTACATGAGATGTGACAACTTTAGGACTGTGCCATATTATAGTCTTGTCTTGGCAACATTTTACATGAAATTGTTTTTGGTTGGATTTTGTATTTCACGTTCCGTTATAACATAATTATTTTTCGAAAAAATGGCAAACCGCCTTCCATCGTGTACAAAATTCGAATATTTCGCTGGAATTGTTTACATTATTGTTGATTTTTCAAAAACGGCTCAGCCGATTTCTATAAAATTTAAATGGGACCTCGGGAGTATACCCTTTCAAACTAAAAAATAATTTTTCGATTCGGTTCACAATTGGCGGAATTAACGATGAACATACACAAAAAAAACATACAGACGAACATAGAGCCTCCTCCTTTTTGGGAGACGGTTAAAAAACTCGATAGCTTTTGTACTACGCCTGTTATTAAGACGAATTACTAAATATGCGGTACTAAAAGGTTTGGGTCTGATCATCTTTGAATATTTATTTAATTGCGTAATAAATCCTTATTCGCTTGCTGCCTTATTTTTAGCCGTAGCTAAATTTTCAAGCGCCCTTTTCACTCTTTTTCTCTTCTTTGTTCCGTACCCAAAGGGTAGAAACGGGACCCTATTACTAAGACTCCGATGTCCGTCTGTCCGTCTGTCACCAGGCTGTATCTCATGAACCGTGATAGCTAGGCAGCTGAAGATGATTCAGCTTTCACAGATGATGTTCACTAGGTTTACCTCAAAGAGTTAATTTTGTGATAAACATTTCAAAAATTCGTCGCGAATGCAGGACTCGAACCCGCGTCTTCTGATCACCAGCCCGATGATTTTAATTTTCAACCCCCGACGCAACAGAGGGGTGTTATAAGTTTGACGTGTCTGTTTGTCTGTCTGTCTGTCTGTGGCATCATAGCGCCCGAACCACTGAACCGATTTCAGTTTAGTTTTTTTTGGATGAAAGGAGACTTAATCGAGAGTGTTCTTAGCTATGTTTTATAAAAATCGATTGAGCCGTTTAAGAGTTATGGTGGGTTAAAGTGGGGATGGAAAAACCAAAATTCTACAAATGTGCCCAAAATGGCTGTCAATGTGTCGGGAGTTTTTTTAAATTTTTAATTTATATTAGTTATTACATGACTGCCCAAAGAAGGAGTGTAATGTTTTCACTGTCCTTAGGGTTCGTGTGGAATGTATTAAGTATCTAGTTTCTTTGTTCCACCAAAAAAGCCAATCAATGTAGGGACCGTTTCTTACTTCATTAGCTCGGTTAAAAGGACCAACACTGGAATCAAGTTCAAGTACCTCAGTTTAAGTGCTAAAAATAAATGAGACCTCTTTCGAAAACCAGCTTCGAGGACATTCAATAAAGTTTGATTACCAATATTACGTAACGAGGCTAGCCGGTTTATTTTGGGATTTTATACATACAGGAAATAAGATCGATTTTGATGATTCCTTTTATGTTTGGTACATCATATTATTATACCTACTTCAGAGGTAGTCTCATTTAAATATTTTATCTACACTAATGTTGTAACATTCTACTTATGTTTCCAATACTTGACTTATAATGACTACCTACTGTTATAGCGCAGACAACAAAACACTCAATTTAAGCAATTTCACATGATGTTATAATATCCACATCGATATCGTAAAATCTCATTATAACATCAATAAAACGCGACCAATTAACCTGGCGAGCCTTATGTCAAAATCCTCATACAAGTTGTATAAAATTTTGATATTAGGCTGGCTTTTGAAAACAGTTGGGTTATACGTGAAAACTTCGTCGAAACTACTAAACTTACATACACAAAACTCTTTGGTAAGATCTTGTGCCAATGAAATAAAAAAAGAACAGCGCGCGCTCGCTCCTGATTGGCCCTGCGCGCGCAGCTGCGCTCTCATTGTTTAGATTTTAATGGCGGCAAGTTCACTGTGACAATACACGTACGCGTGAATTTAATGTTTCGCAATATGTTTTTTTTTTATTTTTATTAGTGAAGATAAAGTAGTGTATGCAACTGCATATAACACGGGTATTAAAACACTCGTTACTATTATGAAACTCGCTGCGCTCGTTTCATAAACTCACACTCGTGTTTTAATACCCTTCATTATATGACAGTTGCATAAACTACTATTACGAGGTTATCAAGTCGACGCGTATTTTTTTACAAGCTTTTAGTTCAGGTGGAATCTTGCAAGTTACATTTAACCAACTCCCCGGTATCCGATTGAGCGAAAATTTTTCACGCATAATGTATATCGCGTGACAATGCAATAATACGGAACCACGGAGCTGATCTAAAGATGGAGTCGGAAGGTGGCCATAGGACCTCCTGTACGAAACAAGATAGACCCGTCGTGTTTGGGCTCGTTTTACTTGTCTTGACTAGCACTCTGCTCCTACATGATAACCGGGATCTCAAAAGCTTGTATTTATAAAGTTAAATTTTTGTAATAATTTATTTAAGTATGAACACGAATAACTTTTTACAGAGTAGTGCGATTTCGTTTTTTTAGGGTTCCGTACCCAAAGAGAAAAACGGGACCCTTTTGCTAAGACTTCGTTGTCCGTCTGTCTGTCTGTCTGTCTGTCTGTCACCGGGCTGTATCTCATGAACCATGATAGCTAGGCAGCTGAAATTTTCACAAATGATGTATTTCGGTTGCCGCTATAACAACAAATACTAAAAACAAAATAAAATAAATATTTAAGGGGGGCTCCCATACAACAAACCTGAATTTTTAGACTTTTTCGCTCTATATTAATAATGGTACCAGGTAGATGCTTGAAATTTTCACAGAGTATTTAGTTTTATATACCCTTCAATAATAATTAATAAAATTAAAATAAAATAAATATTTAAGGGGGGCTCCCATACAGTACGGAACCCTCCGTGCGCGAGTCCGACTCGTACTTGGCCGATTATATTTATTAGAAATGGTATAGTACCCTTGCTACTGCTTGGACTGAATCTTATTTTGTACTATATTCAACATGACGATAAATAATTTGAAAAATTAATAATAATCTAAAAAATTAAATGGCACATACATCGATTGGAGTTATTCGAATTTTGTACGTAGATTGGAATAGTTAAAGTCGGTTGTGCTATTTTCATATTCAGGGTTATTTCTAATCAATCAGCATCCTTTTAAAAAAATGTTCTGATAATTTTGTCAAAACTAAAAAAAAACAGCTGTTTGAAGTCTTTGAAGTCGGTTCTGCCATTTATGACAAAAAAATACCTGTTCCGAGAACCTTATTTGAGAAGGGTCGATTACATAACGGCTGGCCGATTTATTTCAGGATTTTCAAAAGAAAACAAAACATCCGGCCTGTCGTGTACAGCTTAGGGTTGCCAACTTTTTTTTACAAAAAATAAAGTATGTTCAGGTCTACGAAGAATATTAAACAGTATTTGAGAAAAATGAACAGTATTTTATTTGTTTATTGTTTTAAATACATTTTTTAGAGCTTCTTGCACAACTTACTAATTTACAATCTCTTTTTAACCCATAAATGCCCAGAAAGATATACATTTCCGATTTTCGTAAGTTTTAGTTATTTTCATACGAAAAGTTTTGCTCAGCTAATTCGGTATCTGTACAGATACATAATCAAAGTTAATGTGTTTGCATTTTGATGCTGAAAACAGTATTTCGTATACTATTTTTTTGTTCAACAGTAAAAAGTATAATTTAGTGAAAAACAGTATAATACTGTTTAAAACAGTATAGTTGGCAACCCTAGTACAGCTGCAGGACTTTTTGGGTTCCATAAATGATTATTTGTCACAAAAAATGGCAAAACCGACTTCCATCGCCTACAATTTGGAATAGTTCGCTCGAATTATAGATGCGACTACACATATATCTACATTCATATTGAATTTCATCCAAATTAGTTCATCCGTTTCTGCGTGAAAATGTAACAAACATCCATACATACTCACAAACTTTCGTATTTATAATATTACTAGAGACCCGCCCCGGCTTCGCACAGGCAGGTGTATTATACATTTAAACCTTCCTCTTCAATCACTCTATCTATTAAAAAAACCGCATCAAAATCCGTTGCGTAGTTTTAAAGATTTAAGCATACATAGGGATATAGGGACAGAGTAAGCGACTTTGTTTTATACTATGTAGTGATAGTGATGATTAACGCAAATTTCGGATTTTTCAAAAACGGCTCAGGTGATTTCGATAAAATTTAAATTGGACCACCTCGGGAGTATACCCTTTCGAACGAAAAAGGTTTTTTTTTTATTCGGTTCACAATTAGCGAAAATATCAATGAACATACACAAAAAAAACATACAGACGAACATAAAACCTCCTCCTTTTTGAAAGTCGGTAAAAAACTATGAACATGACAGTGGGTACGTACAAGACGATGTATCGCAAAGTGCAGGCCTTAAGGGACGGTCGTGCATAAAATGTCTAACCAGAATCAAGATTCTAGTACCAAAAAACATTGTTTTAGGGTTCCGTACCCAAAGGGTAAAAATGGGACCCTATTACTAAGACTCCGATGTCCGTCTGTCTGTCTGTCACCAGGCTGTTTCTCATGAATCGTGATAGCTAGACTGTTGAAATTTTTACAGATAATGTATTTCTGTTGCCCCTATAACAACAAAAACTGAATAAAATAAATATTTAAGGAGCCTCCCATACAACAAACGTGATTTTTAAGAATTTTTAAACTAATAATGGTATGCTGAATGGGATAATAGAATGGCTTAATAGACCCGTAATAGAACCAGCAGGGAGAACCGTGTTGAAGCCCCCTTAGGGGCTGCTGCTACGGAACCCTGCTTGCGCGAGTCCGACTCGCACTTGGCCGATTTAATTATGTTACTCTGAAGCATATCTTCTATTGCCAAAGTAATTTATTGTATATGCTCATCTCATATAAATAACTTACAGTAAGTTATTCATAAGTTACTTACTAAAAAGTACGAGTAAGTTCGTATAGGCCGGCCGGCCCTGGTGTCAGAGTTTTTAGGCCGTCTGAAGTGCCCTGGCATGGCTAAACGGTTAAAACAACCGGGACCTACAATTAACGCGTCATCCAAGCCACGGTAGCGCTCAGTTGGAAAATGCCACCCGCGGTCACCCATCCAAATATTGACCGTGCGGAACGTTGCTTAATTTCGGTGATCGCTGACAAACACCTAGTCAAACTACGCTACAAGCGCTACCTGTAAGTTACTTATCTCATCAAAAACATAAATGTGAAATGGGAGCCAAAGTGTCGCCACCAAAAGAATTGAGATCTAACACGGGGGCCAAGTGTTCTGTAGAAAATCCTAAAGTTTAAGCTACAAGATCATACCAACAACATTCTAAAGGGATTTACTTATGTAATTCAAGCTCGTGATTTGACTTGGCTAGTTTAAGAATAAGTACAGTGCAAATAAGCATTTTTGTCTGTACGTGTAAACTAGCCAAATCAAATCTTGAGCTTGAATTACATAAGTAAATTTCTTTTAAATGTTGTAGGTATATTCTTGTAGCTTAAACTTTAGGATTTTCTACAGAACACTTGGCCCCCGTGTTAGATCTCAATTCTTTTGGTGGCGACACTTTGGCTCCCATTTCACATTTATGTTTTTGATGAGATATCATAACTTTTTGTTCAGAAATAATTATTAGTTACATCATGATTATCATAGTACACTTATCTCTGAAAAAGTTATCTAGTATTTATTATATTACTATCACAAATGGCATGGTTCATCTATCGAAAATCTCAGTGCCTCGCGACGCTACCGCCATTTATTGGAGTATTGGTTAGGTAAATTTTACAATTACTTTGTTAATAGTACTAATTATTAATAATTTTCAATTTTTAGATTTTTTCCTTTATTTATGCCCGATAGTCTACCTTGGTGCCAAATATCAAGATTCTAGGTCATCTGGAAGTGGGTTAGGTTTTTGATCTATAAGTCAGTGAATCAGTGAGTCAGTCAATGAAACACGAGTTTTTAAACGTTAATATATCAAGAACTGGCTGAGCAAAATTTATGAAATTTTGGATTCTTGCTAAAAGACTTTAGTAAATGTGCCAAATTTCATGTATGTAGGCTAAATAGTTTTTGAGTTGTAAGGGGGTCAAAAGTAGCTCCAAATGGTTCGTGTAATATTACACACGGCCGCTGCGTCGCCAGTTTTCTTTGAACACTTTGGCTGGACCCGCTGCCGCGTGTCTAGATCTACTCTAAGACCAAATGCGAAATTGCAATAAAAATCTGGAAAAAATATATAATGATTTGGGCGAATAACAAACTTCATTCATACCTGGTGCATGAGTGTTGTACTCTAACAAAGAGTCCATATTAGCACTGAATAATTTTCAAAAATGTTGAAATTAAAGAGACAGCCTCTGTGACCCTCTTCTTGATTTAGTCAGTGTTCACACAATTAGCTTAAAATATAAATATAATTATGTAGTCAACAACTACGCCTTCAGTTAAAGACGTGGTAATCAAAGAGTTCTAAAGAGTAGCCTTCTAGTCCATTGAAATGTTATTTTTTAGGGTTCCGTACCCAAAGGGTAGAAACGGGACCCTATTACTAAGACTCCGATGTCCGTCTGTCTGTCACCAGGCTGTATCTCATGAACCGTTATAACTAGAAAGCTGAAATTTTCAAAGATGATTTTTGATTTTCTGTTGCCGCTATAACAACAAATACTAAAAACAGAATTAAATTAATAATTAAGGGGGGCTCCCATACAACAAATCTGATTTTTTAGCCGTTTTTCGCTCTATATTAATGATGGTAATAGGTGGATGCTTGAAATTTTTACAGAATATTTATTTGTATGTTCACTTGAATAATAAATAATAAAATTAAAATAAAATGCTTAAATATTTAATGGGGGCTCCCATAAAGTACGGAACCCTCCGTGCGCGAGTCCGACTCGTATTTGGCCGATTATTTGGGCTTAGCGTCCATTTGTCAGAGGACGCATATTAGATATCAAGTAGGTATATAGTTAGTTAAGCCTTCGGGAGCGTCGCGGTGGTGTTTTATGATTAACACTATCAATTATAATTATTTTTCGCAAAAAATAGCATGACCGACTTCACCCGTGTACAGAATTCGCGAATATTTCGCAAGGATCGATGTAGCATTTTCCACATTATTATTAATATATCAAAAATGGCTCAGCCGATTTCAATAAAATTTAAATGGGGCCTATTTCGAAGTATACTCTATCCAATAAAAAAAGAGTTATTGAAATCCAACTACTATTTAAAAAGTTATGCGTGGTTACACATAAAATATTTCGCTCGGATCGATGTAACATTTTTCACATTATTGTTGATTCATCGAAAATGGCTCATCCGATTTCGATAAAATTTAAATGGAACTAATTTCGAAGTATACACTTTCCAATAAAAAATAATTATCAAAATTGGACCACTACGTAAAAAGTTATGCGTGGTTACACATAAAAAAAAAAAAACAAAAAAAAATATACGCGTCGAATTGAGTACCTCCTCGTTTCGTCGGTCAAAATGAAGGGGTGGGCGTCGATGCGCTTTCACCCTGCACAATACAGGCTTGCGCACATGTGCTATGGCCAAAAGGATGCGCCGTCAGTCGGGTTTACGACCTGATCGTGTGGATAACATAAATAGTTAGTGTAAAGTTAAATCCAACAAAAACATTTTCATGTGAAACGAAGCCAAGTCTAAATAACAGTTCCCACTATCAAAAAGTTGTCAGATCTCACGTAAAGCCAAGCTTCTAACTCTACACGCCTTACTCTACAAGTTCTTACTCCACAAACTCTACAGCTTAGTCAATATATGCGACTTGGCCGTTTCGTTACAACAAGAACTGATTGCATAACGGAATTAATGACTTAATCTTCACTTTACGCCCATGCGCAGTTAGCCAGCCTAAATGAAACGAATCTGAATTTGGTAAACAGCGTGGTTTTTACACATTTTAATTAAATTTAACACAGTAGTTAAGCGTGAGCAACACCTGTGTTAAATTTAATTAAAATGAAAAGAATCATAGTTTACGGGGTTGTGTCGGCGCCTCAGAGGCTTTGGTGTGTATAATCTAGGTAGGTACATGTATTGTTTTAAACGTTCGCGATTTGAACACATTATTATTTATTACAGGATTAAAATTACGAGATAAATAAATGCCACATTCAAGTCCAGACCACGATCGATGCAACTCGGTCGACACGTCGGGATGATGAGGTATTTATTTATCTCGTAATTTTAGTGCGCGATTTGTCCCGTAGTATATTTAGGTACATGTAGTTGTGATTTTAAGTGCGACTTTAGTTCCTCGCTAGATCGAGTCATGTCCCATTCCGTGAGATCTGTGGTCGAAACCTATGAATATTGATGAGATGTCGTTCACACCAATTTCATTTAACACCACGTTTCATGTGTCAATCTATTCATACATTCAATTTCACGTACAGTAATAGAAGAAATATATATGTTATTTTTAAGCTTGCGCGATTTGAACAAAATACAGGGTTATTTCTAATCAATTAGCATCCTTGTAGGGGCTTATTCTGTACATCAAAACTAACAACTTTTGTTCTGCGACTTTCATCAAAACTAAAAAAAAAAAATTAGTTGTTCCA
This sequence comes from Hypomecis atomaria, assembly GCA_964007245.1. Classification (NCBI taxonomy): domain Eukaryota; kingdom Metazoa; phylum Arthropoda; class Insecta; order Lepidoptera; family Geometridae; genus Hypomecis; species Hypomecis atomaria. The sequence goes on along the minus strand of OZ023307.1, from coordinate 5,089,318 downwards.
CACATTTTGTCGAAGGTGAACTATATTTTTCTATGGAACAACAACTTTTTTTTTGAGAATTAATAAAAGTCGTAGAACAAAAGTTCTTAGTTTTGATGTACAGAATAAGCCCCTACAAGGATGCTAATTGATTAGAAATAATCCTGAATATACCTATATAATTATACCACGGGACTTATCGCGAAATAAAATCCATCCATCCATCCATCCATCAGCCAAAGGACGTCCACTGCTGGACATAGGCCTCCCCTATGGATCTCCAATAAGACCGGTTGAAAGCGGCTTGCATCCAGCGCGATCCTGCGGTCTTAATGAGGTCATCCGTCCACCTTGTGGGTGGACGTCCTACGCTGCGCTTGCCGGTACGTGGTCTCCACTCGAGAACTTTTCGACTCCACCGGTCATCAGTCCTCCGCGCTATGTGCCCTGCCCATTGCCATTTCAACTTGCTCGTAACTATGTTGGGCTATGTCGGTAACCTTGGTTCTTCTACGGATCTCCTCATTTCTGATTCGATCCCGTAGAGAAACTCCGAGCATAGCCCTCTCCATAGCTCGTTGGGCTACTTGGAGTTTATTAATAAGGCCCATGGTAAGAGACCACGTTTCAGTGCCATAAGCCATCACTGGTAACACACACTGATCGAACACTTTCGTCTTGAGGCACTGAGGTATGTCGGACGAGAAGACATTACGCAATTTTCCGAACGCTGCCCAACCGAGTTGGATTCGGCGATTGGCCTCTTTCTTGAAGTCGGACCTACCTAACTGGACTACTTGTCCTAGGTAGACGTACGAGTCAACGACTTCAAGAACCGAGTTCCCAACAGAGATCGGGGTGGGTACAACATGGAAATTACACATGACTTTCGTCTTCTCAATGTTCATCTTAAGACCCACCTGTTGAGAAACCCGATTGAGGCCTTCGAGCATCGTGCTGAGTTCCTCCATCGACTTTACGAAATAAAATATGAGATAATTACTACTCTTAATACCTCTTTTCCCCAACGTTACGAACAAGTTGCATTAGTCACGGTAAAGGACAGTCTGCCCATCAATCTCATATTTTATTGCGCGACAAAAGATTTGGCACACCGGGTGCGTTCTGCAGTCTGCGGTCAGGTCAAATTGAACGCAACCCGCTTCATGTGTGAACAACATTGTCGGTCTCAACATACATATTTTGTAGTATGCGATCTGACCGTGCGATCACGCAGAAGGAAAGTAACTGGTACGTCTGACCGGTTTTCCTGCTTGGACAGCTGACCGATTGCCCTGACAGACAGCGTTGTTCAAACATAATGCGGGCTGCGGTCAATTTGACCTGACCACAGAATGCAAAACGTATCCAGTGTGCCAAATCCTTAAGTCCCGTAGTACGAATTTTTTTTTGTCATCGGCGATTTTTTACTGCCCCTAAGTCGATAATAATTTTTCGCAAAAAATGGTTTCTTTCGCTCGAATTGTTTACATTATTTTTGGTATTTTCAAAAACGGCTCAGCCGATTTCCGTAAAATTTAAGTGCGACCACCTTGGAAGTATACCCTTTCGAACAAAAAAATAATTTTTTGATTCGGTTCACAATTGGTTAAATTATCGATGTTCATCGTGTACAAAATTCGGATATTTCGCTCGAATTGCTTACATTATTGTTGGTATTTTTAAAAACAGCTCAGCCGATTTCCGTAAAATTTAAGTGGGACCACCTCGGAAGTATACCCTTTCGAACTAAAAAAGAATTTATCGATTCGGTTCACAATTGACGAAATTATCGATGAACATAAAAAAAAAAAAAAACATACACACGAACATAGAACCTCCTCCTTTTTGGAAGTCGGTTAAAAAGCAGGAAGCTTAGCTAGTTATTAAATTAACAGATTGTTGTAATATTTAACAAGATTGTTTAGTATCCAACAAGATTTGCGACTATGAACCAAATCGGTCAAGAGCGAGACGAGATATACGGCAGAAGATTCCGCTTTAAATTTGTGCCGCGAAATCAAATCTTACAAGCTTACAACTACTATAATTGAGAACTGAACATACAAATTGTGCATTTTTAGGGTTGCGTACCGATAGGATAAAATCGGGACCCTATTACTAAGACTCCGCTGTCCGTCTGTCCGTCTGTCTCCAGGCTGTATGTCATGAACAGCAACAGCTAGAACGTTGAAATTTTCACAGATGATGTATGCTATACCTACACTGTTGCCGCTATAAAAACAAATACTAAAAACAGAAACAAATACATATTTAAGGGGGGCTCCCATACAACAAACCTGTTTTTTTTAGCCGTTTTGTTTATCGCTCGATATTAATAACGGTGACAGGTAGATGCTTGAAATATTCACAGAATATACATACACTTAATTGTATGTTTACTTTTTTCGAGCCGATTTTTTATTGAGAATAGATAAAAAAATCTACTCTAGTGTTCAGAGAACTACTAATTAAGATTTTTGCCGTTTTTTGAAAGTTAAATAATTGTTAAACTTAAGTTAAGGAAAACGAGTCACTTTAATTTATTAAGTTATTTTTGGAACAATAAATACTTAAATACCTATCAGATATCATAATACCTATTTCATTATGTTTATAATTGCCAATTACGAGTTACAATCACGGTGACAATTTAAGTTAGTTTTCCTTATATGAGTCATTTTGTTGCACACAAATATTTCCGACTTTTCGGTGAAGTTAAATTTCGTGCAGCAACTGGCATACGTTTGGAGAAGAAATTCGATAGGATATTCGAATCCAGCCCGCGATCGCTCTCTATGGGGGGACCTAATGCGAAAAACAAGCGAAAAGTGTACTTTTAAAGACGTGGTGAAAAGGTAACGAACATAAAAATCCATTTAAAAAAAATACTTTATGAAAGAAAAAACCCTAAAGTAGCAGAGCAATCGAGTAGAATTTTGGAAAACAATATGGTTACTTTAGAATAAAATCGGCCAAGTGCGAGTTGGGCTCGCGCACGAAGGGTTCCGTACCGTATGGGAGCCCCAATCCCCTTACCGTTATTAATAGCGAGCAAAATATCACGTTTATTGTATGGGAGCCCCCTTCAAATATTTATTTTATTCTATTTTTAGTATTTGTTGTTATAGCGGCAACAGGAATACATCATCTGTGAAAATTTCAGCTGCCTAGCTATCACGGTTCATGAGATACAGCCCGGTGACAGACAGACGGACAGACGGACATCGAAGTTTTAGTAATATGGTCCCGATTTCACCCTTTGGGTACGGAACCCTAAAAACATTAAAACTTCGCATTATAAAAAAAAACATTTTATTTCAAATGCTTGAAATTATCAGCGACAACACCACATTTTGACAAATTACGTAGCCAGGCTAATGTTCTAGCCAAGTAATCAATTAGTTTTATTATTACATGCTTAAATTATGAGTAAATAAATAAAATCCCACCTAAAAATATAAGCTCGAAGCCAACATCATCATAAACTGTGTCATGCGATTTTCGACTCTAAACAAAGCTGCATAGATGATAGCGGGCGATACAGGAAGCGCGGGTGAAATGTGATTTTTTCATAGCATTAGGCGCAGTCTTAAGGGTAGGTCAATGTTCAACAGGGGCTCTATAATTGAAACATTAGAGCGGCTGAACGTATGCGTATTTAATCACGAGGCTGAGGCAGGGCGGGAGTGAGCATTGATAATGTGCGCTTGATCTGTGAACGTTAGAAATGATTTTAAGGTTTCAAAAATTGGGTTCCAGATCGTTAGTACGCCATATTATTATGCGTGGACGGTCTATGCCGCGTTTTTCTGATAAATTTAACTCAAATAAAAACCACGTTACAGCTGTCTTATTCATATCTGGTTATACAGCATACGCGAGAGTAAGTGGAACAAAAAAACGCAATGTCTGTCGCATACGTCAAAATCACCAGTTAGAATGTCAAAATAGTTCAATTTGGTTCTACTTGGTCTTTTGTCTTTTTCGGAAATTTGAATAGTTCCAGTAAGAGGTTCAAATCTCTGATCATTTTAACTTTCTACTATTTAACTTTTTGAATTTGGACACCCGAGATAGCTCAATGCTAGTTTGTGAAACCCTTCGAAGTTACGTAAGTTCGGGTGTATGTGCATCTTTTTCTGACACCTTTTAAATTTCATATTTTAAATGGGACAAAGTGATGCTTATCTCTTGTTATTTTAGTACAATTTCTATTACTTACTTTATTTCTTATTCTATGGCTTGCCCTTTCTCGATCTCGCGACCAAATACGCATACGTTCAAGCCGTTCTAATGATTCAATTACAGAGCCCCTGAGATCTAACAAATATTATCACCTTTATTAGGCATACGAAACCAGACATTGTTTCTCATATTCACCTCTTACACAAAAGCGAACATGACACATTTGACTGAGGCGTCTGAGGCTAATGCCTTTACGTATCGAGTTACTTAGAAATAGGCAGGAAAATTCCACCTTTCGTGGACCTTCTCATTGTGATACCCTTTGGGGACCTCGGACAATTCAAGGATGCCTAAAGGTTGTGGCACACTCATCGTATTCTCCGGCCGTCTTCACAAAAGAGATTATGCAATAATTTTTTTCGCAAAAAATTGCAACACAGAGTGCAGGTTGTGCGGTGTTGCGATTTTTTGCCTGTTTGCACGAATCGGTGTGACATCCATGTACATTTTTGTTGATTTATCAAAAACAGCTCAATAAAATTTACTTGGAACCACCTCGAAAGCACATTCTTTAGAACTAAAAAAAGATTTTTTTTAAATCGGTTTACAATTGGCGAAAATATAGATGAACGCAAAAAAAAAAAAAAACATACTGACGAACATAGAACCTCCTCTTTTTTGGAAGTCTGTTAAAAATCAAGAATTTTGTAGCAATTTCGCTGACCTCAGTCATTGATATGAAAAAATTGGTTGTGTGTAAAGTCGGTTTGCGGCAGATAATTTTACGTGATAACGTCATAATAAACATTGTTGAATCAACAACGAAACAAGCCGAACGCTTAGGCCGATCGTGCCTCTCTATCGCTTGTTCCGCGCTCTCGCTTGCACGCTCGGCTCAGGAGGAACGTGACACAATTACATGCTAAAGCTTGTGTTGATGGATTTATAAGATTTTTTTTTTTGTCGAAAGTCGAACAATTTGGCAATTTACTATTTGATTCGTGTAGACACTTTGCAAAGCGACACCTTTTAACCGAGTTCCAAAAAGGAGGAGGTTCTATGTGTATGTATTTTTTTTGTGTATTTTCATCGATAATTTCGCCAATTGAGAACCGAATCGAAAAAATCTTTTTTAGTTTGAAAGAGTATAAGGTGGTCCCATTTAAAAATTAAAAATTTTACAGAAATCGGCTCAGCCGTTTTTGATAAATCACCAAAAATGTAAACAATTCGTGCGAAACATTTGAATTTTGTACACAATGGAAGGCGATTTGGCATTTTTTGCGAAAAATAATTATTAGAAATTGGAATGTCCTGCCCATCTCAAAGCGTTATGTGTGCCACAACCACTATTCGGACTAAAGGAATTGTTGCTTGGTGGGTTCGAGTTATAAAGTTAAGTGCAAAATAAGGGTAGAACTAGTGATGTCATGTCTAGTCAAATTTCGGGACAGAAGGTCTCAAGTTGATATATTCTGGGGACAACTCCCAAACAAAAAATGCCCCATTCGCCTTTATAGCCTAATTTGATAGGTCTAATTTTCACAGAAGTAAGTTCGTGTAGGACAGGAATTTTCATGAAGGTTTATGGCTATATAAAATACGAATAAACCTCCCTTTTTCTGCCTCGGGTCCTGGCAACACAGGAAGCCAAATTACCTCTTTTCAAGATGACCGGATCACAATTTCCTTGTCGTTAAATTTATTATTTGAATAAATCGGGATGGATTGATCTGATTACAATAAAATTTCCTTGTTGTTAAATCTTTTATTTAACTAAACTGGGATTACAAATTGGTCATTATTAGACTAACGAGCAATAGCCACGACCCGGTACACGAGTAAACGGGGGGTGTCCCATATAATAAACCTTAATTTTTAACCGTTTTTCGCTCGATATTAATAATGGTAACAGGTACTTAAATGCTTGAAATTTTGACAGAATATTTAGTTGTATATTCCTTTCAATAATAAATAATAAAATAAATATTTAAGGGGGGCTCCCATACAGTACGGAACCCTCCGTGCACGAGTCCGACTCATACTTGGCCGATTAATTTATCTGATTCCGGATTGATCCCATAGTTAAGGTCGCTCATAATAATGGTCCGAATCACCCCCTTTCGCCTTCATACACCAGTTCTAGATAATATTGTAAAACCTTATTCCTGCCTTCGATCCAAGAAGCCAAATCACCTATCTTCAAAGTAATCTGATTACAATTTTCTTGTTGTTAAATCTTTTATTTGAATAAACTGGGATAGATTACAAATTGGTCATTATTAGACTAACGAGCAATAGCCACGGCCCGGTACACGAGTAAAATTAAAATACAGGGCTATTCACGTGGAGTATACTAAGCCGAGAGGGAGTGATTCAGACATTATTTTGAACAAATTTTACTATGAGCTAGTCCGGAATTCCAAAAAAAAAAAATTGCAAAACCGCCTTTCACCGTGTACAAATTTCGAATGTTTCGCTAGAAATGTTTACAATTTTGTTGATTTTTCAAAAACGACTCAGCCGATTTCTGTAAAATTTAAATGAAACTCTCGGGAGTATACTCTTTCGAATTAAAAAAAAAATGTTCGATTCGGTTCACAATTAAATAGCGAAATTATCGATATTCATCGTGTACATAATTCGGATATTTCGCTGGAGTTGCTTACATTATTGTAGGTTTTTTCAAAATCGGCTCAGCCGGATTTCTGTAAAATTTAAATGGGTGGTCCCATTGGGAGTATACCCTTTCGAACTAAAAAAGAATTTTTCGATTCGGTTCACAATTGGCGCAATTATCGATGAACACAAAAAAAATACAGACGAACATAGAACCCCCTCTTTTTTGAAAGTCGGTAAAAAACAAATAGTAGTAAGAGAACCTGTTTTTTTAAGTCTGTTGAAAATAGGTACTACATATTGATACGAGGTCTACTGTTCCGAGAACTACTAGTGCGTAATTAGTTTTTAGACTGCCTTTAGAATGTTCTAGAATGTGTAATTTGCAATTCAAAGCTGAAACGTCATTATGTTTGTCCCAAGGTTTAGAAAAATTTCTTTAGACAGCTCTTTTGAATTCTTTCAATCGCATTTTGATAGGGGTGGCAGTAGGTTTTTAAAAACTCCGATAAATAATTATTTTTTGCAATAATAATATAAATTAAAAATTCAAAAAACCCCCGACACATTGACAACCATTTTGGGCACATTGTAGAATTTTGGTTCTTCCATCCCCACTTTAACCCACCATAACTCTTAAACGGCTCAATCGATTTTTATAAAACATAGCTAAGAACACTCTCGATTAAGTCTCCTTTCATCCAAAAAAAACTAACCTGAAATCGGTTCAGTGGTTCGGGCGCTATGATGCCACAGACAGACACACAGACAAACAGACACGTCAAACTTATAACACCCCTCTTTTGCGTCGGGGGTTAAAAAATAGCATGACCGACTTCACTCGTGTACAGAAATTAACAAATATTTCGCACGGATCGATGTAGCATTTTTCCCATTATTGTTGATTTATCAATAACTTAAATTAAAAATTTAAAAAACCCCCGACATTTGTAGAATATATGTTCTTCCATCCCCGCTTTAACCCACCATAACTCTTAAACGGCTCAATCGATTTTTATAAAACATAGCTAAGAACACTCTCGACTAAGTCTCCTTTCATCCAAAAAAAAACTAAACTGAAATCGGTTCAGTGGTTCGGGCGCTATGATGCCACAGACAGACAGACAGACACACAGACAAACAGACACGTCAAACTTATAACACCCCTCTTTTGCGTCGGGGGTTAAAAAAGCTCAGCCTATTTCAATAAAATTTTAACGGGGCCAAATCGGACTCCTATGAAAAAAGTAATGCGTGGTTATACATTAAAAAAAATACGCGTCGAATTAAGTACCTCCTCCGCTTCGGTTCGTCGGTCAAGAAGAGGGATTTTTATCGCGAATAAGTCCGCGTTTGACTTCTGCTTCAAGCATCGATTTGACATTTTTTATGGCTTCAAGTCTGCTTGCTCCGCTTGAGGAAAAATAACAATTCATTTTGTCGGGGGACAGACAAGATTTTTTTCTTCCATTCTGTCCCCCGGGGGACAGATCCGGGGGTCAGACTGGAATAATCCGTCATTTGATGGAAAGGTACGTTGTGGTCGAAAATAAAGTACGCAGGCTTAGAAGATACCTATGAACTAAATCGGTCTAGAGCGAGTCAAAGTCAAAGTCAAATTATCTTTATTTCGTAGACACATTACATGTTCTTGAAAACGTCCGCTAACAATGCTTTTAAACAATGCTTTTAATGAGTCGAGAATAGGCTTACGAAAACTCAGTTAAGGATGATTTTCTCGCTGACTTAGTGAATCCACCTTAAACCGATTCGAGGTTTACTGTTCGGAGAACTACTAGTTATAAGTAGCAACCCTGCAAGCTCTTGAACAATAAATGAGTTTTAAATACATCTGTCCAGTTATCGGTCGTCGTTCCGGTTTGACCGGTCCATAGACTTAATGTCACTCAGTGAGGACAGGGCGAAAGGACAGTTCAAAGTAAGAAGTATGAACGAGTCGAAATCGATTTTTTAAATCGGATCGCAATTGCCGAAAATGTCGATAAACATACAAAAAAAGCATACATTTTCAGTGTTCCGTACCCAAAGGGTAAAAACGGGCTCCTATTACTAAGACTCCGCTGTCCGTCTGTCTGGCTGTCACCAGGCTGTGTCTCAAATTTTATAGAAATAGTGTTCTCTCAAAGTTTTTTGCACAAATACGAAGAACTAAAAATAATAAATGGCCAAGTACGATTCGGACTCGCGCACGAAGGGTTCCGTACTGTATGGGAGTCCCCTTAAATATTTATTTCATTTTAATTACTTATTTCAGTTTTTACAACATAGTGGAAGCTAATAAATGTGAATATATTATTAAAGTGAATATACAACTTAACATTCTGTGAATATTTCAAGCATCTACCTGTTACCAAAATTAATATCGAGCGATAAACGGCAAAAAATTCAGGTTTGTTGGATGGCAGCCCCCCTTAAATATTAATTTTATTCTGTTTTTAGTACTAGTTGTTATAGCGGCAACTGAAATACATCATCTGTGAAAATTTTTAAGCTATTGCATAGCTTCTATCGCGGGCCTTGAGCGCGGGGACCGAATCCAGAAATTCCGTAACGAAAAAACCTCACGCTCCCCACTCCGACGGGCAAGGAGGTGTGGCTTGAAGGCCGTGCATCGTCTAACGTCGTTTCAGTTCGGCAGTCTTCGACACGGCGTTGTGTGCGATTAGACGTATTGTACGACTCTACGAAACTCGCACGAATCGAGACGAGCTGCTCCGAAATATGCTATGCAATAGCTTTACCGCGGCAGTCCCCGAGTGCCATACGTCTTTTCAACTTTCTAGCTATCACGGTTCATGAGATACAGCCTAGTGACAGACGGACAGCGGAGTCTTAGTAATAGAGTCCCGTTTTTACCCTTTTGGTACGGAACCCTAAAAAGACTGAAAAATTTGCAAAGCAAAAAGTTTACAACGAAGAATAAAAGAACTGTAAAGCGAAGTTGAATCGCGCTACGCTCCAGTGCACTCCCGGCATTCGCGTCATCTCGGCCGGCTATCTCATTCTCATCTCAAATATCCAGGCGTTTCAGATGTTATTTTCATCAATAGGTTAGTTGACTGGTCTTGAATTAATCAAAAGTATTAGTATTACTTAGTGAATTCTGCAAATAATTATGATTCGTAAACTGAACAATTAATAGTTAAAAACACATGAATTCTGCAAATAATTATGATTCGTAAACTGAATAATCACTACATAGTATAAAATAAAGTCGCTATTTGTCTGTTTGTATGCTTAAATCTTTAAAACTACGCAACGGATTTTGATGCGGTTTTTTTGAATGGATAGAGTGATTCAAGAGGAAGGTTTATATGTATAATACACCTGTGCGAAGCCGGGGCGGGTCGCTAGTTATTAATAGTTTAAAAAAACCGGCCAAGTGCGAGTCGGACTCGCGCACCGAGGGTTCCGTACAAACCTGCAAGGTTTACAAAGTTCGTTCATTACGACAAAAAAATTAATAAGTTTATATTTATTAAAAAATATATATTTTGTAATGTAACTAAAAATTTAAGGTTTTCGGAATTTTTCCTTTATGTGTGCTATAAAACGTTGCTTCATGCCAAATTTCAAGATTCTAGGTCAACTGGAAGTACCCTTTAGGTTTTGATTCCCTTGCGAGTACTTGCGAGTTTCAAAATTTGCGGCATAAACGGCTGTATCTTTTGATTGCGTTGGCTTAGAAGTTTGATTTTTTCACAGCTTCAAGGGACAGTAGACCTGAGTAATTGATATAAATTTCAGCTTCATACCTCCACGCGTTCCTGAGAAAAAGGGTCTTGACAGACGGACAGACGGACAACAAAGTGATCCTATAAGGGTTCCGTTTTTTCCTTTTGAGGTACGGAACCCTAAAAACACTAGAAAAACACGCTTAGTCCATTAGACCTGTCTCACAAGTGCAAACACGACTATGATACGATATTCCTTCATGGACTGCCAGTGCCTATCTTCCGGCTTCATCATCAGACCTTGAAACCTAATCGTGGTCAAAGTTCATCATAAGACTTTCAAAGAAATCCAAAAGGACATTTACGGGAAGTGACGTCATAGTCTGCTATATTGCGCTCCTTGTCTAGCAAGAGTATAAATATGCTTGTAATTTCTTTGTTTCTAAGTTGATTTTATTCTTGTTTTCGATAATCAGATCAATAAAAAATAGCATGACCCTAGTTGGTCATGCTATTTTTTGCAAACAATAATTATATTATTAAATTATTGTTGATTTTACAAAAGCGGCTTAGCTCAATTCGATAAAATTTATATGGGACCATCTCGGGAGTATACCCTTTCGAACAAAAATATATTTTCAAATCGAGGCTAGTTGACAATATTTTTTTGATATCTTCTTGTGTTTACAGAGTTCGCGAATATTTCGCACGGATCGATGAAGCATTTTTCACATTAATGTTGATTTATAAAAAATGGCTCAGCCGATTTCGATAAAATTTAAATGGGACCAATTTCTAAGTATGCTCTATCCAATAAAAAAAGAATTATTGAAATCGGATTACTACAAAAAAAGTAATGCGTGGTTACACATAAAAAAATATGTAATATACGCGTCGAATTGAGTACCTCCTCCGATGGTTCGTCGGTCAAAAATTGCATTTATTGATCCGAGCGAACTATCCAAATTTTGTACACGATTGAAGTCGGTTGTAAGTAAATATGTTTTTAGGGTTCCGTACCCAAAGGGTAAAAACGGGACCCTATTACTAAGACTTCGATGTCCGTCTGTCTGTCCGTCTGTCACCGGGCTGTATCTCATGAACCATGATAGCTAGACAGCTGAAATTTTCACAGATGATGTATTTCGGTTGCCGCTGTAACAACAAACACTAAAAACAAAATAAAATAAATGTTTAAGGGGGTCCCATACAACAAACCTGATTTTTTAGACGTTTTTCGCTCTATATTAATAATGGTACCAGGTAGATACTTGAAATTTTCACAGAATATTTAGTTTTATATTCCCTTCAATAATAAATAATAAAATAAAATAAATATTTAAGGGGGGCTCCCATACAGTACGGAACCCTGCGCGTGCGCGAGTCCGACTCGTACTTGGCCGATTATTAAGAAATTCACGTGAAAACTATTTATTCTTTAAATAAAATGAACTTAAGATTCAGTTTACAATTCATTTTAACGTAATTTTTACCGACTTCCAAAAAGGAGGAGGTTCTATGTTCGTCTGTATGATTTTTTTTTGGGTAAAATCATCGATAATTTCGCCAACGGTGAACCGAATCGAAAAATTATTTTGTAGTTCGTAAGGGTATACTCCCGAGGTGGTCCCATTTAAACTTTAAAGAAATCAGCTGAACCGGTTTTTGAAAAATCAACAATAATGTAAACAATTCGAGCGAAATATTCGAATTTTGTACACGATGGAAGGCGGTTTTTCAATTTTTTGCGAAAAAACAATTACTTAAACATTTAAAAAACATTCCTACAAACTAAATTCGCGAAAAATAAAAAAAAATATATGTTACATTTTGTCTATAGAAAATTTTAGGCTCCATGCTGGTAAAGCATGTGGTTATGACATGGCCACAACGTTGTGACAGCGGCGCTATCCCGTGTGAAATCATTCGGTTTCTACTTGTAATTAATGTTATTGTACCTTGTGAGAAGGAGATAAAGGTTTTACATTCCGTAGATATACACTTTATAAGGTCATAAACGTTGCACAAAAATATAATAGGACCAAATACATTTGAGGAGATCCGCAGAAATACCAAAGTTACTGACATAGCCTAGCGGATTGACAAGTTGAAAGTGGGCAGGGTACATAGCACGGAGTACTGATGACCGATAGGGTCGAAAAGTTCTCGAGTGGAGACCACGTACCGGCAAGCGCAGCGTAGGACGTCCACCCACAAGGTGAACGGAAGACCTCATCAAGACTGCAGGTTAACGCTGGATGCGAGCCGCTTCTAACCAGTCTTATTGGAGATCTATAGGGGAGGCCTATGTCCAGCAATGGACGTCCAATGGCTGAAACGACGACCACGAAATACATATGCCGACAAAACTATTTCAAGTAAAAGTAGGCATGTAGAGCCAAGCCAACGTACTTAACCCTTAACGCTCAAAGTCTTTAACTTTATCCTTCAGTCAAAATATGTGACTTAACCTTCCATTATCCTTCAATCACCTTGAAGAGACTGCATAGCTCCTTATTCTTCTATTTATTTAATTTACTCAGTTGCAGGCATCTCTGGTGCGCGTATTATTTCCACAATAAGGAGCTATGCAGTCTCTTCTTCGGTGATTTCAGATAATTATCATCAATCTTCTCTTAACAGGTAAGCTCGATTGATTCTTAATTATGCTTCAACTTATATTAATAATTATTATTTATTATTAGCCGGGTAATAATTATTTATTTTTACCTAAAAATGGCACAACCAACTTCAATCGTACACAGAATTCAAATAGTTCACTCCATTCGACGTATGGCATTTTTAACCGACTTCCAAAGAGGAGGAGGTTCTATGTTTTTTTATGTATGTATTTTTTTGTGTATGTTCATCAATATTTTTGCCAATTGTGAACCGAATCATAAACATATTTTTTAGTTCGAAAGGGTAATAAAATAAAATACTCCCATAAATGGTCCCATTTAAATTTAGTGGGTGGTCCCATTAAACAATTTTTCGGTTTTTCGGTTCACAATTAGCGGAATTATCGATGAAAATACACAAAAACAAAATACATACAGACGAACATTGAACCTCCTCCTTTTTGGAAGTCGGTTAAAAAAATGGCAAAACCGACTTCTGTTTTTTTACGAAAAATAATTACGATTTCCATAAAATTCAAATGCGACCTTTGAAGTAGGTACGAGTATGATCTACCAAATAAATTTTTTCTTGGATCGTACACTGAGGTGGGATATTCAGTTAAAATCTATCAGCTCCAAGTTATATGCGTCTGGTGGATCTTTAAGACGTCTCCGTAACTTTTTACCTACTGCCACCAAAGTTGCGCTAGCACAGTCTCTTTTACTCCCGATTCTTGATTATGCTGACGCCTGCTATATCAATCTCAGAGAAGACCAACTTGAAAAACTAGAGCGCCTCCAAAATTACTGCATCCGGTTCATATTTGGCTTACGCAAATATGACCATGTATCTGAATTTCGCGCAAAACTCAAGTGGCTTCCAATTCGCTTTCGTCGGAATGCTCATATCCTCTCTATCCTCTATGGCATCCTATTCAATCCTTCTACCCCGCTTTACCTAAAGGAGCGTTTCACTTTTTGGCACACTTCCCATACTATCCCACTTCGATCCTCAGATAACCTCACCCTTATGACTCCATCCGCGCATTGTGAGTACTTTTACGGAAAGTCCTTTGCTTACCAAGCTGTCCAACTCTGGAACTCTTTGCCTGTTTCTATAAGACGAGCTCCGTCGCAAGACGTTTTTAGGGAACAGGTAAAAAGTTTATACTTGTCACAGTTGCTAAACCGCAGTTGATAGTGTTTGTTTTGTTGCTTCGTTATTATTTCTATTTATGTAGTATATTGTATAACTATGTATTAGTGTATTTCTATTTATTTATTTCATTTTTTATTTATAGTATTTCAAGTATTCGTGTGTACTATTTTTGTATGTATGTTTATTTGCCTATTATAACTTCGTCATTGTCCTTTCATTCTTTTTAAAGCACACCCCGTCGATTTTTATCTTCAAATACTTTTCTCCATCCTAAGGTTGCCTGGAAGAAATCGCTTTTAGTGATAAGGCCGCCTGTTGTTGCCACTAGTTTTTTTAAAGTTGTTCTTTCTTTGTTTTATATTGTATGGAGTGAACAATAAAGAATTTATCTATCTATAAATAAAAAAACATCATAATCGGTCACTTGAGAACCTCTTTTTTTTAAATCGGTTAAAAAACCGATAAGCTCATTAAACTTGCTATTAACTGGATATACTGAAGGGCAGGCGGAGCTCCAGATTCAACAAAAAACATTTTTTCTGTCAATTATGACAGCCGTGCGAAGGCCGCGTTACCAAACCACGAAGAAATGTAGAGGGTAGGGCTGCCACTTATAAGTTTTTAGCATCATTAATTATTTTTTTACCGACTTCCAAATAGGAGGAGGTTCTATGTTCGTCTGTATGTTTTTTTTTTGTGTGGGTTTGTTCATCGATATTTTCGCTAATTGAGAACCGATTAAAAAAATCATTTTTCGTTTCAAAGGGTTTAATACCCGAGGTAGTCCCATTTAAATTTTATCGAAATCGGCTGAACTGTTTTTGAAAAATCAACAATAATGTAAAAATTGTATACTTACATCAATTCGAGCGAATTTCGTACACGATAAAAGTCGGTTTTGCCATTTTTAGCGGAAAATAATTATGATTAGTTTAATGTCAAAACCTGCTAAATCAAATAGTTTTTATTATTGAAAATGTTGTAACCACAGACTCCAGGGTCTGTGCCCTTTGTTAACTAAACACAATTTTTGATTTTACTGTACAAAGAGAGTAATCTTAGCCTAAGTTATTTAGTCGGTGCATTGCGTGAATGCCACTTGTGAAACCCCTTCTTTAGGATCGTGGGTTAAAATGCAACCTAATGGCACCCCTAATGTTACAATGAGAACAAAGTACTACCCATATTACCATAGCGTTCGAAACGCCGAACGAAGCAAGGTCGCACTCGTTCGCGAGATATTGTTTATAATTATTTTTCACAAAAAATGGCAAAACCGCCTTCCATTGCGTACAAAATTCGAATATTTCGCTCGAATTGTTTACATTATTCTTGATTTATCAAAAACAGCTCAGCCGATTTCTGTAAAATTTAAATGGGGCCACCTTGGGAGTATATTCTTTTGAACTAAAAAATCATTTTTGATTCGGTTCACAATTGGCGAAATTATCGATGTTTATCGTGTACAAAATTCGGATATTTCGCTCGAATTGCTTATATTGTTGTTGAGTTTTTCAAAAACGGCTCAGCCGATTTCTGTAAAATTTAAATGGGACCACCTCGGGAGTATACCCTTTCGAACTAAAAAAAGAATATTTCGAATCGGTTCACAATTGGCGAAATTGTCGATGAACATACACAAAAAAAAATACTTACACACGAACATACGAGTAGAACCTCCTCCTTTTTGAAAGTCGGTTAAAAATGTGTAAATAATAACTTTATTTTATTCCGCAGTTTGCAGAATTGTGCCAATTGAATTAGGAACGAAAACATTTGCTTAGATTCTCATTGGTTGATTGATTGTGAGGTTTCGGTCTATACTCTATAGTCTATACAAACAGAGGCCGTATTATTGACGAGCGATTGAAGCTTCTATATTATAGTGTTTGGGTTCGAGCTAGCGATATTCCAGAATGTCATTGTATTCGTTATTGTACTTTAAATAATAACAATAACAGCAGAAATATGAATCGCTCGGCGATGGATACATGTTTTTGCCTTTTGGAGTTGAAACTTTAGGTCCGTGGGGTCCTAGCGCCTGGCGCTTGTATAAAGATTTATCAAAAAAATTGATAGAAAGAGCAAATGACCCAAGAGCTGGTGCTTACCTCGGTCAAAGACTTAGCCTTGCTATCCAACGGGGTAATGTCACCAGTCTCTTAGGTACTTTGCCAGCGGACAGCGACCTAAAAGCAGTTTTTTATTTATAATGTAAATTTAATACCTACACCTTATAAAAAGTTATTTATTTATTTTAGATTTAAGATTTGATGTATTTTTATTGTTGAATATGAAATATATTTGTATATATAACAGTAAATAAAATAAACGAAATAAATAAATAACGCAGGGGCGGCTTTGTGGCGAGCCGTTGGTGAGTGGCGACACCGCGAACCCTGATTCCCTGGGGCTAAATGAGACCCCTGACTCCTCTCTTGCCTTAACCGGCCGGCTTGGAGTGGAAATCGCAAGAGCCAAGAACCTAAGCTCCAGGGTGGAAGTGTTAAAGGGCATAACGCCGCGAGTAGCGTCTAGTGAAAGTGCAGCACACCTCACGACACCCTAAGCCGTCCACACCAATGTTGCCCCTCCGCCACCAATATACGGTAGCTATTACGGGGGACCCATTTAGTGGATGGCAAGTCACCACCCGCCTGGATATTTGAAATGAGGCATTATTTGGCGGGTGCCGTACCTCATTCCATAGACCATCTTTTTAAGTCATCGATCACTAAGTACATCACAATAGCCCGATATCCTGTAAGTCACATCTAGCAATAGTTATTTATAATTATTTTCATTCTACTTTTTGTACACAACATTTTATATGTTTTATAAAAAGTGATGGAAAAGGGCCTCTCAGTGTTGGCTTCGGCTCCACTGATGCCTACCAAAGGACCAAGCTTTGCTTGTGAGTTAATGTGAATAAAATAATTATATGTACCTAGCTTGATCTGTGGATGATCCAATGCTTTTTAGGGTTCCGTACCCAAAGGGTAAAACGGGACCCTATTACTAAGACTCCGCTGTCTGTCTGTCTGTCCGTCTCCAGGCTGTCTCTCATGAACCGTTATAGCAAGAAAGCTGAAATTTTCACAGATGATGTATTTCTGTTGCCGCTATAACAACAAATACTAAAAACAGAATAATATTATTTATATTACTATCTAAGTCTTGTATTATTGTACTTAAGCATTTCATTTCATTTATTCATGCTTCCATACAGTACAAGATGTTAATAACAAAGTTTAGGTAAAAAGTTCAGTATGGACCCTGTCGGGCACTGCATATTCGAGTGAGAGTGGTCACTTATGTCAATAATATAGGTACCTACTTGCAAAACATTAAATTTACCATGACTATAAGTTATATGAAATTTTCAGAATAAACATCCGCAGCAGCAGAATAAACAGCAACTTTTACTAAGGGACCAACCTAGAAATCGCAAAAAAATTTGGTGTTTCATACAAAAAGTTTATCGACTCTCGACAAAATGTATGTAACAGCTGTTTTTCTGCGATTTCGAGGCTTAGACCAAATAAAAAAATCAAGACAGAACGTCTTGAACAGATACGAGTAAGTCAGGCCAGTTTTTTATACATGTGGTGAGTGCGTCGGTGTTGCGCCGCCATAGTTCGACTGACGAGCCAAGGCGTAGTTTCGTTGTACGTGTTTGTGTGTGTAATTGTGTCTGTACACGGCGAGGCGTAGTTTTCAGGCCTATATATAGTTCTAATTCTATGGTACTACTTAAGTATCGAATAAAAAATCGATATTTCACCCATAATCGAGTGAGATATCGTTACGCAATCAAGACGTAACTATGGTCTAATGCAGTGATGCTAAACACGAGGACCGCGAGTCGTATGAATTGCTCTACGCATCGGGCCGCAGGTTTGCTATAATTTCTGGATCCAATTTATTTGAAACTATTTTCATCAACACATCAGTTATATAGGACGTCCATTTTGCGACACATAGCTTTAATTGAAGATTCAGTTGCTACTTTTTATTTTTCGCAAAAATGGCAAAACCGCGTGTACAAAATTCGAATATTTCGCTCGAATTGTTTACATTATTGTTGATTTATCAAAAACGGCTGGGCTGATTTCTGTAAAATTTAAATGGCACCACGTCGAAAGTATACCCTATCGAACTAACAAAAATTGTCGATTCGGTTCACAATTGGTGAAATTATCGATGAACATACACAAAAACCGTGAGGTAATACAAGCCGTGGTAGACTAGTGGTGATGACACCGGCCTTACAATCGTGAGGTCATGGGTTTAAATCCCGGTCCCGTACCAATGAGTTCTTCGGAATTCATGTACGGAATTTCACACCACTAAAGGAAAACATCGTGAGGCAACCTGCATACGACCGTAGAAGAAATTCGATGGCGTATGTGAATCCACCAACCCGCACTGGGCCAGCGTGGTGGATATGACCCAATCACCCTTCGTGGGTAGGCCTACGTCTTGCAGTGGACTATTAAAAAAGGCTGGTACAGTACAGTATACACAAAAACAATATGTACATGCAGACGAACATAATAGAACCTCCTCCTTTTTGGAAGTCGGTTAATAAGCGGGCCGCGTTTTGCCCGTCAATGGCTAGGTTTGACACGCGTGATAGAGCGCTAGTGAAAGTCAAAAGTGTCGTTCAAGATCGTGATATGACTTTATAGTGCCGCTTGACGACCAACCACGGGTTTTCTGATTTCTGATAACTTCCTCAGCGTTTGAGATGACACCACTGCCCCATAAAAGAAGGAAAAAGTAACAATAGGCCAAGTGCGAGTCGGATTCGCGCACATAGGGTTCCGTACCATTACAAGTCCCCCTTAATATAGTAAATTTTAATTTAATTATTTTACGAAGGAAAAATACAACTTAATATTCTGTGAATATTTCAAGCATCTTCCTATTGCCGTTATTAATATCGAGCAAAAAAATTACGTTTCTTGTATCTTTAAATATTTATTTAATTTTAGTTACTTATTTTTGAAGTGAAAAGTGAAATCCAACAAAATATTTTCATGTGAAATGAAGCCAAGTCACAGTTCCCACTATCAAAAAGTTGTCAGATCTCACGTAAAGCCAAGCTTCTAACTCTACACGCCTTACTCTACAAAAATATTATGTAAATATTTCAAGCATCTACCTGTCACCGCTATTAATTGCGAGCGGAAAACGGCTAAAAATTCAGGTTTGTATGGGAGCCCTCTTAAATATTTTTTTCTGTTTTTAGTATTTGTTGTTATAACGGCAACAGAAATACGTCATCTGTGGAAATTCAACGTTCTAGCTATCACCGTTCATGAGATACAGCCTGGTGACAGACAGACAGACGGACAGCGGATTCATAGTAATAGGGTCCCGTTTTTCCTTTTGGATACGGAATCCTATAAATAGTACTACTTATAGGTATATAAAGCACGATTACAGAGGCGCCAGCGTTAATTTAATAGCAACGTAAAAAGCGTTCTCTCTATCGAATGCCTAAAGTGAAAAAGAAACAGAGCTATGCTATTTAGCTAATATAATTACGATGGTGCCTCTGTAATCGGGCTTATAGGCATCGCATATGTTAACCTGAATCTTTGAAAACACAGGTCCTATACATTTTTGGAATGTTTGGTCGTCGGCGTTATTTTATTTAGGCGTCGTCGCTGTAGCGCTATTTATCAGCCTATGTCGATAATATTTGACAAGATTGTTCAGTATCTAAATCCTAACAATATTTGCGAGTATGAACCAAATCGGTCAAGAGCGAGTCGAGACATAGGATTATGGAGATTCAGTTAAAGAGGTGTATCTCGAGATCTACTGTTCGTAGACCTACTAAGTAGTATAGTACATTTTTGCGTGCAAAAATCAGAAACTGTGAAATCGGTTAAAAACATGCAAAATTTAACAGACAGGCGAAATTAAATTAAAGCTTGTGAAATTGTACAAAACGTGCGTAATTTAATGAGAAACAAATGCGTCATACACTTTTTGGAAACTAAAACACAAAGATGATCACATCATGTGAATTTCCAATTTCTTAATCGACGAAAGGAGGAGGTTTTCTAATCGACTTGATAACGATTTATAAATCGATGAACGCCGGCTGCACGCCCGAAAAAGTGTCAAGTTCCGCCTGAGCCGAGCGTGCAAGCGAGAACGCAAAACAAGCGATAGAGAGGCACGATCAGCCTAAGCTTTGGGCTTGTTTCAGATGTTGATTCAACAATGTTTTCTTTTATCACGTCAAATTATTACCAGCAAACTTTTTTTTGGCGAAATATACGATGAAACATTTCTAATGAACTATTCCTACTTACTTAGGTCTTTCTTAGATCCATAGGGGAGGCCTATGTCCAGCAGTGGACTTCTTATGTCTGATGGATGATTCCTACTTAAAACCAGCAACCACTACAAAATGGATACTTTTAAAGTGAGTACTGTACTGTACCAGCCTTTTTAATAGTCCACTGCAGGACGTAGGCCTACTTATGAAGAGTGATTGGGCCATATCCACCACGCTGGCCCAGTGAGGGTTGGTGAATTCACATACGCCATGGAATTTCTTCCTTGGACATATGCAGGTTGCCTCACGATGTTTTTCTTCACCGAAAAGCAAGTGGTGTGAAATTCCGTACATAAATTCCAAGGAATTCATTGGTACGGGACCGGGTTTGAACCCACGACCTCACGATTGTAAGGCGGGTGTCACTGCCACTAGACCACCACGGCTTCTCGAAGTTAAAGTAAGTAAGTGTAGTAAATGTATTTCACAATTTCGTTCCAGCGACAGCCGGCGTCTGAATGTCAAGCGCGACTCCATTGTGTTCCGAATGCTGGTTATACACGGTTGGTTTGGTAAACACGGACGAACGGAGTTAGCCAAGGTCGAAATTTGCGGAGGTTTCAAAACAAAAGCAAAAATATCATCATCACCGTCGTCGCGCTTAGGGCCGTCTTTACCCGGGGGTGCAAAGGGCGCGGTGCACCCGGGCGCTGAATATTTAGATATTTCATTGAACTTAACACCATTTATACTTACTTGTTAAGATTTATGGCCCATTAAATGAATGAATGAAATTTCATTAAATTATTTTTTACATAAATCGTAAACGGTAACTTTTACAAAAAAGTTTACAGGAAACAAAAGATGCTAAAAGTTATTTTTTACAATAATGATGTTTCCAAGATCTCGGCCAAAACGTTTTTTCAAGATGGCGCTTGAAGCTCCACCTGGATCTGTCAGCATTTTGTGATTTTATGCACAGTAAGTGATCCTAAACCTTATTGAAAAATAATTTGGACCGGAAAGAAGGATGTCGGCAGCTCATACATACCTACGAATACCTGTTGTATACGAACACACTCATTTTCTCCTAAGTTTATTTCTAAAAATGTTATGTTCGTCAGAGTAATTTATGACGCTTCTAAAACTGTTCTGATATGAACAAGTTCGTTTTTAGTGAAGTTTTAAAATATTTGATAGATTTTTGCTCGAAGTTGTAGAGTAGTGCCGCTGTGTAGTGTACAACATCCTTAACAGTAATTAAGAGGCATGGCGTTAAATTCTCATACGTTCTCGGTTAAACGAAAAAGCTATCTCGACGGAATTCGGTTCTCACGAAATTTCGTCGCCTGACAGCTTAATAAGCCTTTATTAAATAGCTAGAGTATGGAAATATCATGTTTTGTCAAGGCTCTTAATTTACTTGTACTTGAATTAAGCTAGTAGTTCTCCGTACAGTAGACCTCGCATCCATACAGCCTGGTGACAGACAGACAGACAGACGGACGGACAGCGGAGTCTAAGTAATAAGGTCCCGTTTTTAACCTTTGGGTACGGAACTCTAAAAACCACAGCGATGACCGACCTAGCGCAAACGCAGGTCAGGTAAGACCTGAACTAAAGCTATTTGAAGTACTTTTGATCCATAAACTCCAATTAGGTATACAAATGACTTATGAAGATTCAGTTAACAGATGCGAGGTCTACTGTTCCGACAGCTACTAGTCGATATTACCTATTCGTGTTATACATCAATAGTTTGCATGCTAACTCTCGGAAGTTCCCATTTCCTGCTATTGCTATTAAAGCTGAAGGTTTATGTGTTGTATAACCCTGTAATACCCTCTATGTATAACAGTTTTATTATTATCATCATCTGCAGCATTCTCTGTCCCACTAATAGTATTATCTACATGACACGCCATTTCCAAATCTCTATAACCTCTATACCTGACTGGTTCGAGGTGCTTTACAACACAGTATATAATTAGAATAAATTAAAAATTTAAAAAACCCCCGACACACTGACAACCATTTTGGGCACATTTGTAGAATTTTGGTTCTTCCATCCCCACTTTAACCCACCATAACTCTTAAACGGCTCAATCGATTTTTATAAAACATAGCTAAGAAACACTCTCGATTAAGTCTCCTTTCATCCAAAAAAAACTAAACTGAAATCAGTTCAGTGGTTCGGGCGCCATGATGCCACAGACAGACAGACAGACAGACAGACAGACAGACACACAGACAGACAAACAGACACGTCAAACTTATAACACACCTCTTTTGCGTCGGGGGTTAAAAACAAAGTCGCTTCCGCTGTCCCTATGTCCCCATGTTTGCTTATATCTTTAAAACTACACAACGTATTTTGATGCGGTTTTTTAAATAAATAGTGATTTAAGAGGAAGGTTTATTTGTAAAATAAACCTGTGCAAAGCCGGGGCGGGTCGCTAGTAACATTATAAATCCATAATTATTTTTCGCAAAAAAAAAAATGGTAAAACTGCCTTAGTAGGCGGTTTACCATTTTTGTACACGATAGATCGTGTACAAAATTCGAATATTTCGCAAGAATTGTTAAGTGCATTGTTTTTGAGATATCGGCCAAAAACGTTATTTCAATATGGCGCTTGCTCCTCCACCTGGATCTGTCAGCATTTTGTGATTTTATGCTCAGTAAGTGAGCCTAAACCTTATTCAAGAAAAATTGGATCGGAAATTTACCTAGTGCAAAATTATATTTTTCCTGTACCTACTATAATACTTTTGACTGATTTATTACCAATCAACTACTTACCCTATTGATACTACTATTTCTGGAAGCGACTAGTAACGGTTAGTTAGATAATGGAAGCGGCTTGCATCCAACGCGTCCGTGCGGTCTTTAACCTATCATAATTATTTTTCGCAAAAAATAGCATGACCGACTTCACCCGTGTACAGAATTAGAGAATATTTCGCACGGATCGATGTAGCATTTTTCACATTACTGTTGATTTATCAAAAATGGCTGAGCCGATTTCAATAAAAATTTAATGGGACCAATTTCGAACTATATTCTTTCTAATGAAAAAAGAATTATTGAAATCGGACTACTACAAAAAAAGTTAAGCGTGGTTACACATAATAATATACCTAATTAAAAAACCCCCGATACAAAAATATTTGACAACAAACTTTCAATTGACAACCATTTTGGGCACATTTGTAGAATTTTGGTTCTTACATCCCCACTTTGACCCACCATAACTCTTAAACGGCTCAATCGATTTTTATAAAACATAGCTAAGAACACTCTCGATTAAGTCTACTTTCATCCAAAAAAAAACTAAACTGAAATCGGTTCAGTGGTTCGGGCGCTATGATGCCACAGACAGACAGACAGTCAGACAGACACACAGACAAACAGACACGTCAAACTTATAACACCCCTCTTTTGCGTCGGGGGTTAAAAAATATACTTATGCGTCGAATTGAGTACCTCCTCCGGTTTGGTTCGTCGGTCAAAAATACACATTACTTTCGTATAATCTGGTAAAACCCATCGCGTGGGTGTATATGTAATTATCACGCTGTATTCAAATCGTTTCGCACAACGGCGTTACATTACAAAAACTAGACATTGCATAATTGTTTTCACTTTGGATTGTTTCTTTTATCTCGCGGCTCTGGGTGGCTCAATAGACGATAGAACGTGCCAAACTGAATGCAAAAAAAATGGCAAAACCGCCTTCCATCGTGCACAAAATTCAAATATTTCGTTCGCAAAAAATGGCAAAGCTGCCTTCCATCGTGTACAAAATTCAAATAGTTCGCACGAATTGTTTACATTATTGACGATTTTTCAAAAACGGCTCAGCCGATTTCTGTAATATTTAAATGGGACCACCTCGGGAGTAAGTATACTCTTTTGAACTAAAAAAATTTTTTTCGATTCCTCCTTTTTGGAAGTCGGTTAAAAATACGTAAAAATTGGTTGTCTGTGAAGTCGGGTTACGGACGATAATTTTACGTGATTACTACATAAAATAAATAAATAAATAAAATAAAATAAGCCTTTATTAACTGTAAACATTACAATTACAGATTAAATTATGTTATTGTCGGCGTCCGAGTTTTCTGTTTCAGCTTGTCCTTCGACAAAGGCCTCCTCTAAAGACTTCCACTCTTTCCGGTCTCTCGCTTTTCGGATCCATGTTGGTCCAGCTACTTGTTTGATTTCGTCCTCCCACCTTTTATTTTGTCTACCTCGACTTCTTTTGCTATCTCTAGGATACCATTCTGTTATAAGTTTGGACCATTTTTCTTTTTTGTCTCTAATCATGTGACCTGTCCATCTCCATTTTTGCTGCCTGCACACTGTTTTTACGTTTTTAAATTTGGTTATAGCTTTGATCACTAGATAGCATAAAACAAAGTCGCTTTCCGCTGTCTGTCTGTCCCTATGTATGCTTATATCTTTAAAACTACGCAACGCATTTTGGTGCGGTTTTTTTAATAGATAGAGTGATTCAAGAGGAAGGTTTATAATGTGTAATACACCTGTGCGAAGCCGGGGCGGGTCGCCCTTAATAAAATTTCATAGCTCTTAATTGGTTAGAATCGAGCAAAAATACGAAAATAACAGTTTTACGATCTCTTTAATTTCGATTCTCGGCAAAAAGGATCGTGGAGTGTAGCGTGCCTACCCCAGAAAGTTAGGGGACGGCAAAAGTAGGCATTTCCTCCCCTCTTTCCCTTGAGAGAAAACCTCTAGCTATAGGCCGAATCAGACATCTTGGATTGGGTTATCCGCAGCTTGTAGCCAACATCACTGCGACCCATTACTTCGATTCGAATGTATATCAATGAATATATATAACATGGATGGAAAACAACAGCTTGAGGATTATAAGTAAGTGCCCACCCCGGCTTTGCCCGGGGTAGTATTATTATATATTCGTTGCCCGGGTATGATTTGCTAAAGAAGACAGATTTTATGAATATTGTACCTACCAATAAACCTACCACGTATTGTAGGTATGGGAGTTTTAGTAATGATCCCTAATTTTTTTGAAAATATAATATATCCAATGTCATCCGGAGATAGTGTAGCTTTCCAACAGTAAAATAATGTTTCAAATCGGTTCAGTAGTTTCGGAGCCTATTCGATGCAAACAAACCATCAAATCTTTCACCTTTATAACATTGGTATTGATACCTAAGTAGGTATTACCTACACCATATACAATGACAACAATCTTTATCTACACTAATGTTGTAACATTCTACTTATGTTTCCAATACTTGACTTATAATGACTACTGTTATAGCGCAGACAACAAAACACTCAGTTTAAGCAATTTCACATGATGTTATAATATCCACATCGATATCGTAAAATCTCATTATAACATCGCGCGCTCGCTCCTGATTGGCCCTGCGCGCGCAGCTGCGCTCTCATTGGTTAGATTTTAATGGCGCCAAGTTCACTGTGACAATACACGTACGCGTAAATTTAATGTTTCGCAATATGTTTTTTTTTATTTTTATTAGTGAAGATAAAGTAGTGTATGCAACTGCATATAACACGGGTATTAAAACACTCGTTACTATTATGAAACGAGCGCAGCGAGTTTCATAAACTCACACTCGTGTTTTAATACCCTTCATTATATGACAGTTGCATAAACTACTATTGCAAATACGATACACATGCAGTCAATGTAAAACAATTCAATAATAGGTATTTAGAATTATCAATGCATTACTGATTCATAATGCTATGTACAACGTACATATTATTATGTTTGTATGAAGCAGTGATAACCTAGTACAAAATTATTATTTTTCGCGAAAAATTGCAACACTTACTTTCACCATGTACAGAATTCGAATAGCTTGCACGAATCGCTGTGACTTCCACGTACATTATTGTTCATTTATCAAAAAAGGCTCAGCCGATTTCGATAAAATTTAAGATAAACCACCTCGGGAGTACACCCTTCCGAACTAAAAATATTTTTTTGATTCGATACACAATCGACAAATTAATACAAATACAAATTATTATTTTTTCGCAAAAATGGTAAAACCGCCTTTCATCGTGTACAGAATTCGAATATTTCGCTCGAATCGTTTACATTATTGTTGATTTTTCAAAAACGGCTTAGCCGATTTCTGTAAAATTTAAATGGTACCACCTCGGACGTACTAAAGAAGAATTTCTCCATTCGAACTAAAAAAGAAATTTCGATTCGGTTCACAATTGGCGAAATGATCGATGAACACACACAAAAAAAATACTTACATATACAGACGAACATAGAACCTCCTCCTTTTTGGAAGTCGGTTAAAAATCTGAGCTAGCTGGATATGTTTTATGTTACCTTTGTGTTACCTCAATATATTGCTTGAAATAAACATTTGACTTTGCCTTTATTGCAATTGTCTAACAAATTAGTTTTTGCTGCAAGTCTGTATAATTAATTATTTACCTAATTAGGTATCTCGGAAGTATTGTGCCTATAAATTTATAGGCACAATACTTCCGAGATGGTCCCATTAAAATTTTACAGAAATCGGCTGAGCCGTTTTTGAAAAGTCAACAATAATGTAGACAATTTTAGCGAATGATTCGCATTTTGTACACGATGGAAGGCGGTTTTGCCATTTTTTGCAAAAAAAATATTATTCTTAACTAAGTACTTATTGTTAATTTTTTAAACTCTATCATGCTAAGAAAGTATAATGATTACCCAGTAAACAACACTTTCTTTTGCATTTTTGACCGACAAACCAAACCGGAGGAGGTACTCAATTCGACGCGTGTTTTTTTTTTATGTGTAACCACGCATAACTTTTTTCGTAGTACTTAGTCCGATTTCAATAATTCTTTTTTCATTAGAAAGAATATACTTCGAAATTGGTCCCATTAAAAATTTATTGAAATAGGCTGAGCCATTTTTGATAAATCAACAATAATGTGAAAAATGTAACATCGATCCGTGCGAAATATTCGCGAATTATGTACACGGGTGAAGTCGGTCATGCTATTTTTGCGAAAAATAATTTTATATAGTTTGACACATTACAGGACAAATGCTACCAGGGTGTGAGCACCTTAAATTGAACCATGTATGAAGAATTCTTTGCCGATGTTTTTATACATCATGGAGATGTTTATACAAATATTTGAATAATGTACAAGCTTATAGGCAAATCAATTCTTATTTGTTCACGTAAGTAAATAAAAAGAATTGCTTCTGCTGAGATTTAATCATGCTCCCTATACTGATTTATTGTCTACTAGCTTTTGCCCGCGGCTTCGCCCGCATGATATTTCGAGGCCCTACCTTACCTATATATAAGCTATATAATTGCAAAGTTTCATCTCAATCCGTTCGGTAGTTTTTGCGTGAAAGAGTAACAAACATCCATACATCCATCCATCCATGCTTACAAACTTTCACGTTTATAATATTAGTACTTACTTAGGATTTGAATAATGTACAAGCTTATGGGCAAATCAATTCTTATTTGTTCACAATGAATTGATTTTACTGAGATTTAATCATGCTTCCTATACTGATTTATTAAGCCCGATTACAGAGGTGCCAGTTTAATTATATTAGCTAAATAACTAGCATAGTTCTGTTTCTTTTTCACTTTAGGCATTCGATAGAGAGAACGCTTTTTACGTTGCTATTTAATTTACGCTGGCGCCTCTGTAATAGGGCTTATTGTCTATCTCAGGTGTACTTATTATAAAACATATTATAAATCAAGTCTCCTTTTTAGGGTTCCTCACCAAAAGGGTAAAGACTCCGCTCTTTGTTTGTCTGTCTGTGTCACCAGGCTATATTTCATGAACTATGATAGCTAGACAGTTGAAATTTTCAAGGATGATGTATTTTTGTTGCCGCTATAACACCAAATACTAAGAATAGAATAAAATTAATATTCATACAAAAATTTTTTTACCGTTTTTGACTCTACATTAATTCATGAGATACAGCCTGGCGACAGAAAGACAGACAGACGGACGGACAGCAGAGTCTTAGTATTAAATATGGTCCCGTTTTTACCCTTTGGGTACGGAACCCTAAAAAAGAAAAAAAATAAGGGGGCTATATTATTAACGGCAACAGAAAATTCGCAGAATATAAAGTTGTACATTCCCTTCAAAAATAAATAATTTAGTAAAATAAAATATATTAAGGGGACTTCCATATGGTACGGAAACCTTCGTGCGCGAGCCCGACCCGCACTTGGCCGATTTTTTTCTTTTTTAGGGTTCCGCACCCAAAGCGTACAAACGGGACCCTAATACTAAGACTTCGCTGTCCGTCCGTCTGTCACCAGGCTGTATCTCATGAACCGTGATAGCTAGACAGTTGAAATTTTCACAAATGCTGTATTTCTGTTGCCGCTATAACAACAAATACTAAAAACAATATAAAATAAATATTTAAGGGGGGGCTCCCATAAAATAAGCCTGTTTTAATATTCACAGAACATTTAATTGTATATTTACTTTAACAATTAATAATTAAATTAGAATTAAATAGATATTTAAGCCCCCCTTAAATATCTACAATACAGTACGGAACCCTTCGTGCGCTAGTACGACTCGCACTTTTTTTTATCGCGAATAAGTCCGCGCTTGACCTCCAACTCGATGGTAAGCGACGTTGTGGTCGAAGATGAATTCACTCTGATCTTGAAAAGCTTTAGATTATTTTCTCTTAGGAATCAGGAAAGCAGGAAGACTGTTCCATTCCTTGGCGGTACGAATCAGAAATGTTGAGTCAAACCGCTTCGTACATATCGAAGGAAAATTAACAGTGTAGGGGTGGTAATGTGGCGTCTTCCTACTTGTCCTGTAGTAAAAAGGGGATGGTAGGATAAGGTCGTGCAGCTCAGATGCATACTCTCCGTAATGAATCCCATAGAAAATGGACAGACTCGCAACCCTACGGCGTTGTTCCAGGCTATGAAGTTTTTTTGCAACTAACTTATCATCACCTATAAGCCGAACAGCACGCCGGTCCACCAATTCCAAGGCCTCGAGCTGAAACTTAGCCGAGCCATCACAAAGATGGCAGCAGTATTCCAGACATGAACGAATCTGTGCTTGATACAGACTAGGCCGATTATTTAGTGTTTGTTTTTATAGCGGCAACAGAAATACATCATTTGTGAAAATTTCAATGTTCTAGCTACCAACGTTCCTGTTATAAAGCCCGGTGACAGACAAATGGACAGCGGAGTCTTAGTTATAGGGTTCCGTTTTTACCCTTTGGGTACGGAACCCTAAAAATCTGAATGATCCATTGCAATTTATCTTTATTTGTGTATGTCTGTGAGACAGTGTATCTGTGTTTTTAATGGTGGCATCATAACTGCTAAAGGATTGAATTAATTTTGATGAGTTTACCTGTTCAAAGTCTGTGGTTAATTATATACATCACTACATATTATTAAGCAGTCGCTATTTCTGTGTCTGTCTGCCTGTCTTCTATCTTCCAGACTACACAACATGTTTGAATGTGATTTTCAAAATTTTTTAGTGTTTTAATGAGAATGTTTGCAGCTTTAACAATCATACCTGGGTGAAGCCGGGACGGACAGCTAGTTAGGTAATAATACTAATTATACTTGTGTGATTTTCATTTAAATAAGTATATTCTTTTGATTGTCATTATAAATTGATGACTTTATAAAAAATCTCATCAAAAGAATATTGGGGTATATTAATATTCTAGACAAGTTTTGCTCCATAATAGATTTATTATTCCAATTCTATCTTTATCCATTACAGATGTGCGATTTAATAAACCATTTTTATCGTGACTCTGTACCAACACCAAAAGCTCCTCCATGACCCTCTAGATTTCCCTTTTTCTTCTTTACTGCTTTTTAAAATATGTCCACGGCACTCGTCTACATTTGCCATTTTCCTGTATGTGGCAGAACTACAAGTACGGAATCACGTTACATGAATCGATTATTAATATTAATAATTTAAGTACATTGCCACGCTTTAATAAATCAGTGAATTACATTATATTCAACAAGTCATTTAACTATTGAAAATATATTAGTTCTTTACATTAATTAAATCGTGCCTGTAGTATTTGCACATTACATG
Organism: Hypomecis atomaria; assembly: GCA_964007245.1. Taxonomy (NCBI): domain Eukaryota; kingdom Metazoa; phylum Arthropoda; class Insecta; order Lepidoptera; family Geometridae; genus Hypomecis; species Hypomecis atomaria. Next base: position 5,058,621 of record OZ023307.1, on the reverse strand, counting down.
AATAATCCTAACAAGAATCAGAGGAATTGTCCATAATATAATTAACTAGCAGCGCCCCGCGGTTTTACCCGCGTTGTGCCCGTTGCCGTGGGAATTTCGGGAATTTTTATACATATAAACCTTCCTCTTGAATCACTCTATCCATTAAAAAAAACCGCATCAAAATCCGTTGCATAGTTTTAAAGATTTAAGCATACAGACAAACAAATAAACAAACGAAAATAGCGACTTTATTTTATACTATGTAATAAGGATAAGGATTCAGAGGATTAATTTCTCTTTCCAATTATTTAAGTAGCTAAATGTTCTTATGTTTTAGTTTAGGAGTGACATTTTTAATGTGTACTTTTGGTCTTAATAATATTTAAAACCAAATATTGAGATGAATTGAATATGTATACTTATGCATAGTATCACTGAGCCTAATGTATAAACAGCTTCGGCTTAGCATAATTTTGCATTTTCCAATTTAAATTTATTGCAGGAAGTTATGTAAAAAACCAAAACACTCTATTGACATCTCTATAAAAGTTTTGGGTAAAATCTATACTGATCCAGCTAATTTTCTATCACAAAAGACTGCTAAATAAAAATAGCACAGCATCAAAGTACACTTTAATTCGTAAATCTCAGTAGTTTTCTCATAAACATGCGGCTTAGATACAACATTATAGCACTTATTATAGGTATTTTACGTACCTACAGAAAACATAAGATGTCTAGACTACCAGGAAATAGGTATAATGGAACTCTGCCATTAATAGCTTTGATCAAAGCTACAATAAACAAAAGAAACCAATTGAGAAAACCTAATTAATCTAATAAAAACAAAAGAGTACTGTCGTGGCTTGAATGCCTTGAATTGACATTAAACCTAACCTTAAATGAAAACAATAATAAATACTAAAGAGGTTTGTTAATGTACTCACTTGGTCATGTTTTGGATGCTCGTGGTTACAGTGGACATGGGAGTGAACAATATGTTGTTGTTTAGCGAAAACACATTGTAGATTCACAAACAAAATCACAATCACAAACACTGAGACACAGTTCGCTAATGTTTTTGCCATTTTTGCTAACTTAATTGTGATGTCTTCACTCAAAGTTCGACTGGAGTTTTTGTTTACATTTTATTTTGTCGTATTTCGACGAAGCAGTACGTGCCACCGCGCAGAATTTTACGTCGTGACTGATTCTTGAATAGCGTTTTAATTTTCTACCTACTCTCTGGTGATACGGTTACGTTAGTGTTGTGCCTTTCACTTAGCACAGCGTAGCGTTTTGGCGTGTGGCTCAAATACTCGTAGGTAGCTCAATTCAATAGTCAATTCACACTTTAGTAGGCATCAATGCAGTTTTGAAGTGAAACTTCTAATGCAACTTCCTACAAGGTTGCGTTAAAGGTTTAACGCTATCATGGAGGGGGTATGAAAGCACTGTTGCGTCGAAGTTTCACTTCTTCCGCGCGGAGGGACTCCACTTGCATTTTTTTATAGGAGACAAACTTTTATTTCTATTTAACAACGAAACCTTTGTCTACAGTTGTAACTAAACGGACACTATGGAAATGTGCGGAACGTTAGCTAGTAATTTTTCACTCTTTTAAATCATCACGAAATGCTGAAATCAATCGTTTTAAACTTCAAAGCCTAAAACTCATACATACATTACATACTACATTATCATTTTAGACTGTAAGGCTAGTTGCTCTTTAATCATCTTCAGAATAACTTAAGTATTTTATACCTATGTAACTTTATTGCCGTCGTCGCTGAGCGAGTTAGATCTATTCGAGGAGTAGTGCCTACATATTGAACGAAAATCTCGGATTAGTTACCAAAGTCAATTTTCTAGTACATTTCAAATAATTGAGATTATGTCAGTCACCGTCTCGTATTATCGTCTAGTGTTATTTTAAAATATGTAATACCTAAGTTTGTATATGTAGTATGTCAGTCTCTGGCAGCCAAATCACAAGCTTAGCTTTTGGGGCAGAGATCGTTTGTAAGATGTCCCTAAATAATTATTTTTTCATTATAATGAATTTGTATTAATATTTTAGCTTAATTTACGTGGCTCATTTTTGTTGGCTCACCGATTACGCAGCTTTCACATCACTACGCTGTCATTGACATTTGAACGAAAACCAACCCGAAATTATCTACAAGAGCCATCAGCTGATTGCGTCACGTTATTTTCCTATCTTCATCCCTTTCTTTCCAGTTTCCAATAGTAAAGTTAGAAAAAGATAGAAAATTGAGATACGTGCGAAAGTTTGATGATAAGCTGGTTATATTTGATTATGTTAAATTGAATTAATCAAAGGCGCGTAGTTTTGAATTTATACTAAATAAATTAAACCCTAAACATGTTTATTATGCAAAAATGTTTAGTATCTACGTAAATTAGTTTTGTATTGTATTAATTTGTAAGATTTAATGCTTGGAATTTCTCTGAGAGGTGAATTTGAAATAAAGATATCCGTAGAAGAACCAAAGTTGCCGACGTAGCTCAGTGTCAGTGTATCTATCTGTATTGGTAAAATGGCCGTGGGCAGGGCACGTATACTCCGCGCAACACAAGTTGATGGATGTGAAGTTAGACACTAGCTGCGCAATATCCAATCCTGACGAGACGTGAAGTGGAAGCCTTACGTTGATTGGCTATTGCGCAGCTGGTGGAGAACTTCACATCCATCAGTTTGTGTGGCGCGGAGTATACTACAGAGTAATGATGCACGAATCGGATCAAGTTCTCGAGTTGAGACCAGGCACTAGTAGAGTAGCACCACAGTGTAGGACGTCCACCAATATGGTGATCAAAAGAGCATAGGAACACCGCAGGATCGCGTCGAAATGCATGCCAACTTTCATCTGATACTATTAGAGATCTATAGGGGAGGCTTATGTCCAGTGTCCGGATTTTCCCTAAGGCAGATTAGGCGGCCCCGCATCGACTAGGGGGGCCCTGGCACGGGCACGAGGCCCCGTGAACGCTTAAAGAAAAGAAAACTGGACAAGTGCGAGTCAAACTCGCCTACCAAGGGTTCCGTACAAATCACTAAGATGCCTTCTTAAACTACTTATTGAACCCTTTCTATACTGAGCGCCACACAAATCGACGGATGAGAAGTTAGCCGCAGATGACACTTCGCCGTGATTCGCTGATTATTGCGCATGTGTGCACAATGCGTAGGGAGCGCGCGGGAGGCATGAGGTTGGCGGGCGGGTGGGCCCCGGCGCGAGTCTCTCTGGCTCCCGCGCATACCTATATTTCGGCTTTTGCGCAGCGTCCTGCGTATAACTTCCCATCCGCCGATTTTGTGGCGCTTAGTATACTTCGACTCGATCGGTCATTAGTCCTCCGTGATATGTGCCCTGTCCATGCATTGCCATTTCAACTTGCCAATCCGCCGAGCTAATATCGCTTACTTCTTGGTTTACTTTCATTCTTGGGTTACTCGTTGAGTTGTTTCATCAAAATTGGTTCAGTCATTTCAAAGTTATCAGCCCTTTTGTTAGCTGCGGTAAGAATCTTATTGCGTTGGAGGTTAAATTAAAACACGAATTTTCCCCTATTGACTTTTCGGAGAAGGAAAACATCTTATTTTTAGCCGACTTCCAAAAAAGAGGAGGTTCCATGTTCGTGTGTATGTTTTTTAGGGTTCCGTACCTCAAAAGGAAAAAACGGAACCCTTATAGGATCACTTTGTTGTCCGTCTGTCCGTCCGTCCGTCTGTCAAGACCCTTTTTCTCAGGAACGCGTGGAGGTATGAAGCTGAAATTTATATCAATTACTCAGGTCTACTGTCCCTTGAAGCTGTGAAAAAATCAAACTTCTAAGCCAACGCAATCAAAAGATACAGCCGTTTATGCCGCAAATTTTGAAACTCGCAAGTACTCGCAAGGGAATCAAAACCTAAAGGGTACTTCCAGTCGACCTAGAATCTTGAAATTTGGCATGAAGCAACGTTTTATAGCACACATAAAGGAAAAATTCCGAAAACCTTAAATTTTTAGTTACATTACAAAATATATATTTTATAATAAATATAAACTTATTACTTTTTTTGTCGTAATGAACGAACTTTGTAAACCTTGCAGGTTTGTACGGAACCCTCGGTGCGCGAGTCCGACTCGCACTTGGCCGGTTTTTTTTGTGTATGTTCTTCGATAATTTCGCCAGTTGTGAACCGAATCAAAAAAATATTTTTTTAATTCGAAAGGGTATACTTCCGAGGTGGTCCCATTTAAATTTTGCAGAAATCGGCTGAGCCGTTTTTGAAAAAAACCAACAATAATGTGGGCAATTCGAGCGAAATATCCGAATTTTGTACAGGCTGAACATCTTTATTTCGTCAATAATTTTGAACCGAACCGAAAAATTCTTTTTTAGTTTGAAAGGGTATGCTCCCAAAGTGGTCCCATTTAAATTGTACAGAAATCGGCTGAGCCATTTTTGATAAATCAACAATAATGTAAACAATTCGAGCTAAATGTTCGAATTTTGTACACGATGGAAGGCGGTTTTGCCATTTTTTGCGAAAAATAATTATATGCAGGTATTTCTATGTAATCAGTAAGTAGTCAAGTATCAAGGTCACAACATCGTGTGGAAGGGACTTGCCTGCTAATTTCAAGGCAAAAGTGCGTAAGTACTTCACGCCTATTATACGTTTAGCCCAATTCGCTGATTACCTAAACCAGATTCCGCAGTTGAAGCGGACGTCGCGCCATTTCTTCCGCGTGAGAATTGACTGCCAGTCAAAATTTTATCTGTTTCTTACGTAGTAAAGTAACGTAGTCAATACTCTAAACAAGTAAACAGCAAACTAGTTTAATCTCATAAAGTGCCTACCAACCAAGGGACTACTATACCAAACCTATTGTATGAGCGTAGCGAGCGCGAAACATTTTTGGGGTCATAAAGGGTATGTAAATTAATGATTGACTATATGAAAATAGATTATACAGGGTTATTTCTAATCAATTAGCATCCTTTTAGGGGTTTATTCTGTTTTTTTTTTTAGTTTTGACAAAAGTCGCAGAACAAAAGTTGTTATAGTCAAACCGCTAAACTCAGACATCGCCTGCGCGGGTACAAGGGCGCGGGGGTAGACGACAAAGGGGGACTGAGACAGGTGCGGGCGCCGGGGACCCGCTGCCCGCGCCTGTCTCAGTCCCCTGTGTCGTCTCCCCCGGCGCCCCTGTACCGCGCAGGCGATGTCTGAGTTTAACGGTTTGACTATAGTTTTAATGTACAGAATATGCCCCTAAAAGGATGCTAATTGATAAGAAATAACTCTGTATAATCAATTTGGAAGCACGAAGCACGAATTTTGAGATGAGTTCAATCTGTGGAGGATTTAATAGTCTATACTCCGTTCACAGTTGTCCAGCACCCCTAGCATGGCATAGGGATAAATTGTCTTTCCGCCAAGAACAGAAAACAAATTATGAATTGAAATTGACAACTGATATAATTATCAAAGTGGATACTATGGTTTTATTTCTTTGCCATGCTATGCAAGGGGTACAGGTGCTATAATATGCTTCTTGCTATAACCTGCGATGGTGGGGAATGACTGGACAGGTACACGACAAAATTAAATGTCACAGGTAAAATAACTGTGAACGTCAACTGTATGAAAGGTTTTGGTGCCGACAATCAATTAAGAACGCTTGGTAGACACATTATGGGAGCAACCAGGGCCCCCGTATAATTGAATTAGAGAAATCTTTACCCTTCATAAGGGCCCCCAAACAATTTTTATACGGGGCCCCGCCAAGGCACGCTACTTGGCGGGGCCCCGTATAAAAATTTGTTTGGGGGGCCTTATGAAGGGTAAAGATTTCTCTGTTTGGGACCAACAGAGAATTTATATCTCCCGGAACAAAAATCTGGTCGCGTCTATGTTGTACGGTATTTATAAGGGGTAATCCGTGGCTCGACCACGTTTGTATATTCTATGCGTTGGCGTAACACTACGTGCACGGCTTGAATCAGGGAAAGTGACAATAGACACTGACGAGGGAGTAAAGTAGCTATTACGACACATCCTTTTGTTTACTCGTTGAACTAAATTAGTAACCTACTTGCAAATGTCGAGAGTATAGCATAACTTTGTTTCTATTCTAACTCAAAAAGAGGTGTGTTATAGACCGGACCAAACTTGTTGGCGGCTGTGAGTTTGGACTTTGAGGTCGTCCACACGATGATGATTGTTAGAATAACCGCTCACAAAGGAGTACTCCACCGGGCGAGGTGTTGTGCCCGGGGATAGCCATCCGACAGTGTATCATTAGGTCTTATTTTGGTTCGGCCGTCACTGAATAAGTATTTCGTTTGTGCGATGCAGAATTCGGCTTCTGATTGGCTGAAGCGCGGCGATACGCCCCTGTGTTTGGCGGGCGGAAGAACTCGTAGCTTAGCTAGCGCCATCTTGTAGCAAAGTTATTCGCTACATGATGTTAGCTACAAGCTGCGCCATAACTAATCCTAGCTGAAGTTATAGACGTTAGCATTTATTCGTCTCTGCTGAAGCTCACTTACCCAGTGCCGGATTATCCCTAAGGCAAATTAGGCAATTGCCTAGGGGCCCCGCATCAACTAGGTACGGGCAAGGCATAAAGAAAAAAAACTGGACAAATGCGAGTCAGGCTCACCTGCCAATGGTTTCGTACAAGCCACGACCTATCACTAAGATGCCTGAATATAAGATGATATATTGTCCCGTTTTACCCTTTGGGTACGGAACCCTAAAAACCAACTGCGCTAGGATTGGATTTCGCGCAGCTTGTAGTTTTTAGTAATAGTTTGATTCGTCCTTTACAGACGTATCAGAAGAAAATAAGACACTTAAGGCAGTCTTATCGCTAATAGCGATTTCTTTCAAACAATCTTTGCAAATCAATCTTAGTCCAAACAATCGGCCAAGTACGAGTAGGACTCGCGCACGAAGGGTTCCGTACTGTATGAGAGGCAATCAAATATTTATTTTAATTTATTATTGAAGTGAATACAAAACTAAATATTCTGTGAAAATTTCAAGCATCTACCTATTACCATTATTAATATAGAGCGAAAAACGTCTAAAAATTCAGGTATGTTGTATGGGAGCCCCCCTTAAATATTTATTTTATTTTGTTTTAATATTTGTTGTTATAGCGGCAACAGAAATACATCATCTGTGAAAATTTCAGCTGCCTAGCTATCATGGTTCATGAGATACAGCCCGGTGCCAGACAGACGGACATTACGCCTTGGCTCGTCAGTCGAACTATGGCGGCGCAACACCGACGCACTCACAAGTATAAAAAACCGGCCTCACTTGTCTATTCACGACATTCTGTCTTGATTTTTTATTTGGTCTGAGACATCAATATAAGTTTTAGGGTTGAAAATAAAACGATAAAACATTGAAAACAATATAATTTATTAACAAGACACCTAACCCGTTTATATTATTTACATAATAAATGCATTTCTATCCCAAAACATTACATTACGTACTTATAAATAACTAGCAAGTTTAAACATTCTTCAGTGCAGTGGTTGTTAAACTTAATGGCATCTGTGAAGTGTGAACACTACGCCAGTCGTTGCGCAGTAGCAATTTATTCATATGTCAGCGGCAGTTAAGTTTGATTTGGACTGTTCTATACCAGAGGTATACTAAGCACCACACAAATCGGCGGATGGGAAGTTATGGGCAGAACGCTGCGCAAAAGCCGAAATATAGGTATACGCGGGAGCCAGAGAGACTCGCGCCGGGGAACACCCGCCCGCCAACCTCATGCCTCCCGCGCGCTCCCTACGCCCGTGCTCACCACCACGCCACGCGGCGTCGGAATTGTGCGCACATGCGCAATAATTAGCGAATCACAGCGAATGTCGTCTGCGGCTAACTTCTCATCTGCCGACTGTGGCGGTTAGTATAATGTCCTACGCCTCGCGCCGTATTCTTTATTTGAGAACTATGCAAGTACACAAAAAACGTGGTATTGCCACTGCACTGACGTAAGTTTACACTAGCTAGCAAGAGATTGCACGAGCTCGCAGCAAATCGCCAAAATTTGCAGAAGTTTTGCACTTCAAGTGCTTTTTCTACCCAAAAAATCTTTAGCTTTTAAAATTAAAAAATATTTAGTTAAAAATCAAATTCTGGACTCCGTGTAATTTCACTAAACAAAACTTAGTTCTGATGCTGTCTTTTACTATGCATATAGAGTCAACCCGCAATTTACTAACTAGTAACTCAAAGTCGACGAAATTTACAAAACAGATTTTTTAGAAGAGCGTTTTACGCTAAAAGCTGTAGCACTTAATATAGAATTGGTTTTTTTTGCAATAAATAGTTATGTGTTCTGCGTTACATAACTATTTGTTGCAAAAATTTTTTGTGTTATGTTTTTCTCATTAAAACGATATCAAAAAAGTATTTTCGAAGAGAAGAATTTTCCGTTTTGCAAAGGTATCGATTTATGTTTATTTCTATCATATTCTTAGTTTAGCGAAATCGATTTAAGTATGTTATACATATAGTGAGGTATTTGTATTTTCTTGTAAATAAGTTTTAAAGTAATTGGTACAGCCCGATTGATATTTAAATCTTTTTTAATATATGTATTTTATATTGGGCACTGACTTGACCTTATTAAAAAGAGAGAACTGACATTTTTAAAGGAACATCCCAGCGCTTTTATGTAATTTGGAATATTTCTTTACAAAGTGAAGGGACATCCAGAGGTCTATAATTATGCTCATCATAATGACCAACTTTTACTATGGGACTAATTCGAAAATGTCGAAAAATAAGTTGTATTACAATTTATTTACAACTAGCGACCCGCCCCGGCTTCGCACAGGTGTATTAGGTATACATATAAACCTTCCTCTTGAATCACTCTATAAAAACCGCATCAAAATCCGTTGCGTAGTTTTAAAGATATAATACTCGTACATGAGGACAGACAGCGAGAATCGATTTTGTTTTATACAATGTAGTGATTTATATGACATATATTTTGTGGAAACTCAAACTACTTTTTGTATGCAGCAGTCGAGTTTTTTAGCGATTTCGAGTTACCAACCTCGAAATCGCTAAAAAACTCGACTAACCCATGGTAAAAGTTGGTCAAAATCTTACAATAAAATTGTATATCTATCGTTTTGAAAGAACTGGGAATTTATAGAATTAGCCACTTAGGCATTCTGCGCCTAAACCAAAAGAACCTATACTTTTTAAACGACTTCCAAAACGAGGTTCTATGTTCGTCTGAATGTATTTTTTTTTGTGTATGTTTATTTTAGCTAATCGTGAACAGAATCTTAATTTTTTTTTTAACTTCGAAATGGTAAATTTTATTGAAATCGGCTGAGGCCTTTTGGAACAACCAACAACTATGTAAAAATTGTATAATTCAATTCGAGAGTTTTATCATTTGTTGCGAAAAATAATAATTAATTTTTTAACAACATACAACTAAAAATTCTGTACAATTCAAGCGCTGCGATATTTCCTTAATATAAATATTTTAAAAAAACAAGCAATTTTCCCCCCTTAATCCATAATTTGTCCGTAAACTACCACATCTCATGGTGAGCTTATCAAAGACTTAAGCGACAAGTCTCTCCTTTTGAAAATCTGCCTCACTGCAAAGTTTCTTGAAAAACTGCTTAGACATCTCGCATCTCTGGCTTACGCAGTGGGGACATCTGAAAATAAAATAATTCTTATTAATTATTTCTTAGAAATAAAGCGGGAGGGGAAGACCAAAAAATGTGTGGATGAATTGTGTGAAAGATGACATGCGAGAGAAAGGAGATGATGAGATGACGAATGATAGAGTGAAGTGGCGAAAGGAAACGTGCTGTGCCGACCCCACCTAGTGGGATAAGGGCAAGATGATGATGATGAACATTATTGCCAAAAAAGGCACTGTACTGTACTGTACCAGCCTTTTTAACATTCCACTGCAGGACGTAGGCCTACCCAGGAAGAGTGATTGGGCCATATCCACCACGCTGACCCAATGCGAATTGGTGGACTCACATACGCCATCGAATTTCTTCTACGGACGTATACAGGTTGACTCACGATGTTTTCCAAAATAAGTTCCAAGGAATTCATTGGTACCGGGATTTGAACCCACAAGTCATTACCACTAGACCACCACGGCTTCCAAAAACGGCACAACCGACTCCAATCGTATCACGAACAAAATTCGATTAGTTTGCTCGAATCGATGTATGCCATTTTTAGATTATTGTTGATTTTTCAAAAACCACTCAATCGATTTGGATGAAATTTTAAAGAGACCAACTTTTATACTGTTTCCAATATACAGGGTTATTCCTAATCAATTAGCATCCTTTCAGGGGCTTATTCTGTAAATCAAAACTAGCAAATTTTGTTTTGCTACTTTTGTCAAAACTAAAAAAAAACAGCTGTTCAATACATTTTGTCTAGGATGAACGATATTTTTCTATGGAACAGCATTTTTAACCCCCGACGCAAAAGAGGGGTGTTATAAGTTTGACGTGTCTGTTTGTCTGTGTGTCTGTCTGTCTGTGGCATCATAGCGCCCGAACCACTGAACCGATTTCAGTTTAGTTTTTTTTGGATGAAAGGAGACTTAATCGAGAGTGTTCTTAGCTATGTTTTATAAAAATCGATCGAGCCGTTTAAGAGTTATGGTGGGTTAAAGTGGGGATGGAAGAACCAAAATTCCATAAATGTGCCCAACATTTCGTACTTTTTTAGGTAGGTTTTTGTGTCGGGGGTATTTTAAATTTAATTTATTTTGAGAATTAGTAAATGTCGCAGAACAAAAGTTGTTAGTTTTGATGTACAGAATAAGCCTCTAAAAGGATGCTAATTGATTACCAATAACCCTATACCCTTTCGAAATAAAAATATTTTATGATTCGGTTCACAATTGGCGAAAATATCGATGAACTGTATGTATTTTTTTTGCACACAAAAAAAATACATACAGACGAACGAACCTCCTCCTTAACGTTAGATAAGTATGGTAGGTTAATTTTATGTACTTTATGTTTATGTAAGTATTTATTAGTATGTAAATGTATGTTTTATAAGTACGAACTATTTTTGTTAACGCACACCCTCGTCTTTACTTGTTCTATATTCCTATTCCATCCAAAGGTTGCCTGGCAGAGATCGCTTTTAGCGATAAGGCCGCCTCTTGTTACACGCTATACTTATAATGTTTTTGTTATCTGTGTTACTTGTGCTCTTTGTGTTAACAATCAAGAATATCTATCTATCTATCTCCTTTTTGGAAGTCGGCTAAAAATATACGCGTCGACTTGAGAACCTCCTCCGTTTCTTTGTCGGTTAAAAATGTTATTTTTTTTAAAATTAACTGTTGCGAGGTCTTTTGTTCGAAGAACTACTTGTTACCTCGTGAGGAATTGCTTAGAGACCCTGGGCCCTGACTTAAGATGCTTCGCCACGACGTCAGCTAACGCCGCTATGAACGTCGGATGATCGTTCGGTGCCGCCGCTCTTTCTATTTGGACGATGCCGGCCTAAAAACCATAAATTTACATAGTTATTATATCAATCGATTTCCTAAAAGTCTGGCATCAGAATGTTAAAGGCCGGATCACACAGAGGCTGGAGCCGCGAGGAATCAATCCGATAGCGGTCCAGTGCAAAGCAATAGCGCCGGATCGCGCCCGCTTGTTATATGTCAGGTTGCATACAAATTCGAATATTACAAAAAAAATCCCGTCCCGGATCGCTTTCCCGCACTTCCCGCCTCTATGTGAATCGGCTTTAAAGCAGTTATAGGCCGAATCATACAAGACGGCAGATGTGAAGTTAGCTACATGTTGCGCAATACCTAATCAACGGTAGCTTTTATGTGAGCTTCAGTCAGGATTGGATATTGCGCAGCTTGTAGCTAACTTCACATCCGCCAACTTGTATGATTCGGCCTATATCCTAAGAAGATTTAACAATTCTGCATACAGGACAATGCATGGTATAGGCCGAATCAAGCGTCTTGGCGGCTATGATGTTAGCTACAAGCTACGGAAAACTCGATCCTCGCGCAGCTGTTTAAGTGATCTTCAGTCAGAACAGGCCACAGCCGCCAAGTTTGATTGAGCCTATAAGCTCAGTGACGTCATTCTAAATATAATATGGCGGACAGCCCAATATGGCGGATTAGTTATTTATTTTATGTGCACTCCCATGACATGGGTATCGAAAGGGTTTGCTAAGAATACGAAAAATAGGTTAAAAGCTTGTTTATAAAATTATTTTGTTTATAGCAAGTTTTATACTTTTAGTAGTATATTTCTGTGTCTCATCTGATGAGTGATACAAGTCAAAAATCAACATTTTACAGGAGAGCAAAACCAAGATTTATAAAATAATCGGCCAAGTACGAGTCGGACTCGCGCACGGAGGGTTCCGTACTGTATGGGAAGCCCCCTTAAATATTAATTTTATTATTTATTATTGAAGTCTCTAAATAGTCAACTAAATAGTCTGTGAAAATTTCAAGCATCTACCTGTTAACATTATTAATATAGAGCGAAAAACGGCAAAAAAAAACAGGTTTGTTGTATGGGAGCTCCCCTTAATTATTAATTTTATTCTGTTTTTAGCAAGCACGGAAAAAAATTGTGAATCAATCACTTTAAGTGGTTACAGCTTGACATAATTATATCTACATTTACGATTTTTTTTTGCCAAAATCCTTACACTTATCACATTGCACCAAATTATCTCCGAAACTATAGTCTGACCGTTTAACTGAGTCCACGCCTGCGCGGTACAGGGACGCGGGGGTAGACGACAAAGGGGGATTGAGACAGGTGCGGGCGGTGAGGACCCGCCGCCCGCACCTGTCTCAGTCCCCTTTGTCGTCTACCCCCGCGCCCCTGTACCCGCGCAGGCGTGGACTCAGTTAAACGGTCAGACTATAAAGCAGATAGAAAGACGTGAGTTAGATAAAAAAATAGCATTTTTTCATATCTTTTCTATCAAAATCCAAAAAGGGTACAACTCGACTTAAATCACCCATCACAGGAGGCACAAATTTACCTCTTTAGCGACGTCGTGGCAGTATTCGATGTCCAATTCGTGCAAGGTTTCGATGTGTTCGTTTACAAACGCTATGGGCACAAGGATCATGTGTTTGTGGCCTTTTTTCGCGTACGCCTGCAAAACAAAAGAAAACAAGTTAGCTTCCATTTTTAAACGGTTTTATTTAGCTTAGTCTGTGTATTTTTCGGGTCAATAGTAGCTATAATTTTACCCTCTTCCTGTCGCCAGATTGATCTGATATTTGGTACACACCTTTAGTTCTAATAACAATACATATTTATGTATTCACTTTGTACAGACTTCCAAAAAGGACCTCCTCCTTTTTGGAAGTCGGTACTGGAACTATCACCGTCTGTATGTATTTTTTTTTGTGTTTTTTCATCGATATTTTCGCCAATTGCGAAAATATAAAAAAATCTTTTTTAGTTCGAAAGAAGAAGGAAGAAGCCGATTTCGATAAAATTTAAATGGGACCACCTCGGAAGTGTCCGAGGTAGTCCCATTTAAATCAGCTGAGCTGTTTTTGATAAATCAACAAAAATGTACACATCGATTCGTGCAAACTATTCGAATTCTGTACACGCTGGAAGTCGGTGTTTCGAATTTTTGCGAAAAATAATTATTATTCTCTTTTAACGTACATCCAAGATGGCCGCTGCTACAACATGGCGGATTATAATATTTATTCCCAACTCTTACAATATGGTTATACGCTGAATCTAACATCTTGTCGGCTGAGATGTTAGCTACAAGCTGCGCAAAAACCAATCCTCGCGCAGCTGTTAAGTGAGGAATGAGTTTCAGTCAGGATTCTAACTAACAGCTAACTTCATAGCTACCAAGACGTTTGATTTTGTCGATACTAACTTTTCGTTAGCGTCGTCGGTGTAAAGATGGAAACAAACTATCGGATGCGGCTGACGGTCGCGACTTAGCAGTGTGCACAGTCTTAAAACATCCGGCGCGCCAGATCTCTCTCGGACGTCCGAACGCTCAAGGTCAGCCCAAGGTGACGTCCGCGACTGATGTCCGATAGTTCGCACGGCTCAGTGGACATTCATTATCTAGATAACTATAAGTCGCGACCGTCAGCCGCGTCCGATAGTTTGTTTTCAGCTTAAGGCTGCAGCCATGGCAGGTGCCCGACCTTCGACCACCAGACTATTTAGTCGGTGTGGGTTGGGCGAGTTTAGTTGCGCGACTGTTGCCGCCACTGTGGCCGCCATTCCGTGTAATAAAATAAATCTAACCGTGATAATATGCCATATTAGGAGCCTATCAGATAGCTTAAAAACTCTGACACCAGGGTTTCCCACTCGGTCTATTCGAAGTTCCGTACAAAAAGCCCTGATGCAAAGTTCAGGTACCAAGGCTGCATAACGCAAAAGAGTTACTTTGATATCTCGTGTGTGACACAGATTACGTGCTAGTTACTACGGGTTTTTTTTACATCTACTTAATTTATTGTATACACTATGGTGAAATCTAGGATTTCATCATACTTATCATTATGACCCACCTTGTACTATGGATGGGAGCAACCCTGAAATCCAGAAGTTTCATACAAAAGGCGCGGACGCAAAGTTTAGGTACCAAGGCTGCATAACGCAAAAGAGTTACTTTGACGTCTTGTGTGTGACACAGATAACTGCTAGTTACTACTAACCTTTATAGCGTCGTCGGTGTAAGGCTGCAGCCACGGCAGGGGCCCGACCTTCGACTGCCAGACCAGTCGGTGTGGGTTGGGCGTGTTTAGTTGCGCGACTGTTGCCGCCACTGTGGCCGCCACTTCGTGCGGATACGTGTCGCCTCGCGATACGGCCTGAAATGAATTAGATTTTTCTATTAATACTCAATTCCATTCCCTTTCCCTTCTATATAGTACTCTGTTTATTCCTTCGTCCCCACCCTATCTCCGAGAGCGTTTTCGTTTCCGACACTCTCTATTGAGCCGTTACTTAAAATCTTCAGATAATCTCACCCTTAGTTTCCCTCGTCATAAAACAACTTTCTACGATTCTTCTTTCTCAGTGGAAGCAGTCAGGCTGTGGAATGACTTACCTTTAGAAATTAAGCGTTCACCTTCCTTGAATGTTTTCAAACAACTTGTTAAAGCTCACTATCTGAAATCATTATGCTAAATTTTCCTATACTTAGCTACTATTTTATAACGTATGTAAGTATTTGTAGATATATGTATTGTATTATAACGTATATATGTAGGTATATTAGTATGTAGTTAATATTTAAATAAGTATGTTTAGTTTATTATTTTTAGTTTATCAGTTTAGATCTAAGTAGTATTTTTTTGAACAACCCAGGTGTTTGCTATGTTAATATTGTCTCTAGTTTAGGCCACTATTTCTTGTTCTCGTTAGTTAATATTCGTGCATGGTTGCCTGGAAGAAATCGCCATGGGTGATAAGGCCGCCAATTTATAATCATGTTTAGTCCTTAGTGTGTACATATTGTTTAATTATTGTTTGTGGTTATGAATAAAGAGTTTTGTCTGTCTGTCTGTCTGTCTGTCAATTCATCGAGCGAAAGCGAAGACGTCCGTTTTAACACGGTGGGGGTGACTTCCATACGGTACGGAACCCTTTGTGCGCGAGACTGACTCGCATTTGGCCAATTAATTTATAATCTATCTGACAGACTAATTATATTTGTTTAGTCATCATGCTTGCTTACATACCTTGAGAGGTAGACTATGTGCAGTGAACAGTATGAGAGTAGAATCCCTCTCCTTTTCGGGCATCAGGTCAAGTTTATCCTTGATCCGCTCCGCGAATACTTTGGCCAAGAGTTGGGACGTCGCCCATCGCTCTATCAGGCTGAATTTTATGTTCGGTGGTGATCTGAAATAAATAAATAAGAAAGTTATGACACAAAGAGTTATCTTTGTGATAAGCATTTCAAAAATCTGAAGCGAACGCAGGATTTAAACCGAAGTGATCCGAAGGGGCAGGGCGATCGAAATCGGAATAGCCGTTTTTGAAAAATCAACAATAATGTAAAAAATTGTATACGTCATTTCGAGCGAATTATTCGAATTTAGACACAACTAGCAACCCGCCCCGGCTTCGCTCAGGTGTATTATACATATAAACCTTCCTCTTGAATCACTCTATCTATTAAAAAAACCGCATTAAAATCCGTTGTGTAGTTTTAAAGACATAAGCATACATGGAGACATGGGGACAGCGGAAGCGACTTTGTTTTATACTCTGTAGTGATGGATCATGGATCAATGGATGAATTTTACACCTACATATGGAGTTTGATTTTACTTGCCTATTTCTGTAGAAGTCGGCTATTGCGTTGAGACTGGAGCCGGTGGTGGCACAGCTGTACTGAGGGTACTGGGAGAAAATTACCGCGCGCTCTACACCGTCTCTGAAATAAGACATGAAATAAATATGTATTAGTACAGTACTGCAGCGGCCAGCCAAAAAGTCATAGATGGGCGAACGTGTAGATGTGGGCCCGGGCGAAGCCGAGGCACACATATAACTTTTCTCAAATAATGCGAGGAAATTACTTTTTACCGACCTCTAAAAAAGAAGGTAAAGAACTATGTTCGTCTGTATGTATTTTTTTTTGTGTGTGTTCATCGATATTTTCGCCAACAGTGAACCGAATTAAAAAATTCTTTTTTAGTTCCAAAGAGTAACTACCGAGATGACAATGGGACCATTTAAATTTTATAGAAATCGGCTGAGCCGTTTTGGATAAATCAACAATAATGTACATGGATGTGACATCGATTCGTACAAACTATTCGTTTGATGGAAGTCGGTGCTGAGATATAATATTTTTTCACGCGCCAAATTGTTCATTTGCTATTTTTTTTTCAATAACCAGCTTTCTATTTGCAAGCTAGCACGAAATTTAAACAAAACCTTTGATTCGTTACTTCATTGGTTGTGCCACGTTTTGGACTAAATGACCGTTCATATTTTTAAACAAAAGTAAGTTCGTATAGGCCGGGTGGCTAGCCCTGGTGTCATAGGTTTTAGGCCGCCTGAAGGCCTCTGACATGCCTAAACGGTTAAAACAACCGGGACCTACAATTTAACGTGACATCCGAGCCACTGTAGCGTTCACTTGGAAAATGCCATCCGCGGTCCACCCATTCAAATACTGACCGTGCAGAACGTTGCTTAATTTCGGTGATTGCTGACAAATACCTAGTCAAACTACGCTACGAGCGGTATATTTTAAACTAAAAGCTAGTTACGTGTTTACATAGTATTTTTTTTTTTGTCACAAAACACGACGTATTTTGCCGGCCGCTGCTCGCATGTTTTTGGCCAGTACAGCAATTTAATTTTATCTCGAAGAAGGTTATGAAAATAATGCTCAAACTACAAGCATGTTTGAGAAAATAAATAAACTATTTTGTCTGATAGCTACGTAGTGCTTGTGTGGCGCAGACTCTGGCAACTTTTGGTCGAGCGATTTTCGACTTGAGGCACTGAGGTAAATCGGTCGGAAGACGTTACACAAGTTTCCGAAAGCTGCCCAGCCGAGTTGGATTCGACGATCGATCTCTTTCTTGAAGTCGATAACTAGACTTCTTGTCCTAGGTAGTACGAGTCGATAATAACGAATCCTTCGTAGGTAGGCCTATGTTCAGTAATCAGTAGTAGACTATTAAAAGGCCGGTAGTGTGGTATACCTCTCGATAGCCTGAAAATTCACGTTCTAGGGGTAATATGTGAATCCACCAAAACCTAGGCCAGTACGGTCCAGTGGCCTTTCGTGGGTAGGCGTATGTTCTGCAATGGACTATTAAAATGTCGGGACAGTATGGTTTACCTCTCGACAGCCTAGAAAGTTTCGTCTGTGAAGGGCGGTACATATCTGAAAGCCACGTAGTGCTTGTGTGGCGCAGACTCTGGTAAGTTTTGGTCGAGCGATTTTCGACTTGAGGTACTGAGGTAGATCGGTCGGACAGACGTTACACAAGTTTACAAACGCTGACCAGCCGTATTGGATTCGACGATCGACCTCTTTCTTGAAGTCGGTCCTAGGTAGTACGAGTTTTGCACTGATGCCGGGGCACTAGAATACGGCATCGGTATCCCCTGCCTGTAGTAAGATCCTACAAAAAGGGGACCTCTGGGCTCGTGGATGGCCAGAGATAGGGCTCTGGCGATACACTTAAACGAGCCCGAGGAGGACGGCAGCGTGTGTGGCAACGCTGTCGTAGAGGACCGCACAAGCCTGGTTCTTCAACCAGGCGAGTAGCCACACATAGTGCTGGGAGCACCGGTGCATTAATTTTGAAGATCCCGGAGCTCCCAAGAGGGCACAAAGGCTGGCCACCGAGGGGGTTTTAGTGGGTACAATCCTACATAACCCGACTGCACCCCAAAGCAGTCGGGAATCTTTCGAAGATTTGCCCCTCGTAAAAAAAAAGTTTTCTAAGCGCCACACAAGTCGGCGGATGAGAAGTTGATACTTCGCCGTGATTCGCTAATAATTGCGCACGCACAATGCCGACGTCACGTGGCGTAGTGGTGAGCACGGGCGTAGGGAGCGCGTGGGTAGCATGAGGTTGGCGGGCGGGTGTGCCCCGGCGCGAGTCTCTCTGGCTCCCGCACATACCTATATTTCGACTTTTGCACAGCGATCTGCGCATAAATTCCTATCCGCCAACTAGTGTGGCGATTAGTATACGCGTTGTTTACCTCTCGATAGCCTGGAAAGTCTCGTCCGTGAACGGCGGTACATATCTGAAAGCCACGTAGTGCTTGTGCGGGGCAGACTCTGGCAACATTTGGTCGAGCGCTTTCGTTAGTAGTTCACCTGGGAACAAATAACAATAGGTATGATGACTCGGTAAAAATGTTATAACTAATCAGTTAGATAGATTATCAATAGATATTGAACAAGGATTTCTTTAAAATCAAACAAAAATGAAATAATCGGTCAAGTGCCAGTAGGATTCGCGCACGAAGGGTTCCGTACCGTATGGAAGCCTTCGTTTATATATATTTTTTATTTAATTAATAATTTTTGAATGGACTATCCTTAACTTAATACTCTGTTAATATTTTAAGCATATTCCTGGTGCTGTTCAAAATAATCGGCCAAGGGCGAGTCGGTATCGCGCACGAAAGGTTCTACCGTTTGGAAGCTCCCCCTTAATATATTATGTTTTAATTCAGCTATTTATTTTTGAAGGGAATATATGTACAACTTAATATTCTGTGAATATTTCAAGCATCTTCCTGTTGCCGATATTAATATCGAGCAAAATAATCGGCCAAGTACGAGCCGGACTCGCGCACGGAGGATTCCGTACTGTATGGGAGCCCCCCTTAAATATTTATTTTAATTTCATTATTTATTATTGAAGTGAATATAAAATTAAATATTCTGTGAAAATTTCAAGCATCTTCCTGTTACCATAAAAACTAAAACCCACATTGAATCACAAACGTCAGAAGTACCTAGGTACTATTTTATTGGTCTAGCTTTTATGCTTATAATTAGGCAAATGCTTAGGTACACCAAAATAAACTTATCAAGGCTGTTTTTTCGGATGTTTATGTGTTCTTATTCTAGTTTAAGTCACCCTAGAGAACGAACAAAAATCATATTGTGATAAAATTAAATATAAATAATATAGAATTCATAAGAAATAGCAAGAGCTTCAATTTGCAAGACCTAATAATCTACTTACTAGAGCTTTTGACCGACGAAACGGAGGAGGTACTCCGTTTCGTCGGTCAAAAGCTATATGTTTTACGTATATGTTTTGTTTTTTTTTTTTTTTATGTATAAAAACGCATAACTTTTACGTAGCGGTCTGATTTTAATAATGATTCTTTTTTTATTCGAAAGTGTATACTTCGAAATTGGTCCCAATTAAATTTTATCGAAATCAGCTGAGCCATTTTTGATAAATCAACAATAATGTGAAAATGTTACGTCGATCCGAGCGAAATACTGCGAATTCTGTACATGGTTGAAGTCGGTCATGCTGTTTTTTGCAAAAAATATTTATATAAAACAGTATTTTGACTGACAAGACAAATAATGATAAACCCCTAGAGTAGGTAGTACTAGAACAACAGTAACTTTCTCACTGACAATTTAGTTAGGCTAAATAATTGTTTTTTTTATTCATATAAATGTTTTATAGTCTTCCACGTCGACGGTCTTTTCAAGTTTTGTGCTATTTATAAATAGCACAAATGTAGATAAAGTTTTTTTCATCAAAGAGGAAATTATAGGAACTAATAATTTTGGCAGATCAAGTACGCTTCTTTGGCGCCGCATCTGCGGGATATCTTTCGAGAATTGGATTCTAATAAGATTCTAACCAGTTCGGTACATTTAAACATACCTCCCACAATACCATTTTTTTGTACAAAACCTTAATCGAAAAAAAATTTTGGATCTCTTACCACTGTCTAAAATATATAGTCTCAGTTAAGAGTTGGGCGTATACCAATGGATTTCTAGTGAGAAGTTATGAGTGATATATGGTGTAATACCCTGTAGATTGGTCCACTTGAGTATAGGAGAGCCACCTCCGATCTCCGCATATTTTTTCTGCACCTCCTCAGTCCGCCTGCTCGCTATCCACGGGCCCAGCTTGCTCTGTACGGGCAGTTGGATCATGTCGCGGTCCGTCATTATTCTGTGCAAGTAATCACCCACCTGTAACATAGTCAAATTTATAGTCCAGTCTAGCTAATCTAAATAGTATAATCTAATAGTCCCGCGCGTTAGAAACAAGCGTTTCGAGTCAACATTCCTCATACGAATTGCCAGAATGTGGAACGCCTTGCCTGAGTCTGTCTTCCCGCTAAAGTATAATGTAGGTGTCTTCAAATTCCGAGTTACACCCTAGACAGCATATCTGCTTAACATCAGGCAGTGTGTATTCAAACGCAAACATAAATGAAATAAAAAATAAGAATATTATTATTTTTTGCTGAATCAACATCCTATCCATGTAGTTATTTTAACATTATTGTGGATTTTCAAAAATGGTACAGCCGATTTCAATAACATGTAAATGGGATTCATCTTTGAGATATGATCTACCAAACAAAAAAATAATCATTAAAAATTGGTTCATAATTGGCAGGGTAATATATGTATAGTAAAACGCACAACATACGAGTACATATTTACAAAAAAACTATTCAGTCAAATAGAGAACCTCCTTTTTAGGGTTCCGTACCCAAAAGTTAAAAACGGGACCTTACTACTAAGACTCAACTAACTAACTAAGACTCCGATGTCCATCCATCTGTTTGCCTGTCACCATACTGTATCTCATGAACTGATGGCTAGAACGTTGAAATTTTCAAATATAACGTATTTCTGTTGCCATTATAACAACAAATTGAAAAACAAAAAAAAAATGTTTAAAAAAATGTTTGTTTTTTCCTTGGTCAACAAGGGATCTAGACAATGCACAAAACATGCGGGACGTCCGTGCAGGACTTAACGCCCCCACATCGAATAAGAATAAGTAGGGATCTAGATAAGTTTTTTCATATCATTGAGTCTCATGAGACAGTGTATACCTATAACTTATCACTTGTTTAATTTAACAAAGCATGCATGCTCATGACATGTCAGCAATACGTAAAATGTTTGTCACACTGAAATTAGGGTTTTAAATTTCATGTCTAATCAAAGCAGGAACCACACACCACACACCACATGGAAGAATTGAAATTATAGCTTACTAGCGACCAGCCCCAGCTTCGCACAGGTGTATTATACATGTAAACCTTCCTCTTGAATCAATAGTTTTAAATATGTAAGCAAAAAGCATACATATGATACATACATACATAGGGACAGACAGAGCAGGAAGCAACTTTGTTTTTATGCAATGTAGTGATGTTTCAGTCAGGATTAACACTAAACAGGGTTAACTGCTTGCCCTGTACTAAGCCGAAAGGGGGTTATTAAGACCCATGATTATTATTGTTACGCAGTAGGCCGCGCGGTAATTAGGATGAGTTGTTTACACCTAATCGCGAGAGTTATGGTTTTATGACTCGGTCTTTGTTTCCGTCTATTGTGTGATTTTTTTTCTTTTTGTCTAATTTAATCGAAGTCGAAGGAATCGTGAGGAATCGTGCTATCCTGTTTTAACTTATGTGGATAGATTGCCAGTGAAACAAAGCGAGAAATAGTGGGTCTCGTCTACATTCGTTTCATACTTTATGTCTTCGGCAATTGGACTCAAATTTGTACGATCGCAACCCACTTGAAAATTCCGAGAACTCCGAGAATAACAAAGGCCCATTGTGTAAACAAAATGTATTGAGATGTGTTACGTTCTTATGTAAATAATGTATAATAGTGTTACGAGATGGGTTCTTGGATAATCAGTTAAAACGCCGATTGTTCACTTTGCACTTTATTGCACAAAATCACAGTACACACGACACAACTGGTTCGCACAAACACGTCACACTGGCACTGAAATTCACACCACTAGTCACTTCACAATCACTGGTACCGCACTTGAACACGAGATGTTTTCGCTCCGGTATAAAACGCGATAACTGCCACGAACGAAAACCATCGCCCTATTTATATCGGAGTAAGGGTTCTCTAGAAATCTGTAGAATATTCGGTGCCATTGTGACTGACAAAGTAAACAAGTGTAAAGTTCGAGAAACCCTATTGTCCTTAATTATTACGAAAACACCACAAAAAAATCTAACAAACAACAAACAATAGACGCGACACAAAGGCCGGTGCCGCCTGAGTTATAAAACCATAAATCTCGCGATTAGATGTAAACAACTCGCCGCCCGTAATTATTGTGCGCGGCGCGGTTTACTGCCTAACACTACCTCCTCCCAAGACATGCTCGTCCCGAGCATCGTTGCACCCGTGATATCGCGCCAATCGATCCACGTGAACTATCTTGGGGGCACCTCGATGTCCTTTCTGTATGCGGAACGTCACGTCGTTGATCTTGGTCACCACTCGGTACGGTCCATCCCATTTGGCTTGTAGCTTTGGAGACTTCCCTTTACTGCGTATAGGGTTGTGCAGCCATACCATCGAGCCTTCTTCGAACCCAGGATTGTTAGCCCGTCTGTCGTATCGAGTCTTCATTCTTTCAGATGCTTGCTGGCCATGCTCTCTAATGTGCTCATAGATGTCGTTCATCTTGTTCCGGAGGTCACTGGCGTACTCAGTTATGGGTTGTGGAGAATCCGGTGGAATGCCAGTTATTAAGTCGGCTGGTAGCCGTAATTCCCGTCCAAAATTGGCAAAAGCGGGAGTGACATTGGTGCTCTCATGAACAGCACTTCGGTATGACAACAAAAATGGCTGGATATGCTTGTCCCAATCCCGTTGTTTGCTTCCGACTACTTTTGCCAGGTATCTCTCCAGAGTTTGGTTGAATCGCTCCACCATTCCATCTGATTGCGGGTGGTAAGACGTTGTCCTTGTTTTGTGTGCACCCATTATTCGGCACGTCTCTTGAAACAGCTGAGATTCAAAATTTCTTCCTTGGTCACTGTGGATTTCCAATGGTACTCCAAATCGACAGAATACTTCATGCACCAATTTGTCTGCTATCGTCGATGCCTCTTGGTTTGGAATTGCGAAGACTTCCGGCCACTTGGTGAAGTAATCCATGACGACAAGAAAGTACTTGTTGCCACTTTCGCTCACAGGAAATGGTCCGGCTACATCCAGCGCGATTCGCTCCCATGGTGCTCCAACATTATACAGTTTTAATGCTCCTCTGCTGCGGGTATGCGGGCCTTTCACTGATGCACAGCTCGTACATTTCCGTACCCAGTCTTCTACGTCATCTCTGCAGTTGATCCAGTAAAACCTTTCTCGAATCTTCAACAGTGTCCGTTTCACACCCAGATGTCCTCCCGAAAACCCTTCGTGGTACAGCTTCAAAATTTCAGGTATCTTTGCTCTGGGTACAACCATTTGGAGATGGCATTGGTTGCCACGAGCATTTTCCCATTTTCGGCAAAGTACTCCCTCCTGAAGCACCAGACTATCCCATTGCGCCCAATAGCTCTTTGTCGTAACACTCATTGAAGCAATAGCACTCCAGTCTGGCTTAGGGGCATCTGATTCCATCCATTCGAGAATCGGCTTGATGTCGGCGTCTTCTTCTTGTGCAACCTGAAGGGTTTCTTTCCATTCGTCACCGATGTCAGCTTTGAGCATTCTGACGGGCACTGAATCTTTCGACTCATGTCTTGAGCAATGCTTGCAGTCCTCTGAGCATGGCCTTCTTGACAGTGCGTCCGCGTTGCCATGAGATTTTCCACTGCGATGCTCCGTGGTGAAGTCAAACTCTTGTAGTTGCTCAATCCATCTTGCCACTTGGCCTTCGGGATCCTTAAACTGTAGTAGCCACTTAAGAGCAGCGTGGTCGGTCCTCAGATGGAATTTTCGCCCGAGCAGGTACTTGCTAAAATGTCGCAATGTCTTCACCACTGCAAGTAACTCTTTTCTGGTCACACAGTAGTTCCTTTCCGGCTTGGACAGGGATTTGCTGAAATACGCAATCACCACTTCTTGGTCTCCTTTCCTTTGTGACAGTACTCCTCCAATGCCGGTGTTGCTGGCGTCAGTGTCCACGATGAACTCGTTCTCTGTGTCCGGGAAGCCAAGAATAGGCGTATTACAAAGTCGCTTCTTTAGCTCTTGAAAAGCTGCGTCGCAATTTTCATCCCAGAGGAAGGGTCGTTTTTCCTCAGTCAGTCTATGCAACGGCTTGGCTATGTCAGCAAAGTTCTTCACGAATCGCCTGTAGTAGGAGCATAAACCCAAGAATGCTCTAACTTCCGTCTTGTCTTTTGGCACAGGCCAATCCTTGACAGCACTGACTTTTCCTGGATCCGTCTGTACGCCAGCTTCGGAAATCACATGTCCCAGGAAATTCACTTGCCTCTTGAAGAAGGAACATTTCTTCGGACTCAGCTTGAGATTGGCTGCGCGAATCTTAGTCAATACTCGTTCCAGGTTTTGCAGATGGTCTTCGAAGGTTTTTCCCACAATTATGATGTCGTCCAAATAGACTAGGCATGCATCTCCAATCAGTCCCGCGAGCACTAACTCCATTAGTCTTTCGAACGTAGCGGGCGCGTTGCACAATCCAAACGGCATCACGTTGAATTGCCACAGGCCTTTTCCCGTCGAAAATGCGGTCTTCTCTTTATCTTTAGGATCTATTTCCACTTGCCAGTATCCGCTCTTCAAGTCCAGCGTAGTGAACCACTTCATGCCCGTCAGTGTATCTAACGTGTCATCGATTCTCGGCAAAGGGTAGCTGTCCTTCTTCGTTACGTCGTTGAGTCGTCGATAGTCAACGCAAAACCTCATACTGCCGTCCTTCTTTTTCACCAGAACCACTGGAGAACACCACGGGCTGGATGACGGTTCTATCACACCGGTGCGTGCCATGTCTTCGATCATTGACTCAACTTCTTTTTCTCTGGCAACTGGTATTCTTCTTGGCCGCTGTCGTATCGGTGGCACGCTTCCTGTATTTATTGTGTGCTTCACTAATCCAGTCTTCCCGTTGACAGCATCATCGAGAGCAAATATGTCAGTGTAGCGCTGCAGCATCTTCTTTGCCATCAGACGTTCTTTTTCGGACAGGTCTTCACGGGAATCTGCCAATAGCGTTGACACGTTGTAACTCCCAGCGCAATTGTATTTCTCCTTTGGTTGTTCTTGGCATCTGCGCATCCAGTCTACTTCTTCACAAGTACCAATTGGGGTTCCTCCTTTGATGAGTTGTTCCTCGTTACTTGTGTTGAGAACACGCACCACAGCGGTATTAGTAGTCCTCACCAGAGTTCGGGCCAATAACCATGGTTGATCACCTTCCGACTGTTCTATTAGCACACATCGTCGTTGATGTCCCAACTTCGGCGGTAATCTAACTGCCACAATGGTCTCCGATCTAGGTGGCAGAACTGTTCTCTGCAGACAATAAACCTTTCCTGATGTGGCGCCTTCCATGAAGATTTCTTCTCTTCCACACTTCAAGATTCCTTGGTTGACGTCTATCTCACAATGATGTTCTCGCATGAAGTCAAGACCCAGAATGCAATCGTCGACTATATCAGCCACAATGACTTTGTGTTGGAAAGTTTTCTCACCCAACCTTAACTGCACCAGCTTCTCTCCTCGGACAGATATGTGCTGACCGGTCGCTGTCAGAAGTTGAACTGTTTTGCAGCTTTCGAAGTTCGGAAGAAAGCGCTTAGCCAGTCGGGAACTGATGACAGTGCGAGAAGCTCCTGTATCCAATGTCAGCTTGCAAGAAGTTCCATTGATGGCACCATTGATGATCAAGCTGTTCCCATCGTGAGCTTGTGAGATCAAAATCTTCGGGGCCTTTTCTAGACCGGCCAGCACCCGCCCCTTGGTCCTGGCGCTTACTCGTTTCCCTGCTGCTGTGTGGTTTCACGGTTTGTCTGTTCCTGTAGTGGTCGATCGTCCCTTGGTCGGCGTGGCTTCGGACAACTCCGCCATAAATGGCCTCTCTCTTCACAGTTGTAACATCTTGGACCAAACCTCGTACGATGTGACGCTTCTTTAACTTCCCTTAAGTGTTGAACATCTCTCGCTGGATTTCGTACAGCTTCCACTTCCAAGGCTTGGGCCAAAGCTTCCTTTAGTGTTTTATGATGCCCGAGTTTCACTGCAGTTCTAACTTCGAAGTCTGCTATCCCGTTTGAAAATGCTTCCACCAAATGTTCGTCGTTGGGTAACGGTGCTGACTGATAAGCTTTCCGGAACAGTTTCTCCACTTCGACAGCCCACTGCTGAAGACTTTCGTTGCGACGTTGCACCCTGTTCTTTAACTGCGCTCTGTACACACGCTCCAGGTGTTCGTCACCGTAGCGACTCTCCAACATTTCCATTAATTTATCGTAGGTCACTTCCTTGCCCACGGCATCAAGAATACTCAGGGCTTCGTCGCGAAGGCTCATGATGAGAGCGTTCTTGGCTTGGTCCTTGTTCCATCCATTGGTTTGAACGGCAGCGTCAAATTGAATTTTGTAGGCTGACCATGATGATGTCCCGTCGTAAGGCGTCACTTTAATCTTCTGTGAGGCTGGCGAGAAGATTGTAGGTGCAACGGTTCCGCCTCCAGACTTGATAACGTTCAAGGTCCTCCTCACGTCGGCGATTTGTGTTTCCGCTTCGATAATACGGGATTCGTGCTCCTTTACGCTGGTATCAAGCTGCTTGACCGTGTCCTTGACCTCATTTATTTCTTTGCCCAAAGTCGTATGCAAGCTTGAAATCAGATCTTCTTTTTGGCGGTCCAATTTTTCTTCTAGCTGACGAGTCATAGACTGCATCATTGACATCAATGCCGCCATATCAAATGCCGCAGGAACCGCTGGTGCCGTTGCAGGTGCCACAGCAGGTGCTTCCGAGTGCCTGGGCGGGTCCTCGTCGTTGGTTGCCTCGGACTCGCTGGCTTCCATTAACAGCGAATCGTTTCCGAAGCGTCGTTGGTCGACCTCCTCCCGGCGGCGCTCCTGCTCCTCTTGTCGGCGCGCTTCCTCCTGTCGGCGCTGACTCCTTGTGCGAGGTGTCTCGTCGTCGTATGGCGTTACCGGCATTTTCAATTATCCACCCTTCTGACACCAAATGTTACGAGATGGGTTCTTGGATAATCAGTTAAAACGCCGATTGTTCACTTTGCACTTTATTGCACAAAATCACAGTACACACGACACAACTGGTTCGCACAAACACGTCACACTGGCACTGAAATTCACACCACTAGTCACTTCACAATCACTGGTACCGCACTTGAACACGAGATGTTTTCGCTCCGGTATAAAACGCGATAACTGCCACGAACGAAAACCATCGCCCTATTTATATCGGAATAAGGGTTCTCTAGAAATCTGTAGAATATTCGGTGCCATTGTGACTGACAAAGTAAACAAGTGTAAAGTTCGAGAAACCCTATTGTCCTTAATTATTACGAAAACACCACAAAAAAATCTAACAAACAACAAACAATAGACGCGACACAAAGGCCGGTGCCGCCTGAGTTATAAAACCATAAATCTCGCGATTAGATGTAAACAACTCGCCGCCCGTAATTATTGTGCGCGGCGCGGTTTACTGCCTAACAATAGTTATTACTAATAAAAAAAAAAAAAAAAAAATATGAGTTCTTAAAATTGCTTTTCATTAATAATACAAATATTTTAGTAATTTTTCGCCTTTAATTTTTTTTTTTGTTTTTTTTTTTTAACCTAAGTTTAAAGATACACTGAATAAATATTGCACATTCTATTTATAGACTCAAATATAGGCTGATTCAATACGATTCTAACGTTACTACATTTATTAGATCATCCATAAAAAAGTTACAAGAAATCTCTATTCTAGTAGGTCGCGGCGCAGATGCGCAAAAAATAAAAAAAATCGAGGCGCGTACGGCCTAATGACAGATATCGGCGCGGGCGCGCGCGGGCCACTGAAGGGTTATTTGAGAACATTAGGGATTCTCGAACTTTACACTTGTTTACTTTGTCAATCACAATGGCACCGAATATTCTACAAATTTCTAGAGAACCCTTATTCCGATATAAATAGGGCGATGGTTTTCGTTCGTCTCAGTTATCGCGTTTTATACCGGAGCGAAAACATCTCGTGTTCAAGTACAGTACCAGTGGTTGTGAAGTGACTAGTTCGTGTTGTGTAAATATCAGTGCCAGTGTGAAGTGTTCGTGCGAACCAATTGTGTTGTGTGAATTGTGATTTTGTGCAATAAAGTGCAAAGTGAACAATCGGCGTTTTAACTGATAATCCAAGAACCCATCTCGTAACATTATTATGAACAACTTTCACTCTGGAGCCAACCTGGAATTTGAGAAATAAATCGACTGTTTCATACATTTTGTCCATTGCAATTTTGTATGAAACAGTTGATTTTTTTTCTCGAATTTCGAGTTGGCCTCATAGTAAAAGTTGTAATCACTCTCTTTCGGCTTAGTACAGGGCAAGCAGGTAGCCCTGTACAGATAATGAAATGAATCGACATTGAAGAAGCAGACTTACCTGGTCGGTGGTCTTGGGGCCTCCCATGTTTAACATGATGATGGCTGTCTTAGGTTTGGCCACTGTGCTGTAGGCAGCCACCCGGGGAAGACATGATGAATTTACTCGAGCTGAAAACATTTATTACTAAATAAGTTTACATTATGTAGGATTAATTCAGAGTTTTTTGGGTTTCAATGCCTGCAGCACAATCTTGCCAATATTTTTATGACAAGTGCTATGTTTGCAGTGATGCTATGCAGTTTTTCATCATAGCTATAATATAAGGTCATTTTGTAGGCATATCTCTCTGTAACATTTAATAAACCTGTTTCTGAGTAAAGTCCCACTGTGTCATAATAAATGTGGGAAGCCTTTAGGTAATTATTATTTTTAGAATGTTATAAACTTTAAGCAAATCTCTGATTTTTAGGGGTTCCATACCCAAAGGGAAAAACGGGACCCTATTACTAAGACTTTGATGTCCGTCTGTCTGTCTGTCTATCACCGGGCTGTATCTCATGAACCATGATAGCTAGGCAGCTGAAATTTTTACAGATGATGTATTTCGGTTGCCGCTATAACAGCAAATACTAAAACAAAATAAAATAAATATTTAAGTGGGGCTCCTATACAACAAACCTGAATTTTTAGACGTTTTTCGCTCTATATTAATAATGGTACCAGGTAGATGCTTGAAATTTTCACAGAATATTTAATTTTATATTCCCTTCAATAATAAATAATAAAATTAAAATAAAATAAATATTTAAGGGCTCCCATACAGTACGGAACCCTCCGTGCACGAGTCCGACTCGTACTTGGCCGATTATTATATCATATAAGGTGCAGGTCCCAGTGGAGCTAGCTGTTTTATTTTAATTCTTGTCAAAAATGTCCGGCCTCTTTTTATGTACGGTTTCAGGGTTTGTGAGTGGTCTCGTCAGGGAGTTGGGGTGCTTTTCCAACCGTAAATTGTATTTGACTTTATGAGAATCTTATTGATTTTTGTCCTATCATATAGGCACCTTTTATTGTTTTGGGATAAAATGTAGCTCATGTCACTTTCTACCTTTCAAACTATTTCCATGTCAAAAATCAAGTCAATCCATAGAATAAGAACTAACTTGTTATTCTTCTGAGTCAATCCGTTGCTCCGTTACTGTGTGCAAGAGGAACGAACCATCAAATACACTTTTGGATTCATAATAGCAGTAAGGATATGGGTACAAAAGTGATGTTGGCTAAAGTGGTGGTTTGGATACATATATTATTATTTTTACCCTTTAAGCGACGTTTGCGTTCAACAGGCATTCAGTGGGTTAAGTATGTTAAAAGTATTTAGGTAGTTTTGGAGCATTAGAAAGTTTTTTGTTTGATGTAATGGTTAGACTTACTTACTTAGACATAAATAGTTAGCATAAGTGCGTGTAAAAAGTGACCTAGTCACGTACATGATGAAATTATCATGAGGAATTTTATAGCAAAAAGACATTCGATAAAAATGCCGGTGCTGTCTACGAGATTTTTTCTACAAGCAGTTACAATGTAACAACATTGATTAGAGGTAAAAAATGACTTTTTGACTTCTTCAATGATTAAATAAACAAAAAATGGAAAGTAACACACTGATAAGCCAGTTTTTTGTACATTTCAGAGATTATGTAAGGAAAAACACTGTCGGTACGTTACCTATTGTGGAAAACATTTTAGAAACTTGTTATAATACACTTGTTGAGTTAGAATACTGTTAGAACACTAATGTTTTGTCATAAATACGTTTGCTACACGCGAATTAATTAATTTCCAATTATAACATCAATCATCAACATTGCCGAAATCTGTGAGTGAAGTTTGAATGAATGAACCATTCAATTTGAACGAATGAAAAGTAGCGATTATTATTTTCCACAGATTATAATTTTCCTGCGAGAGTGTAACTAAAGCCTCCCTTACAAAACACAAGTTGCGATCGCGGCCATTGATGTGGTGTGGGAGTAAATAGCTGGCACAGTGGTTAGGCGGCTAGGGTATTTATTAGCTTATTTTACTGTTTTTTTTGTTGACAGTCTATTTGAGATATTCCTAAAAAAACAAGTATTTTCGTTACGTATTTGGTTGATCAATAAACTGTGGATCTATCAGTGCTCAATTTAAAAAAGTACCGAAATTGTCTATGGTATATTTACATCAATCAAAATCTGTATAATTTTTTGACGAAAGCTATTTGTGATTTCTTTCGTTTTTATAAACTTGTGAAGCTTAATTTGTGATAAAAATGTCTTGTCGCGTTGCTTCACATGCTGGCAGTTGGTATTCTGAGAATGGTAAGTCTTTGTCCTGTTCGTAATCTACCTTACAAAACTAAAAAAGTTGATTTCTAAACTTAATTGCTAGAAATACTGAGATATTCCTCTGACCTCTTCTAGGTAGGTTTAGTGATGATTTTGAACTAGCTTTGTGTGAAAATGATGACTTACGTAGAAGTCAAAAGGTTACTGACCTCTGGAATAAAGAGGTTGGCTGGATACGATATACGTATTCCTATTTTTAAGACCTTTGTCTTGCACACCTTTGAGTTATTTTAAACAGTTGCGGAGTGTAAATGTGCAGCTTTTATTTCAATCTATTACACATCATTTATTTAAGAACATCGATTTTGTCTGAGCTCCGCAAAAATATACCTTACATTTGCAACAAGTGCATTGTTCCGATTTTAGTTTTAGAACAAAAAAGAAAGTGTGCAGGATATCGTCAATGTTGCATAATCATACATTATTTAAATTTTTCTTTATTTATCGTGTGTTCTAACGAGATCTGTATGGTTAATTTTAGTTTATTTATTATTTATTGGCATCTGATGGAGTTTGTTTTGACTTCATTCAGAAACTTCCTTGTTTGACACACACTTGTTTGACATTTCTTTGTTCGTTCAAAAACAATCACCTGTCATAGTGAAATGAAATGTCTTCCAAAGCATTGATATTATATTGATTTATTGATTATATTATTATTATTATATCATATTGATTTCTGAGTTGAAGTGAAGAATACTTATCACAAATGTAATCAATGCAATTTATTTATGTGATTACATAATATTGATACATCAAAAGCAAAGCGACGTTGTTATACGGCAAACTACCGTTTCTGAACGAACCAGAAACGCCCGTTGCTATGACAGCTGTTTATTTTTCAAACAACCGTCAAATTGATTAACTGATTCACGCAAACAAAATAATTTGATCAATAAAATCGCTATAAACTGAAATATGTCGGAGAAAACAAAACCGTTTGCCGCTCCAGCGCCAAAAGCTGTAAAACCGAAGCTGCGCCCTTCAACGGTGGGCACATCTAGTTCGTCTCGAGCAAGAGTGCCACCTTCTGCAGTGAAAGATAGGCATCCCCCATCTAGTAGGATGAAAATTAATAAAAATGCAACCATGATCAGTGAAGCCGACACTACAATGATGAAGCAAGAAGGTTTCATGCCAAATTTTGACGCGGAGCACGGTCAAATTGCTTACGGAAAGTTTTTACGCGCGATGCTAGAAGAGTGTCTGGTCGATGAGAAAATTGAGCGAGAACAGACGGAAATGGACATTCAGATGGTGCAGCTGGCGGATAGGTTCCAGAAAACTGTGGAACTCCTCGATAAAACTAGCAGGAGGGTGAAGGATGTTTCATTTGTAGTGGAGCAAAAGAGGTTAGTATAGCCTACTAGATTTTACATACTCCAACAATCTTAGGGCGTATGTACAAATCCTAGTGCTGCAGTGTAGCAATGTGATTTCTTTGGAAATCGTGGATTTTCAAATCAATAGCTATTTTGGTAAAAGTGAACACTGTAAGGAAACTTGCATATTTCCATAAAAAAGATGGCGTATGTGAATAGGTCTCAGCACGAGACCAGCATTGTGGATCCATGTCCTATAGTCACCGCGTAACCAACTGAGTCGTAGGCCTTACCTTTTCAGGGCCACAATACTATCTACTATGTTTCTATCTGATATTATTCTTATTGATATGTGCCAATAACCATCTTACACACGTCACTATGTGGCTAAATAAGACCCACAAGTGCGAGCGAGATAAACATAGAGAAATGATTTATGGCTGCACGACTCAGTTGGTAACACGGTGACTATAGCAGTATGGGTCAAAAATGAATATATATTTATCAGGAAACAAGAAAGCCAGCAATTCATTTCATTCATTGGCCTGACAGATCAGTAATATAGATTCAAATTGCTGGAATAATAACTTATTAAGTCATAAAAATTAACATTCATCAATTTTCAGGTTACTAGATCTCAAGAGCAAACTCAGCGACAGTTTCTACGAAAAAACGGACTCTTCCAACGCACAAGACTTGCTACAAAACCTGGCGGCTACCCAGCAAGCTTACTTAGACAAATTGGACACAAAAAACATTGATTTCGGCTACAACAAGGACAGTGGACACAAGCAACTCTTAGACGCTGTCAACGAAGCTATAGATGGCTTGGAGCAAATAAAAAGCCACTCAGGTCTTGATCTAACCAAGTTTCAAGACTATGATAAGTCTAAAACTACTCTAGAACACTTAGAAAAAGATCGCATGGACTTGGACAGTCTTAAAGCGGATTTTGAAGAGAAATTTCCCAAGTTTAGTGAAAAATTGTTGGAAGAGGTCACAGAGAAAATTGCTAATGCGTTTGTGAATGAAGTGGACGATTGATGTCTTTACACATTTGTGGACAAATATGGCACAACTCGCGTTGTAGTAAAAACTTACACAAGTCTTTTAAGAAATTTTAACAGATTTTTAGATCTCTTTTGATAGGGTTAAGTTTTTTACTGTTTGTCCTAAATCATTTAGAATTGCACACATGCAATTAGAATTGCAACATCTACAGACATGCACAATACAATATCATGTTGTTTTTTGCAATTTGTAACCACCTAACTAAAACCAACATTTGTCCATCATTCATCCATTCAGTCGTGTTCTGTGCATCTGTAGTGTAATTACATTAGCTGGGGACATGCAGAGTCACTACTGCATAGTAAATAAATAAATATAAGGCAACATCTTACACACAGTCTTTGATCCCAAACTAAGCAAAGCTAGTGATATGGCTGCCAGAGACTGATATACTACTTATACATATTATAATACATAATTATATAGATAGTACCTAAATATCATCCAGACAGAGCAAACACCTATGTTCATCACACAAATGTTTGCCCTGGGTGGGGATCGAACCCATGCCTCTTTGAAGGTCACTAACCACTGAGCCACTGAGGCAATTGCAACAATCTGTCCCCCTCAACGAAGACTTAAAATAGACTTTTGTGAGTTTTACTATTGTATTATACCATGTGATTTCCCTCAAAAAATGGGGAAATTTGAATGAATGAATGAATGAATGAACACTTTATTGTTACACTAAAATACAACACAGAAAAATACACAGAAAGAAAATAAGCGACCTAAAACTAGTGCAACAAAGGGAGGCCTTATTGCTTACAGCAATCTCTTCCAGGTAACCCTTAGGAAACTTGCTGTCGCGCATGTGTTTATCGGCGGATTTAGATAATATTTGGCAAGATTGTTTGGTATCTAAATCCTAACAAGATTTTTGAGTATGAACCAAATTGGTCCATCGAGATAAAGGTGTGTGAAGATTCAGTTAATGAGATGTGTTGCGAGGTCTACTGGTCGGATAACTACTAGTAATTAATCTATTGCCTCCAAAGGGACGATTTTGAGTTTCTGAGGTGTTGTTGAATTTGTATTATATTATTGTTAGTTTGGTTATTATTATAGGTACATATTTCTTGTATTTAGAGCTAGAAACTTGATTGTTAAGGCTGAACCATATTTGAAGGGCACTGAACATTGTGATGTTATTTTTTAAGTAATTATGCTTTGAGATGCCCTATTGCAAAATATAATATGACTAATAATTATTTTATGCAAAAAATTGCAACACCGACTTCCACCTTGTACAGAATTTGAATAATTTGCATGAATCGATTTGACATCCATGTACATTTTTATTGATTTATCTAAAACGGCTCAGCCAATTTCGATAAAAATTAAATGGGACCACCTCGGAAGTATAACCTTTCGAACTTGAATAAGAAATTGTTTGAATCGCTGAAATATCGTTGTTAAAAAGTAAATATTGTTGTAAGTAAATAATATCATTGAACATACACAAAAAAAAATACATATAAACCAACATAGAACCTCCTCCTTTTTGAATGAATGAATGAACACTTTATTGTTAACACTAAAAATAAACAGAAAGGAACTAAAGGCGACTTAAATAGTGCAACAAAGGGCGGCCTTATTGCTTATAGCAATCTCTTCCAGGCTTCTTTATGGAAGTCGGTTTAAAATGTTATGATTCGTCTTTAGCTGGCCTACGTGCAGCGCCGCGCAACGCCGTTCAAATACGGTCCGACCTTAAATTATGAGAGACAAATGATGAATGATAAATAACAAATATGATAAATATTTTTACAAGAAATGTTACATTCAATGTTTGTAATCATTTAGCACAAAGGTAAAATAATGCATTTATTAAAATAAAAATACAGATTGGTGTACCTCTAAATAAAAATATTATTATGGCAAAATTCGTTTTATTTCTCATATAAGCAAGTAGGTACGCTTGGAACAACCTCGGGTGGCTGCTACCGGCACGTGTGAGGAGATGAGCAAGCTACGGGCATGCCAGTATAAGCAAAGGGAATGTAAACTTGCAAATATACGAGTATACGCTGTGTGCTAGTAACTCATACATGCCAGGAAAATCAGTCATTTCGGGAAAAGTTATTTTTGAAGTATGTATGTTATGTAGATCAGTATATTTTGACATTCAGACCTAACCACCCGGAGACCCAGAAGCTAGCATGCCCGCTACTGGCATGTGTATTCCCGGCTTAAAGGCGTTATGCATAAATTACTATTTACAAACTTAAAAAAATTGTCCACGTACGAGTCGGACTCGCATGAAGGGTTCCATGGGATGGGAAAGCTTCATGCGCGAGTCCGACTCAAACGTGGACAATTTTTTTAATTTTGTAAATAATTAATTAATTTTATTTTAATTTATTAATTATGTTTGAAAGAAATGTACCACTTAATATTTCAAGCATCTCCCTGTTGCCATTATTAATATCGAGCAAAAAGTCACGTTACTTGTATGGTAGCCCCCCTTATATTTATTTTAATTCATTTATCTATTTATTTTTAAAGTGCATATTTAACTAAATATTTCAAGCATCTTCACCGTTATTAATATCGAGCGACAAACGTCTAAATATTCGGGTTTGTTGTATGGAATCTTAAATATCTTTTTTAATTTTTTTAAGTAATTGTTCTTAAAGCGGCAACAGAAATAAGTCATCAGTGAAAATTTCAACGTTCTAGCTATTACGGTTCATGAGATACAGCCTGGTGACAGACAGACAGACGGACAGCGGAGTCTTAGTAATAGGGTCCCGTTTTTACCCTTTGGGTACACAACCCTAAATAATCGGCCAAGTACGAGTCGTACTCGCGCACGGAGGGTTCCGTACTGTATGGGGGCCCCCCCTTAAATATTCATTTTATTATTTAATATTAAAGTGAATATAAAAATAAATATTCTGTTCAAATTTCAAGCATCTACCTGCTACCATTATTTGTTGTATGGGACCCCCCTTTAAATATTTATTTTCTTTTCTTTTTAGTATTTGTTGTTACAGCGGCAACAGAAATACATCATCTGTGAAAATTTCACCTGCCTAGCTATCATGGTTCATGAGATACAACAGCCCAGTGACAGACAGACGGACATCGAAGTCTTAGTAATAGGGTCCCGTTTTTACCCTTTGGGTACGCAACCCTAAAAAAGACTTAAGCGCCAATGGCACTTAAACCCTTTGGACTCTTACTTAAAATTTTCATTTCATAAATCATTTCATTTCACTAACAACCCTTTGATTTATGCCAACAACATGTTTTTTTGTTTAGCCAGCGAGCTGAACCGGCAGTTGGAACTTTGGCTCGGCAAGGCGGACCTCACGCACGGGCCCGCGCGCGCCGTTATATCGCCGTAAGCTATCACTCTTCAATTCTAAGTAGTATTTGATTATGGAAGCGTGGTTTCTGCACATTTTAATTAAAGTATAGCGCAGGTGTTACTCACGCTTTGTTTTAGTAGAAAACTACTACTATAGTTTCGATCGCATTTGGCGGTCTTTTTCAAGGTTGGAGTCGTGACGCGCAACGCTCGCGATGATAGCGGTTGCGGTGCGGGGACGTAGTGAGTTCGCGGGCGTTTGGTCTGTATAGTGCTTCAAAGGAACATACATACATACATAGGCTGATAAACACATTACCACTCCTTTGCGTCGCGCAATCCGGTAAAAAGATCGCCAAATGCGATCGAAACTGTAGTAGCAATTATCTACTAAAATAAAGCGTGAGTAACACCTGTGCTATACTTTAGTTAAAATATCTAAGTAGTTAGTATTATTAGGTATATATTCCTTTGGTATAATATTGGCCGGATCAACCGTAATGGCGTCCGAGCTGTGCAAGTTCCCTCTCCTTGCGCCACTGATAAATGATTATATGTAGATGTTCACAGAGGCTGAGAAGTTTGGTTCGGCTTAAACAAGGGTTTCTTTGTGAAGTGCAAATGTTTTTAGACGTAAGCCGTGGTGGTCTAGTGGTAATGACACCGGCCTTACAATCGTGAGGTCGTGGGTTCAAATCCCGGTCCCGCCAATGAGTTATTCGGAATTTATGTACGGAATTTCACACCACTAGCTTTTCCGTGAAGAAAAACATCGTGATGCAACCTGCATACATCCGTAGAAGAAATTCGATGGCGTATGTGAATCCACCAATCCGCACTGGGCTAGCGTGGTGAATATGGCCCATTCACCCTTCGTGGGTAGGCTTAGGTCCGGCAGGGGACTATTAAAAAAAGGCTGGTACAGTATTTACAACAATTACCTCGCAATCAGCTGTATTCCTTAACGTCTAATGCGGGGTCCTTATTGAATTTGCAACGACCGTATCACCATATCACTGATCTTCAAGCGGCTTAAAAACTCTGACACTAAGGCTACCCCCGCTTATATGAACTTAATAACTTTTAAAGGCCGCGCCACACAAGTTGGCGGATGTGAAGTTTGCTACAAGCTGCGCAATATCCAATCAACATGCGGCTTTATGTCAACTTTAGTCAGGATTGGACATTGCGCAGCTTGTAGCTAACTTCACATCCGCCAACCTGTGAGGCGCAGCCCATACTACGAAATACACCCCGAAATTGCGAAAAGAAATCGCTTTTCC
Organism: Hypomecis atomaria; assembly: GCA_964007245.1. NCBI lineage: Eukaryota > Metazoa > Arthropoda > Insecta > Lepidoptera > Geometridae > Hypomecis > Hypomecis atomaria. The sequence continues at coordinate 5,020,129 of OZ023307.1, read as the reverse complement.
GTAGAAAAAGTTCGACTCTCGACAGAATGTATGGAACTGACTTGTCAAATTAGGAAAGCAGGCAGTGTTCATTATATTTCATATTTTAATTAAAGTATAGCACAGGTGTTACGATTAATTTTAAACCAATTGTGCCATTAATTGTGCTATGCGAGACGAGCCCGCGTGCTAGTATTCCAACCTTGAAAAAGATCGCCAAATGCGATTGAAACTATAGTAGCAGTATCTACTAAAATTAAGCGTGAGTAACACCTGTGCTATACTTTAGTAAAAATGTGCTAAAACCACGCTAGTTTCTATAATCAAATTATATTTCTTACTTTTTTTCCAGGCACGCGGGATATTCTTACTGCGGCGCGTGCGCAGCCTTTGCTTACAGACAGATCAGCCCGGTCGTTGTGTAAGTAAAACCCTGGGACTTATCTTCCTGTTAGCTGTTTAAGGTAAAATCCTGGGACTTATCTCCCTGTTAGCTGTTTAAGGTAAAATCCTAGGACGTATCTCCCTGTTAGCTATTTGAGGTAAAATCCTGGGACTTATCTCCCTGTTAGCTGTTTAAGGTAAAATCCTGGGACTTATCTCCCTGTTAGCTGTTTAAGGTAAAATCCTAGGACGTATCTCCCTGTTAGCTATTTGAGGTAAAATCCTGGGACTTATCTCCCTGTTAGCTGTTTAAGGTAAAATCATAGGACGTATCTCCCTGTTAGCTATTTGAGGTAAAATCCTGGGACTTATCTCCCTGTTAGCTGTTTAAGGTAAAATCCTGGGACTTATCTCCCTGTTAGCTGTTTAAGGTAAAATCCTGGGACTTATCTCCCTGTTAGCTTTTTAAAGTAAAATCCTGGGACTTATCTCCCTGTTAGCTTTTTAAGGTAAAATCCTGGAGCTTATCTCCCTGTTAGCTTTTTAAGGTAAAATCCTGGGACTTATCTCCCTGTTAGCTGTTTAAGGTAAAATCCTGGGACTTATCTCCCTGTTAGCTTTTTAAGGTAAAATCCTGGAGCTTATCTCCCTGTTAGCTTTTTAAGGTAAAATCCTGGGACTTATCTCCCTGTTAGCTGTTTAAGGTAAAATCCTGGGATTTATCTCCCTGTTAGCTTTTTAAGGTAAAATCCTGGGACTTATCTCCCTGTTAGCTTCTCTAAGTTGAAATCCGATAAGTCGCCTATGATATAAGACACCGTTTTATTCCCTTGCTGCATAACAATGCCTATATCTGTTCTATTATAATTCTTTTTCATCACAAATGGCACAACCAACTTCATTAAATTCAACCAGTCGTAATCTGCGTACAAAATTTTATTAGTTCGCTCGAATCGATGTAGGTATGCCATTTTTAGGTTATTGTTGATTTTTCGATAAGGACTCAGCCGATTTCGATAATTTAACAAAAAAATAATCATCAAAATCGGTTCATAATTGGCGGAGTAATCACGTAACATACACACAAAAAACCGGACAAGTGCGAGTCAAGCTCGCTCACCGAGAGTTCCGTACAAAAAAAAAAACAAATAGTGGAATTGAGAATTTTTAAACCGCTTAAAAAGAATCATTAAAATGGGTTCATAATTGGCGGAGTAATCACGTAACATACACACCAAAAAACCGGACAAGTGCGAGTCAAGCTCGCTCACCGAGAGTTCCGTACAAAAAAAAACAAATAGTGGAATTGAGAATTTAGAAATCGCTTAAAAAGAATCATCGAAATCAGTTTATAATTGGCGGAGTAAACGCGAATAACATATTTACAAAAAAAAATTGTAGGTACGTGGAGTCCCTCCGCGCGGAAGAAGTGAAACTTCGACGCAACAGTGCTTTCATACCCCCTTCATGGTAGCGTTAAACGTTTAACGCAACCTTGTTGGAAGTCGCATTACAAGTTTCCCTTCAAAAACAAAGAGAAAGAAGAGAGCAAAGCATTTACAATTTTGTTCATATCATCAGGAAGCGAATCTTCATCCTGGGTCCATCACATCATGTGAGACTCGGTGGCTGCGCGCTCTCATCCCTGGATAAATACTCCACGCCGCTTTACGACCTCACCATAGACAAGCAGAGTGAGTATCATACACCATAGAGTTTCATACACCATGTGAGACTCGGTGGCTGCGCGCTCTCATCCCTGGATAAATACTCCACGCCGCTTTACGACCTCACCATAGACAAGCAGAGTGAGTATCATACACCATAGAGTTTCATACACCATGTGAGACTCGGTGGCTGCGCGCTCTCGTCCCTTGATAAATACTCCACGCCGCTTTACGACCTCACCATAGACAAGCAGAGTGAGTATCATACACCATAGAGTTTCATACACCATGTGAGACTCGGTGGCTGCGCGCTCTCATCCCTGGATAAATACTCCACGCCGCTTTACGACCTCACCATAGACAAGCAGAGTGAGTATCATACACCATAGAGTTTCATACACCATGTGAGACTCGGTGGCTGCGCGCTCTCGTTCCTGGATAAATACTCCACGCCGCTTTACGACCTCACCATAGACAAGCAGAGTGAGTATCATACACCATAGAGTTTCATACACCATGTGAGACTCAGTGGCTGCGCGCTCTCGTCCCTGGACAAATACTCCACGCCGCTCTACGACCTCACCATAGACAAGCAGAGTGAGTATCATACACCATAGAGTTTCATACACCATGTGAGACTCGGTGGCTGCGCGCTCTCGTTCCTGGATAAATACTCCACGCCGCTTTACGACCTCACCATAGACAAGCAGAGTGAGTATCATACACCATAGAGTTTCATACACCATGTGAGACTCAGTGGCTGCGCGCTCTCGTCCCTGGACAAATACTCCACGCCGCTCTACGACCTCACCATAGACAAACAGAGTGAGTATCATACACCATAGAGTATCATACACCATGTGAGACTCGGTGGCTGCGCGCTCTCGTCCCTGGACAAATACTCCACGCCGCTCTACAACCTCACCATAGACAAGCAGAGTGAGTATCATACACCATAGAGTATCATACACCATGTGAGACTCGGTGGCTGCGCGCTCTCTTCCTTTGGACAAATACTTCACGCCGCTCTACGACCTCACCATAGACAAGCAGAGTGAGTATCATACACCATAGAGTATCATACACCATGTGAGACTCGGTGGCTGCGCGCTCTCTTCCTTTGGACAAATACTTCACGCCGCTCTACGACCTCACCATAGACAAGCAGAGCGAGTATCACACACCATAGAAAAAGTATCATACACCAGAGACTGAGTATCATACACTGTAGACAGATTATCATACACCACATAGCCACATACAGAGTATCATACACCATAGTCTGGACACCATACACCATAGACTGATTTTTTAGGACGATATGGCAACCCTTGCACAACCTATTCTTATGTTTAACTAGACGACCCGCCCCGGTTTCGGTGTATTATACATTTAAACCTTCCTCTTGAATCACTCTATCCATTAAAAAAAACCGCATCAAAATCCGTTGCGTAGTTTTAAAGATTTAATTTTTTAATAGATATAGAGTAATTCAAGAGGAAGGTTTATATGTATAATATACCTGTGCGAAGCCGGGGCGGGTCGCTAGTTGTAAATACTTTGTATTTATTTATTATTTTTCATATGAAATAAAGTTATATTGTATTGTTATTTACATTATGTATACTGTAAAAAATATTTTTTTTGCAGTATACGCGGAGTTGGAGGCGACGCGACAGTTCGAGTGGATGGATGTGCAGACGGACGAAGATGAGCATTCCATCGAGATGCAGCTTCCCTATATCGCTAAAGTGATGGAAGAGTAAGTACACATATTTATTATACGAATTATTTCTCCAGACAAAGGACATATTGTAGGTCTTGTAGGATATCATTTTACCTACTTATCAATATGACCAACCTGGGACTTATGACTTGGACTCATGACTTGTACTTATGACTTGGACTTGTGACTTGGACTTATGACTTGGACTTATGACTTAGACTTTAGACTTGGGAAGTCACAATGGGACCAACCCTGATATCGAATAGAAAATTAACTAATTCGTCCAAAACTATTAACAAAATATAAAATAATGGAATAGTTCGTTTTTTTTCATAATTTCAGGTTTGGACCTCTAGTAAAAGTTGGTCTAACGATGAGTATAATGAAATAATGATATAGAATATGTCCATAGTCTAGAATCTATTAGCACACCCCACGCTGAATTCCCCACACAAAGTGAATTTGTGTGGCGAATTCCTCACAACACAAAGTAAATTTGTGTGGGTAATTCCTCACACAAAGTGAATTTGTGTAGGGAATTCAGCATAGAAGGCTGGGTTACTGGTAATCAATTACCATCCTTTTAAGAGCATATTCTGTACATCAAAACAAACATCTTTTGTTCTACGACTTCTAAAAATTCGGATTTGTTTTCTTCCATATTTTTTTTTTTAATTAATTTGGCCGCGCTAATCATTATTAATGAACTCTGTGTAAAAAGCGCGCGCGCCGCCACCCGCGAGACTTGGACCTCAGATGAGATACTGGGTAAATAGGCAAATAAGTGTAAATATTCGTTAGAAAAACAATTATTTGGACATAAACTGATTCTACTTTAAAAAAAACATGGGAAATTTGTTGATGTTTGAGAAAAGTTGTAAAACAAAAATTGTTTGTTTTGATGTACAGAATATGCCCTTAAAAGGATGCTAATTGATTACCAATAACCATGTATATCTCAATGTGAAGTCTGCCGCCCTTTACGGCAAATTAGCACGGTAATGATATCTAACAGTATTCCGACTTCATACAAACGGTCGGAACGCGAATCATACCTACGCGCCTCGGAGCGGGGTATGCTCGCGGTAATGATATCTAACAGTATTCCGTCTTCATACAAACGGTCGGAACGCGAGTCATACCTACGCGCCTCGGAGCGGGGTATGCTCGCGGTAATGATATCTAACAGTATTCCGTCTTCATACAAACGGTCGGAACGCGAGTCATACCTACGCGCCTCGGAGCGGGGTATGCTCGCGGTAATGATATCTAACAGTATTCCGTCTTCATACAAACGGTCGGAACGCGAGTCATACCTACGCGCCTCGGAGCGGGGTATGCTCGCGGTAATGATATCTAACAGTATTCCGTCTTCATACAAACGGTCGGAACGCGAGTCATACCTACGCGCCTCGGAGCGGGGTATGCTCGCGGTAATGATATCTAACAGTATTCCGTCTTCATACAAACGGTCGGAACGCGAGTCATACCTACGCGCCTCGGAGCGGGGTATGCTCGCGGTAATGATATCTAACAGTATTCCGTCTTCATACAAACGGTCGGAACGCGAGTCATACCTACGCGCCTCGGAGCGGGGTATGCTCGCGGTAATGATATCTAACAGTATTCCGTCTTCATACAAACGGTCGGAACGCGAGTCATACCTACGCGCCTCGGAGCGGGGTATGCTCGCGGTAATGATATCTAACAGTATTCCGTCTTCATACAAACGGTCGGAACGCGAGTCATACCTACGCGCCTCGGAGCGGGGTATGCTCGCGGTAATGATATCTAACAGTATTCCGTCTTCATACAAACGGTCGGAACGCGAGTCATACCTACGCGCCTCGGAGCGGGGTATGCTCGCGGTAATGATATCTAACAGTATTCCGTCTTCATACAAACGGTCGGAACGCGAGTCATACCTACGCGCCTCGGAGCGGGGTATGCTCGCGGTAATGATATCTAACAGTATTCCGTCTTCATACAAACGGTCGGAACGCGAGTCATACCTACGCGCCTCGGAGCGGGGTATGCTCGCGGTAATGATATCTAACAGTATTCCGTCTTCATACAAACGGTCGGAACGCGAGTCATACCTACGCGCCTCGGAGCGGGGTATGCTCGCGGTAATGATATCTAACAGTATTCCGTCTTCATACAAACGGTCGGAACGCGAATCATACCTACGCGCCTCGGAGCGGGGTATGCTCTTGGTATGCTAGTCAGTCGCGGCGCGCCGTACTGACGACCGAACGTGTGGCTTTGTAACTAGTAAGCGTTCGATTCATGTTTTAGGGTTCCTCGTTTTACTACGAAACCCCTAAAAACATAAAAAATACAATATGTATTTTTATTGAACGTTTCATCTTCATTCATATACAACGAATTTCTTTTTAGGGTTCCGTACCCAAAGGGAAAAACGGGACCCTATTACTAAGACTTCGATGTCCGTCTGTCTGTCTGTCTGTCACCGGGCTGTATCTCATGAACCATGATAGCTAGGCAGCTGAAATTTTCACAGATGATGTATTTCTGTTGCCGCTGTAACAACAAATACTAAAATGAGAATTAAATAAATATTTAAAGGGGGCTCCCATACAACAAACCTGAATTTTTAGACGTTTTTCGCTCTATATTAATAATGGTAACAGGTAGATGCTTGAAATTTTCACAGAATATTTAGTTTTATATTCACTTCAATAATAAATAATAAAATTAAAATATAATAAATATTTAAGGGGGGCTCCCATACAGTACGGAACCCTCCGTGCGCGAGTCCGACTCGTACTTGGCCGATTATTTGTAATTAATATGATAATTATTATATTACACAATAATAGATAGAAACTAGAAAGAAACTCAAGTAGGTATCTAGTAAGTAGATGAAATTAAAATACTGAAGGCGGGCAGCCCTAGCGCGCGTGACGTTCTGCGTGGCCACGTGGCGCTGTAGGTATACATATTTCAAGGACAGGGCCGAGTCACACTACTGTTATACTAAGCGCCACACAAGTCGGCGGATGAGAAGTTAGCCGTAGATGACACTTCGCCGTGATTCGCTAATTATTGCGCATGTGTGCACAATTCCGACGCCGCGTGGTGTAGTGGTGAGCACGGGCGTAAGGAGCGCGCGGGCGGCATGAGGTTAGCGGGCGGGTGTGCCCCGACGTCTCGTCTCTCTGGCTCCCGCGCATAACTATATTTCGGCTTTTGCGCAGCGTTCTGCGCATAATTTCTCATCCGCCGTTTGTGTGGCGCTTTTATAGTACTAGCGACCCGCCCCGGCTTCGCACAGGCAGGTGTATTACATATAACCCTACCTCTTGAACCACTCTATCTATTCAAAAAAACCGCATCAAAATCCGTTGCGTAGTTTTAAAGATTTAAGCATACATAGGGATATAGGGACAGAGAAAGCGACTTTGTTTTATACTATGTAGTGATAAATACCATTACCGTGATATTAGTAAACTCGGAATTGTTTATCTATGAGTATATTTTGTTACAGGTACCAGACTGGCTTCACGATAATACCTATAGTAGTCGGCTCCTTGACGACGGACAAAGAAGCGAAGTAAGTTTTAATTTTCTAGGAAAAAGGATGCACAAGTTTCAGGATAGAAGACAAAGCGTTCCACATTCTGGCATGAACCGCCTTCCATCGTGTACAATATTCGAATATTTCGCTCGAAGTGTTAACATTATTGTTGATTTTTCAAAAACGGCTCAGCCGATTTCTGTAAAATTTAAATGGGATCACCTCGGATGTATATATACCCTTTCGACTAAAAAATAATTTTTCGATTCGGTTCACAATTGGCGGAATTATTAATGAACATAGACAAAAAAAATACATACAGACAAAAATAGAACCTCCTCCTTTTTGGAAGTCGGTCAAAAAAATGGAGTTATTCAGCAAGGGTCTACTAAGGCGAAAGGCCTTATTATTATGAACATTATTTTATTCAAGATTAAGAGTAATGATTAAAACTATTGTATTACAGGTACGGCGCGATCCTAGCGCCATATCTGGCCGACCCTCAGAACTTACTGGTGATATCATCCGACTTCTGCCACTGGGGCTCGCGGTTCCGGTACACGTACCGCGACGGCAACGACCCCGTCTACCAGAGCATCGAGCGACTGGACAGACAGGTGAGGCGGATATTACGCGAAAATGGCGGAGAAATAGCGGAAAATAATAGCGAAAATGACGGAGAAATAGCGAAAAAGTAGCGAAAATAACGGAGAAATAGCGAAAAAGTAGCGAAAATGACGGAGAAATAGCGAAAAAAGGGCGGAGAAATAGCGAAAAATTACGCAAATGGCGGAAAAGGGCGAAATAATAGCGATTCAGGTGGAGATCAAGGAAATGATGGTTGGTTTAAGTTAACACGACAAGAAGGTGTACTAGTGACGAATAATTGATGGTGTATAGAACTTTTATGTACCTAGTTTTGTCCAGATTCGCTAAAAATGCTATCTGTAGACGACAATCAACATCCGGATAGACGAAAGCAAAATCTTCGTGGTAATTATTTTTCGCAAAAAAATGGCAAAACCGACTTCCATCGTGTACAAAATTCGAATAGTTCGCTTGAATTGATGTATACAATTTTTTCAAAATAGGAACGACTCAGCTGATTTTGGTGAAATTTAAATGGGACCACCTCGGGAGTATAACCTTTCGAACTAAAAACTTATTTTTTTTTTTGATTAGGTTCATAATGGGCGTAAATATCGATAAACATACACAAAACTAAACTTAGAACTTCCTCCTTTTTGGAAGTCTGTTAAAAACTATTATGATATTTGTGATAATTCTCACATTTTACTGAAATGTTTAGGATTTTTGCAAAATATGAGATGCCTTAGTAAGATTGTTTAAATGCTTGTGATATTAATTAACTAGCTGCTCTTCCCGGCTTCGCCCGGGTACGATTGGCTAAAGAAGACAAATAGTAAGGATCCCTGATTTTTTTGAACATAAAAAATAGCCTATGTTCACCGGGAATAATGTAGCTTTCCAACAGTGAAATAATTTTTCAAATCGGTTCAGTAGTTTCGGAGTCTATTCGATACAAACAAACAATCAAATACTCCCTCTTTATAGTATTGCTATAGATGTCAATATTTTATTCTTTTCAGGGTATGGATCTCATCGAGAAAATGGAGCCGCGAGCGTTTTCCGAGTATTTAAATAGATATGGCAACACCATATGCGGTAGACACCCCATCGGAGTGCTGCTGCAAGTAAGTTAATATTTTCAATTTAACGGCTGAACCGATTTTGAAGAAACATTAAAAAAAATCTAAATCGTTTTACCCGTTTGGGAGCTACGATGCCACACACACATACACAAGTCGATTGAAAATGCTAAAAATTACAAGCAATAATCGGCCAAGTGCGAGTCGGACTCGCGTACTAAGGGTTCCATACCGTATGGTAGCCCCTTAATGTATTTTATTAAAATTATTTATTTTGAACGGAATTTATAAATTAATATTTTGTGAATATTTCAAGCATCTTCCTGTTGTCTTCATTAATATCGAGCAAAAAATCCCGTTTCTTGTATGTGAGCCCCAATTAAATATTTATTTTATTTAAATTTAATTGTTTATTATTAAATTTAATGTTTAACTTAATATTCTGTGAAAATTTCAAGCATCTACCTGTCACCGTTATTAATAGCGAGCGATAAACGGCTTAAAATTCAGGTATGTTGTATGGGAACCCCCCTTAAATATTATTTTCTGTTTTTATTTTATTTGTTGTTATAGCGGCAACAGAAATACATCATCTGTGAAAATTTCAACATTCTAGCTACCACGGTTCATGAGATAGTCTTGTAACGTAGGGTCCCGTTTTTACCCTTTGGGTATTTAACGGTCAGAGGATACCAAAGGGGGCACTGAGGAAAAAAGACTTAGAAAATTTTTCACTAAAATACTACGCCATAAGTAATCTTCGGGATCCGGTGGGATGTGGGAGTATAAGGGTGGGGGAACCCCTGCACGCACCCGGAGGTCATTGACCTTGACTTTCCTTGTCCCCTAGGTCATTGACCTTAAATGACTTTAACCCCAAAATTTTTGACCTTGAATGACCTTGACCCTGAGGTCATTGACCTTGACGCTAGGATCATTGACCTTGAATGACCTTGACTCCAGAATCATCGATCCAGAATATTCGACCTTGACCGACCTTGACTCCAAGCATCGGGTTGACTGACCTATCCTACAAAAAGACCAAAAAAAAAGATAGACCCACCGGAGGTCAAAATGGTGTATGGGAACGTTGATCATGAGTATCTCCTCTACCCATTCCCAACATAAAAAAGGGGGGTTCCCAGAATACCACACGGTGTGAAAAATAATCAATGTCTTTTTTCCTTTATAACTGCGCCCCCTCTCGTATACAAGCACCGAAAAAAAAATTTAGACCCACCGGAGGTCAAAATGGTGTATGGGAACGTTGATCCTGAGTATCTCTTCTACCCATTCCCAACATAAAAAAGGGGGGTTGCCAGAATACCACACGGTATAAAAAAAAATCAATGTCTTTTTTCCTTTACAACTGCGCACCCTCTCGTATACAAGCACCGAAAAGAAAATTTAGACTCACCGGAGGTCAAAATGGTGTATGAGAACGTTGATCCTGAGTATCTCTTCTACTCATTCCCAACATAAAAAAGGGGGGTTGCCAGAATACCACATGGTGTCAAAAATAATCAATGTCTTTTTTCCTTTATAACTGCGCCCCCTCTCGTATACAAGCACCGAAAAAAAAATTTAGACCCACCGGAGGTCAAAATGGTGTATGGGAACGTTGATCCTGAGTATCTCTTCTACCCATTCCCACCATAAAAAAGGGGGGTTACCAGAATACCACACGGTGTAAAAAATAATCAGTCTTTTTTCCTTTATAACTGCGCAACCTCTCATATACAAGCACCGAAAAAAAATTTAGACCCACCGGAGGTCAAAATGGTGTAATGGTGGGAACGTTGATCCTGAGTATCCCGGGGTATATCCTGGACGAGGGAGACGAGGAATCCAAATCCAAAATTGCCGGTGCAGATCCTGCTGATAATTGTTTTATTTTTGCAGAAGATTTATTAAAGGGTATAAAACAATAATGTGCGCGTTGTCAGCCGCATTGATAAGTCGTTTCTGGCGCATCGCCGGCCGCTGCCGCGGCACGCTCGCTTCGCTCGCTCGGCTCGCGCGTTGTTGTCACTGTTCAAACCTAACCTAACCTACGACGTCTAAATACTTTAGCGAAGTCCTCGAGTTGATTAGGATAAATAGGAACGACCTAAACTCGTAGTAAGGACAGATTGTCTCCGGCGCTTCGCCGGCCGCTGCCGCGGCACGCTCGCTTCGCTCCCTCGGCTCGCGCGTTGTAGTCACTGTTCAAACCTAACCTAACCTACAACATCGAAATACTTTAGCGAAGTCCTTCTGTTGGTTAGGATAAGTAGGAACGACCTAAACTCGTAATAAGGACTGATTGTCTCTGGCGCTTCGCCGGCCGCTGCCGCGGCACGCTCGCTTCGCTCGCTCGGCTCGCGCGTTGTTGTCACTGTTCAAACCTAACCTAACCTACGAGTCAAGGTTGATGATTTTTTTGTCAAAACCGACTATTTTGGAGTCAAGGTCATTCAAGGTTAATGATCTTGGAGTCAAGGTCAGTGACCTCAGGGTGCATGTAGGGGTTCCTTATTCTCCCACATCCCACCGGATCCCGAAAATAACATAGGCGTAGACAGTCAAGGTCGATGGTCGGAGTAAAGGTCAGTCAAGGTTAATGATTTTGTTGTCAAAACCGACTATTTTGGAGTCAAGGTCATTCAAGGTCAATGATCTTGGAGTCAAGGTCAGTGACCTCCGGGTGCGTGTAGGGGTTCCCACGCCCTTATACTCCGACATCACACCGGATCCCGAAGATTACATAGGCGTAGACAGTCAAGGTCGATGGTCGGAGTCAAGGTCAGTTAAGGTTGATGATTTTGTTTGCAAAACCGACTATTTTGGAGTCAAGGTCATTCAAGGTCAATGATCCTAGAGTCAAGGTCAATGATCCTGGAGTCAAGGTCAGTGACCTCCGGGTGCGTGTAGATGTTCCCCCACCCTTATACTCCCACATCCCACCGGATCCCGAAGATAACATAGGCGTAGACAGTCAAGGTCGATGGTCGGAGTAAAGGTCAGTCAAGGTTAATGATTTTGTTGTCAAAACCGACTATTTTGGAGTCAAGGTCACTCAAGGTCAATGATCTTGGATTCAAGGTCAGTGACCTCCAGGTGCGTGCAGGGGTTCCCCCACCCTTATACTCCCACATCCCACCGGATCCCGAAGATTACATAAGGTGTAGGATTTTAGTACAAATTTTTCTAAGTCTTTTTTCCTCAGTGCCCCCTTTCGTACACTCCAACCGAAAAACGGGACCCTATTACTAAGAAGTCCGGAAGTACGGACATCGAAGTCCGTCTGTCCGTCTGTCACCGGGCTGTATCTCATGAACCATGATAGCTAGGCAGCTGAAATTTTCACAGATGATGTATTTCTGTTGCCGCTATAACAACACATACTAAAAATAGAATACAATAAATATTTAAGAGGAAGGATGGTCTGTAATTTTCCATACAAACGTATTACGCTGTTTTCTTCCTGGAAAATACTTTTAGAGCCTCAATTTTTTGTCATTAAATAAAATTTAGCTGTTTAGACTACCCTGTCTTTTCTTTTTCTTGATAAATTAATTATCAGGCAAAATATGACCCTTCAAAATCACAAAAAAATTCACCATTATTACTGACGTCTTTAGAGACCTACCAGAAGAGACTAAATAATATCTAACGAAATATAAAATGACAGAATCATGAACACATGTTTTTTTTAAATTTTGACATAAAAAACACTTGATTGATCTTGTTTTTGAAGAAGAAAACAGCGTAATACGAAACGTTGTCTCGCCATGTTTTTTGTAGGTATAAATCGCTCTGAGCTGCAATTGTCCCTATCGCACGATGCGGGGGTAGGGTCGAGGTGAGGGAGGTTCAAACCTATACGTACACAAGCACTAGGGATGTAGTAATAGTCGATATTTTTGTCGATGCTCTAGTGATGTCCATCGATATCGATGTTTATTAAAAAGATTAGTTATTTTTCAAATCCTGTGATTTGACCGTTGTATGTTGGTTACTTTTGAAGAAAAGATTTTATGTATGGAATATAGGCGTTTAGTTGCTGCGACATATTGCAGCGATTATACAGAATATCGTGCTGTATCCGCAGACATCTAAATGAGTTAGGCGCAGAATAACCAATTCTCTTAATGCCCAACTAATCTGGGAATGCTCAATTCTACGAAAGCATAATTCTATGAATGCCCAATTCTCAAAATGGCAACATAATTTTGATTAGGAATTTTCTAAAAAAAATACTATTTATATACATGTAAGGGCTTACCGGTACCTAAAACAACCTCCGTTTGCGAGTTAAGGACATTATAACTTTTACTATGGGACCGACCAGAGCCGAATCCGCGAGAAATATCAACTATACCATAGAAAAAGTCCGTTGATAATGGACAAAGTGTATGGAACAGCTGGTTTTTTATCGCCAATGCGGAGTTAGTTGCTCCCATAGTAAAAGTTGTTCTTTTCAAACCTATTAACTTTGCCCTAGGTTGTGCTTTAATTACCGGTGGTTTTTTTAAATGAAAATGTGTTTTTAGGGTTCCGTACCCAAAGGGAAAAACGGGACTCCATTACTAAGACTTCGATGTCCGTCTGTCTGTCACCGGGCTGTATCTCATGAACCATGCATAGGCAGCTGAAATTTTCACAGATGATATGTTTCCGTTGCCGCTATAACAACAAATACTAAAAACAAAATAAAATAAATATTTAAGGGGAGCTCCAATACAACAAACCTGATTTTTTAGACGTTTTTCGCTCTATATTAATAACTGTACCAGGTAGATGCTTGAAATTTTCACAGAATATTTAGTTTTATATTCCCTTCAATAATAAATAATAAAATTAGAATAAAATAAATATTTAAGGGGGGCTCCCATACAGTACGGAACCCTTCTGACTCGTACTTGGCCGATTTTTTCTATTTGAAATTATTTTGCCATTTTGAGAATTGAGCATTCTTAGAATTGGTCATTGTGAGAATTGGGCATTCGTTAAATTGAGCATTTTTTAAAATATGTGCCAATATTAGAATTCTGCACCTAAAGCGAAATAATAGTTCTAATCAGGAAAATCACGTGCTCTCTAAAATCGTGTAATAACTGTAACGTATAAATATAATTATCCTTAGTCCACTTACCTAAGCGAAAAACGTTCTATTAAATTATCAAAGACACAACATTAAATAATTAAAAAACACATAATCAGTCACATTACAAATACAACAAAATAAATAAATCTATATCTAATAAAATAAATAAGTTATATGCTGTGCTTGCCAGTATAGGTAGCGCCACACAAGTCGGCGGATGAGATGTAAGACGCAGATGACACTTCGCCGTAATTCGCTAATTATTGCGCATGTGCGCACAATGCCGACGCCGCGTGGCGTAGTGGTAAGCACGGGCGTGCGCGCGGGAGACATGAGGTTGGCGGGCGGTTGTGTCCGTGCGGCGTCTTGTCTCTCTGGCTCCTGCACATACCTATATTTTGCCTATTGCGCAGCGTTCTGCGCCTAACTTTCCATCCGCTGACTTGTGTGGCGCGAATTATACGTGAGATTCATTCGAGAAAACAGCCCCATTGGCTATCCGTTCATTGAACTATGTGCCTTGCCCTTTGTCATTTTAACTTGGCTATCCGCTGAGTTTTGCTGAAAAGTGTGTAGTAATTTGTGGATGTTCTATCCTGTATTTATATGGTGTGTGCTACCCACTGCTGTTTTAATTTGCTAATAGTTTCAACTTTTTTAAACTTATTCAAAGTAGAACCTAAGTATGACAAGCAGTTCTCCAAACAGTAAGCATTGCATCTGTTTAATTGAATTCTTAATTATTTTTTATACTACTGGACTACTCGCGCAATGAATATACGGGAATAGTTACAATATAAAAGGCAAGTTTTATATGTCCAGATATACAGGGTTATCCAGAACTGGTGTACTAAGACGAAAGGAGGTGATTCGGACTATTATTATGAACAACTTTTAATATATGTGGCCAAACCGAAATTCGAGAAAAAAACCAATCGTGCCATACATTTTTTCGAGTCCAAGTTGCAGTTTTGTATGGAACAGCTGATTTTTAGTTCACGAAATCCGCAGCTGGACCCATATTCATATATTCATATAATTTTATTGGTATCAAAATACAAGATACAAGTCAATTCAAATCAATTACAATTGTAGTTATAATTATAATATCCTTAAAATTTCAGCTTAGCTAAAGCAAAGCATAATTATCTTAAAATTACAATAACTTAAAATAGCTGTAGTTAAATTAATTAAATTATATATTTAAATAAATGATAAAATATTAAATTGTAAAAACAAAACGATAATCATTCAATATAAATCTGAACAATGCTACAATATCAAAACTTAAAATGACAATAATTGCATAGTTAATAAATTAACAAATATGAATTTGTAACAAAATATAGTAAACATAGTAAACTTTGTTCATAATAACGAACGTGTAGGTCATAGGTAGGTACACCTCTGAAACCTCCTTCACTATGTAAAACACGACCTTGTAAACAGGTATCGTGTATCCACCAGTAGACGTCACGTGACAGAAATGATGATGATGAATTGAGAAACCTTTCATTTTGACTGACCTACAAAAAGAAGGGGATTTGCAATTCGTGTATGATAAGATAAGATAAGATATATTTATTGGCCTTATAACTACAAACGTTACACTAGGCAAGTCAAATTTACAATTGTATCACAAATAATCACAATGCATAAAATTCAAAAATAATAATAAAAACAAAACTTAAGTAATACAATATCAATTAGGTAGAAACAACTATTATAAAATTAGTAAAATTTAAAACTGTTAGGTAATTCAAGGGCTTAAAAATAGGTACTAATTACTTCACATATTCGATTTTTCCGAGCCGATTCTCAAGTTTATTTTTACAAGTTTATGTTTAACTTGCAATGTATGTATGTAAATAATATATTTTTTTGGGTTAAACCATGCAACGCAATTTTAAGCAGATATTGAAGCTATCTGTTATTTATTACGTACCTAAATCACTTGAAAGATTTTATACCCCTAAAATTGTGTAATATTCGAAAATTTATAGGTTGAATTAATTTTAAAGTTTAGATTCCTTTTTTTGGACTATTTAATTTAAATAAAAGCTTGTTTTTAATAAGATTTTACACTTTGTTTATTGTCTGTTGAAGAGTTATGTGCGTGTTTTCCTTAAAAAAAGTTATTTGGTATATCTTAAGTTAGGTATTTGGTAGAATTTTCAGTATGTATTATGCAGCGCCTACAGAAATCGATTAGTTAAATAGCTATTTTTGTTCGCAGCTTTTGGATTGAGGTCAATTGTGTAAAGTTGGCTATTTATAAGGTTTTTTCAAAAAATATTATTCGAAAGAAAATTAAAATCAATATACCTACTTCGCCTATATGTGTAAAAAAAATAATGTAGCTTTCTAATTCGATAAAAAATATTCAGTATAAAGGTTTTCGTTTGCTATGCGCTATCCCAAAAAACCGGAGCTTATGTACCTACCATATTTTGCTACAATTCAAAAGAATACACCAGCCGTCCGCCTGAGCTAGGAGCGCGGGCGGGCGCGGGAAGGGCGCGGGCGGATTTGGTGCGCAGCACACACACAAATACAATTGCATCACACCACACATAGAAGCTCCCTGGCTTGGGCGCATCGCGACAGCAATAGTTTAGCCAAATACCTACTTCTCAAATTCCTTGGCGCTCAGCTTTACTCTTAAGGCTCCCATACAACAAACCTGATTTTTAGACGTTTTTCGCTCTATATTAATAATGGTAACATGTAGATGCGTGAAATTTTCACAGAATATTTAGTTTTATATTCACTTCAATAATAAAAATAAAATAAAATAAATATTTAAGAGGGGCTCCCATACAGTACGGAACCCTCCGTGCGCGAGTCCGACTCGTACTTGGCCGATTATTTTTAATAGAATGATTCAACAGGTAGGTTTATATGTGTAATACACCTGTGCGAAGCCGGGGCGGGTCGCTAGTAAATTATAAATACTTACATATCTGTTTTTCTTTCAGGCGATAGCAAAGCTGCGAGCTCAACCGACTGCGCCCAAAATGTCAATGAAGTTCTTAAAATACGCGCAATCGTCCCAGTGTATGACGCCGCAGGATTCCTCAGTCTCCTACGCCAGTGCTTCACTTGTATTCGAATAAATTAATAAAAATCGGCCAAGTGCGAGTCAGACTCGCGCACGAAGGGTTCCGTACCGTTTGGGGCCCCATTCCTCTCGCCGTTATTAATAGCGAGCAAAAACTCTTAAAAATCGCGTTTGTTGTATGGGAGCCCCCTTAAATATTTATTTTATTCGGTTTTTAGTATTTGTTGTTAAAGCAGCAACAGAAATACATCATCTGTGAAAATGTCAGCTGCCTAGCTATCATGGTTCATGAGATATACAGCCTGATGACAGACAGACAGACGGACATCGAAGTCTTAGTAATAGGGTCCCGTTTTTACCCTTTTTGTACGGAACCCTAAAAAATATCAAAACTAATAAAAACACAATAGGCTAGACTGAAAAAATATAATTATTGTAGTCCGTCAGTTAGTATACAAAAAAATATTGAAGACGTAATTTTTATTTTCTTAAGAGGCTATTTGACTAGTTTTTGGAAATCGTTTTAAATTATTCGCTAGTACATAATAAACATACTACTTTCATATTTCCGAGAGATCTACTGTATTAACAATGAAAATCAGTGTTAAAGAACAGATATTTAAGATCCCGCCAAAAACGACATTCTGTAATGGCGCTGGTCTTTGACGTCACACACTAGTAAATAACGTTAGTAAATACTAGTAAAAATGCTAGTTCACATCTAAAAATTGACAAAAATACTTTAAAAATAACTTACAGATCTAATAATATTACTCCGAAATCACAAAACCCAAATTACACAAACAACAGTTAATCGAGATATTCTCGTTTACTAGCATGTGACGTCACCAGAGTTGCCGCCCTTCTCAGAGCGTTCACGTCACAGATAAAATGTCAAAAAATATCGTTTTTTATTACGTGCGATTTCCGAAAATTATAAAATATTTTAGTTATGTCTTTTTCAGGCTGTTATCCGTATGGATTACCACAATCAATCGTATATTTTCAATGTTATCAAAATAAAAATCGGCTAAGTACGAGTTGGACTCGCGCACGAAGGGTTCCGTACCGTATTGGTAGGTAACCCCTTAGTTTATTTTATTTTTGTTTAATTATTTGTTATTGAAGTGATAATAAGACTTAATATTTTGTGAATATTTCAAGGGTCTACCTGTTACCATTATTAATTAGCAAAAAACGCCAATAACCACGTTTGTTGTATGAGAGCTCTTAAATATTTGTTATTTTAATTTAGCTATTTATTTTTAATGTGAATATATACAACTAAATATTCTGTGAATATTTCAAATGTCTGTTTTCGTTATTAATATTGTGCAAATAACAACAAGAAATCACGTTGTATGGGAGCACCCCTTTAATATTTTATTTTATTCTGTTTTTTAGTATTTGTTGTAATAGCGGCAATAGAAATACATCATCTGTGAAAATTTCAACTGTCTAGCTATCGCGGTTCATGAGATACAGTCTGGTGATAGACAGACGGACATACATACATACAGACAGACGGACGGACGGAGTATTAATAGTAATATGGTCCCGTTTTTACCCTTTGGGTACGAAACCCTAAAAATGATGAACATATAGCCCGTTGACGTGAATGAACATATAGCCCGTATGACGTCATGCTTAGGTCGAATTTTTAACTAAAAGTGACGTATCGTGCCCCCACTCCTGAATGACTGACTCGCATTATTTTTGCTATTTTTTTTTGTTTGACAAAAAAACCTGTCAGATGTTTTTTTTTGTCATCTAACTGACGGACTAATTATAATAATATTTCTTTTACCCAGTCGACTAATGTAGGTATCTATAGACAACAGAGCTTTTTAGGACATCGTTATACAGGGTGTCCCCGAACTCAACGTCATACTGGAAATACCATATGGAGATAAATACAGATTTATTGTTAAGCAATTAGCATCCTTTAAGGTGCTTATTCTTTACATCAAAACTAACAACTTTTGTTCTAAAAGGATGCTAATTGATTACCAATAATTCTGTATATAGCGTGTTCAAGCATTTCCGATATTACGTTTAGTACGGGAACATCCTGTATAGGCCGAATATAACTTAATGGCATCTGTGAAGTTATCTGAAAAGCTGCGTTAATTTGAATAATTAATAACATAAGATTTAAGTTGCATAATTTTTATTTTATACATTTCTAAGGCTTATTAATAATGAAGGTTTATTATCGTTGCTTTTAGACTGAGCTGACTGCAAAAATGTCGTAAAATGACGTCATACATACGTCATAATTATAACTTCATACCTTGGAGCAAATATCTACAGAGCCACAGTCCTTAAGTGAAAGTAGTAAAAAAATGTCCGAGCGCCATTCGTGCGAAATGATTCCCTAACCATTCCAAAATATTCAAAAATGAA
Organism: Hypomecis atomaria; assembly: GCA_964007245.1. Classification (NCBI taxonomy): domain Eukaryota; kingdom Metazoa; phylum Arthropoda; class Insecta; order Lepidoptera; family Geometridae; genus Hypomecis; species Hypomecis atomaria. The sequence goes on along the minus strand of OZ023307.1, from coordinate 5,000,606 downwards.
CAGCATTAATGTTCAAGTTTTTTCTCATTTGTTCGACCGTCGAACGAGTAAGAACAAAAATCTCACTAGTCACACGGTCGAACAAACGAGAAAAGAATCACTAGTTAATCGAACTAATCAATTGAACTAGCGGGAACAGATGGTAATTTTTGTATATGAAGCTTCGAGCAAATATCTATAAGTCACAATAGTGTAAAAAAGTGTCAGAGGCAAAACTCTGCCCAAGCTATGGAATGGGCAGGCTTTTTAGTTAGTCGTAAAGCGATTGCAAGCCGACTACAACGCCGCGCGATGCCAAAGTGCTCGGTTACAAGCACTAATTAGGTGACATAACGTCGAGATTCGAGAAAACGGGACAATGTGAATTATTTAATGTAAATATCTAAGTCGGTTTATATGACGGCGCTCGGTCATTTTTTTTACTACGTTCACCTAGGGACTGTGGCTCTGTAGATATTTGCTCGGAGGATTTAACGCTGGAACGTCAGTTAATCGATTGGCAGCAAAAAGTGATAGCAAACATTTTTATTTAAGTATATATTTAGGTTTAGTCACGGACTTTTAAAAGTATAGATAGTGTAGACATTTAAAACTAGAATTTACTGTTCAACTGCAGTTATAATTATTTTTCGCCACAAATGACACAACCAACTGCAATCATTGCAATCTATATGTACGTTCGTAAGTTTGCTTGAATCTATGTATAAAATGTTTAGACTTGTTGATTTCGGTGAATTTTAATAATACCACCTCTAAAGTAAGATCTACCAAATAAAAAAAAAAAAGACCTGTCGCACTCGGGGACTGCCGCGGTAAAGCTATTGCATAATTTTACAATACGTCTAATCGCACACAACGCCGTGCCGAACTGAAACGACGTTAGACGATGCACGGCCTTCAAGCCACACCTCCTTGCCCGTCGGAGTGGGGAGCGTGAGGTTTTTTCGTTACGGAATTTCTAGATTCGGTCCCCGCGCTCAAGGCCCGCGATAGAAGCCATGCAATAGCTTAAAGAATTATAAAAATCGACTCATCATTGGCAGAATAATTGCGTAACGACTGTATACTGTACTGTGCGTATGTAGGCTGTACATAACGTTTCTTTTTGCATGTATATGTATACAAAAAAAACAACACGCGCGAATTCAGAACCTCCTTTTTTGAAATCTGTTGAAGACGTGTTTCGTCTAGCCAGGGTAAGCTAGTTTAGCAAGGTTAGTTTTAACTGATATTGATCTTTGATTAGCAGTAAATTCTAGTTTTAACAGACGTATTTTATAAAAACTAATGTAGGCCGATTCATACAACTTGGCGTCTGTGATGACAGATGTTAGCTACAAGCTACGGATAATCCAATCCTGAGCTGAGCGGGGTTATACTAAGCGCCACACAAATCGGCGGATGGGAAGTTATGCGCAGAACGCTGCGCATAAGCCGAAATATAGGCAAGCGCGGGAGCCAGAGAGACTCGCGCCGGGGCACACCCGCGCGTCAACCTCATGCCTCCCGCGCGCTCCCTACGCATTGTGCACACATGCGCAATAATGAGCGAATCACGGCGAAGTGTCATCTGCGGCTAACTTCTCATCCGCCGACTTGTGTGGCGCTCAGTATATCCGCAGCTTGTATCTAACATAACACCCGTCAAGATATTTGATTAGCCTGTACCTAATATCAATACGTTTATAATCCGTAAGCTTAAGTAAGTCGTAACGTGATTGGAATTATATTTGAAAAGGCGTCAAAAAGGTCTCAAAAGAGCATTTATGTACATTATTCTTTAATACAGTAAATTTGCTAATAGTCGAGTGTTTTATTCTTAGTGACAGGAATATAATATATGCTTCAATGTTCTTTCTTATTTCTTGTAAGTTAAATCTCATCAAAAACATAAATGTGAAATGGGAGCCAAAGTGTCGCCACCAAAAGAATTGAGATCTAACACGGGGGCCAAGTGTTCTGTAGAAAATCCTAAAGTTTAAGCTACAAGATCATGCCTACAACATTCAAAAGGGATTTACTTATGTAATTCAAGCTCGTGATTTGACTTGGCTAGTTTAAGAATAAGTACAGTGCAAATAAGCATTTGTCTGTACGTGGAAACTAGCCAAATCAAATCTGGAGCTTGAATTACATAAGAAAATTTCTTTTAAATGTTGTAGGTATATTCTTGTAGCTTAAACTTTAGGATTTTCTACAGAACACTTGGCCCCCGTGTTAGATCTCAATTCTTTTGGTGGCGACACTTTGGCTCCCATTTCACATTTATGTTTTTGATGAGATATCATAACTTTTTGTTCAGAAATAATTATTAGTTACATCATGATTATCATAGTACACTTATCTCTGAAAAAGTTATCTAGTATTTATTATATTACTATCACAAATGGCATGGTTCATCTATCGAAAATCTCAGTGCCTCGCAACGCTACCGCCATTTATTGTAGTATTGGTTAGGTAAATTTTACAATTACTTTGTTAATAGTACTAATTATCAATAATTTTCAGTTTTTAGATTTTTTCCTTTATTTATGCCCGATAGTCTACCTTGGTGCCAAATATCAAGATTCTAGGTCATCTGGAAGTGGGTTAGGTTTTTGATCTATAAGTCAGTGAATCAGTGAGTGAATCAGTCAATGAAACACGAGTTTTTAAACGTTAATATATCAATAACTGACTGAGCAAAATTTATGAAATTGGATTCTTGATAAGCTAAAATACTTTAGTAAATATGCCAAATTTCATGTATGTAGGCTAAATAGTTTTTGAGTTGTGAGGGGGTCAAAAGTAGCTCCAAATGGTTCGTGTAATATTACACACGGCCGCTGCGTCGCCAGTTTTCTTTGAACACTTTGGCTGGACACGCTGCCGCGTGTCTAGATTATTTATTACTAGCGACCCGCCCCGGCGTCGCACAGGTGTATTATACATATAAACCTTCCTCTTGAATCACTCTATCTATTTAAAAAAAACGCATCAAAATCCGTTGAGTAGTTTCGAAGATATAAGCAATAAGCATACATGGGGACCGACTGCGGGAAGCGACTTTGTTTTATACTATGTAGTGATTATAAAGCAAAGTCGCATTTTTCTGTGTCTGTCCTGTGTATCCACACCACACAACAGATTGCAATGCGGTATTCAATATCTACATATCTTGTTAAGGCCCGATTTCACCAAACCATGTTAAATATTTAATGCCTTGTTAGACCTATTAAGACTGGTAAAGTTATCGAGTGTCACACCATGCGCTAATGGTTTGTTAGTTATCTTTACAACATGTTAAATCTAATCACTGCTTTAGAGTTCCGGTAAAAGTTACCAGGCGTTGCTAGGCGACAGATCTTACTCATTGTCAAAAGATCAATGAAATAATTTCAGTCAAGTTTGACATTTCAACTATTAAAATAAGAAGTAAAGTAGGTTGCATTTTAATCCTACGGGGTGATCGGAATTTAAAATTGGTCGCATAGCATAACAAACGACTAAAAAGAAAGTTGTGCACATGTACATGCGATAACATGTAAAATACAAACGTTTCGATTAGGACGTATTACAATGAGAATGAACATAGAGTGAATGATTTGCTTAACATGTGATTTTACTAATGGTCTGTTATATTTTCTTCATAGTATAAAACAAAGTCGCTTCCGCTGTCCCCATGTATGCTTATATCTTTAAAACTATACAACGGATTTTGATGCGGTTTTTTTAATAGGTAGTGATTCAAGGGGAAGGTTTATATGTAAAATAAAATGTGTAAAGCCGGGGCGGGTCGCTAGTAGGACATAAATTGATTTGTAGTGATGAGACTGAGTAAATGATCTAATATAGTCTTGTTATTTTTAAAACCCCTATTAACTAATGGCTCATTAAGATCTAACAAACACGGTATGGTGAAATCAGGCCTAAAGAAGGTCCTGATAGCACCATAATACCTACATGCATAGCCGGCGCGCGCCAGTAGAAAATAAAACAAAGCACATTAATGACAAAAATCATTTATTGACAACATTTTTTTGGGCCCGTAAAACGGATTTTTTAATTGCTCTTTACACTTCAAAATGGTCATTCATTACAAATCGCATTGGTCATAGGTTGTCTGGTTTCAAATGGTTCAGATTAGTATACACCAAGTTGTTCTCTCAACGGTCTTGGCATATCGTTGACGCTTTTGTAGCACGCGCAGACACTGCCTCGAGGATATCCTGGATAGCCTGGGCTCCATGGGTTGTTTCGTCTTTGGAGCAGATCTCTCAGCCAGTCTGGGATGTTGTCGTAAGGTGAAGATCCAGGGAAGAAGGGTTTGCCGCGTCCTTTGCCGGGGGACCTGCGCGGGTAGCCGGGGTAGGTGCGAGGATAGCCAGCGATGGGTGGCCAGTCTTCAGGCCACTCGGACGGGATGCCTTCCTCGGGGCAAGGTCCTCCTGGTCCGTCATCTGATGAAAAGAAGAAAATATGTCAATTTTTGTATGCAAACATGAAATTCATAAACAATAAAACTACATACCTAAGCTACTACAACGTAAAAAGCAATTGCATCATACAGAGAGCTTTGAGAGTCAAAAGATAATCCAAATACTCAAGACCATTGTCAGTTGGCAGCGTGCCTAGCGTGCTGGCAGCATTGCTACGCTGAGTGGAAATGCTTATGTCCCGTATACCAAGCGACACACAAGTCGGATGGGAAGTTATGCGCAGAACGCTGCACAAAAGCCGAAATATAGGTATGCGCGGGAGCCAGAGAGACGAGACGCCGGGGTACACCCGCCCGCCAACCTCATGCCTCCCGCGCGCTCCAAACGCCCGTGCTCAACACTACGCCACGCAGCGTCGGCATTATGCACACATGCGCAATAATTAGCGAATCACGGCGAAGTGTCATCTACAGCTAACTTCTCATTCGCTGACTTGTGTGGCGCTTAGTATACATTTGTTTTTTCTCTCATGTATGAGGTTGAAGTAATATTGTAGAGGTAAGGTATTATTATGTATGAATGTCCCCCAAATGAGATGTTTTGTAAAAGTTTTTCAAATCGTGATCTGCCGTTTACAGAACTGCTAAGCTAAGTAAGCAAGCAAACCTAAACAGTTTTGCAATTAATTAGACCTTGTAGACTCAAATTTCGGCAATAAAATTCATGGCCAGTACAAAACTTTTAGGCGTAAAGAATAACTAAATTCTAATAAAATTCTTGCCACCCAAAAAGTACCCAACGAGAGCGAGAGAGTCATAGCATTTTAAGTTGTCAGAGGTAAACCACTAGCGTTTTGTTAGGTCCCGAGTATTTGACGTTCTATAGACATCCTTACCAACTTCCAAAGTAAATTACCTAATTCAGTGGGCCATCCATACTTGTCTCCTGGGGGGTGGAAGGGGCAATAGACTCCAGAACCGTGATTAGGGGCGGTGGGACCTCCTGGCCTAGTTGGGTTAGGACCTCCTGGAGAGCCTGGTTCTCTTGGGTTAGAGTCTCCTGGAGTAGGCTGTCCAGAGCCAGCATTGACTCCAGGAGTAGTGAAATCAGGACCAGGAGTGACAGGGGCGCCTGCTGTGGTGGAAGTTTCAGAAGGCCCGCTGGTGCCTCCATCATTTGTAGGACCTCCTGGGCTGGCTGATCCGTTAGGGACTCCTGGAGTGATGGAAGTGTCAGAAGGCCCGCTGGTGCCTCCATCCTTTGAAGGACCTCCTGGGGTGGCTGATCCGTTAGGGACTCCTGGTGTGGTGGAAGTGTCAGAAGGCTCGCTGGTGCCTCCATCTTTTGAAGGACTTCCTGGGGTGGCTGATCTGTTAGGGACTCCTGGAGTTGTGGAAGTGTCAGAAAGACCGCTGGGGCTTCCATCCCTTGAAGGACCTCCAGGGGTGGCTGAACCATTTGCTCCAGTTTTCGGAGTAGAAGATCCCGAAGGGGCAGTTTCGGAACCTGCAGAAGTAGTGCCTCCAGATTCAGGATTGCTGGTTCCAGAACCGAAAGAACCATTTTCAGATCTTACACCAGGAGTAGAGGATTCTCCATGAATACCACTGGCTCCGGGAGTGGTTGGACCACTTGGGCTTGGACCGTTAGTGGAACCAACCACAGTAGTAGTAGAACCTCCAGACCCAGGTGTGCCGCTGGTGTCAGACCCAGCTGGAGTCGATTGGCTGTCTGGGCCAGATGCAACGCTCGTTCCAAAAGTGGGCGCAGTCGTGGAACTTGCAGATCCAGGAGCACGACTGGTTGCGGGAGTAGTGCAATCACCAGACCCAGGAGTAGTGGTTTCAGGTCTAGTAGTTGTAACGCTGCCAGAACCAGGAGAACTGCTACTGTCAAATCCAACGGGAGTACTGGAACCAGATCCAGGAAAGCTGCTGGTTCCAGGAGTAGTTAAGCCTTTTGGACTGGAAGACCCATTTGCAGGAGTTGTAGAACCGTCAGGTTTGCCAGTTTTAGAACTATCACTGAATGGGGTAAAAACTTCTACTGGTTCGCTGGTTACAGAACTATCAGGGGCAACAGTTGAGGTGTCTGGACTACCGGTGCTTCCAGAAATCGTTGCTGGGGTAGTGAAACCTTCAGATCCAGGAGTAGATCCTCTAGATCCAGATGTAGGTCCTCCAGATTCAGGTGTGGATCCTCCAGATCCTGGTGTAGATCCTCCAGATCCTGGTATAGATCCTCCAGATCCGGGTGTAGATCCTCCAGATCCTGGTATAGATCCTCCAGATCTAGGTGTAGCTCCTCCAGGACCTGGTGTAGATCCTCCAGATACAGGGGTAGACCCTCCAGATTCTGGTATAGATCCTTGAGATCTTGGTGTGGATCCTCCAGATTCAGGGGTTGACCCACCAGATTCAGGTGTAGATCCTCCAGATTCAGGCGTAGATCCTCCAGATCCATGTGAAGATCCTCCAGAGTCAGGCGTAGATCCTCCAGATTCAGGTGTAGATCCTCCAGATCCTGGTGTGGATCCTCCAGATCCTGGTGTAGATCCTTCAGATACAGGGGTAGACCCTCCAGATCCTGGTATAGATCCTTCAGATCCTGGTTTAGATCCTCCAGATTCAGGGGTTGACCCACCAGATCCAGGCGTAGATCCTCCAGATTCAGGTGTAGAACCTCCAGATCCTGGTGTGGATCCTCCAGATCCTGGTGTAGATCCTCCAGATGCAGGGGTAGACCCTCCAGATCCTGGTTTAGATCCTCCAGATTCAGGGGTTGACCCACCAGATCCAGGCGTAGATCCTCCAGATTCAGGCGTAGATCCTCCAGATCTAGGTGTAGATCTTCCAGATCCAGGTGTAGTTTCTTCAGACTCAGGCGTAGATCCTTCAGGTCCAGGACTAGATCCTCCAGATTCAGGGGTAGAGGTAGTCGGAAAACTATCCGTTTCAGTTGTGAGGTTATCGGGATTAGAAACAGGGGTAGCAGAATTGTTAGCAGATGTTTGACTTCCTGGACCTGTTGTTATAGACTTGTCTGTTGGAGTGGTTGCACTACCAGGTCCAGAAGATCCCGAGTCATCTGCATGAGTCGAACTTCCAGATCCAGGAGATGCGCTGGGTCTAGAACTTACTGAAGGGGTAGTGGAGCTTCCAGGCCCATTGGCATCGCTGGTTTCAGGTCCGTTTTTAGTAGTTAGATCTGGGCTAGAATTTTCAGTACCGACTACAGGGGTAGTGGAACTTCCAGGTCCAGAACCAGTAGTCTTAGTATTGTCATTAGATGTGATCATAGCACCTGGACTTGTGGTTTCAGAAACTCTTGCAGTGGTTGTGGAGACACCTGGACCGGGAGTGCTGCTGGTTTCCGAGTCCACTGCAGAAGTAGGGCTTTTAGTTGTAGAAGCGTCACTGGATTTAGAATCCCCTGAAGGCGTAAAGCCTTCAGATCCAGGAGTAACCTTGGGCCTACAACTGTCACTGGATGTGGTGGAGTCTCCTGGGCCAGCTGTTCCACTCGAACCAGTACCTGGGGTAGTTCCATCACCTAGACCAGTTCCACAAATCTTGATAGGAGTAGTAGGACCAGACTTCGGACCACTTGAAGTATCTGCAATATTTGGACTGGAAACTCCTGATCCCGATACTCCATCAAGTTCTGAACTTGGAGTTGTAGAGGCATCCGAAGCACCACTAGTTCCAGAATCAGTAGTAGTAGACGCTGAGACACCGCTGGTTCCAGAACTATCGCCTGGGGTGGAATCTCCTGGGCTGGCTGCTCCAGATCCAGGTCCAACTGCTGGGGTTGTGCCACTCGGATTAGAACCCTCGCTGGTACTGACTCCAGGTGTTGAGCCCTCTGAACCAAATGCACGAGTAGAAACACTTGGGCCAGCTATAAATTCAAATACAACTTTTTGCATTTTTCAATAAAACACAACTCCAAAAGTACTTATAGTTTATGTATGTGACATTCAATTGGTATTTTTTTTATAAGAAATTGTTTTACCTGGGGTGCCGTCTAATGGAGAGCCACCAGATGGGGAGTCACCTGGATAGCTACCGCTTGGAGAGCCACCTGGAGATCCTGTAAACAATAATATGTGTGAGAAGTGTCACAACAGGATGGTTGTGTCCTTAGTTTTCTTTGATATATGACTTAGCTATGAGTACGACAGATTAGTTTAGATCAATTAATTGATTTAATGTTAACCTGGGTAGCCTGGTGATCCTGGGTAGCTGGGGCTGGATCCTGAAGAAGGAAAAAAGTTATCCATGAGAACAGGAACATTTCTGGTTTCATTTCGTGGATATTCTAGAGGAATTCCAGAGTCCAGTTACAAGCTTAACCCAGCCCGGGTAGCACGGCAAAGGGAGAAAACCATTGTACCTATCCACTTTAAATATCAGCGGGGCAATTCTGTTAGCCGATCTCTTTACGAAAGTGATACGTTCTTGAACCTCTCTTGTTTTTCTGACAGTTTCGTCAGCTCAAAACTGTCAGAAAAACGAGAAAGGTTCGAGAACGTGTCACCTTAGTAACGAGATCAGTTGACAGAATTGCCCCGCAGTTGTCCTTCTTCGAGGGCACAGAATAGGCCCTATTGTCGCTGTTCGAGGGGATATAATGGTGGAAAGACGATTTGTCCCTTTGCCATGCTTCCCGTGCAGCAGATTAGCAAGTTGTAATGTATGGGGACAAGGCAAAAAGCACGCAGATGGACATAGGGTTGCAAAGTTCTCAAATAAAGAACGCATACCCGCAAGCGGCGCAAGCCCAGCGTCGGACAAGGTAGATACTCGTAGATGAGCTGTTTAAGAACGCAGGATCGCGTCGGATGCATGCAGCTTACGATTGATTCTATTAGAAATCTATAGACCAGGATTTTGTTTGACAGAGGATTTTGTTTGACAGGGAAGTTCTACGGCTAAAGTGATGATTATTTTTTGCAAAAAAATAGCATGACCGACTTCACCCGAGTACAGAATTTGCGAATATTTCGCACGGATCGATGTAGCATTTTTCACATTATTGTTGATTTATCAAAAATGGCTCAGCCAATTTCGATAAAATTTAAATGGAAATGAGACCAATTTCGAAGTATATACTCTTTCTATTAAAAACAAAGAATTATTAAAATCGGACTACTATAAAAAAGTTATGCGTGGTTCCACAAAAAAAGCCGGCCAAATGCGAGTCGGACTCGCGCACTGAGGGTTCCGTACAAACCTGCAAGGTTTACAAAGTTCGTTCATTACGACAAAAAAAGTAATAAGTTTCTATTTATTAAAAAATATATATTTTGTAATGTAACTAAAAATTTAAGGTTTTCGGAATTTTTCCTTTATGTGTGCTATAAAACGTTGCTTCATGCCAAATTTCAAGATTCTAGGTCGACTGGAAGTACCCTTTAGGTTTTGATTCCCTTGCGAGTACTTGCGAGTTTCAAAATTTGCGGCATAAACGGCTGTATCTTTTGATTGCGTTGGCTTAGAAGTTTGATTTTTTCACAGCTTCAAGGGACAGTAGACCTGAGTAATTGATATAAATTTCAGCTTCATACCTCCACGCGTTCCTGAGAAAAAGGGTCTTGACAGACGGACAACAAAGTGATCCTATAAGGGTTCCGTTTTTTCCTTTTGAGGTACGGAACCCTAAAAATGTACGCGTCGAATTGAGTGGGTACCTTCTCCGGTTGGTTCGTCGGTCAATTAAAAGCGCTCAATGTGGATGTTGGTTTTTCATCCAAACAATTCTGAAAGGTTGTGACAGCTGACGATAAGTGAAAGAATATTTGGGGCATTGGACAAAATATTCTAAAAGTAAACCGTTGGTAAATCAGTTTGGGATATAGTTTGTAGGGTTCCGTACCCAAAGGGTAAAAACGGGACCCTATTACTAAGACTGCGATGTCCGTCTGTCTGTCTGTCACCGGGCTGTATCTCAAGAACCATGATAGTTAGGCAGCTGAATTTTCACAGGTGATGTATTTCTGTTGCCGCTATAACAACAAATACTAAAAACAGAATAAAAGAAATATTTAAGGGGGGCTACCATACAACAAACGTGATTTTTATGAGTTTTTTTGCTCGCTATTAATAACTGCAAGGGTAATGGGCGGCTCCCATACGGGACGGAACCCTTCGTGCGCGAGTTCGACTCGCACTTGGCCGATTTTATTATTCATGTTCCGGTCTTTGAAATAATCCCCGGAAAAACTTCCGGGTAAAAAAATATGTGTAAACGCGTGCTGTAATGCCACCGCACACATCCTCATACAATTATTTTTGCAAAAAGTGGCAAAGCCTCCTTCCATCATGTACAAAATTCGAATATTTCGCTTGAACTGTTTACATTATTGTTGATTTTCCAAATATACCTAATTAAAAAACCCCCGACACAAAAATATTTGACAACAAACTTTCAATTGACAACCATTTTGGGCACATTTGTAGAATTTTGGTTCTTCCATCCCCACTTTAACCCACCATAACTCTTAAACGGCTCAATCGATTTTTATAAAACATAGCTAAGAACACTCTCGATTAAGTCTCCTTTCATCCAAAAAAAACTAAACTGAAATCGGTTCAGTGGTTCGGGCGCTATGATGCCACAGACAGACAGACACACAGACAAACAGACACGTCAAACTTATAACACCCCTCTTTTTCGTCGGGGGTTAAAAACGGCTCAGCTGATTTTTGTAAAATTTAAATGGAATCACTTCGTACACCCTTTCGAACTAAAAAATATTTTTTTGATTTGGCTCACAATTGGCGAAATTTTCGATGAAACAAAATAAAATACATTCAGACGAACATACCTCCTCCTTTGTAGAAGTCGGTTAAAATATCCTTTTACTATTATCAAATTCTAGGTATCATTGCCGAAATTAACGTTGACGCTGAAACTTGCTACTTTCTTGCATCATTTGTTAAGATTTCAGAACAATTATTTTTAACCGACTTCTAAAAAGGAGGAGGTTTTGTGTTCGTCTGTATGTATTTTTTTGTGTATGGTTTAATTGCTATGATTATTATTTGATTCAGTATCGAGATGAGCGATACGCTCGACCAAAGTTACTATATTGATTAGACTATTTCATAAGTTTTATACATTGTTTAGATTATTTGAATTTATAGATATTTGAATTCCTATATTGCTTAGATTATAAGTAACGATAAGATAAGTAACGCAATGGTTTTAACTGTAATGTTATTTTTCTATAAGCAAATAAATAAATTATGCGTCACGCATGTCTAAGATGTAAAACTCTTTGCCTGGGTTTGTCCGCCCAAGTAAAATCTGGGAGTCAAGTAAACAAGTTTTCTAGGCTGTGATACACTATAGATTGCATTATTGCTTAAGATTCTACCTACTCAACTAACACACCTAACCAAACATGGAACTGAACTGAACCATATTTTACTGACAAAACATCACACGCCCCAACGTCATCAACAGTGGCGGAGCAAGACCGAAATTTCCTGTGAGCAACTTAAATTTTACGAGGCCCTATTTTATGTACCTACTTTGGATTAAATTTTGGCTACGTAAGTTTGGTGAGCACAACCTCTCCGGAGGGACTCGACTTGCGATTAGCGACTTGGGTGAGACAACTTTGGTGTTAATAACTAGCACTGCCTCTGGTCATCAACAACACAGTTGAAACGTTTCGTGACGGCTTCCGCAACACAAAAATACAGATAACGTTCATAAACGTTCCAGTATAATTTGTCCCAGGCAGGGCCGGACCGTGAGTTTTGGGGGCCCTGGACTAATAGGTACTACTTAGGTAGGGATCCACCTCATTACTCAAAGTAGGTATAGGATAGCAAGATAGAAAGAAACAGGGTCTGAGAGGGAAACATCGGAGCACGATCGAGATCTAATGAATGTGTAATGACCAATCATTTTATCTGTTATTCATCTCGAAGTACCAACACCTGAATGTAGACTTGAATTAAATGAATCAGGGTTTTATTAATCGCAGTATTCGGAGGGCTGCAAACCTTACGATCTGAGCTTTTAGTACAGGTTTTGCGTAGTTTACTTAAACTTGCGCGTTTGCGTGTGGCGCTGTACAAAAATGTATGGAGACATACTTGACTTAGCTGGGGGCCCCTGAAATCCACGGGGCCCTGGGCTGAAGCCCAAAAAGCCATGTGGTAGATCCGGCCCTGGTCCCAGGTTACCCAAATTGTTGTCAGGATCTCAGGATGTAGTCAAACGCGTAGCTATGAAGATAAAAAATGTTGTTCGCCTGTAAATAAAATAGAGGTAAATAGACAAATACTAACCTGGGCCACCTGGGCTACTGCCTCCTGGGCTAGATGGGTAAACTCCGGGGCCTGTTGGAGATGCTCCAGGGCTAGTCGGGCTGCTACCATCTGGACTGCCTCCTGCAGGGCCGCTGCCTCTTGGACTAAAGTCGTCTGGTAATCCTTTTTGGCCAGTTGGGTATACTACAGGGCCCGTTGGAGATTCTCCAGGGCTAGTCGGGCTGCTACCATCTGGACTGCCTCCTGCAGGGCCGCTGCCTCTTGGACTAAAGTCGTCTGGTAATCCTTTTTGGCCAGTTGGGTATACTACAGGGCCCGTTGGAGATGCTCCAGGGCTAGTCGGGCTGCTACCATCTGGACTGCCTCCTGCAGGGCCGCTGCCTCTTGGACTAAAGTCGTCTGGTAATCCTTTTTGGCCAGTTGGGTATACTACAGGGCCCGTTGGAGATGCTCCAGGGCTAGTCGGGCTGCTACCATCTGGACTGTCTCCTGCAGGGCCGCTGCCTCTTGGACTAAAGTCGTCTGGTAATCCTTTTTGGCCAGTTGGGTATCCTACATGGCCTGTTGGAGATTCTCCAGGGCTAGTCGGGCTGCTACCATCTGGACTGCCTCCTGCAGTGCCAGTGCCTCTTTTACTAGAGTCGTCTGGTAATCCTCCTGGGCCAGCTGTTGATCCTTCGGAGCCAGCTGGGTATCCTCCGGAGCCAGTTGGCCGTCCACCAGGGACAGTTGAGCTGCTACCATCTGGACTGCCTTCTGTAGGGCCGCTGCTTCCCGGACTAATGTCACCTGGGCCAGCTGGTCCGAGGCCAGTTGATGATCCTCCTGGGCCACTTAGGTATCCTCCTTGGCCTTCACGTCCTGGACCTCTGGGTTTGTTTTTACGTGGTCTACGGGGGCCTCCTAAGATTCCACAATAATGGTTAGTTCTTCAAAAATCAAACATACCTACCTACTATAAGACACAGAAGGTTTTGTTGTTGCTACAGATAAATATTTTTATTTTTACAAAGCTCAAGCAATACTACAAAAAAAAAATCATTAAAACGGAAAACCAGCAATGAAAATAATGTGGCGGTAAAAGATGGAAAAGCACTCAAGCTTTACCTATGTAGTAAGGCTGATATTCAACGTCGGTGATTTCGGTATCGTCTTCATTAAGTTCAGCGCTTATTTTTTGGTTTTTACGTGACTTCCTCTTAACTGTTTGGATGTATCTTCCGCCTGGATATCCTAAAACAAAAAATATCGCCAACTCCAAATTTAAAGGAGGTATAAACCACCTTTGGGTATTTTGGCTGCCATTATTATTTTTGAAACGTCTTATCCTGCGTTAGCTATTAGTTACAGCAACTGATTTTGTGCAAAATACTTCAGAAGCTATATCGAATGACCTACTATTGAAACATCAGGGATTTATTTAACTCGTATCTGATAGATCAGGATAGATCAAACAGTGACCGATTTTTACACTTTTTCAAGCATTTAAATCATCTGTCAATCAACCTCAAGGGTTTCTTAATGATCCAATTACTATTTTGAAGTGAAACGTCTAATGCGACTTCCAAAAAGGTTGCGTTAAACGTTTAACGCTACCGTGGAGAGGGTATGAAAGTGTCACTGCTTCCGCGCGGAAGGAACTCCACTTGCATTTTTTTGTAACAGTAGCTTATTGTATTTTGCAGCAGAGCTGGATGTCAATATTTATGTGTTTTGTTAGCACCAAAGTAAAGTTCTTGGTGTTATCTTGCCTGCAAAGGTCAAAAAACTCAAATAATAATAGCTGCTTTACCGTATTTAAAAATAGGTGTATGTTACGCTCACGACATGTAGTTATTTAGCTACAGTCAGTGTATTAACTTAGTTTTGTTGCAATTTTAGAATGTAAATGCTGGAAGACGTTTCACGCCATCTCGAGAATAATCGAATCGAAATGAAAGTTGTTTTACCTCCATACGGGTAATCGTCATCGTATGCGTCAGAAGTGTCATCATCTGTAGAAAAATGTCATCGTTAAAATCGACGATAGAAGTAAAATTACTTGCTTATTCAGCTGTCAAAAACATTGTCCTGAATATACTTCTCAAGCAATACCAACTGAGTATTTACTCAGTCTTCATATTACGAACCAAGCCAAACCAAACGAGGAGTGGTATAGTGGCAGAGCAGTGACTTAGTTATTAAACCTACCTACATAAATAATGGCTCAGATAAGTTTTAAATTTAAGCGTGAATTGAGAAACTTATTCATACTTCCTAGTATAATTGAGGTTTGCATTATGAATTTTTTAATACGATTAATAGTTTACTTGTTGGTGACATAAATATCTATCACCAAATGTTTTGATTCAAATTTTTAATGCCATATCACAATAAAATTGTAATCTTTATTTGCAGAAGCGGCATAAACAGTAAATAACCATCTTTTTGTACTGATTTTAGCATTCAAGCAAGGATATTAATACTTATTCAATACCTTCAGGGCCGCTTGAGTATGGAGCTTGGGGTTGGTTTCCTCCCGGGCCTTGCGGTTGGTTACCTCCAGGGCCACTTGAGCCAGAGCCAGACCCTTGTGATTGGCCTCCTGGGCTGCCATAAGTGGGCCTGCTCTCTTGGGGTTGACTTTCGGGCTCACTTGGCCCAGGGCCAGAACCTTTTTGTGGGCCTCCTGGGCTGCCATAAGTGGGCCTGCCTTCTTGGGGTTGACTTCCGGGCTCATTTGGGCCAGGGCCAGAACCTATTTGTTGGCCTCCTGGAGTGTCATAAGTGGGACTGCCTTCTTGCGGTTGCCCTCCTTGTGGTTGACTTCCAGAGCCGCTTGTTCCAGGGCTGGAACTTTGTGGTTGGCCTCCTGGGCCACTATATGTAGGTTGCCCTCCTGATGGTTGACTTTCAGGGCCACTTGTGTCAGGGCTGGTTCCTCGTGGTGTGTAGTCTGGGTACCCACTGCTAGCGGTAGCAGTGCTGTACGCGGTAGAAGTAGGATAGTCATTGATATTGCCCGTGGTTGTAGCGGTACTGACCGATGTGGCTGTTGATAAGTTGTTAACTTCATATTTGCTTTAGAATTAACAAATAAAGATAAGATATATAATGTATTGGAATTACAGGTATCATTAAAGCGAAATTATTTATTACCTGTGCTATAACCGCCGTCGTAAGGAACGATGTAATCTGTGGAGAAAATCTTATCAATAAAATTGTTTTTGACGTGATAATGTGTTATAAATAGGTA
The DNA here is from genome assembly GCA_964007245.1 of Hypomecis atomaria. NCBI lineage: Eukaryota > Metazoa > Arthropoda > Insecta > Lepidoptera > Geometridae > Hypomecis > Hypomecis atomaria. The sequence goes on along the minus strand of OZ023307.1, from coordinate 4,984,665 downwards.
AACACCAGGTGCACGCACGAAAAGTGTCCCGTCAAATTCTTGAGGGACTTGAAATTAACAGGCAAAATTCTTAGTTTGCTTTTGAAAGTCTGAAACGACTTCAAGTACCTAATGATAAAATTTATGAGTATATTAATATTATACCTCCTGGGCCTGGGAATGTGGGTTGCGGTTGACTGCCTGGGCCGCCATAAGTGGGTCTGCCTCCCCGGGGTAGATTTTCAGGGCCACTTGACCCGGAGCCAGAATTTTGTGGTTGCCCTCCTTGTGGTTTCTCTCCTTGTGCTTGCCCTCCTTGTGGTTTCCCTCCTTGTGGTTGCCCTCCTTGTGGTTGACTTCCTTGTGATTGACTTCCAGGGCCACTTGAGCCTTCAGAATCTTGTGGTTGGCCTCCTAGGCTGCCGTATGTGGGACTGCCTTCTTGCGGTTGCCTTCCTGGACCAGATCCAGGGCTACCCCCTTGTGGTTTGCTTCCTGGATATGAGTTGCTTCCGTCCTGACTGGTTCCCTGTGGGTAGCCTACTGTGCCAGAGCTAGGGTAGCTTCCTGGGCCAGTGCTAGGTTTGCCTCCAGGGCCAGTTGAGCCGGGGCCAGATCCTTGAGGTGTATAGCTGCCTTGAGGCCAGTATCCAGGGCCACTGCCAGCTGTAGAAGAGCCGTACGCAGAAGAAGTAGATCCGTAGTAGTCGCCGATAGTCGCAGCGGTGCTGCTTGATGATGCTGCAGGTTTTATAAATTGTTCAATTGATGTTCACTTTCTAACAAATTAAGATCGTAATTATAATGATTTCAAGAAAAAAATAAGTTAAATTACCTATGGTATTACCACCATAGCCCTCAGGAACGTAGTAATCTGTACAAAAAAAACGTTGTTTTAAACAAATGGAAGTAACTAGGTGTTTATAGCTATCAAGGTTGGTATTTTTATATTATTCCTACCTTCTGGGTACTCGCTGTCCGGGCTGCTTCCTTGCGGTTGATTTCCAGGACTGCCATAAGTGTGACGTCCTCCTTGTGGTTGGCTTTCAGGACCAATTGAGCCGGGGACGCTTGGGCCAGGGCCAGAATCTTGGGGTTGGCCTCCTGAGCCACCGTATATGAGACTGCCTCCTTGTGGTTGCCCTTCTTGTGGATAACCTCCTTGTGGTTGCCCTTCTTGTGGTTTCCCTCCTTGTGGTTGTCCTCCTTGTGGTTTCCCTCCTTGTGGTTGCCCTCTTTGTGGTTGTCCTTGTGGTTTACCTCCTTGTTGTTGCCCTCCTTGTGGTTGACCTTCTTGTGATTGACCTCCAGTGCCACTTGAGCCAGGGCCAGAATCTTGTGGTTGGCCTCCTGGGCCGCCGTATATGGGACTGCCTTCTTGCGGTTGCCTTCCTGGACCAGATCCAGGGCTACCCCCTTGTGGTTTGCTTCCTGGATATGAGTTGCTTTCTTCCGGACTGGTTCCCTGTGGGTAGCCTCCTGAGCCAGAGTTAGGGTAGCTCCCTGGGCCGGAGCTAGGGTAGCCTCCGGGGCTGGTGCTAGGGTAGCCTCCTTGAGGGTTACCTGCGCTGCTGGTTGCGTACGCGCCAGATGAGCTGCCGCTGGGGCCAGAGGAAGAAGTAGAACCAGTGGTTGATGTTGCTCCAGTTCCTACGAAAATTGTAAATATTTGTACAACTCGCATAATAATTATAACTAAAACAGTTTTAGTCATTGTCACTAATGACTGCCTCGGTGGCTCAGTGGTTAGTGACCCTAGCTTCTGGGTCAAAGAGGTGTGGGTTCGATCCCCACCCAGGGCAAATATTTATGTGATGAATGTTCATCACATAAATATTCACATAATATTCTGCTCTGTGTCTGGGTGTTATTTAGTATTCTATTTATGTATGTATTAAAAAATAATTATATGTAGTATATCAGTCTCTGGCAGTCAAATCACAAGCTTTGCTTAGTTTGGGGTCAGAGACCGTGTGTAAGATGTCCCCTAATAAAAAAAAAAAAAGTGAATTTGGCGCATTTTTGAGTAATATTAAGTAATAGTAAGTCTCTATCTTGACTGATTTGGCTCATGCTCGCAGATCTTGAAAAGTTTAAGATGTGTGTATTAAAACGATCTTGTCAAAAATTACCGAAATAGGCTGATGAATAGCGCGACACAAAATTTCCCCCCTTTTTGAGGTAAATGTAATCCCCTAATCGGAAATCCTTTACGACAAAAACAATCCATTAATTTAAAGAGCTTGTGTACCAAAATTCTTCGAAATTCGTTGAAAAATGTGACCTGTAACGAAGCATCAACATCCGAAAGCAAGACAAAATATAAAATTTATTCTTCTAGCTTTTTACCTGATCCGTATCCAGGAACGTCATCATCATCGAAGGGGTAGCTGCCTGTAAATAAGAATATCACTTAATACTGCATATTTTTCGCAGTTTTTGTCTTTTTAAGAGTAAATAATTATGTTTATTCACAGCTATGGAACGAGCCTTGAAATCTCGAAGATATTACATTTAACCCAGAAAACACTAAGGTGACGCAGAGACAAGATAAAATAAAAATAAAAATTTGTAAACAACACTAAATTAAAAATTAAAACCCCCCAACGCAATAAGATTTCTACAGCAGCTTACAAAAGAGCCAATAACTTTAAAACGGCAGAAACGATTTATATGAAACATTTCTAAGAACACTTCCGACTAATTCACCTTTCAAATAAAAAGAACGAAATTTAAATCAGTTCATTCGTTCTGGAGCTACGATGCCACAAACAGACACACAGACACGTCAAACTTATAACACCCCATTGTTTTGCGTCAGGGTTTAAAATAAGACTTCCTAATTCCCCCAATTATTGGGAGGCTACAATCAAAGTCAATACATAGCGAAATGTCGATTTGACAGCAACATTAACAATTTATTATAATTTATTTAGATTTGATTTAGATACTCGAATCTGTGACATTTACGCACTTCCCTTTGACGCTTTTATTTGGTAGGATAACCGTCCATACTTTATGCTACACGTCTAACTATCTTGCTCTGTCTATTCACTGTGGGTAAGAAAGATAGCTTATTCCAGTTTGTGCTACCCAATATAACGACCAAAAACCATTCGAGCATTCGACCTTACTTTAGCGGTAATTATAAACTCGTGGTACAGAATTTATTGTCATATTGTATTCTATCCTCAGTTGGCTCGCTATCGAATCTAGACGAAAGGTGTACGTTTTTGATACCAACTCATGGTAGAGATACTGATCGCGTCGCGACGTTGTCGTGACTGGAAGATTTGTGCTAAATCTATTATATTCCATTGAAAAATTACCGTCGGGTCCACTATCGGGCCGGCCACCGTTTCCACCGGGTCCTCTGCCACCAGGTCCTCTACTGCCGGGTCCACCGGGCCTTCCATCGTAGCCACCGAGCCCTCTAACGTCGGGTCCTCCGTAACCTAAGCAATATGGAAATCATAACAATGAGCAATGGCGACACTACTCACTCACTCGACACACTCTCATTAGTTCAAACTTGAATCGCTTGAAAAAACAGAAATATTTTTCCGGAAGCGGCACAATATCATCAGTGATACCGGTACCGGGGGTCTCAGAAAGATAGGGTCCGGACTGGTTCCCTGTGGGTAGTCTCCTGAACAAGAGCTAGGGTAGCTCCCTGGGCCGAAGCTAAGGTAGCTCCCTGGGCCAGAGCTAGGATAGCTCCCTGGGCCGGAGCTAGGGTAGCCTCCTGGGCTGGTGCTAGGATAGCCTCCTGGGCCGGAGCTAGAGTAGCCTCCTTGTGGGTTACCTGCGCTGCTGGTTGCGTACGCGCCAGATGAGCTGCCACTGGGGCCAGAGGAAGAAGTAGAACCAGAGGTTGATGTTGCTCCAGCTCCTACGAAAATTGTAAATATTTGTACAACTAGCATAATAATTATAACTAAAACAGTTTTAGTCATTGTCACTAATGTGAATTTGGCAGCTAACAAGAGAGCCAATAACTTTAAAACGGCTGAGACGATTTAGATAAAACATATCTAAGAACACTTCCGACTAATTCACCTTTCCAAAAAAGAACAAAATTTAAATCGGTTCATTCGCTCTGGAGCCACGATGCCACAAACAGACACACAGACACGTCAAACTACACCCCATTGCTTTGTGTCAGGGTTAAAAATAAGACTTCCTAATTCCCCTAATTATGGGAGGCTACAACAAAGGTCATTACATATTTCCTACGACGCTTTAATTTGGTAGGATAACCGTCCTTACTTTTTATGCTACACGCCTATCTGTCTTACTCTGTCTCTTCACTGTGGGTAAGAAAGATAGCCTATTCCAGTTTGTGCTACCAATTTGACGACCTAAAATCATTCAAGCATTCAACCTTACTTTAGCGGTAATTATAAACTCGTGGTACATAATTTATAGTCATCTATTCTATCCTCAGTTGGCTCGCTATCGAATCTAGACGGAAGGTGTACGTTTTTGATACCAACTCATGGTAGAGATACTGATCGCGTCGCGACGTTGTCGTGACTGGAATATTTGTGCTAAATCTATTATATTCCATTGAAATACATACCGGGTCCTCTGCCACCAGGTCCTCTACTGCCGTCTCTACCGGGCCTTCCATCGTATCTACCGGGCCCTCTACCGTCGGGTCCTCCGTAACCTAAACAATATATAAATCATAGCAATGGTGACACTACTCACTCACTCGACACACTCACTACACAATCTCATTAGTTCAAACTTGAATCGCTTGAAAAAAACAGAAATATTTTTTCCGCGAGCGGCACAGCTTATATGGAATCTATACCTTTACTCAACGCTCTATAGTGTTGAGTTCGGGTATACCATAAAAATATGTACCGCCTTGTTGAGGATTTTAAAATATACCTGACTGCAACATTCGTTTTGGGGATACTTTAAAAATATGAACCGTCGTGTTAAGGATTTCAAAATATACCCGACCGCAACATCCGTTTGGGGTAGGTATCAGATAAAAGGACGTGTATTTTGTAGGTTGGGTTAGGTTAGGTTAGGTTTATTTATTTTTTGTTTTGTTTCACACCTAATCTATCAAGGCGGTTCGCTTCGAGCACTTCGCCGGCCGCTGCCGCGGCACGCTCGCTTCGCTCGCTCGGCTCGTGCGTTGTTTGTCATGTTCTAACCTAACCTAACCTATATTTTGTTTCACACCTAATCTATCAAGGCGGTTTGCTTCTGGCACTTCGCCGGCCGCTGCTGCGCGGCGTACCGAACGATGGCTTCGTTGCGGTCGGGTATGTTTTAAAATACGCGGGGCGTATACTAAATCTCAATGTATACCCGATATTAACACACGACAGTGACGTCACAAATGTTAGATAAAGGTACGCTATATTGAAATGATTTTAGTTTACTGGTTTTGAAAATATACCCGACGGCAACGCGGTCTCTGACGTCATGAGAGTTGTGTGAAGGTATAGTTTCCATTTAAGCAGCGGCACAATATCATCAGTGATACCAGTACCGGGGGTCTCAGGAAGATACGGGAGGTCTACAGCTGATGATGATGATTGCTGTTCTCTCATCTGGTCCTTATGTCATATGGTCCATGAGTTACATGAGTTGCTTCCGTCCGGACTGGTTCCCTGTGGGTAGTCTCCTGAACAAGAGCTAGGGTAGCTCCCTGGGCCGAAGCTAGGGTAGCTCCCTGGGCCGAAGCTAGGGTAGCTCCCTGGGCCGAAGCTAGGGTAGCTCCCTGGGCCGAAGCTAGGGTAGCTCCCTGGGCCGAAGCTAGGGTAGCTCCCTGGGCCAGAATTTGGGTAGCTCCCTGGGCCGGAGCTATGGTAGCCTCCTGGGCTGGTGCTAGGGTAGCCTTTTGGGCCGGAGCTAGGGTAGCCTCCTTGTGGGTTACCTGCGCTGCTGGTTGCGTATGCGCCAGATGAGCTGCCGCTGGGGCCAGAGGAAGAAGTAGAACCAGTGGTTGATGTTGCACCAGTTCCTACGAAAATTGTAAATATTTGTATAACTAGCATAATAATTATAACTAAAACAGTTTTTGTCATAGTTACTAATGTGAATTTGGCGCATTTTCGAGTAATATTAGTAAGTCTCTATCTTGACTGATTTGGCTCATGCTCGCAGATCTTGAAAAGTTTAAAATGTGTGTATTAAAACGATCTTGTCAAAAATTACCGAAATAGGCTGATGAATAGCGTGATACAAAATTTCCCCCCTTTTTGAGGTAAATGTCCATTCCCCCTCATCGGAAATCCTTTACGACAAAAACAATCCATTAATTTAAAGAGCTTGTGTACCGAAATTCTTCGAAATTCGTTGAAAAATGTGACCTGTAACGAAGCATCAACATCCGAAAGCAAGACAAAATATAAAATTTATTCTTCTAGCTTTTTACCTGATCCATATCCAGGAACGTCATCATCATCGAAGGGGTAGCTGCCTGTAAATAAGAATATCACTTAATACTGCATATTTTTCGCAGTTTTTGTCTTTTTAAGAGTAGATAATTATGTTTATTCACAATTATGGAACGAACCTTGAAATCTCGAAGATATTACATTTAACCCAGAAAACACAAAGGTGAAGCCGAGACAAGATAAAATTAAAATAAAAATTTAGGATAATTTTGTAAACAACACTAAATTAAAAATTAAAACCCCCAACGCAATAGGATTTCTACAGCAGCTAACAAAAGAGCCAATAACTTTAAAACGGCTGAAACGATTTAGATAAAACATATCTAAGAACACTTCCGACTAATTCACCTTTCCAAAAAAAGAACAAAATTTAAATCGGTTCATTCGTCCTGGAGCCACGACACCACAAACAGACACACAGACACGTCAAACTACACCCCATTGTTTTGTGTCAGGGTTAAAAATAAGACTTCCCAATTTCCCTAATTATGGGAGGCTACAACAAAGGTCAATAAATATTTTCTACGACGACGCTTTAATTTGGTAGGATAACCGTCCTTACTCTATACATTCGAGCATACGACCTTACTTTAGCGGTAATTATAAATTCGTGGTACAGAATTTATTGCCATCTATTCTATCCTCAGTTGGCTCGCTATCGAATCTAGACGGAAGGTGTACGTTTTTGATACCAACTCATGGTAGAGATACTGATCGCCTGGCGACGTTATCGTGACCGGAAGATTTGTGCTAAATCTATTATATTCCATTGAAATACATACCGGATCCTATGCCACCGGGTCCTCTGCCACCAGGTCCTCTACTGCCGGGTCCACCGGGCCTTCCACCGTATCCACCGGGCCCTGTACCGTCGGGTACTCCGTAACCTAAACAATATGGAAATCATAACAATGAGCAACGGCGACACCACTCACTCACTCGACACACTCACTACACAATCTCATTAGTTCAAACTTGAATCGCTTGAAAAAAAACAGAAATATTATTTCGGCAAGCGGCAATATCATCAGTGATACCAGTACCGGGGGTCTCAGGAAGATAGGGGAGGTCTACAGCTGATGATGATGATTGCTGTTCTCTCATCTGGTCCTTATCCCTTTACAAAGGGATAGGTCATATGGTCCTTACAAGAGCTGGTTCCCTGTGGGTAGTCTCCTAAACAAGAGCTAGGGTAGCTCCCTGGGCCGAAGCTAGGGTAGCTCCCTGGGCCAGAGCTAGGATAGCTCCCTGGACCGGAATTTGGGTAGCTCTCTGGGCCGCAGCTAGGGTAGCCTCCTGGGCCGGAGCTAGGGTAGCCTCCTGGGCCGGAGCTAGGGTAGCCTCCTAGGCCGGTGCTAGGGTAGCCTCCTGGGCTGGTGCTAGGGTAGCCTCCTGGGCTGGAGCTAGAGTAGCCTCCTGGGCTGGTGCTAGGGTAGCCTCCTTGTGGATTACCTGCGCTGCTGGTTGCGTACGCGCCAGATGAGCTGCCGCTGGGGCCAGAGGAAGAGGTAGAACCAGCGGTTGATGTTGCTCCAGTTCCTTCGAAAATTGTAAATATTTGTACAACTCGCATAATAATTATATAACTAAAACAGTTTTAGTCATAGTTACTAATGTGAATTTGGCGCATTTTCGAGTAATAGTAAGTCTCTGTCTTGACTGATTTGGCTCATGCTCGCAGATCTTGAAAAGTTTAAGATGTGTGTATTAAAACGATCTTGTCAAAAATTATCGAAATAGGCTGATGAATAGCGCGACACTAAATTTCCCCTCTTTTTGAGGTAAATGTCCTCTCCCCCTCATCGGAAATCTTTTACGACAAAAGCAATCCATTAATTTAAAGAGCTTGTGTACCGAAACATCCGAAAGCAAGACAAAATATAATATTTATTCTTCTAGCTTTTTACCTGATCCGTATCCAGGAATGTCATCATCATCGAAGGGGTAGCTGCCTGTAAATAAGAATATCACTTAATACTGCATATTTTTCGCGGTTTTTGTCTTTATAAGAGTAGATAATTATGTTAATTCACAGCTATGGAATGAGCCTTGAAATCTCGAAGATTTTACATTTAACCCAGTAAACATTAAGGTGAAGCAGAGACAAGATAAAATTAAATTAAAATTTAGTACAATTTTGTAAACAACACTAAATTAAAAATTAAAACCCCTCAACGCAATAAGATTTCTACAGCAGCTAACAAAAGAGGCAATAACTTTAAAACGGCTGAAACGATTTAGATGAAACATATCTAAGAACGCTTCCGACTAATTAACCTTTCAAATAAAAAGAACGAAATTTAAATCAGTTCATTCGTTCTGGAGCTACGATGCCACACACAGACACACAGACACGTCAAACTTATAACACCCCATTGTTTTGTGTCAGGGTTAAAAATAAGACTTCCTAATTCCCCTAATTATCGGGAAGCTACAATAAAAGTCAATACGTAGCGAAATGTCGATTTGACAACAACATTAACAATCTGTTATAATTTATTCAGATTTGATTTAGATACTCGAATCTGTGACATTTACGCACTTTCCTATGACGCTTTTATTTGGTAGGATATCCGTCCTTACTTTATGCTACACGTCTATCTGTCTTACTCTGTCTGTTCACTGTGGGTAAGAAAGATAGCTTATTGCAGTTTGTGCTACCCAATATAACGACCAAAAATCATTCGAGCATTCGACCTTATTTTAGCGGTAATTATAAACTCGTGGTACAGAATTTATTGTCATCTATTCCATCCTCAGTAGGCTCGCTATCGAATCTTGGCGGAAGGTGTACGTTTTTGATACCAACTCATGGTAGAGATACGCGTCGCGACGTTGTCGTGACTGGAAGATTTGTGCTAAATCTATTTTATTCCATTGAAAAATTACCGTCGGGTCCACTATCGGGCCGGCCACCGTTCCCACCGGGTCCTCTGCCACCAGGTCCTCTCCTGCCGGATCCACCGGGCCTTCCATCGTATCCACCGGGCCCTCTACCGTCGGGTCCTCCGTAACCTAAACAGGAAATCATAGCAATGAGCAATGGCGATACTACTCACTCACTCGACTTACTCACTACACACTTTCATTAGTTCAAATTTAAATCGCTTGAAAAACAGAAATATTTTTTCCGTGGCGGCACAGTGTCATCAGTGATACCGGTACCGGAGGTCTCAGGAAGATAAGGGAGGTCTACAGCTGATGATGATGATTGCTGTTCTCTCATCTGGTCCTTATGTCATATGGTCCTTACATGAGTTGCTTCCGTCCGGACTGGTTCCCTGTGGGTAGTCTCCTAAACAAGAGCTAGGGAAGCTCCCTGGGCCGAAGCTAGGGTAGCACCCTGGGTCAGAGCTAGGATAGCTCCCTGGACCGGAATTTGGGTAGCTCCCTGGTCCGAAGCTAGGGTAGCCTCCTGGGCCGGAGCTAGGGTAGCCTCCTTGTGGGTTACCTGCGCTGCTGGTTGCGTACGCGCCAGATGAGCTGCCACTGGGGCCAGAGGAAGAAGTAGAACCAGAGGTTGATGTTGCTCCAGCTCCTACGAAAATTGTCAATATTTGTACAACTAGCATAATAATTATAACTAAAACAGTTTTAGTCATTGTCACTAATGTGAATTTGGCAGCTAACAAGAGAGCCAATAACTTTAAAACGGCTGAGACGATTTAGATAAAACATATCTAAGAACACTTCCGACTAATTCACCTTTCCAAAAAAGAACAAAATTTAAATCGGTTCATTCGCTCTGGAGCCACGATGCCACAAACAGACACACAGACACGTCAAACCACACCCCATTGTTTTGTGTCAGGGTAAAAAATAAGACTTCCTAATTCCCCTAATTATCGGGAGGCTACAATAAAAGTCAATACATATTTCCTACGACGCTTTAATTTGGTAGGATAACCGTCCTTACTTTTTTTTATGGTACACGCCTATCTGTCGTACTCTGTCTATTCACTGTGGGTAAGAAAGATAGCCTATTCCAGTTTGTGCTACCAATATGACGACCTAAAACCATTCAAGCATTCGACCTTACTGTAGCGGTAAATATAAACTCGGTGGTACAGAATTTATTGTCATCTATTCTATCCTCAGTAGGCTCGCTATCGAATCTAGACGGAAGGTGTAAGTTTTTGATACCAACTCATGGTAGAGATACTGATCGCCTCGCGACGTTGTCGTGACTGAAAGATTTGTGCTAAATCTATTATATTCCATTGAAATATATACCGGGTCCTCTATAGCCAGGTCCTCTACCGTCGAGTCCACTATCGGGCCAGCCATCGTTTCCACCTTGTAGCTAGCTTCACATTTGCCAACTTGTGTGGCGCGGCCTATACAAACTCTCATTTGACCGTTAATTCAAACTTGAATCGCTTGAAAAAAATAGAAATGTTTTTTCCGTAAGCGGCACAATATCACCAGTGGTACCAGTACCGGGGGTCTCAGGAAGATAGGACTTTTGCAGTGATGTTTGCTGATGATCTCCAGTATCGATGTTGTGATCTGATAATGACTACTACCCTCTCACCTGGTCCTAGTCTCCTGGGTCCGAGCGGGCCGGTGCTGGAAGTGCTACCAGCAGTTGCGGTAGAACCATCAGGTCCTGACGCGGCTTCAGCCTTAGCATCAGCCTGGCTCACGCCTCCAGTCTCGATGTAGTTGCCGTCTGAACCAACACAAGAGAAATACTGTTATCACAGAATAAAAACTAGTAGTTCTCAGAGCAGTAGACATTGCGGCACATCTCTTTAGCTGAATCTGAATAAGCTCACAGCTTTCCTCCGTTTTTTGAGAGAAATACGACAAAATCGACGTCGTCTTGTCCTGGTTGCCAAATTTTAGAGATGGCAACCTTAGTAAAAGGTAAAGTACATATGACAGTAGGATAAATTAGGGGGCTATCACACCTATGTCGTAGTATCCAGTGCGACGCGTCACTGTGGTGGTGCTGGAGCTGGTACTCGCTGCAGATCCTCGAGGTCCAGCAGTGGCGCCAGCTGATGCGGCCGAATTAGTGTAATATCCGGGGTAATCTGTACATATCGGTTTATAATTTAAAACGTACACAGGGATCTTTTGAAGCAGAGTGTTATTATTGATACGGCGATTGCCATAATATACGGCAAACCAAGTCGTTTCTGGAAAAAACGACAGGGTTGTAATAATAAACGGCCGTTTCAGACTGTCATAGCATTACCTACCTACTGAAGGGACCCTAGGATTTGTGATTTTGGCGAGCGTGTGCTGCAGTATTTACCTTAACTGGCCCAAATATGGCAATTTAAAAGTAAATAAATAAATATTTGGGGACATCTTACACACGGCCTCTGAGCCCAAACTAAGCAAAGCTTGTGATATGGCTGCCAGAGACTGATATACTACATATACTTATTTTTAAATACATACTTATATAGACAGTAACTAAATAACACCCAGACACAGAGCAAGCACTTACGTTCATCACATAAATATTTGCCCTGGGTGGGGATCGAACCCACGCCTCTTTGACCCAGAAGTTAGGGTCACAAACCACTGAGCTACCAAGGCAGTCAGTGGGGATACGGCAGTGCAGATTTTAATCATAGTAAATTATATCACTGTTCTGAAGCATTCATTCATTAAAAGTTCTGTGCCAAAATACCACAGTCAAGTCTTGGGTCCTAAAGTGACGGACGTCCTGACGACGCGGGGCATGTCAAGGATCGCTGCTTAAAATGTATCTGCCCTTGACCCAACCGTCTAGATTCTAGACGGTTTTCTTTCTAGACTCTAGAGAGAGCCTGCTCATATTATGTTGTTAGAGGCTATTCTCTACTAAACCGATTTAATTATTCTCACCTTCACTGCCGGGTCCGAAATCTCCGGGTCTACCACCGGGCCCTCTGCCGTCGGGTCCTCTGTCACCGGGTCCTCTACCGCCGGGACCTCTGCCGCCGGGTCCTCTGTCACCGGGTCCTCCAATGGCGGGTCCTCTATCACCGGGTCCTCTACCACCGGGTCCTCTACCACCGGATCCTCTGCCGCCGGGTCCTCTGTCACCGGGTCCTCCAATGGCGGGTCCTCTATCACCGGGTCCTATACCACTTGGAGTGGAGCCTCCTGGGCCGTCTTGTTGTCTTGGGCCGTTTTGGGGATTATCCTGGGGTCCACCCTGGGGTCCAGTTGGCCCACCTTGGGATCCAATTGGTCCACCCAGGGGTTCATTTGGTCCGACCTGAGGTCCACCTGGTGCATTGGCTCCAGGGCCACTTTGCGGTCCTCTTGGGCCACTTGGGGGACCACCCCGTGGTCTTTGTCCCGTTTGGGACCCGTTTGGTCCTCTCTGGGGTCCGTTTGGTCTGTCTTGGGGTCCATTTGGTTTACCTTTGGGTCCACTTTGTCCTCCTTGTGGCAAATCGGGGTTGTATTCTCCGTCTGAGCCGTTGTAAACAAAATTTATGAAATTTTAAGTTTCTATAGATAGAGATATTTTTTGTACGTTGCTATAAGGGCAAAATGCAGTAGAGCCTCGATTAACTGGACTAATTCGTGACATTTAGCATTTGGATAGTCGAAATACCGGATAATCGTAGGAACGAAAAATGCAGGTTGTCATATTATGTGAGCTAACTTACGTTCAGTGTCTCCCTTTTGTAATCAATCAATAATATTTCGCGATGAGCAGAGTAAGAAGGGTATAACTTCTAACATGTCTTTTTATACAGGGTTATTGAAGTGAAACTTCTAATGCGAATTCCAACAAGGTTGCGTCAAACGTTTAACGCTACCATGGAGGGGGTATAAAAGCACTGTTGCGTCTAAGTTTCACTTCTTCCGCGCGGAGGGACTCCACTTGCTTTTTTTTTCGAATCAATTGTTCTACGACTTCTGTTAATTCTAAAAAAAAAGTTGTTATTCTATAGAAAAATTTCGTTCACCCTCGACAAAATGTACGGAACAGCTGTATTTTTTCGAGTTTTGACAAAAGTCGCAGAACAAAAGTTGTTAGTTTTGATGTACAGAATAATAGCCCCTAAAAGGATGCTAATTGATTACCAATAACCATGTATATGGATTCAACTTGAAAAATAAATTTGGTTGATCGTGAGTGGTCCGGATAATCACGAATCCGTATAACTGAGGGCCGGATAATCGAGGTTCCACTGTAAAAATTCGTTAAACACTGACCACAGCATAGAGGTATAGCTAAAATACGAGTATGAAAGATATGTAATAATATGTAGTCCCAATTTTTTTTAAATAATACTAATAAAAAGTAAGTAAGTTCGTATAGGCTGGGTGGCTAGCCCTGGTGTCAGAGTTTAAAATACTAATATTTATGGCGAACGACTAAAATAATCGGCGAATTGTGAGTCGAACTCGCGCACGAAGGTTTCCGTACTGTATTGGAGCCCCCGTTAAATATTTGTTTTATTTTGATCTAATAATTATGTAATTATTAAAGTAAACACTCGATTAAATATTCTGTGAATATTTCAAGAGTCTACCTGTTACAGTTATTAATATCGAGCAAAAAACGGCTAAAAATCAGGTTTGTTGTATGGGAGCCCCCCGTAAATATTTATTTTATTTTCTTTTTTAGTATACGTTTTTATAACGGCAACAGAAATACAGCATCTGTGAAAATGTAAACCGTTTAGCTATCACGGTTCATAAGATACAGCCTGGTGACAGACAGACAGACGGACTGACGAACGGACAGCGGAGTCTTAATAATAAGGTCCCGTTTTTACCCTTTGGGTACGGAACCCTAAAATGTAGTTAGTATTTTTTTAGTAAATTAAACAAAAATCATGAAGTTACAGCTAGTTGAAATCCGCGTGGCGTCATGTTCTAGCTACAATTTTTATATGAAAGTGGTGTCAACAGTGGTGTCACTCGCTCCACTTTAAAGTTCTTTAATACTTTAGCATTTGTTGTATAATTGGCAAAACAAAAAATGCTTTTCCAATATATTTTATAATCTAACAAACGGATTAATTAATTTTCATAATAATTATTTTACCCAGTCAACTGTTGTATAATTATAAATAATTAATCTTACCTGGTGCAGGGCCAAAGTAGTCATCGCCTGAAAAAAAACGAAACGAAATTAAATTTTAACTCCAAAGAAAGAATATTTCACATTTAAACATCACAATCTAGAAATACTGTAACTACTAGTTGTACTAGTTGTAACTCGACATATTAATAAATTATTTCATTTCATTTCAATAATAAAATATATTTATACGACAAATGTACTCGTATTCTTGTGTATCATTTCATCACATATAATTATTTTTCGCAAAAAATAGCACAAACGACTTCAATCGTGTACGAAATTCAAAAAAATAGTTAATCGATGTAGGTATACATTTTTTCGCTTTGAATCGATATAAGTATAGAGTTTAGCAATTATTGTTTTCAAAAACTATTGGCCGATTTCGTTAAAATTTAAATGGGATCACCTTGGGAGTACCACTTATAATTTATTGTAACAGAACTTAAAAAAACATTTCATATATTCTTTACAAGTATTCGCTGAAGTCGGTTATGCCATTTTATGCGAAAAATAATTATGAACGAAATCCCTCTACAATCGAAAATCGCCGACAACAAAAAAAAACATTAATTAAATTGGTATTACCTGTAATACCAAGTTTCGTCAAGATTCGTTGAAAAATGCGACCTGTAGTAGAGTAAACTCAACATAGACAGACGAAATCAAAATCGTCGAGTTAAAACGGTAACACTTTGTTCACTAGGTCAATAATAAATAAATATTAGGGGACATCTTACACACGGTCTCTGACCCCAAATTAAACAAAGCTTGTGATATGGCTGTCATCAGTCTCTGATATATTACATATACTTATTTTTAAATACATACTTATAAAGATAGTAACTAAATAACACCCAGACACAGAGCAAACACTTATGTTCATCACATAAATATTTGCCCTGGGTGGGGATCGAACCCACGCCTCTTTGATCCAGAAGCTAGGGTCACTGAGCCACCGAGGCAGGTCAATAAACCAAAGACCCCTTTCAGTTCGCTCGCTTGGTCGACGAATTAAAACAGAGCCTTACTGGTGCTTGTGCTTGCTGATCTTGCTGATGCGTAGGCTTGATCGTAATCGGTGCTGCCGTATGTTGAGGAAGTGCTCTGCGCATAAGCGCCTGATGTCGTGCTGCCCGGCCGTCTGCCTGGTCGGGGCCCTCGGCCTATAAGCAAAAATACCTATAGTTACCATACTTAACGCACGACTGTCAATATTATCGACCCGATAGGCTGGTGGACGCACCACCACGGTATTGGTAACTATAAAGTATTCCGTCTTCATACAAACAGTCGGAACGCGAATCGCCTCAGAGTTTGGCAGTTCGGCAGCCCTAGCACGTGTTACGTACCTACTGCGTGGCTACGCGAGGCTGTAGATATTTATTTCAAGAACAGCGGGGCAATTCTGTCAACCGATCTCGTTACTAAGGTGACACGTTCTTGAACCTGTCCCGTTTTTCTGACAGTTTTGAGCAGTCGGAACTGTCAGAAAAACGAGAGAGGTTCAAGAACGTATCACTTACGTAAAGAGATCGGCTAACAGAATTGCCCCGCAGGGCTGAGTCGCAATATTGCATAGATACCATTACTGTGGCCTTACGCTTCGCTTGCCGCTACGTGGACACCATTCTGTTAAAGTTTTTGTCCACTTGCCATCACTCTATCTAGTAATTTATAGTGCCTAATTCCATCTAAGGATCTTAGATCCAACAAATATCCCATACCCATTTTTATTTTTTAATTGATTTATAATCAATTATGAACTGTACTGTATGATTAATTGAATTGTCATGTAACAATTGTCTGTTATGAATAAAAAGTATATGAGTACATATATGAGTATAAGTTTTGTGTCCGACCAACGTCGCGCACCGTAGTACGACTACGGATTAACGTGAGATTGGCACAAGACCGGGATGAGTGGCGTGCAAAAAGAGAGGCATATACTCAGCAGTGCGCGATAACAGACTGAAAATGGAGATGACAATGATATAACGATTTGGTCACATTTGACCATATCATTGAAGTTGGTGAGAAAACCGCTGAACTGAAATGGAATTGAGTTGGACATATCTACCACATGTCTACATCTACTGTGGGCCATCCCGTGGGGTACTTCCCTATCTATCAATCTATTTTGATAATACATATTTGGTAAAATGGTTAATATTTTAATTCTTAACGTTTAATTAATAACATTGTTGGGTTTTTAGACCCAATCATAGTGGAGCTTTGATTAACCGGACTAATTTGTGTCGTTGAGCATTCGGATACATGAAAATCCGGATAATCGATGAATGAAAAAAAAACGGTTCTTCTTATTATTTCAGTCTTCCCTTTAAAATGAATCAATACTATTTATTTTATCTTTTAGCGATAACACCACTGGCTTACATCGCACGGCGACACAGCGCTGCGGAGCAAAAAACAACAACAATTCGCCAAGAGCAGATAAAGAGCAGCGGGGCGCGGGTTATGGAACTTCTGACAATTATTTATTTATTTATTTCCATTTAGTACATACTTAATTAACAGCATAGACCAAATCATTACATACTATAATTCAGATGAGCAAGAATTCTATTATTAAAACTGTCCGTTTATGTACTGTGGTACATTTTTAACCGACTTCCAAAAAGAAGGTTCTTTGTTTGTCTGTATGTTTCTTTTCTTTCTATGTTCATCGATAATGGCACCAATTGTGAACCGAATTGAAAAAAACTTTTTTAGTTCGAAAGGGTATATATATTAAACTTTACAGAAATCGGCTGAACCGTTTTTGATAAATCAACAATAATGTAAACAATTCGAGCGAAATATTCGAATTTTGATACACGATGGAAGGTGGTTTTGCAATTTTTTTCGAAAAATAATTATTGTAATTTTGAATAGTGAGAAAAGGTGTTGAATCTTGAATACCCAGCTCTCTGCCGAAGCCTGTAAAAGTTCTGGAGCCCAATTTTGAAAAGTTAGAATCGTTTCTAGAGTTCGCCGAAGATCGCATTATGTGGCCTTCCGATCACACAAGCTCTCTTTCACTTTCGACGCTCCCTCCCGCTCCCAGTCGGTTTTGTGATTTACGCCTACGTTCAGCTGTTCCAATGATTGAATTTTAGAGCCCTGATTTTATGATACCAACCTAGTGCACCTTGGTCTCCTTGGGGTCCGAAGTCATAATCAGGCGTGTCGTAGTCTCCTGGGCTTTGAGGTCCTGGATCGATTGGTCGATGTAAATAACAAATGTGTGAAAAAATGTCAAAATGTTAAATGTGTTTGCAACAGTTAGCAAATATTTTTCAGTATTAGGTATGGTGTAGCTATACGGTGTAGTGTATAAGCCTTATACTAGTTTTAAAAGGTGTGCATGGCCACTCTCTATTCTGAAATAGCGATCCTTAAAATAGCCTATAGATCAAATTGCGAGACAATATGCCTTTTTGGCCGTGCGTGGCTCAACTTATAAGCTTTGCCATTTAGTTTGAATGAAACAAAATCCAGCGTAAAGGGTCCTACAATAATTACATGTACTCGTAATTTTACAAATGTATCGAAGCGTCTGATGAAGGTGTTACAAAAATAATAGTTTATTAAGCCCGACGAATAAGCATTGCTATTCAGCGTGGTAACGCTGCCAGCACGCTGGGCATACTGCTGACTGGTATTGAGCTTAAGTGCTTGTACTGTACTGTACCAGCCTTTTTAATAGTCCACTGCAGGACCTAAGCCTACCCACGGAAGGTGATTAGGCCATATCCACCACGCTGGCCCAGTGCTGTTTGGTGGATTCACACACGCCATCGAATTTCTTCTACGGACGTATGCAGGTTGCCTCACGATGTTTTCCTTCACCGAAAAGCCAGTGGTTCGAAATTCCGTACATAAATTCCAAGGAATTCATTGGTACGGGACCGGGATTTGAACCCACGACCTCACGATTGTAAGGCGGGTGTCATTACCACTAGACCACCACGGCTTTTTGTTAAGTGCTTGGATTATCTTTAATTCTATGGCCTGTCAATCATCCAATTGCTTCAGTGTAGCAGTAGCTATGTAGTTTTAATTAATAAAGGTACTTTCACGATAAAAGTAGCCAATAAGGCAATCATTTTCCTACCTTGACCGCCAGGGTATCCTTGTGGACCACGTCCAGGGGAGCCTGGCTGCCAACGTCCAGGGGTGCCCGGCTCATATTTTCCCAAAGTGCCTGGCTGCCAAAGTCCAGTGGTGCCCGGTAGATACTTTCCTGGGGTGCCTGGCAGATAACTTCCTGGAAAACCTGGCTGACCAAGTCCAGGGATGTAGCCTGTTGAAACATATACATAAACTTTAGTCATAATTGGAAATACAAAATGGCAGGAAAATGACTAGAAGACTTTCCAAACTAACTAAGAACCCTGTAATAAACTCGTATACCTACTTCAAAAATCTATCTAAACTTCTGGTGAACGCGACGCGTAATCAAAATCCTAGTATTTATTTGACATTACGTTGCATAACCATTTAGTGTAACGTTGCCAGAATGCTAGGCTTGCCACTAACTGGTAGTGAACCTGAGCATTCCGCATATTGTTAGATCTTCTTTGGTATGTGAATAAGCTTTTAATAAAGTAGATTTGCTGTTGCTAGTAAAAACCGATTTAAAACAACTCCACGAATGCTCTTGATTACTTACCTGGTCCACTTTGATCGTCTTGAGGTCCGTCTGAACCCTGGGATCCAGAACTTTGAGGTCCTGCTCCTGGACTTTGAGTTCCGTCTCCAGAGCCTCCTGGACTTTGAGGTCCACCTAGCCGGTCACACATTTATTTTATTATAACAGAAAAAAATGCAGAATGTTTAGAATAAAAGGAAATGCCAGCTACTTCCATCCAGTATTTTTGGGAAATGTATAGGGGAGGGTCAATCAGTGGATTGATAAGGGTCAATTCTTGTTTTTGGCTTCTGTGAAGGTGTTTCACAATTTTGCAAAAGTAAGATAAAATGAGTGTCTATTTTTTGCTTTCTGATGTTTTTTTTTACCAAATCAGTCTCTTTATTTAGTCTGTTGGTTTGCAAAGTGCTGGAATTCTTCGAGGAGATAAATTGGTCGAAAGGCAATTTGTCAATGTGCCGTAATAGAGGTGCTGCTGGACTAATTATATTTTTAGGCATACAGCTCATTTTCCATGCAAATCTTTGAAAAACCATCCTAGGATAGTAGTCTGAGGAAACGAACGCTGAAAAATTACCACTAGGTCCAGTGACTGGAGAAGAGCCTCCTGGGCTTGAGCTATCTGGACTGGAGCCATCCCCAGATGGGTACGGAGACCAGGGGAGGTACTGCTGTGGTCTCCACGGCAACGGGTATGGTTCTGGATTGGCTGGACTACCTGGAGTTGGTCCAGTGCCTCCTGGGCTGGTCGGTGAGTCTGATGGTGCTGAATCGTCGGGGGTATCGTCATCACCTCCTGTGATGAAAGAGTTTCATCACTGCTTTGCCATCGGCAGTTTTGTAGGAGCCTGATGCTGCTAAGCTACCTATGACAGGTAGACTGAACACTACAACAGTATATTACACCAGACTATAACTATCCACTGCTAAGCACAGGCATACCTTCGATTGCGTTGGGGCATATCTACCAACCTTGGCTCTATTTTGGGTACCAAGATTCGATTTTCCAGACACATTCATAACGTTTCAGGTTTCCTCGTAACGTTTTTCTTTACTGAACAGCCAGTTGTGTAAACCTGCGAGAAAGCCGACTTTGGGCGACATTTGAGGTCAAGTGCCTTCAACAGGTTACCTTGTAATTACCGTTCGTCGCCACTAGTACCTACCATTATCAGTTCCATGATGGAAGTAGGTACTGTTAATATTTTACAACACTATGTGTGAGCGTGCACCATTTTGATTTTAGTACTTTTATGTGACCTATAAACAATTTTGACTTCTAATTGGGTAAACTTTTCGACCGACGAAACGGAGGAGGTACTGAATTCGACGTGTATACCTACAGGGTTATTTCTAATCAATTAGCATCCTTTATTCTGTACATCAGAACATACAACTTTTGTTCTACGACTTTTATTAATTCTCAAAAAAAAGTTGTTGTTCCATAGAAAAATATCGTTCACCTTCGACAAAATGTATGGAGCAGCTGATTTTTTTTTGAGTTTTGACAAAAGTCGCACAACAAAAGTTGTTAGTTTTGATGTACAGAATAAGCCCCTAAAAGGATGCTAATTGATTAGAAAAAACCCTGTACATTTTTTGTGTTTTATTTTATTTTTATTTTTAACATAACTTTTCACGTAGTGGTCCGATTTGGAAATGTGTGCTTCGAAATCGGTCCCATTTAAATTTTATCGAAATTGGCAGAGCCATTTTCGATAAATCAACAATAATGTTAAAAATGTTACATCGATCCGAGCGAAATATTGCGAATTCTGTACACAGTTGAAGTCGGTCATGGTATTTTTTGCAAAAAATAATTATCAGTAAGTAGGTAACTTAAAAAAATGGAGTATACCAATACTAACGTCTAATGGAATTGACAATATCTAATGCCTATGTCCCATGGGCAACTGCAATACGAATGGCGTACCAGAGCTTTGTCTAACGTCTTTGAGCTTACACTTTCGTGTAAACTTACCTTGTGGTCCTCTTCCGCGTACAATGTATTGACCTTGAACAAAAAAAAGAAGAATATAAATTACACATGTCATTCTTTGTTCTACGCAGTGACTATCCTTGTGGCACCGTTTTTAGGGTTCCGTACCCAAAAGGGAAAAACGGGACCCTATTACTAAGACTTCGATGTCCGTCTGTCTGTCACCGGACTGTATCTCATGAACCATGATATCTAAGCAGCTGAGATTTTCACAGATGATGTATTTTGGTTGCCGCTATAACAAAAAATACTAAAAACAAAATAAAATAAATATTAAAGGGGGGCTCCCATACCACAAACCTGAATTTTTAGACGTTTTTCGCTCTATATTAATAATGGTACCAGGTAGATACTTGAAATTTTCACAGAATATTTAGTTTTATATTCCCTTCAATAATAAATGATAAAATAAAAATGAAAAAAATATCTAAGGGGGGCTCCCATACAGTACGGAACCCTCCGTGCGCGAGTCCGACTCGTACTTGGCCGATTATTGTGTCTTGTGACTTCGCACTGCGGTTTTATCAGCAATACTCAAAAGGATAAAAGTATTCAAATAATTTAGTCGATTTTGGCAAATCCTTAATTCTAACTTAATAATATAAATCCGACAGTGTGTTAGTTGTTTTGTTACTCTTCCACGCAGAAACAAGCAACGAATAAACTTGATTTTTGTCTTGGATATAGCTCAAAGGTTGTAGAGTGACATACGAGTAGGTTGATAATCTTTATCCGAGAAAAAAAAACCGGCCAAGTGCGAGTCGGACTCGCGCACCGAGGGTTCCGTACAAACCTGCAAGGTTTACAAAGTTCGTTCATTACGACAAAAAAAGTAATAAGTTTATATTTATTAAAAAATATATATTTTGTAATGTAACTAAAAATTTAAGGTTTTACCTATACCTTCCGTTTTATAGCTAAAACGTTGCTTCATGCCAAATTTCAAGATTCTAGGTCGACTGGAAGTACCCTTTAGGTTTTGATTCCCTTGCGAGTACTTGCGAGTTTCAAAATATGCAGCTTAAATTGCTGTATCTTTTGATTGCGTTGGCTTAGAAGTTTGATTTTTTCACAGCTTCAAGGGACAGTAGACCTGAGTAATTGATATAAATTTCAGCTTCATACCTCCACGCGTTCCTGAGAAAAAGGGTCTTGACAGACGGACGGACGGACAGACGGACAACAAAGTGATCCTATAAGGGTTCCTTTTGAGGTACGGAACCCTAAAAAATGGTTCTATAGGTTCTTATACTTATCAAAATATCATGCGGGGAAAGTCACAATCTGATTTATAGTTATTTACCTGTATTTTCGTCGTAGTAGTTGTAGTTGTTGATATCAGTTTTTTCTGCAAAAAAGAAAATTATTAATAGATATAGATTTTTCATCAGTGGTAGGTACTTAGGTAGTTTGTAACTATCTTTTAAAGTAACGTTTATTTGGCCTTATGGCTATTCTCAGATTAAGGCCGTTGTACTGTGGGTAAATATGAAGCCAAATTACCGCCATAATATATTTATTGTCATTGTCAAGGAAACTCGTGTTTGGCGAAGACATTTTCGAATAGTTTATATTTATTATTCGCGCATCAATCAGTTTCTAAAATTTAAATAGTACCTAATTAATTTGGAATTCCAGCCGATTTAGGAGATAAAATGTTTGTTTTCAATAGCTAAGTACTTTTATTTGTCATCAGTTCTACATGCTATGTGCCCTGACCACAGTACCTGACGTACGTCACGCACGTTCGTAACTAAAGTCGTCTGCGCATCTCCTCATTTCTGATCAGATCTCGCAGAAAGACTCCGAACATGGTTCCACTTCACATTCCAAGTTTAATGGAGTATACCAAAAACACTCACGAATTTTACGAAGATCCTCGAATGGCAGTGCGAGTGTCTCCTCATCAAATGATAATGAGGAATCCTTCGTCTTAGTTATGGTTTTAGTCTCGACTCGTTCAGAAGAAAGATCTGGCTGGATGACAGCACCGGGACCGTCAGCAGTATCGCCTTCTCCAGGGTATGGAGAGTCTACAAGGTATCCAGAATCTTCTGGACCCGTGAAGTCACTCAGGGGCTTGGAACCTCCTGGAGGGGCATCGTCTACTGGCGTCGATATGTTTGAAGGGGCAGCGTTTACTGGCCCCAAAATGTTTTGAGGGGCAGCGTCAACTGGCACCGGAATGTCTGGAGGGGCAGCGTACACTGGCACCGGAATGTCTGCAGGTGTAGTACGAGTAGAGTCTGGAGTCACAGAATCTTCTACTTTCGAGTCTTGTGGGATAGTCGTTTCTGAGTCCGTGGAGTTTTTAAGGGTAGGAGACCTTCTCAAAGCGATGGAAGCTCCTGGGGTAGAAGAGTCTCCAATGTTGAGACTGTCTGTATCAGAGCTTTTTGGAGGGGTCCAGTCTCTTGAAGAGGAAGAGGAGATTTCCGGAGTAGTTGAGCTTCCAGTGCCAGTGGAATCTCCTGGAGTGTCGGAATTCTCGGGACTGGGGACTCCTTCAGCGGGCAAGTCTTTAGGAGTGGTGGAGTCTTTTACAGTCGTTGTATCTTCTGGAGTGGTTAAGCTTTCAGGGGTATCAGAGTCTTCAAGAGTGATGACGTCTTTTGGAATGTAAGAGCGCACAGGTGCGATAGGTCCTGGAGAAGAAGTGTCTTCTGGAGTAGAGGATTCTTCTGGGTTAGAGTAGTCCTTCGGCGCAGTGTAGTCCTGATCAGAAGTGTCACTTGGTCCAGCTTCTCTTTCCGGGACAAAGTCGGTATCTGGACTAGCTGCACTCGATCCAGGCCATCTTGGGTGTGACCAAGGTTGCCTCGACGTTCGTTCCTTAGCTTCAATAGGAGTAAAAGAGTCTTCAGGCGAAAGACCTTCGAAAGACCCAACGGGAGAGCTTGGCCAGCCTGGTACCGGTGGCATCCAAGAGTACCACGGCCATCCTACAGGACCTGGACTTCTGCTCGTAACAGGAGGAAGAGCACCGGGATGACGGCCGCTAGATCCCAGTGTCACACTCCTGGAGTCTGGGTTGGGCCAACCTGGACCGTACCACGGTAGCCAAGGCCAAGCTGCAGGATTGGGGACACCGGGCAGTTCGTAAGTTCCTGAATCAATATCTGATGGAGAATCGTAAGCTGTATCTGGATTATCAATGTCTGGTGACGTACCTATTCTAGTTGTGGTGCTGACGCCGTCTGTATTAAACTGGTTTCCTGAAAACATTTATTTACCTTTGAAGTAGTAATTCTTGTATAATTATGCACTTTATTGTTTGTACAAAATTCGGATTTTGAAAACGAGTAATCTAGGATTGGAGTTATGATATATCTTAGTTACCTTGGAATCCCCTGCCAATGCCTGGGAATCGTCCGCCGGGTCCTCCTCTGTGGCCAGGTCTTCCAGGTCCGCGGCGTCCAGGGCCTCCATAGCCTCCGGGACCTCCATAGCTTCCAGGTTGCCTTGGGATACCGAACTTACCGGGTCCGCCTAGAACAAAACACAGCGTTGGCAAATAAATAAACAAGTTATATTTTAGATATTTTGAGTGAGAATTTCTGTCGAAGCAGATTCAGCTAATATACATGTAGATGGCTCGGCACAATTTCGTGCCGATGTTTATGTTCCTAATTCTGATTTTAAGTCATCTTTTTATAATACAACTAGACGACCCGCCCCGGCTTCGCACAGGTGTATTATACATATAAACCTTCCTCTTGAATCACTCTATCCATTAAAAAAAACCGCATCAAAATCCGTTGCGTAGTTTTTAAGATTTAAGCATACAGACAAACAAACAGACAAAAATAGCGACTTTATTTTATACTATGTGAGGATTTTACATAACATATTATGTTGCAGTTGATCCCTTAATTAGTCAAATGACTGTTCTCTTCACTGATGCTAATGAAAACAAACGAGCTTTTTGCAGCTTCATTGGGCAAAACTACGTTAGACTGTTATTTCAGTCGAAAGTTGTATTTGTTGCTGTTGCATTGAGTTGTTGCTTAAAGTTTTCGGATTCTGCCCAGCCGAGTTGGATTCGGCGGTTTTAAGTTGGAACTTAATGGAAAAAAAATTGATTAAAATGGACTAAGTTCATGTTTTGGAAAACATGAACTGATGAACATCAAATATCGTCAAAGAATATATAATAATACTACGCTATAGTCTAAGGGCGTAGCCAGTTCCATACGCCACTGATATCCTTCTCTCCATTGTGTTTTGGAGACAATAATTATCTTTCTTACCTGCGCCATCATCACCGCCATTATCACTACCATCCTCAGCACTAGGAGTGTTGTCATCTGTGAAAAAATATGTCTTGGTAAAACCACGACCACACCGAGTTGGCCTGAATGGCTACATTTTTATAAAGACGAGTATATTTCTCGCTTATTAGGTTTTCCTTGTAGTCAAGCTTTTATAGCCTTTGTTGGACTATATACCTATATAGGCCTTCGCTTGAAGAGTAATGAAGAATCACAATCATAAACGATTCTGAAACGCCATTTTGTTTCTTCTTCGGACGTATGCAGATTGCCTCACGATATTTTCTTTCACCGAAAAGCCAGTGGTGGAATAATTCGCTCATAAATTGGAAATAACTGATGAACGATTTTTTTTGTACGGGAACTCGCTAACACTTGCGACTACAGAATTCTAGGGTGAGCGATTGCTCCCACGAGTCCATCGTGGTCCTTTTGCACTACCTATGGTAGTACAAAGACCTATGATAGTACAAAATCCTTATGCCAAATACATTTTCGTATGGTGGTATTGAGTCATGGATATAAGATTGATCTATATTTTTAAGACCATAAACATAGGTATTTAGAAATATTAATTAAGTGTCTAGAACACAGTCTTATCGGCACACCACTGTTCGGTAATTAAATGGCTAGCACCTACTACTTTTTCGGCATACTCGTGGGTAGATAGGTATGTAGGAGCTTAGTTTTAGCAAAACTTTTCAACATCACCTAATTAAATTTTAAAATATTTCTTCATTGTTATAATATACATCGACAAAGATGAGGAGAGTTAAACTTTTTTGGTCTAGATCTGTCAACATAGATCTGTCAAAAAAGTAGACTATGTAAATGTTACGTATTTTTAAGTATTTTTGAGATTTTGGGATTGAGATGACAGCTTAACGCTCGGCCATCCTAGCTAGTTCAGTCCTCTTAAAGTAGAAAACGCAGAAATTTCATTGTAATTCACCAGATCGCTAAGTAGTGGTGTGATTATCATCATCAAGACGTTCACAGAGAGACACAGACTATCCAAAAGATTTCAAACATAATCTTTTGTAAGCGTCTTGCATCCAGCGAGAATTTATGTTTTAACCAGCACGGCTAGCATATATACCACGACATCATTTTACTAACGTGAAAATGTGAAAGGCGGGTTTATTTTACACCATATGTTTGTCTCGTTTTGACACATCGATATAATTATGTCATGGTGCGTTTAATAGCCATATTGGTCGTTAATGTACGGTACGTGTTGTGGACTGTAATGTGGTAGATTTTATAATTATTTGAACGAAACTGGATTAAGTTTTTAAGTGTTATTTTAGCATAAATATTTTTTTGCTTGGAAAGTTTCCAAAAGATTTATTGTTCTAGAATTTTCTAGAACTCTGCATAGTACTTGGCATTTTTTAGAACTTACCTTCGTATGATGCAGATGTGTCTGGATATTCGTCGCTAGCTTCAGGACTGTCTGGAGACGCAGCGTCTCCTAGGCCAGAAATATCAGATGGACTGCTTCCTGAGGGGGAGCTTCCGGGGCCTTGGTTTCCTCCTGGTGAGGGAACACCGCCTGGGCTTCCTCTACCAGGTGTAGAAGACCCAGGTTGAGAAGGTCCTTGACCAGGACTGCCCCCTGATGGATAAGAGCTTCCTGGACTAATCGGTCCACTTGGTTTGGAAGAGCTTGGTGATGAGCCAGGTGCTAAGGGTCCGCTTGATCCTGGAGACGTACCTGTAGTTGGAGCTCCCACATCTATGCGTAGCGGCCCTTAGTGAGTAATAGTAAGTAAGAGTAAGTGAACGAGTCAGAGTATGTGAATGTGAACAAATTAAGTGAGCGAGAGAAAAAAAGTAAGAATCTGATTGTAAATCTCTATGAACTAGAATGTTAAATAATGGTATTTGAATGGCGGTTGTTCTTTTCTTTCTGAGTGTTGTTATAGATGGCCCACATAGCGAGTTTTGTGAATATGTGAAGTGAGCGTCCTTTATAAGTATCCGAGTGTTGATTTTTGTTTGTTTGAAAGGATATGCTTCAATCAGAAAATATTCTCGTTCTCTAGAAGTACTCACCACGTAGTCCTGGGAATTGTGGGAATCCTTTACCTGTAAAGAAAAAATACATAGTAAATAAATATTTTGTTTCAGAATTAATTTACACTAAATGAGGGGCGGGGCATATTAGACATTTGAAAACCTGAACAGCGCTTAGACATGCAGGTTTCTTCACGATATTATTCTTAATCGAGAAGCTAGAATTTTTCAAACATACAATTTTGGAATTTTTCGATTGGGAACACAATACTGTCTACAAAATATAAATGAAATAAATTACCAAAATGAAGGGACATGTCCATTTTCCTATGCCACCATTTACTTATTAGTCCAGGGCAATAACTATCATTACAATTTTTTACAGAAACATCCGACATTCAGTTCGAAGCTAAAATTTCGAACACTAAACAATTTGGTCGATGTTGTTGAGATAAAAGATGAAAAGGTCACTCGAAATGGTGACGTTTTCTACAAGGCCAGAGTCGATATTACTATTACGAGTATCTTGGTCAATATTTGGTAGCAATATATTTCAATCTCTTGACGAGAACTTTGATTTTGAGCAAAAAAAAAAAACAATATGAATGAAGAAATATAATAATTATAATATAAAGATAAGAAGTTCTAAAGTTCTTGAACAGATAATGGTAGGTACCTAAAGTAGAATAAAGACGCAGATCTGCTAAAAAGAAAAACTTAATGTGGGAGCCATGTTAAAATACGATTATGCATCTCTTGATTAGGTTGCGTAGTAACGACCTTTGGTGCTTCGTAACGAACGAAGCATTTTCAGCCTAATGTTGAAAATTCAGCGAATGTACTCGTAACGAATATTCAAACGAAAATATTCAACTGCCGACGAGCCGACGAGAGATAAATGAAAGCCAAACTTCATATGGAAGTCTTTTGAAAAACGACTATTCATTGACCAACCCGAAGTACCTAGGTAGGTATCTGAATCCAATTAAGAGATATTAGTTACGCTGCTACGTTTATGATCTCGAAAATTCCTAATTTGTACTCATTTTCGGTTGTATGTACGTTTTGAATGTGAAGGGTGTTTGATTATGTTGGGTTTTAAATAAGTATATAAACGTGAAAGCCTGCTTTTAATACATACTTAACTGAATGTAATGCTTAGACCTTTTAACTGGAGAGGCGTAGCGAATTTATTATTTCTGATGCAAAAAAAATGGTGCTGTTTGCGTGTACCTACAAAACCACTTATAGGTAGGTACTTAAATGGTTTTACAATAGGAGAGAGAAAGAGAAAGATGTATGTAGAGATTGTAGAGGTTTGTCGTAAGTAATGAAAAGAGAAGTTGTGAAGAATGAATAGTGGTGATCAGTTTACTTACTGGCGTCCTTTGGTGAATATTCCAATGTAACTTCAACAGTACCATCTGGTTTAACCTCTTCCTTCGCTTGAATCATCCTTAAGTTTTCTGAAAGGTGAAATTGGAATAGTGTATTGTGCAGTGTAATATAGTGTACGATTTGGAGAATGACATTAATATTGGCAATATCATGTTATTACTGGCCATGTTATGAATTCCAGACTACTTTATGCAATATGCAATAAAAAAAAAGTTCCATTAAAATCAAATTGCATGTCAGGGCCATGTCACGATATTAGGCGTTCCAGCTGTAGCTATTTTACAATTAAATTTGGCCTTTTCAAAGACAGCCAAGCGTAGAATTCGTTATTTCTATTTTAAATTAAACCATGTTTTTTCAAGAGGACTTCCTCGTGGATCAACTGCTTTCGCACAACTTATTGTGCCACCAGAAGACCAAAATTCCAAGACCCAACTGTAATAATTACATAGTTAATAGTCCAGTTTCAGTAGACCAGATAATGATTCTTTCGATTCACCACGCCCTTTCAAATGAACATCTTTGAAAACAGAAACGTCCAAAAGATGCGAGAATTTTACAGCTTTCAACGACATGGCCAAAACGGCAATTTTTGTTAAATGATGTGTCCAACTTTACGGTCAATCTCCGATTGAGGTATAATAGAGTAGAGGTAGGTCCACTAAATAATAGCTGGCAACGTCTTGTAGGCAAGTTACTTAATTTATGAATCATTGATCCCGTCACAAGTTTTGGTGCATTAATCACCAATTGTTTTTTCTTAATATCAATCGTTTTTCAATTATTGTAGGTACGTTTTGTTTTCTGCTACCATTAAAAACACGTTACCATATGTACTAAATAGATATATAAATATCAACTGCTTACAAGAGATTGTCTTCTATTTCCTATATCCCTATAAGACCCTGTATATGAAAGCCCAGGAACTTCAATGTTATGTCACTTAACATGCAGTAAGCCATTTTCCTCTTCGACATTTTACTAGATCATTGAAATCAGTTTGTCGGGTTGAATATTGCAATTTCTTGATCAACTCTCGTTGTTCCATTAAGTTGAAAAGTATACGGATGGTTTATTGATAATAACGTGGAGGATTAAAAAAGAAAACGTCTTACTATATTGCTTTCTAAACCAGTCTATCATTGCCCTTCAGGTATATATTGTAGATTCGTGATGGTGCAATTTGTGTACTTTTTACTGGAATGTATTTGTATATACATTATCTATGGATATACATAGATATGAAAGGTATGCTTTACCTACAGTATATGTCTAGACATTTCTAGATGACGGAATATTTAAGGACTTGATAACTTAGCTTCACAAAATAAAATAAAAATTTAACTAATATTTACTGGACCAGATGTAATTTCCATCCTTCAAAAATATGCTAGTCATCTAGAAATTAGATGTTTATAGCTCGCTTCACATAAGTAAAACTTGCACAAAGACGATTTTTACGTCTCTTTAGAATTCATTAACCCTGATTGTTGCACTACGGAAAAGTGACTGCGCACGCCCCAGCACCCATAACATAGCAAATAGACAAATTATCTTTCCAACAATTTGTCCTCTCGAAGAGGAAACAAAGTATGGATTGACAACTGAAATTAAAACTGGATACAGTAGTTTTGACGTTTTATTCCTTAGCCATTCTTGCGTTGCTGTTGTTGACTTGTGATTATTTTTCTAAAGATGCACATCTTGGTTTTACTTATTTGCCGCAAGCTAGATAACAGTGAAATACAGGTATTTATTGTGCAGTATTCTGTTTAGTAAGATTTGTTTGTCATCCTGTAGTTTGACCAAACCTAGTATAACCCAATTTAAGACGAGATACTTTTATAACATTTTAGCCTTTTTATAGTCACTTACCGTCCAACGTCAATTCGAGTTTTTCTTTCTTCACTGTAATGAAAGAAATAATTAATCTAATGCAAAAAATCCACTGTTATAGTTGACAAGAAAATATCATTTTCTTTTCTGTGTTTACTCTGTAGAGCTTAGGACACAAAAACTGCTATGACTTTCGCTGTCATAGAAGAAGACCTAATATTTTCGTATACATGTGTGTATGTGGGTATGTACTCAAATAATGTGTTGATATGTATGTTGCAATTTTATTGTTCCCTACTGTGTAGCTCATAAACTACATACCTACCTAAATGCTACATACAACTTCTGATTTTGGCAAGTAGCTACCAAAACATCATTTAGTAGTACCTAGGTAGGTACGTATACCGGCGCCAATGTAGGTTAAACATGGGGATTGATATTAAATATATTTAACGGTGTTCCTAAAGCTTGCACAGAGTAATCAACGGTAGATCTATCTTACAACTGAGTTGGTCGAGATATTCTGAAAGAGATGCGTTGATTTGCTATGGCACAAGTTAGAAAGGGACTCGGTTCGTTTATTTTATCTCGGCGGGGTAAGTTGGTTTTGTCGCTGGAAACTTCAGATTTCAGTACAATTTTAATGATATACCTACGTAAATTAATTATCAATTTCAATCTCAATTTATGAATGTTAATGGCCCAAGTATTCGATGTTTTTTTTACATGTGTTTTAGTTCCAAGCCCCCTATGGACTGATACTTACTTAGACTATCGCTGTAAGATTGTCTCTATTGAGGCAGTTTTATTGACTGCCTAGCTAAGACAACATAACTAGTTCAAAACCCAGTCCCAGCAAAGCTGCGTTCGTACGTAACTCAAAGACATAAAGATTTTATAAATAGCTCCTCATTTCATCTGGAAATATTGTTAATCACCAGAACACAAACAACAAAGTAACGCTATGCACAATACTACTTGGCAGTACAGTAGCCACTATCAGGGTGGCTCTGGGCAAGATTTTTTTACTACTTTCACTTAGGGACTGTGGCTCTGTAGATTTTTGCTCGAAGTTTATAACATACCACGCACTCTTCATGGGAGTTGCCAGTGGTTTTATGGAGTTTGACACTCCTGTCCCAATAACCATACTGTCTGACGAATTGAAATCTCACACACAATAAGATCTAGAAATGTTTCGCACTCGCTGCGCTCACGCGTTTTAAAACTGTTCCTTTTGCTTAGTGCTGTTCTTAGTCAAAAAGACATTTAAGAAATTTTTGCGTTTGTTGAAATTGCGCAATATTTACACCCCTGGAAAACGAAAGAGGGCTGAAATCTCCTCAAAAATAAAAAATTTCTACGCTCATGCCGCATGCCTCTCTGGATGATGTTATATTATCATCAATTTATATTTATTTATTTATCCACAGCTAGATAGGCCCACATTATGAATTCCTAACGAGACCGCTTAGAAGAGTATTGCATCCATCGTGTTTCTACAGTCTTGACAAGATTCCCATTCTTTCGATGAAACAGTGTTATTTTTATGCTTCTACGATTTGAGGATCATCCATCAGCCGCAGGACGTCCACTGCTGGACATATGCCTCTCCTATGGATTTTCAATTCCATTAAAGCTGATTGGAAGCGGTCTACATTCAGCGCGTTCTCGTTAGGACATTATTATTAAAGGGATTTATCGCGCAACGAAATAAGAGATAAGTTTAGGCGTTTTGACCAAGTTGCATCGATTGTGGTCACGAGGTCTTAGTCTACCCGTAACCGCGACCTATGCGACTCAATCGAAACAATGGGAACTTTTTTTCATGATAAGTATGAATGAATTAATAAGTATCCCGTATTTTCATTGCGCAATGAGTTTTTACAAGAATAATGACTTCTACCACTACAAAAAACAGAATACTTTTTCCCAAACAACTTACCATGTCTTCCAAGGGGGTGAGTAGAAATCGTCATCGGAGGTTTTCCTGGACCACTTTGGTATTCTGGTTGCCACCCGCCGCGGGGTAGTCCCTTGACCCCCTTTCCTGGCCACCTACCTCCTCGGCCGAACTTACTATCAATATTTAAACTTGTGTCAGATTCTTGCTTAAAATCCGAGTGACTTTGCCCGGTTCTTCGGAAGCCTGGCCTCTTCTCTTCAACTTTGGAGTCTCTTTCTCCAGCGCTAAACTGGTTATCCTTCGCGTTGTAGTGCGCCCCCTGGCGGTTAATATCAAAGTGTTCAGAGTTTTGTCCGAGATTCAAGTCTCTTGAACGATCCTGAGAGTCGAAGCTGCCGCCCCTGCCTCCAGAATGGAAGTCGCTTCCTTGTTGACGGCTGTTGAGTTCTAGGTTATTTTTGTCGAAAGACGCTCCGCCATTGTTAAATTTAAACGACTTGTTTGCTTCTTGAAGCTTTTGCCGGTTGTCATAGCCAGAACCTCTTATGTTATGGGGCTCGGGGTCTGGTCCCGGTTCGGCGATCGGTTGAGCTATTGGTTCAGGAACTGGGTCAGGGATCGGTTCAGGTGCTGGTTCAGGATCAGCTGAAACAAATTGTTTTTGTAGGTTAGTTACAAATTTTAAAACGATTGGAGCATGGGCGTAGCCAGGGTTTATATGGGGGTACAAATCTTCCTGCGCTATGAAGTTTATCCAAGATTGACAGTACCTATTTGTAAATATTTTTGCACTTACTTAGTAGAAAGAATTATATTCTTCAGCACTTCCTGATTTCTTAATTATCGAGATTAACGACTATTATTAACCCCTAGAGGGAAAAACGCCAAAAAATGCAATAGTATGTGCAAGCCTAACGGAATTTGAGATCTATAAGCACTTAGGATATTAGAAACTTAAACTGAGGTACTTACCGCTTGGTGCTGCATATGCGCTCAGAATCTGCAAAACAATAAAAAAACAGTGTGATTAGTTTTTTAGGGTTCCGTACCCAAAGGGTAAAAACTGGACCCTACTACTAAGACTCTGATGTCCGTCTGTCTGTCTGTCTCCAGGCTGTATCTTATGAACCGTGATAGCTAGAGAGCTGAAATTTTCACAGATGATGTATTTCTGTTAAAACAGAATAAAATTAATATTTAATTTAAAAAAAAAAAAACCTATACCACAAACCTGAATTTTGAGCCGTTTTTCGCTCGATATTAATAATGGTAGCAGGTAGATGCATGAATTATTCACAAAATGTTTGGTTGTATGTAAATTTCAATAATAAATAATTAAATTTAAATAAAATATATTAAGGGGGGCTCCCATACAGTGCGGAATCCTGCGTGCGCGAGTCCTACTCGTACTTGGCCGATTATTTTTTGTATTTAGGCATGCTCTATATTAGGTACTCCACATTGGTGGAGTACTTAATATAGAGCGTAACATACCAATAAAACCAACCATACCATAAAATTCCAAATCGGTTCATAGATAACTGTATCTATGGGCCGATTTGGTTTTTTTTTATTTTTGTTTTTTAGATCATACCTCAGAGGTAAAATCAGCTGGGTCGATATTGAAAAATCAACAATAACGTAAAAAAATCGATGATCATCTGATTCGTGCGAACTATTCAAATTCGATACACGGTTGAAGACGGTTGTGCCGTTTTAGCGAAAATTAATTATTTTCTTATTCATCTTCTGCGTAAACGGATAGGACTCTACTTATTTTTGAATTAATGTGTATGGATCCGTAAATTCAGAGGTTCTCAAACTTTTTTAGGAGGAAAAATAGCCTAAGACCTATTCTTAGACCTAACAAACAGACACAAAAAAAAACATAAAAATCAGTTAAGCCGTTTCTGAGGAATTCTTTAACAAACACTGACACGATATTGTTGTTAAATATTAGAATAGCTGACCCTGCAAACGTTGTAAAAAAATATCACCTAGGGGTATAAAAAATGGTTTACGCCCTGAGACCTCCCGATTATTAAAAAATAGAAGAAAAATCGGTCAAGCCGTTTCAAAAGAGTTCGTTTACAAACACTGATACGAGAATTTTTAACCGACTTCCAGAAAGGAGGAGGTTCCGTGTTCGTGTGTATGTTTTTTTTTTGTGTATGTTCATCGATAATTTCGCCAATTGTGAACTGAATCAAAAAATTCTTTTTTAGTTCGAAAGGGTATACTCGCAAGGTGGTCCCATTTAAATTTTACAGAAATCGGATGAGCCATTCTTGATAAATCAACAATAATGTAAACAATTCGAGCGAAATATTCGAATTTTGTACACGATGGAAGGCGTCTTTGCCATTTTTTGCGAAAAATAATTATACAGATTAGAAAAAAAGAGATAGGTTAGGTATTTATTAAAGTAATCTAAAATTACATACGAATACCAGAAATTGAATTGTTAAGAGATTCTACCCGAACAAACATAGTTACATATATGCAAATACAGTACGTTCAGTTATTTTACAGACCTCTGACATTTGTCTCATGTCGAAAGTGTTCGATTATTGTGTGTTGCCAGTGAATGAATGAATGAATGAATGAATGAATGAACACTTTATTGTTAACACAAATTACAGAAAAATACACAGAAAGGACAAATAAAGTAACTTAAAACTAGTGCAACAAAGGGCGGCCTTATTGCTTACAGCAATCTCTTCCAGGCAACCCTTACATCTAGGGAGGAAATAACAATGATAGAAAAAGTGATGACTTATGGCACTGAAACGTGGTCAAAAATAGTAAGAACTATGGGACTTAATAATAAACTCCAAGTAGCCCAACGAGCTATGGAGAGGGCTATGCTCGGAGTCTCTCTGCGAGATCGAATCAGGAATGAGGAGATTCGCAGAAGAACCAAAGTTACCGACATAGCCCAGCGGATTGGCAAGTAAAAATGGCAATGCACATAGCGCGGAGGACTGATGGCCGATGGGGTCGAAAAGTTCTCGAGTGGAGATCACGTACCGGCAAGCGCAGCGTAAGACGTCCACCCACTAGGTGGACGAATGACCTCATCAAGACCGCAGGATCACGCTGGATGCAAGCCGGTACCAACCGGTCTTATTGGAGATCCAGGGGGCCTATGTCCAGCAGTGGACGTCCTATGGCTGAAGGATGGATAGATGGATGGAATGACATTTGTCTCTGTCTAACCTGTGATGGTGTGTAATGACTCTATGACTAGACAGAGTAAGAGTAAACGGACTGTAGGTACATACGATTGCAAGTTAAATAAAAGATTGTAAAAAAGAAAATACTTACACTGAGAGCAAGCACCAAGCCCAAGGCTTTAAGATGCATATTGTAGGCCTGAAAGCTGGAACCCAGAATCAGACCGCTGAATTATATCCAGCTCGACTATGAAAATCCACACTCCAACACCAATATATACCCCATCTCTATTTAAACAGGCAACAACACTTGGCAATAAATTTTAAAAAAATCACCTGCGCAAATCGCGCGCTGACACATTATATTTATTTTAAAAAATAATGGCAAGATAGGTTTTATGCAAGTTGATTAATAGGTCTGCGCTATTATATCGCATTTCTCGAATTTCTGCAATATATATCTTTAAATGCGCCACAATGGATTGGCCGAAATTTATTGCGCTTCAATTGTTAATAGTTGAATTTAAATTGCTGCTTGAATTTGCGTCAATTTCATTGTTTGCGTACGGGTTTTTGTTTTGCAGTAGGTAACACTGATGTGGAATTGTGCATTGTTTTTTGAGGGAATAAAGTAACCGAAAATTATAAATGACGCAATTACCTTATTTACCCTTAGGCTAATTAGGCTGCAGGCTTGGGCGGTGGGGCGCGCGGCGCGCAAAAATCATGTCTTCACATACACTATTAATCTAGCATCATTGCATCTACCCTACATAGACTACATACATACATACATAATATTTCAACTAGACCGAGACAAAACACGGTTGAAATAGTAGATTATGTACCTTGGTACGGCGAGGCAAAGCGAGGGAATTATTTAGAGTCCTGAGTGAAGCGAGGGGTTCAAGTCGCCCAAGACGAAGACAAACTTGGTTCTAGAGGTCCATACTCTACTTTTCATACATCCTGCGAGAAAATATAACCCCAAGAATATGAGTATTACTTACGTCATAAATTACATGTGAAAAATTAAGTTTAGGTACTCATTAGGCAACTCGGTATTGTTCACAAGAAATGAAAACAAATTAGAACTACGAATTTTCATAGAATCGCACACAATTTATAACAAAACAGAGAATGTAAATACTACATGGAAAAAATAAGAGCATGGCCAGCTCGATTATCATGGTCTAACGCGGACATTTCAAAGAGGTTTTATTCTATAAAATCGAACTGATACGGGCACCAAAGAGTTTATAATATATTATAATATGAGATGTTGAGTAGAACCTCCTTACATTGGACTCTACTTTTCATACATCCTGCGAGAAAATATAACCCCGAGAATATGAGTAAGAGGTTAGTCTATGGTAAAGCTTACGTCATAAATTCACTGAGTGTAGGTAGGTACTCATTAGGCAACTCGGTATTGTTCACAGTAACTTAAAACAAATTAGAATGTACCTACGAATTTTCATAGAATCGCACAAATTTATGATGAAAAATAGAATGGAAATACTACATGGAAAAATAAGACCATGGCCAGCTCGATTATCATAGCCTAACGCGGACATTTCAAAGAGGTTTTGTTCTATAAATACGAACTGAGACGGGCACCATAGAGGTTTTATTCTGTGAAGTCGAGTAGAACCTCCTTACAATGCCAGTCGCCGTACAACGTAAAGAGGTCATATTTCATTTTGCAAAATAAAACCTCTTTACGATGTCTTTAAATGCTCTAAGTTGAGAGATTTTCATACGAATTAGACAATCTAAATTCAAAATCACTTTAACCCCTAGGGAGTTTCATACAACATTATTGACCTGCCATAGCCCTCGAGATTGTGTTAAGATAATAATGACTCATTTTACGTTGAGATTCTATGACATATAATGGGTCATTTTCAAGCAGGTGGTATGAAAAATATATGTAGGTACAGACGAACAATAGTACCACCTCCTTTTCGGAAGTTGATAATAATCGGCCAAGTACGAGTCGGACTCGCGCACGGAGGGTCCCGTACTGTCTGGGAACCCCGCTTAAATGTTTAACCCCTCGCTTCGCTCAGGACTGATTTTGTGTTATGTTAAATCTTTTTCATTTCGAAAGAGTAGATATTTTCCATACTCCCGAGGTGTTCTCATTTAAAATTTATCGAAATGGGTTGCGCCGTTTTTAATAAATCAACAATAATATAAGTAGGTACATGGATGTCACGTCAATTCATTTAAACCTTTCAAATTCTATACACGGTGGAAATCGGTGGTTCCATTTTTTGCGAAAAAAAAAATTACGCCAGAAAAGAAACTAGTTTGAACAAGTGCTCTTGAAAACTTTTTATATTTATTTAGCGAAAAACATTTTTATTGTAATAACTGTTTAATTAGAGATAATTCAAATGAATTATCTCCTTATCTTAAACAGTCGGTTAGTTCAGTCGGAGTGCTGGCATTGTTGTAATTCAGTTATTTATTATATTTATCAACTAAATATCACATCTTGGTCACTAACAATACAATTATGTCCTCGCAATTTTTTTTAACCCCCGACGAAAAAGAGGGGTGTTATAAGTTTGACGTGTCTGTTTGTCTGTGTGTCTGTCTGTCTGTCTGTCTGTCTGTGGTATCATAGCGCCCGAACCACTGAACCGATTTCATTTTAGTTTTTAGGGTTCCGTACCTCAAAAGGAAAAAACGGAACCCTTATAGGATCACTTTGTTGTCCGTCTGTCCGTCCGTCCGTCTGTCAAGACCCTTTTTCTCAGAAACGCGTGGAGGTATGAAGCTGAAATTTATATCAATTACTCAGGTCTACTGTCCCTTGAAGCTGTGAAAAAATCAAACTTCTAAGCCAACGCAATCAAAAGATACAGCCGTTTATGCCGCAAATTTTGAAACTCGCAAGTACTCGCATGGGAATCAAAACCTAAAGGGTACTTCCAGTCGACCTAGAATCTTGAAATTTGGCATGAAGCAACGTTTTATAGCACACATAAAGGAAAAATTCCGAAAACCTTAAATTTTTAGTTACATTACAAAATATATATTTTTTAATAAATATAAACTTATTACTTTTTTTGTCGTAATGAACGAACTTTGTAAACCTTGCAGGTTTGTACGGAACCCTCGGTGCGCGAGTCCGACTCGCACTTGGCCGGTTTTTTTTGGATGACATAAGGTGACTATAGGTGGGCATACACGATGCGATGATTTGATCAAATTTTCGCTTCATTCCAACTGGGAGCTCATTCAATTAATTCAAAGGTCCTCAATAACTACGAACCAGCTATAGTTAACTACCTATATTTGGCCTCCACTGGACTGATCTGATGAATTGATGCGGTCATCGCGTTCTGTGCGCCCAGTTTCAGGTAGTAGTACAAATCGTTAACTACCAATTCCTACCTTTGAATTAACTGAATGAGCTCCCAGTTGGCATGAAGCGAAAATTTGATCAAATCATCGCATCGTGTATGTCAAACTATACACGATGCGATGATTTGATCAAATTTTCGCTTCATGCTAACTGGGAGCTCATTCAGATAATGAAAAGGTAGGAATTGGTGGTTCACGATTTGAACCACTACCTGAAGCTGGGCTCACACGAAACTATGATCGCATCTGTTCATCAGATCAGTGCAGCAGGGGCCATGTAGTATCATCATGTACTTAACCATTGCTGGTAGGTAGTTATTGAAGAAACAAAATGACACCACCCATCTTATTCGAAAAATATAGATCATACAAAAAGTTGATGGGAATCAAAGTTGTAGGAAATCAAATTTCAAACTATTTCGGCTCTGACAATATCTCATAAAAATTTAAATGACACCTGTTATTAAAGAAATAAAATGGCACCACTATCTTATTAGAAAAATATCAATCCTAGAAAAAGTTGATGGGAATCAAACTTGTAAAATAGAATTTCAAACTACTTTGGATCCCATATCTCATGAAAAATTCAAATAACACAAGTTTTTAAAGAAACAAAATGGCACCACTATCCTATTCGAAAAATATTGTCGGAAGAAAAGTTGTTTGAGATTTGATTTTCTACAATTTTGATTCCAACAACTTTTTGTAGGATCGATGTTTTTTTAAATAGAGAGTTGTACCATTTTGTTTCTTCAATAACTTGTGTTACATAAATTGTCATCAGAAGTTGTCGGAACAAAAGTTGTTTAAAATTTGATTCCCATCAACTTTTTGTAGGATCGGTATATTTTTTTTAAATAGTTGGTGGTACCATTTCATTTCTTCAATAACTTGTGTTATTTCAATTTTACAGCAGAAGTTATAGAACCAAAAGTTGTTTGAAATTAGATTTTCTACAACTTTGATTCCCATCAACTTTTTGTAGGATCGATATTTTTTTTTAATAGTAGGTGGTACCATTTCATTTCTTCAATAACTTATGTTATTTCAATTTTACAGAAGAAGTTATAGGAACAAAAGTTGTTTAAAATTTGATTTTCTACAACTTTATATCCCGTCACCTTTTTGTAGGATCGATATTTTTTTTAAATAGTTGGTGGTGCCATTTCATTTCTTCAATAACTTGTGTTGTTTCAATTTTACAGCAGAAGTTATAGGAACAAAAGTTGTTTGAAATTAGATTTTCTACAACTTTGATTCCCATCAACTTATTGTAGGATCGATTTTTTTTTTTAAATAGTTGGTGGTACCATTTCATTTCTTCAATAACTTGTGTTATTTCAATTTTACAGCAGAAGTTATGGGAACAAAAGTTGTTTGAAATTAAATTTTCTACAACTTTGATTCCCATCAACTTTTTATAGGATTGATCGTTTTTTTAAATAGTTGGTTGTACCATTTCATTTCTTCAACAACTTGTGTTATTTCAATTTTTCATGAGAAATCATCGGAATCAAAGTTGTTTGAAATTTGATTTTCTGCAACTTTGATACCCATCATTTTTTTGTTAATACATTTTCGAATAAAATAGGGGTGTCATTTTGATTCCTCAATACGAGTAACTACCTACCTACCGGCAATGCAACTATATTAGGACCTCGCTGGACTGATCTGATGAATTGATGCGATCATCGCATCGTGTGTGCCCAGCTTCAGGTAGTAGTTCAAATCGTGAACAACCAACTACTACCGTTTGAATTAGTTAAATGAGCCCCCAGTGACGATAAATTCGCAGTTGGGCGTAGTTGTAGCCGGACCATTATAGGTTGGCGTACCTATATCAGATCATATTTATTTATTTATTCTTTATTTCAGACGTACAAGTCCATATTACAAAAATTCATTAAAATCATCATGTCAAAATGTCACAAATATCAAAATTAATAATACATTCAAAATTAAATAATACCTACTTAATGTCAAGTTTCAATAATAAAAAATTATCTTAGTCTATACTTCGGTTTGGATCCAGAGTGCTCAAGATGCAACCTCGTCCAGTATTGCATTATTGGGCAGTCCAGATCCATCCTCGAGGCGAACAGTTGCAGGTAGGTGTTGGAGCTGTCGCGCACGCGGCGCACCAGGGACGCGACTCGCTTGCGCAT
The DNA here is from genome assembly GCA_964007245.1 of Hypomecis atomaria. NCBI lineage: Eukaryota > Metazoa > Arthropoda > Insecta > Lepidoptera > Geometridae > Hypomecis > Hypomecis atomaria. The sequence continues at coordinate 4,943,412 of OZ023307.1, read as the reverse complement.
GACCGCTGCGAACCCGTCGATCCGTGCGTCTGAGCGTCATAGAGCTATTACAATTACAACCAGAGGGATAATCTGATTGTCATGAAAAATACCTATCTCATTTCAGTGACTGTTGCCGTATTATTCTCCCGATAACCCTGTTTGCCGCCTACGCAAAAACAACGGGGCGTTATAGTTATAGAAGAAAGAAAATTGCACATCTAGATACCTTTTTCGTTTTATTTGAAAAATATCAATCATAGAAAAAGTTAATGGGAAACAAAAATGTAGGAAATCAAATTATAAGCAACTTTAGTTCTGACCATTTCTCGCGTAAAATTAAAATTACAAGAGTTAATCAACATTCAGGAAGTGGTTCAAATCGTGAACCACCAATTCCTGCCTTTTCTTTAACTGAATGAGTGCCCAGTTGGCATGAAGCGAAAATTTGATCAAATCATCGCATCGTGTATGTCAAACTTTATTAATCGAGAGTGTTCGTAGCTTTGTTTTATAAAAATCGATTGAGCCGTTTAAGAGTTATGGTGGGTTAAAGTGGGGATGGAAGAACCAAAATTCCACAAATGTGCCCAAAATGGTTGTCAATGTTGTCAAATATTTTTGTGTCGGGGGTTTTTTAATTAGGTATATTTTCAAAAACGTACTTTGCGATTTGTCGGTACCTACAAACGAATAAAATACTTATATAAATAAGTAGGAAAGTAAAGCCCGAGTCATACAAGTCGGCGGATGAGAAGTTAGCTACACTCTGCGCAATATCCAAAGACCAAGGATATTCAAGGACCAAGGATATCCGAGAATCTCCTGACCGAAGCAACTGCGCGTTGATTGGAAATTGCGCAGCTTGTAGCTAACTTCACATACTTATGCCGACTTGTATGATTCGGCCTACATCATCGATGTTTTCTTCGACGACTTTCCTAAGATTCCCTAGGTAGTGAAACAGTTTTAAAATGCAAAGAGACGCCTACAACTTATTGTATCTATAGAATTTGACGTTATGTCACACTCACCTTCTCCTAATTTGTTCCACTTGTTCTTGAGCTAAGACAACGGTTGCGGTCAAATTCTATCTATACCAATGTAATAAAGAGGAAAGATTTGATTTTTTGTTTGTTTGCATAGAATAGGCTCCGAAACTACTGAACCGATTTGAAAAATTCTTTCACTGTTGGGAAGCTACACAATCCCCGGGTGGCTGCTAGATACGTCTTTATCCTACCCAAGTAACGGCAGCCACATTGAGCTCCTCAGCATGTAGCTCCTAATTTATAGGCACTTCCTGTCCATATACTTTGGCATCGTCCATCATACACCGTCCAAGCCACTGGCGCAATCGAGCAAGCGGCCCAGAGCCACGCTCCGTTATTTCAAGGAAATGGGCTGGCTCAAGTAGACCCTGGAGTGGGCGCAAAACACCCCGTGCGAGACGTCAGTGCAAGACTTATCACCCCCACGCCGAATAAGAATCGTTGTGTCCAAAAGTCTGTTTGTTATCTCAATTATATTTATACATTATATTTATATATTCTATTTTTATTTGTTTCTCATATTCATTACTTTTTTTTTTCTTACTTGCCAAACTTCTAGCGCTCCATTTATATGCATGCTGTGTTTGCACCTAGAAGGTTGGACAGCGTAACATGTTCTATTGTTTTGTATCACTTAACAACTTTGCCTGTATCAACCAGTTTGCAAACCATTAATAAAAAAAAAACAATACTCAATGAATAATGTTTTCATTTTGCTCCTTTGTTACAGGGAGCGAGGTTGCAGCCCGAGGATGCCCTCTTAACTGCGGCTGGGCGCTGCGGGAACACTGCCCGCAAGGGTACCTCCGGCGCCCTCTCAGCCGGTTAGCTGGGTGCCGTCTTGGCTTTGATGAGCCTGAAACAATGGTGCTAGTTATCTTGTGAAGTGACTAGTTTGTGTGATTATCAGTGCCAGTGTCAAGTGTTTGTGCGAACCAGTTTAGTCGTGCGTTTTGTGATTTTGTGAAGTGATCCTGTGCAACAAAATGCAAATTGAATAATCGGCGTTTTAACTGATTATCCAAGAACCAATTAGTAACACTATTATATTATTTTCTTGCAGTAAATAAAATAGTTCTTTGCTATATTTCTATGATTTATCGTCATGGTTCGTTTTATGTTTTAATTTGGTTCACTTGTTAATAAATTACAGTAGCCACGCTGTAGGTGTCGGAATTAATAGACCATTCAATTAAAATTATGACCCATAGCCGAAATAATGCTTTCAACGGCGCAATATACTGTCAATATTTGCCAAAATTGAGTTATAGTGTTTGTTAAATTGGCTTGTTATTCGTCATTTTGCTGTTAGCATCCTCAAGTGCTGCGTGTTATTATGGGGCCGCTGGTCGTCTTCTGTTTGACTTTGCTTGTAAGCATTCTTGTGTTGTTTCTGGTAAATATTCACACTTACACAAAATATACTTCCTGCATTATACCTACATATTCAAGCTTGGGGTTTGCCAAAGGGCGATGGAGCACAATAATAGCATAATAGTATGATGGGCATCAAGAGGACGGACAGAGTTCGAAACACAACACTGCATTCCATCACAGGTGTAGTTGACGTAGGCCAAAAAGCTGCTAAACTAAAATGGGATTGGGCGGGTCATGTGGTTCGTATGCACCCCGAGAGATGGGCCAGGGTCGTCACACAGTGGGTACCGAAGGGCAGACGAAGCCAGGGATGGTATAAAAAACGCTGGCGTGATGATCTTGACACTTTCCGGAAGGTTGGCGGGATTTGGCTACAGAACGCGATAAATGGAAGAAAGTGGGGGAGACCCACAGAAGAAGTTCTGCTGTTCTGTGGGGAGACCTTTGCCCAGAAGTGGGACAGCATAGGTTGAGAAAAAAATTCATTATCATTATCCGCACATTTATTTATCTCACTCCGGGTACAGCTGGGCATTTCTGCCAGAGGCGCAGAACAAAAATGTATAGAGCCAGACGAAAACAGCTGTAGTTTTAATTTACGTATTAACCTGGATTAACCCCTCTGTATAACTAACTTTTTATAATAGGGACGCGCGACGGAGCTTTGCTCGAGACAATCATTAATAAAAAAATTGGCCAAGTACGAGTCGGATTCGCGCATGAAGGGTTCCGTACTGTTTGGGAGCCCTCTGGCAAAAAAAAAGTTTGTTGTATCGGAGTCCTCCTTAAATGTTAATTTTATTCTATTTTTAGTATTAGTTGTTATAGCAGCAACATAAATACATCATCTGTGAAAATTTTAACTCTTTAGCAATCATGGTTCATGTGATACAGCCTGGTGACAGATAGACAAACAGACGGATGAATGGTCTTAGTAATAGGATCCCAGTTTTAACCTTTGGGTACGGAATTATAACCACAACTGCCAGTTGAACAGTCTGTACTTAAAAAAAAATTATACTGAAATATTTAATTCTTAATGTTCTATACATTCGGACACATCATCATCACCTTTTGTCCACCTTTTGACCATCCTCCACCTTTTGTCATGGAAACCCCAAGGCCTGATCATAAAGGGTCCGTTAGTTCCATGTGAAAGGAACCCTAAGAGTCGCAACTTTACTAACACCACCTGTCAAGATGAAATAGTTTTTTAATAGTTTTATTAAAATTATTTTATACTTGTTTTTGGACGCAGCTCCGCTTGCGCTTGGATTTAATTTTTTCATTTCATTTTTGGAAGTTTGTTTTAATTTTCCGAGATTTAAAGTAGTATAGGACACTTTCCAACCTTTGAACTATTATCAAGCCAAAAATCAAGACCATCTATTGCTCTGTTTCTGCGTGTAAGAATAATAATCGGCCAAGTACGAGTCGGACTCGCGCACGGAGGGTTCCGTATTGTATGGGAGCCCCCCTTAAATGTTTATTTTATTTCAATTTTATTATTTATTATTGAACTGAATATAAAACTAAATATTCTGTGAAAATTGCAAGCACATACCTGGTACCATTATTAATACAGAGCGAAAAAAGTCTATAAATTCAGGTTTGTTGTATGGGAGCCCCCCTTAAATATTTATTTTATTTTGTTTTTAGTATTTGTTGTTATAGCGGCAACCGAAATACATCATCTGAGAAAATTTCAGCTGCCTAGCTATCATGGTTCATCAGATACATGACGGGACAGCCCGGTGACAGACAGACGGACATACGGACAGACGGACAGTCGGACGTCCGAAGTGGGTTAGGAGCTTTACGACTACATCTCTATTTGACTAGGTAGCAGATATGTCTTAGTAATAGGGTCCCGTTTTTCTCTTTGGGTACGGAACCCTAAAAAACGAATAAACAAACCTTCGAATATTGTAATATAAACTTTTTTTTCTTTTTCAGACGCCAATACTTCAAATTAAGGCGAATCCTTCAGATGAAGATCAGCTGTTGGGTTCCAACTCATTCGTAGACCATGTTCAAACTCAGAATGCGGCATATGAGACTTATAAAACGGAAGATTTTACACAGACCGGCGAATCATTAGTAAACTCTCATGGTAACACAGAAACTACTCATGTGGCACAGCAGATAACAAACAGTCGACATGAAGCCATCAACCAGAAAGATTCAATCGCAAGCCACCTCGAAGAAGGCCTTGATAGAACTGCTGCTGACAAAGAGATTCACGAAAATCAACACAGCTCGCATTTCGAACGACGAACCTCAGTAGACAAAGTTTCAAGAAACAGTAACACAAATACAAATAATTTTGGAAATGGAAACTCTAGACAACTAAATCAGCATTTATCCAAGACTGATGTTTCTAGACAGGCAGCTGTGACCAAAGATTTATCATCAAAACATAGAGAGATTCAAAATATACAGTCAACTAGAAATCTACATAATGCAAACCATGAAAGGATAACCGAAGTGGACAAAGTTTCACAAAACAATATTTTAAGCACGAATAAAAGCTTTCAACAAGTACAACACCTTCAACAAAGTAGAAATGTGAACCAGGAGTCAATCTCTGATCAATCTATAACTAAAAATTTACCAACAGATAACATGCCAAATGATAAGTCAGCTGCAAGCAATGCGCTTAACAGTCAACAAAGTTTGACAGAAGTTACAGACACAACATCTACAGACTCTATTACAAATAACAAGGAAATCAATAAGCAAACTGAAGTGGCCATCACAAACATTCATAATCAATCTACAGGATATGTTAACAATAACGAATTTTCTGCAGACCATATCTCAAAAGCCACAAAAATCACCGAAATGCACAATTCGTATGTAGACAACGTTTCACATTCTGTAACAAATAATGACGACACAGACAAACTTGCGCAAACTGCATATTCTCTTAAAAATAAAATTGCTACAAAGAGTTTAGCACGATCGACAAGTGTTACCGAAAACAATAATATTCATAAAAATAAGCAAAGAAATCAGGTCAGCCCTGGAACACCAAATAGCTACAACCGAAATGGATACAGAACGGAACAACCGAGATGGATTCAAAATGGATACAATATACCAAACATCTATCCCGAAGTGAATTTCGAAGACATTGTACTTCTAAAATTAATTAAAAGAATGATCAGAAAAGAAATATACGGTGGAAACGGTCAAAATATACAAAATTGTGATTCAGGTTTCTACAATTTTGGAAAATTTGACAACAACCCTGATTTAACTGAGCCCCAATTCATAAGACTTGTCTTGCCAGACGATGTATTGGAAATGAAAGATCTTATCGATAAAAATAGGAGAATCGAATCGAGAAACCCTTACCCTGTTTACGTGAAGCAGTGTGGTGGTAATCAGCAAATAATAGTATTGTAAACAATGTAAACGAAGCCGAGTTGAGAAAGGCGAAGAGGATTTCGACGCCTTTTTTCGATAGAATTCATTTCTTTATGTCCTTATTTTAATAACATTACTGTTTCCAACAATACGTTCCTTATTTTACTCTTCATACTTATCAAACATTTCAGTAAACAAATAAATGTGACAGTACTAAATTTACTCAATTAAATAAATAACTAATACTCAAGTTGGTATAACACACTTTAAACCTTGTTAAATACATAGCAAACTGAATGATGTATAATAATACCGATAGAAATTATTCTAAAATAGATTGCTTTTCACTGTGTAGTAAGGAGCTATTTACAAATATGGACCATTTGTCGGCGAATACATCAACCTGTGGCTGTGTGGACACCAGCGCATTGAGGTGTCGAATTAAAGAGAATGTGTGAAAATTAAGATAAGACATCAGACAGACACAGACGTGATACTCTTTTTCTCAAACGGGACACTTTTAAGGCTTTTATCTACACGAATGTTGTAACATTCTACTTATGTTTCCAATATTTGACTTATAATGACTACTGTTATAGCACTGACAACAAAACACTCAATTTAAGCAATTTCAAATGATGTTATAATATCCACATCGATATCGTAAAATCTCATTATAACATCGATAAAACGCGACCAATTAACCTGGCGAGCCTTATGTCATAATCCTCATACAAGTTGTATAAAATTTTGATATTAGGCTGGCTTTTGAAAACAGTTGGGTTATACGTGAAAACTTCGTCGAAACTACTAAACTTACATACACAAAACTCTTTGGTAAGATCTTGTGCCAATGAAATAAAAAAAGAACAACAGCGCGCGGTCGCTCCTGATTGGCCCTGCGCACGCAGCTGCACTCTCATTGGTTAGATTTTAATGGCGGCAAGTTCACTGTGACAATACACGTACGCGTGATTTTAATGTTTCGCAATGCGTTTTGTTTTTAAAATACAAATTAAAAGAGTGTAGATAAAGTAGTGTATGCAACTGCATATAACACAGGTATTAAAACACTCGTTACTATTATGGAACTCGCTGCGCTCGTTCCATAAACTCACACTCGTGTTTTAATACCCTTTGTTATATGACAGTTGCATAAACTACTATAAATGAACCTAACATATTCAATATAATACAGTACCTATTTCATATGAGATTGTTCTCCTAGTCTAGTAGGTATTTCATAGAAATATATCTCGCTACCGTTAACGGTAAATACCGTTATGTAATTGGATAGTTTTTCAGCGATTCTATTGAAACTTTGACAAATGTTTGGTATAAAGTTAATCGTTTGCTGGACAGAGAATCTAGTCTGTGTTACTTAAATTCATGTTATATTTTTAGGGTTCCATACCCAAAGGGTAAAAACGAGACCCTATTACTAAGACTTCGCTCTCCGTCCGTCTGTCTGTCTGTCTGTCACCAGACTGTATTTCATGAACCGTGACAGCTAGAACTAGAAGTCTAGAACGTTGAAATTTTCACAGATGATGTATTGAATTGATGTTGCCTGTTGCCGCTATAACAACAAATACTAAAATTAGAATAAAATAAATATTTGAGGGGACTCCCATACAACAAATCTGAATTTTAGCCGATTTTCGCTTGATATTAATGACGGCGACAGGTAGATACTCGAAATATTCACAGAATATTCAGTTAAATATGCACTTTAAAAATGAATACTTAAAATAAAATAATTTTTTAAGGGATCTCCCGTACAAGTAACGTGATTTTTTTGCTCGATGTTAATAACGGCAACAGGAAGATGCTTGAAATTTTCACAGAATATTAAGTTGTAACTATGTTCCATCAAAAATAAAAAAGACGTGTGGCACTGGGGGACTGCCGCGGTAAAGCTATTGCATAGCATTTTGTATCAACTTAATTTCGGAGCAGCTCGTCTCGATTCGTGCGAGTTACGTAGAGTCGTACAATACGTCTAATCGCACACAACGCCGTGTCGAAGACTGCCGAACTGAAACGACGTTAGACGATGCACGGCCTTCAAGGTGTGGCTTGAAGGCCGTGCGTCCTTGCCCGTCGGAGTGGAGAGCGTGAGGTTTTTTCGTTACGGAATTTCTGGATTCGGTCCCCGCGCTCACGGCCCGCGATAGAAGCTATGCAATAGCTTAACAATTAAATTAAAAGGTACGGTAAGTAAGTTCGTATAGGCCGGGTGACTAGCCCTGGTGTCAGAGTTTTTAGGCCGCCTGAAGGCCTCTGACATGGCTAAACGGTTAAAACAACCGGGGCCTACAATTTAACGTGTTATCCGAGCCACGGTAGCGCTCAGTTGGAAAATGCCACCCGCGGTCACCCATCTAAATACTGACCGTGCGGAACGTTGCTTAATTTTGGTGATCGCTGACAATCACCTAGTCAAACTACGCTACGAGCGCTACGGTAAAAGGTACGGTACCTACGGCCCGACTCGTACTTGGCCTATTATTAACATTCGTTTCAATCAATTTTTATTCTGAACATTTATTCTTAATCAGTCTTCACCTATTGTGGACTATCGAGATATCACAGCTATAACTTTAACCACATCAAATAATGAAACAGACGTACCTAGTTACCGAGAGGATTTTAGAGAAAACAATACAGAAACTATAACTTTAGTCTTTATAACTGAATTTATTTTGTCCGGAATGTGTTGTTAAGTGTTAGCTGTGTATATAAATATAAACGTAACATAATAGTACAATTACATCTTCTCGGGAAAAATTAAGATTAACCGTTAAACAAAAACCGTTTGTAACAAATTGCGGATTATAAATATCCTTAAGATATCTATAATTTAACAAAATATTAAAACACCCTTTAAATTACGTCTTCTCGGGAAAGATTAAGATTAACCGTGAGTAACAAATTGCGGGTTTTATATATCCTTAAGTTATCTTTTTTTCAATTGGCAAAAGTGCCTTTGTTAACTACAATAAGATACAATACTACTTTATATGCTAAAACTACCTACACTTCTACTACATAGAAAGCAATTGGATCATCCACAGACCCTTGAAGGTCTAAAGATAATCCAAATGCTCAAGCCCACTGCCAGTTGTCAGCGTGCCCAGCATGATAGCAGCATTGCCACGCTGAATGGCTGCTTATACGTTGAGCCAAATAAACACCAGAATAAAGTTATCTATAATTTAAATATTATCATCATCATAATTTAAGAGCGTGGCTCTTGTCGGTGGAGCAACTTCCATGTCTCGCGGTCTTCTGCTAGTGTTTTCACCTCCTTGTACAACATGACGTCTACCTTTTTAACGGACTTCCAGAAAGGAGGAGGTTCTATGTTCGTGTGTATGTTCATCGATAATTTCGCCAATTGTGAACCGAATCGAAAAATTATTTTTTATTTCCGAGGTACCTATACTTCCGAGATGGTCCCATTTAAATTTTACAGAAATCGGCTGAGCCGTTTTTGATAAATCAACAAAAATGTAAACAATTCGAGCTAAATATTCGAATTTTGTACACGATGGAAGGCGGTTTTGCCATTTTGACCATTTTGCCATTAAAAAGATTAGTTATTTTTCAAGTCCTGTGATTTGACCGTTGTATGTTTGTTACTTTTGAAGAAAAGATTTTATGTATGGAATATAGGCGTTTAGTTGCTGCGACATATTGCAGCGATTATACAGAATATCGTGCTGTATCCGCAGACATCTAAATGAGTTAGGCGCAGAATAACCAATTCTCTTAATGCCCAACTAATCTGGGAATGCTCAATTCTACGAAAGCATAATTCTATGAATGCCCAGACGCAGATGACACTTCGCCGTAATTCGCTAATTATTGCGCATGTGCGCACAATGCCGACGCCGCGTGGCGTAGTGGTAAGCACGGGCGTGCGCGCGGGAGACATGAGGTTGGCGGGCGGTTGTGTCCGTGCAGCGTCTTGTCTCTCTGGCTCCTGCACATACCTATAAGTATTTTGCCTATTGCGCAGCGTTCTGCGCCTAACTTTCCATCCGCTGACTTGTGTGGCGCGAATTATACGTGAGATTCATTCGAGAAAACAGCCCCATTGGCTATCCGTTCATTGAACTATGTGCCTTGCCCTTTGTCATTTTAACTTGGCTATCCGCTGAGTTTTGCTGAAAAGTGTGTAGTAATTTGTGGATGTTCTATCCTGTATTTATATAGTGTGTGCTACCCACTGCTGCTTTAATTTGCTAATAGTTTCAACTTTTTTAAACTTATTCAAAGTAGAACCTAAGTATGACAAGCAGTTCTCCAAACAGTAAGCATTGCATCTGTTTAATTGAATTCTTAATTATTTTTTATACTACTGGACTACTCGCGCAATGAATATACGGGAATAGTTACAATATAAAAGGCAAGAAGTTTTATATGTCCAGATATACAGGGTTATCCAGAACTGGTGTACTAAGCCGAAAGGAGGTGATTCGGACTATTATTATGAACAACTTTTAATATATGTGGCCAAACCGAAATTCGAGAAAAAAACCAATCGTGTCAAACATTTTTTCGAGTCCAAGTTGCAGTTTTGTATGGAACAGCTGATTTTTAGTTCACGAAATCCGCAGCTGGACCCATATTCATATATTCATATAATTTTATTGGTATCAAAATACAAGATACAAGTCAATCCAAATCAATTACAATTGTAGTTATAATTATAATATCCTTAAAATTTCAGCTTAGCTAAAGCAAAGCATAATTATCTTAAAATTACAATAACTTAAAATAGCTGTAGTTAAATTAATTAAATTATATATTTAAATAAATGATTAAATATTAAATTGTAAAAACAAAACGATAATCATTCAATATAAATCTGAACAATGCTACAATATCAAAACTTAAAATGACAAAAATTGCATAGTTAATAAATTAACAAATATGAATTTGTAACAAAATATAGTAAACATAGTAAACTTTGTTCATAATAACGAACGTGTAGGTAGGTACACCTCTGAAACCTCCTTCACTTTGTAAAACACGACCTTGTAAACAGGTATCGTGTATGCACCAGTAGACGTCACGTGACAGAAATGATGATGATGAATTGAGAAACCTTTCATTTTGACTGACCTACAAAAAGAAGGGGATTTGCAATTCGTGTATGATAAGATAAGATAAGATATATTTATTGGCCTTATAACTACAAACGTTACACTAGGCAAGTCAAATTTACAATTGTATCACAAGTTCCTAAAACTTGATATCTGCAACGCGTTCAATACTTTGGAGAGGGACGTTCTTTTGAGTGAGGCTAAGGATAAAATACCGTCACTCTATCCATTTCTTCATCAAGTCTATAACTTTCCCTCTAATCTCTACTATAACAATAGCCTTATTCTTTCCCAGGTTGGGGCCCAACAAGGCGATCCTTTGGGACCGCTGGTCTATTGTTTAGCGGTTCATAAGATCATCCGGGAGCTGAATTTGCCTTTAAATTTGTGGTACTTAGATGATGGCACCATTGGGGGTAAGCCAGAAGAAGTTGCCCAAGCTCTCCGGTTTCTGATTCCTAGTCTCAAAAAGCTGGGTTTAGAGGTAAATTCAGCTAAATGCGAAATCTTTTTCTGCGGGTCTGAAGCTCGGACTCATTTTCAACTTCTTGAAAATATCTTGCCTGGCCTCAGGGAACTTACGAAAGTCACCTTTAGTCTATTGGGTTCACCCATTTTCGTCGATGCGCTGCCTGAAGCCATCTTGTCTCGTAAGCAGCTTCTCCTAGCCGCTCAGGAACGTTTAAAAAATCTCTCTTCGCATGTTGCACTAACGTTATTGCGTATGTGTTTTGCTCTCCCGAAAATAACGTATTTGTTACGGACTGCACCTACCTGGCTTTGCCCGGACGACGTCACTTCTTTTGACGGTGCGCTGCGGGTGTCTCTAGAGGCTATTCTCAATGTCTCCCTTAACGAATCGCAGTGGACTCAGGCGACGCTACCGATACGGCATGGGGGTCTTGGGGTGCGCCGTGCACATGATGTTGGACTGCCGGCCTTCTTGGCGTCGGCGCATGGGGTTGAGGGTCTGGTTGCTGTCATCCTTGGTTTAAATGGTGACAGGCCCTGTATACCTTTTGTGTCTGATGCAATGTCGGTCTGGACTAGTCTCAGTACGGACATTCCTAATGCCGAAGCTTTTCATGCTCAGAGGGCATGGGATGACGTTGGTTCAAAGAGAGTTCTATCACAAATGCTTGGAACCTATGCAGGGGCTGATTTGGCGAGGCTCAGGGCTGTGTCACGGTCAGAATCTGGGGCATGGTTACACGCGCTGCCTTCACCTCACCTTGGCACATTATTAGACGACGACTCTTTGCGTGTGGCAGTGGCTCTCCGCTTGGGCTGCAAGGTGTGTGAACCACACAAATGCATCTGCGGTTCCATGGTGGAAGCCAATGGCCATCACGCTCTGAGTTGTCGTCGTTGCACAGGTAGGTTTCCGCGTCATCATGCCCTCAATGACATAGTTCGTAGAGCATTTATATCGGCCAATGTCCCCTGCGTGCTGGAACCACCGGGTCTTAACAGATCCGACGGGAAGAGACCGGACGGTTTGACTTTGGTGCCGTGGAAAAACGGCAAGTGCCTGGTATGGGACGCTACTTGCGTTAGCACTGTTGCCGCCACGCACCTGGGTCGAACTATCCACAGTCCGGCAGCTGCAGCGGAGGAAGCTGCAGGTAGAAAGCGGGTGAAGTACGCGGCAATGGAACCGCTTTATGACTTTGTGCCCATTGCGGTGGAGACCATGGGCAGTTGGGGGGCCGAAGCTAAGGCTTTGGTTCGCGACATTGGGCGGAGGATAAGGGACAGAGGAGGTGACTCCCGCTCTGGGTGGTTCTTGGTGCAAAGGATGTCTATTGCTATTCAGCGCGGTAATGCTGCTAGCATTATGGGCACCTTTGCACCGGGGGCCATCAGGGGTGGGTTATTTGATTTGTTAGAATTTTGATTTCGAAATGTATGATATTTATGATATTTGACGTGTATTCTAGCTAATTAATTGATATAAATGTTAATTTATTAATTATTTAGGTTTTTAATGTTATAAACATAAATTTAAGTTTAACATAAGAAATATATTGTGGATTTTTAATTTGATTATTGAAGTAAATATATAACTAAAGTAATTAGTACCTATTTTTAAGCCCTTGAATTACCTAACAGTTTTAAATTTTGCTAATTTTATAATAGTTGTTTCTACCTAATTGATATTGTATTACTTAAGTTTTGTTTTTATTATTATTTTTGAATTTTATGCATTGTGATTATTTGTGATACAATTGTAAATTTGACTTGCCTAGTGTAACGTTTGTAGTTATAAGGCCAATAAATATATCTTATCTTATCTTATCATACACGAATTGCAAATCCCCTTCTTTTTGTAGGTCAGTCAAAATGAAAGGTTTCTCAATTCATCATCATCATTTCTGTCACGTGACGTCTACTGGTGCATACACGATACCTGTTTACAAGGTCGTGTTTTACAAAGTGAAGGAGGTTTCAGAGGTGTACCTACCTACACGTTCGTTATTATGAACAAAGTTTACTATGTTTACTATATTTTGTTACAAATTCATATTTGTTAATTTATTAACTATGCAATTTTTGTCATTTTAAGTTTTGATATTGTAGCATTGTTCAGATTTATATTGAATGATTATCGTTTTGTTTTTACAATTAAATATTTAATCATTTATTTAAATATATAATTTAATTAATTTAACTACAGCTATTTTAAGTTATTGTAAACTGTAACTGTGTGTGCTACCCCACACTATATAAATACAGGATAGAACATCCACAAATTACTACACACTTTTCAGCAAAACTCAGCGGATAGCCAAGTTAAAATGACAAAGGGCAAGGCACATAGTTCAATGAACGGATAGCCAATGGGGCTGTTTTCTCGAATGAATCTCACGTATAATTCGCGCCACACAAGTCAGCGGATGGAAAGTTAGGCGCAGAACGCTGCGCAATAGGCAAAATACTTATAGGTATGTGCAGGAGCCAGAGAGACAAGACGCTGCACGGACACAACCGCCCGCCAACCTCATGTCTCCCGCGCGCACGCCCGTGCTTACCACTACGCCACGCGGCGTCGGCATTGTGCGCACATGCGCAATAATTAGCGAATTACGGCGAAGTGTCATCTGCGTCTGGGCATTCATAGAATTATGCTTTCGTAGAATTGAGCATTCCCAGATTAGTTGGGCATTAAGAGAATTGGTTATTCTGCGCCTAACTCATTTAGATGTCTGCGGATACAGCACGATATTCTGTATAATCGCTGCAATATGTCGCAGCAACTAAACGCCTATATTCCATACATAAAATCTTTTCTTCAAAAGTAACAAACATACAACGGTCAAATCACAGGACTTGAAAAATAACTAATCTTTTTAATAAACATCGATATCGATGGACATCACTAGAGCATCGACAAAAATATCGACTATTACTACATCCCTAGTGCTTGTGTACGTATAGGTTTGAACCTCCCTCACCTCGACCCTACCCCCGCATCGTGCGATAGGGACAATTGCAGCTCAGAGCGATTTATACCTACAAAAAACATGGCGAGACAACGTTTCGTATTACGCTGTTTTCTTCTTCAAAAACAAGATCAATCAAGTGTTTTTTATGTCAAAATTTAAAAAAAACATGTGTTCATGATTCTGTCATTTTATATTTCGTTAGATATTATTTAGTCTCTTCTGGTAGGTCTCTAAAGACGTCAGTAATAATGGTGAATTTTTTTGTGATTTTGAAGGGTCATATTTTGCCTGATAATTAATTTATCAAGAAAAAGAAAAGACAGAGTAGTCTAAACAGCTAAATTTAATTTTATGACAAAAAATTGAGGCTCTAAAAGTATTTTCCAGGAATAAAACAGCGTAATACGTTTGTATGGAAAATTACAGACCATCCTTCCTCTTAAGTTGTAAACTGAGTGTGACAGCCAAGCCGCATATATTGACTAAGGTGTAGAGTTTGTGAAGTAAGGACCTTGTAGAGTAAGGAGTGTAGAGTTAGAAACTTGGCTTTACGTGAGATCTGAGTATCTGACTCTGAGATGATCTGACAACTTTTTGATAGTGGGAACCCTGACTTGGCTTCATTTCACATGTAAATGTTTTTGTTGGATTTCACTTCTTTTTGTAGTTTACTACAAGGAGTAATTTTATCGATTTTCACATCTCGAGCTTCAAAACTTGCGGAAGTCTCATACCAACTTTTAACCCCTAGTTTTAAAGGTTAGGGGGAGATTTACTAAAAATCTTGAAATACGTGTTTGATTATATTTGTAATAAAGTACCATTGTCAATTTTTGGACATTATCAATTTTTCATCCCCCAGTTTTAGAGTTTGGGGGTGGTTTATTAAGAATCCTGAAATCGATACAACGATATATCTATTACAACGAGTTCGTATATCCATTTTCTGACTTCTGGCATCAAAAGTTTCGAAAGTGACATAAAAAATTTCATCCCCCAATTTTAGGGGTTGGGGGCTGATTTATTAAAAACCCTTAAATACGTGTTTTATTATTTCTAACAGGGAGTCTATATATCAATTTTTAGACTTATATCATGAAAATTTGTGGAAGTCTCATACAAGCTTTCATCCCCTATTTTATAGGGTTGGGGGGTAAAAGTTCAAAGTTTCAGATTTTTTCCTTTGTATATGCCTGATAGCCTACCTTGATGCCAAATATCAAGTTTCTAGGTCATTTGGAAGTGGGTTAGGTTTTTGATCTATAAGTCAGTGAGGCAGTGAGTCAGTGAGTGAATCAGTCAATGAAACCCCGGTTTTTAAACGTTAATATTTCATTAACCGTCGAACCAAAGTTAATGAAATTTTATATTGTAGATAAGCTAAAGAACTTTAATGAATATGCTAAATTATACTATATAAAGCTTAATTACCACTGACTGACTGACTGACTGACTCACTGACATAGAGAAACCTAAAGGGTATAAGGGGATGTGTGGGGGAAAAAGTGAATATAGGGTCATGTTGGGGGTGGTTCACAACCTCTGGGAAAAATCCGAAATTGGAAGAAAGTCGTACCCTGATGGTGAGATGCCCTCGTATCTCGAAAACGGTAAACAATTTTCGTAACGCACTTGAACTAAAAATTGAAGAAACCCTGGGACCTCTTTAGAGAATTGAAAAAAAAGATGGCTCCCGAACAAAAAAAGATGGCCGCCATACAAAATTGGATCTTCAATAGCTCGGGAACGGTACAACTTGGATGAAGAGTGTTTGACCAAATGTCATAGGGAATCGAGAGAGCTACCTGGTGGGGTCGATGAAAATTCAAGATGGCGGATTTTTTTTTTTTTTACTTTCGCCATACATTGGTTCGAAAGTAGTTTTGAGGAAACTATAAGAAATGACAAAAAATTTTTTTTTTACAATATTTAAAAAGAATGCCTCGCGGGCCGCTTGCGGCCCGCGCACCGCCCCAAAATACTAGTTATTATACTATATAAAGCTTAATTACCACTGACTCACTCACTCACTGACTGACATAGAGAAACCTAAAGGGTATAAGGAGGTGGGTGGGGGGAAAAGTGAATATAGGGTCATGTTGGTGGTGGTTCACAACCTATGGGAAAAATCCGAAATTGGAAGAAAGTCGTACCCTAATGGTGAGATGCCCTCGTATCTCGAAAACGGTAAACAATTTTGCCAAAGCACTTGAACTAAAAATTGATAAAACCCTGGGACCTCTTTAGAGAATTGAAAAAAAAGATGGCCCCCGAACAAAAAAACATGGCCGCCATACAAAATTGGATCTTCAATAGCTCGGGAACGGTACAACTTGGATGAACAGTGTTTGACCAAATGTCATAGGGAATCGGGAGAGCTACCTGGTGGGGTCGATGAAAATTCAAGATGGCGGTTTTTTTTTTTTTACTTTCGCCATACATTGGTTCGAAAGTAGTTTTGAGGAAACTATTAGAAATGACAAAAAAATTTTTTACATAAAAAAAATTAAAAGAATGCCTCGCGGGCCGCTTGCGGCCCGCGCACCGCCCCAAAATACTAGTTATACTATATAAAGCTAAATTACCACTGACTCACTCACTGACTCACTCACTGACATAGAGAAACCTAAAGGGTATAAGGAGGTGTGTGGGGGGAAAAGTGAATATAGGGTCATGTTGGGGGTGGTTCACAACCTCTGGGAAAAATCCGAAATTGGAAGAAAGTCGTACCCTGATGGTGAGATGCCCTCGTATCTCGAAAACGGTAAACAATTTTCGTAAAGCACTTGAACTAAAACTTGATAAAACCCTGGGACCTCTTTAGAGAATTGAAAAAAAAGATGGCCCCCGAACAAAAAAACATGGCCGCCATACAAAATTGGATCTTCAATAGCTCGGGAACAGTACTACTTGGATGTGGAGTGTTTGACCAAATGTCATAGGGAATCGAGAGAGCTACCTGGTGGGGTCGATGAAAATTCAAGATGGCGGATTTTTTTTTTTTTACTTTCGCCATACATTGGTTCGAAAGTAGTTTTGATGAAACTATTAGAAATGACAAATTTTTTTTTTTTTTCAAAATAACAAAAGAGTGCCTCGCGGGCCGCTTGCGGCCCGCGCACCGCCCCAAAATACTAGTTATTATACTATATAAAGCTTAATTACCACTCACTGACTGACTCACTCACTGACATAGAGAAACCTAAAGGGTATAAGGAGGTGTGTGGGGGAAAAAGTGAATATAGGGTCGTGTTGGGGGTGGTTCACAACCTCTGGGAAAAATCTGAAATTGGAAGAAAGTCGTACCCTGATGGTGAGATGCCCTCGTATCTCGAAAACGGTAAATAATTTTCCAAAAGTACTTGAACTAAAAATTGAAGAAACCCTGGGACCTCTTTAGAGAATTGAAAAAAAAGATGGCCCCCGAACAAAAAAACATGGCCGCCATACAAAATTGGATCTTCAATAGCTCGGGAACGGTACAACTTGGATGTGGAGTGTTTGACCAAATGTCATAGGGGATCAGGAGAGCTACCTGGTGGGGTCGATGAAAATTCAAGATGGCGGATTTTTTTTTTTTTTACTTTCGCCATACATTTGTAATGACAAAAAAATTTTTTTTCAAATTAACAAAAGAGTGCCTCGCGGGCCGCTTGCGGCCCGCGCACCGCCCCAAAATACTAGTTATTATACTATATAAAGCTAAATTACCACTGACTCACTCACTGACTCACTGACATAGAGAAACCTAAAGGGTATAAGGAGGTGTGTGGGGGAAAAAGTGAATATAGGGTCGTGTTGGGGGTGGTTCACAACCTCTGGGAAAAATCCGAAATTGGAAGAAAGTCGTACCCTGATGGTGAGATGCTCTCGTATCTCGAAAACGGTAAACAATTTTCGTAAAGCACTTGAACTAAAAATTGATAAAACCCTGGGACCTCTTTAGAGAATTGAAAAAAAAGATGGCCCCCGAACAAAAAAACATGGCCGCCATACAAAATTGGATCTTCAATAGCTCGGGAACAGTACTACTTGGATGTGGAGTGTTTGACCAAATGTCATAGGGAATCGAGAGAGCTACCTGGTGGGGTCGATGAAAATTCAAGATGGCGGATTTTTTTTTTTTTACTTTCGCCATACATTGGTTCGAAAGTAGTTTTGATGAAACTATTAGAAATGACAAATTTTTTTTTTTTTTCAAAATAACAAAAGAGTGCCTCGCGGGCCGCTTGCGGCCCGCGCACCGCCCCAAAATACTAGTTATTATACTATATAAAGCTTAATTACCACTCACTGACTGACTCACTCACTGACATAGAGAAACCTAAAGGGTATAAGGAGGTGTGTGGGGGAAAAAGTGAATATAGGGTCGTGTTGGGGGTGGTTCACAACCTCTGGGAAAAATCTGAAATTGGAAGAAAGTCGTACCCTGATGGTGAGATGCCCTCGTATCTCGAAAACGGTAAATAATTTTCCAAAAGTACTTGAACTAAAAATTGAAGAAACCCTGGGACCTCTTTAGAGAATTGAAAAAAAAGATGGCCCCCGAACAAAAAAACATGGCCGCCATACAAAATTGGATCTTCAATAGCTCGGGAACGGTACAACTTGGATGTGGAGTGTTTGACCAAATGTCATAGGGGATCAGGAGAGCTACCTGGTGGGGTCGATGAAAATTCAAGATGGCGGATTTTTTTTTTTTTTACTTTCGCCATACATTTGAAATGAAATTTTTTTTTTTTTTCAAAATAACAATAGAGTGCCTCGCGGGCCGCTTGCGGCCCGCGCACCGCCCCAAAATACTAGTTATACTATATAAAGCTTAATTACCACTGACTGACTGACTGACTGACTCACTGACATAGAGAAACCTAAAGGGTATAAGGAGGTGCGTGGGGGGAAAAGTGAATATAGGGTCGTATTGGGGGTGGTTCACAACCTCTGGTAAAAATCTGAAATTGGAAGAAAGTCGTACCCTGATGGTGAGATGCCCTCGTATCTCAAAAACGGTAAACAATTTTGCCAAAGCACTTGAACTAAAAATTGATAAAACCCTGGGACCTCTTTAGAGAATTGAAAAAAAAAGATGGCCCCCGAACAAAAAAACATGGCCGCCATACAAAATTGGATCTTCAATAGCTCGGGAACGGTACAACTTGGATGAAGAGTGTTTGACCAAATGTCATAGGGAATCGGGAGATCTACCTGGTGGGGTCGATGAAAATACAAGATGGCGGATTTTTTTTTTTTTTTACTTTCGCCATACATTGGTTCGAAAGTAGTTTTGATGAAACTATTAGAAATGACAAATTTTTTCTTTTTTTCAAAATAACAAAAGAGTGCCTCGCGGGCCGCTTGCGGCCCGCGCACCGCCCCAAAATACTAGTTTCATATATATAGGTTAAATAGTTTTCGAGTTATGAAGGGGTCAAAAGTGGCTCGAAATGGTTCGTGTAATATTACACACGTCGCGTCGCCAGTTTCTTTTTTTTTTTTGACTTGGCTGGACACGCTTCCGCGTGTCTAGATGAAAACTAGCGACCCACCCTGGCTTCGCACAAGTGTACATAATAAACCTTCCTCTTGAATCACTCGTATCTATTTATAAAAACGCATTAAAATCCGTTGCGTAGTTTTAAAGATATACCTAAGCATGCATGGGGACAGCGGAAGCGACTTTGTTTTATACTTCCTTCCTTCCTTCCTTTCAGCCATAGGACGTCCACTGCTGAACATAGGCCTCCCCTAAAGATCTCCAATAAGACCGGGTGGTAGCGGCTTGCATCCAGCGCGAACCTGCGGTCTTAATGAGGTCGTCCGTCCACCTTGTGGGTGGACGTCCTACGCTGCGCTTGCCGGTACGTGGTCTCCACTCGAGGACTTTTCGACCCCATCGGTCATCAGTCCTCCGCGCTATGTGCCCTGCCCATTGCCACTTCAACCTGCCAATCCGCTGGGCTATGTCGGTAACCTTGGTTCTTCTACGGATCTCCTCATTTCTGATTCGATCGCGTAGAGAAACTCCGAGCATAGCCCTCTCCATGGCTCGTTGGGCTACTTGAAGCTTACTAATAAGGCCCATAGTGAGAGACCACGTTTCTGTGCCGTAAGTCATCACTGGCAACACACACTGGTCGAAAACTTTCGACTTGAGGCACTGAGGTATGTCGGACGAGAAGACGTTACGCAATTTTCCGAACACTGCCCAGCCGAGTTGGATTCGGCGATTGGCCTCTTTCTTGAAGTCGGACCTACCTAACTGGACTACTTGTCCTAGGTAGACGTACGAGTCAACGACTTCAAGAACCGAGTTCCCAACTGAAATGGGGGTGGGTACAACATGGGAATTACACATGACCTTTGTCTTGTCCATGTTCATTTTAAGACCCACCTGTTGAGATACTCGATTGAGGCCTTCGAGCATCGTACTGAGTTCCTCCATCGACTTTGCCATGACCACGATATCGTCGGCAAACCGAAGGTGAGTGAGGTATTCGCCATTGATGTTGATGCCGAATCCTTTCCATTCCAGGAGCTTAAAGGCGTTCTCCAGAGTAGCAGTAAACAGTTTCGGAGATATAACATCTCCCTGTCTTACGCCTCTCTTCAAAGGGATCGCCTTGGAGCTCTCTTCCTGTACTCGGACCGACATAGTGGCAATTGTTTTATACTATGTAGTGATATGTACAGCGCCACTAGCGGCGCGTTTTTGAAATGTACTGTCTTCATACAAATTACATGCTTACGCGCTCGCCGTAGAGCGCGTCATGTTTACGAAAAAACTTACACTCAACATACTGGTACTTATATTGAGTCTTTTGAATCAAAATGGCCTACAAAAATCAAGGATCGCATCGTTTGTGAGGGCTATATTTTCCACTAGCGCCATCTATTTTGAATTCGAGTTTCATAGTTGACAGTACTAAAAGCTAAGTATATGGCGTAATAGATGTATATGATAGATGCTACGCTGCTCGAACAGAGTGAAACGTCTAACCTTAGGTACTTGTAGGTAGGTACAAAAACATTAGTACATTAGGAACATAGTTTTAGATTTATTAGATAAGTACCTAGTTATTTCAGAACGTTATTAAACAGAGTTCAGCAGTTCCGGTATCTAGAGTATGTGGTGACCTCTGATCTGCGAGACGATGCGGATATCGAGAGGGAGCGGAGAGCGTTATCTGTCAGAGCCAATATGATAGCCCGCAGGTTTGCGCGGTGTTCGAGGGACGCCAAAATTACGCTGTTCCGAGCATTTTGCGCGTCCTTCTACACTTGCGGCCTGTGGGTGTCGTTCACGCAGAAACAGTACAGCGGCGCTCTTCGTGTCCAGTACAATAATGCGTTTAGGATTCTGACGGGGCTGCATCGATATTGTAGTGCGTCAGGGATGTTTGGTGAAGGGCGTGTCGATTGCTTTTACACGACGATGCGGAAGAGGTGTACATCCCTGGCGCGCAGGGTCCAGGCCAGCCCCAACAGAGTCCTTAGCGTATTTGCGAATCGCTTTGACTGTAAATACATGAACCGTTGTCTGATGGTTCATGTATTGACTATGTATTGGCGTATTTTCAGATTTGTGTGACATTTTTAAATGTGTATGTCTGGTTTGTAGGTATGTAATATTATTTGATTATGTCTGACATCTTTTAAATAATTTGTATTTGTACGCTAAATTATGACTCAATGATTGGTCGATATAAATGATTTTTGATTTGATTTTGATTGAAAACAATAAGTCGAAAACACACATTTCAAACGTTCTAAGTACAATCCCGTACAAAGTTAAGGTGTTACTCAAGGAAGTTTTGTAGGTCCTTTATATTTCATAAGTAGACACTGATCAAAACCTGCTTGCAGAGGTAATTATAGTTTTGTGTTAATTAAATGCATACCTACTCTAGTATATAATTAAATGCATACCCCTAGCACGAGTATTTTGATGATTCAGTAGAGTCATCGTAAACTTAGTTCTTGGATTGTTAGACCTTCACACACATCTGTTCAACTGAATTTTCTTGATTTGACAAATACTCGCAAATCTTGTTAAGATGAAACAATCTCGCGAAATATTATCGAAATCGGCTGATAAATGCGCGACAGCAATTTCACTCCCCCCTATTTTACCTCCCAACCAAAAATACGACCTGTAGCGAAGAACCAACATCCTGAAGCAAAATCGTCGAATTTAAACGGAGGCCTCTTTCAGTTCGTTCACTCAACCAAAAAACTTGTACTAGAGTACTAGACCCTAAAAAGTTGTTATAGCTCGGGTCAACTATAAGTTTGAAGATTGAATACTTGCGCGGGAATGAAGATTGAAAATGCTATACTTCGTGAGAATAAACCTTATCGCTAATCGAGTCAATAAAATCAATGTCAATATTGGATAAAAACATTTGGTACCCAATTTCTAACAATTGTTTCGAATAATATCTAAATATAACAAAGCTGCCGTGACCATGACAATAACGTTAAGAATATATTTGTACACCTGTGGAGATAGAATGTTTGAAACGCGCGTTATAATTACGTGCTACTTACGGCATGTACAGGTATGTTACACAAACTTTCAACACGGTAATGGTATCAGTGGTGTAATGTAGTGAGACTCTGCCCTGTCCTTGAGATATATGCCTACAGCGCCACGTGACCACGCAGAACGTATCACGCGGTAGGGCTGCCTGCCTACTTATTCTTTACCAACTTGAGTTTCTTTCTATTTTTGTGTATTAAATTACACAGTCATGTTGTGTCATATCACATTGTATATTATTATGTAAGTAGCTAAAAACTATTTTATAGCCTTACCTTTCTGCTTTTCCAGGCAATGAAAAAAATGTAATCTCTGGATTCACTATTGAAGAATACAAACAACCATAAACAGCAAAATCTACAATTTTCTCAAATATAGGTATCTAAAAAAGTCACTACGGCGCGCCGCGACTGACTGGTATACTTAAGAACATACTTAACTCGAGGCGCGTAGGTATGATTCGCGTTCCGACCGTTTGTATGAAGACGGAATACTGTTAGATATCATTACCGTGTTTTCAATATTGTGGTATATAGGTATAGGCCGAATCATACAAATAGGCGGATGTTAAGTTAGCTACACGCTGCGCTAAACCCAATCAACGCGTAGCTTTATGTCACCGAGCCAGATGGGATACACTCGAATTTTAACAGCTTGTAGCTAACTTCACAGCCAGTATGATTCGGCCTACTCATACTTACTCCTCTAGTCGTGTAAAATGAAAGAAGTGAATTGTTTAATAAATCGATTTAATTTCAATCACAATCTGGTTTTGAACCTTTGACATTGGCGGGACAATGTACAGGCTTGGCCGAAAATCCTTATCTTTAGTCCACTTCGACATAAATACACTATCCATAAAATTTAGAACCCTACGTCGAACAAATCTGATTTTAAGACGTTCACGAAATGATCTCATTAATAACTTTATGAGTTATAAAGAAAAATTAAATTCCTGAATTCTTGAGCTATAGCCAGCTATAGATCATTGACCTCACAAATTTATTTTTTAGCCAGTTATGTTTTTCTAGCACTCAACCATCTTATGACATTATATAATTATTTTTCGCAAAAACTAGCATGACCGACTTCACCCGTGTACAGAATTCGCGAATATTTCGCACGGATCGATGTTACATTTTTCACATTACTGTTGATTTATCAAAAATGGCTCAGCCGATCTCAAACGGCTCAGCCGATGTTGATACAATTTAAATGGGACCTCGGGAGCCGTTTCGGACTAAAAAATATTTTTTGATTCGGTTCTCAATTGGCGAAAATATCGATGAACACTCACAAAAAATACATACAGACGAACACAGAACCTCCTTCTTTTTGGAAGTCGGCTAAAAATAAATGGAAATACATGTTCTAATATACAGTACTGAGTTTGAAAACTCAAGTCACGGCATAAACTGGAATGCCACCGAGTGGCATTTTTGATTATGATTAAATTGACTTGGTATATCTGATCTAAAAAAACAAGAGGGCGGGGTTTCCGGTTTAGAGCCCAAACAACATACATAAACAGGTGTTCTAGCATTTCTGGTATGACGTTGAGTTCTGGGACAACCTGTATAGAGCTCTTGTGAAACAGTGTTTGTTAAAGAATTCCTCCAAAACGGCTTGGACGATTTTTATGACATTTTTAGTGTTTTTTAATTTACCAAATAAACAATAAAGTTTCATATAAGATCTAATAGGCCCCACTGACCATCACGCCAAATGGGTTATCCAAATGAATGTGGCTAATGTTGCCAAGTTAGTGTATTCAAGTTTAGACTTCATTTTTTTACAGAAACATTGTTTGCAAATATAGGTTACCAGAAATACAATGTACGTAGAGATAAATCCACAGATGATTTAGTTTGAGGGTAATCAGACAAGTTGCAAAGTTATTTTTGACGCTAAAACGCTCGCTAAACCAATGAAAAGCCAAGCGCCATTTCTAGCGACGAAGTCGCAGACTCCTAACATCGAATGGATGTCATCCATTTGGCGTGATCGTCAGTGGGGCCCTTAAGAATAATAGGTCGCAGGCTATATTTATACCTCTAATATAAAGGAACGTACCCATACTGACTCTTTTCTTCATAACTTTTTATTTTCAAAATCGGTTCAATCGTTTCAACGTTATCAGCTCTTTTGTTAGCAGCGATAAAATCTTATTGCGATGGTTTTTTTTTAATTTTATTTAATCTTGTTGTTTTCTTCTTCTTTCTTAATAATTTATTCGACGTATTGTTTTACAAACTGCAATTTACAATATGGCAAGATCTTACACTGTATCAATGAAATCAAGATTCTAATCAACAAATGCAACATAATTATTACATTTTGCAACTGACTTATAAGGAAATCTATAAAAAACTATGTATCACACATAGGCGTATGGATTTTATCTTCAAAACATAATTGAATTTTTTTCAAACAAATAAACAATATCTATATGTACTTAAATCTTATTTGATATAATTATTTTTATATCTCCACATCTGTTAACTTAAATTGGTAGCCATAACCAAATTATGAACATTTTTAAGACTAGAAAATCATCAAAAATATTTATACCTATTAATTTAGTTTGTGTTTATCGTACTGGCAGCACGCGATAACAAATATGTTGCTGTCTCTAAATAAACTTCCTTTTTTTAGGAATCTGTTAAAATTATTTAATACGAACAAAAACCGCAAACATATCAAAATTTCAACTATCAAGCTTCAATTATATAAATAAAAGAAAATATAAATTAAAATATACCTAACAATAACATATCAGCTATAACATATATAACTAACTGTCTAAGCCTTATTATAGAAAAAAAACAGTGACATAATGGCAATAATTATAAAATTGCACCGAAAAAACCTAAATGACACATGTGGAGATCATAATTTATATTTTTTTTTTTATAAAATAAAAACGTCACAGCTTGGATAATAATTAGAAATGGTCCTGGCAATAGAACTTTTGTTTCATATGTCAGTTACATAGAACTGTCAATGTCATTTCAATAATAATATTATTCCACCCAGAACGAGCTCAGAACGCACTATAGAGTGGGAGTTAGAAATGAGATGGCCTTATTGCCATTAATGTAAAATTGAAAATATGATAGTGACATTTGATCAGTAGATCAACTGTCAACTGTCACTTGTGTCAAATTATGTTGTTGATTATATAGCAGTTTCTACGCATTTTCGACGCCACTTTGCTGTGATTATGTTCTTCAAAAGAGATAATGCAAAAATAAATCGAGCTTAAGCCATTATAAGGATCATTTTTTTTAAATTAATAGTATAATAGTGTTCTCTCTATCAGATGCATATAGTGAAAAAGAAACAGGGTTACTCTAAATTGCAGTTATAATTACGATGGCGCCAAAAATTGGGCATATAGACCTTGTACAGTATTTAATTATTTGCTTTACGTATTTCGGAAAATGATTTTCCCATTTATATTCTTTAATAACAATCTCCATTTAAAGTAATATATTTTTTTCGGATCTTATTATCTTTTGACATTGCTTGTAAAATATGGCGGCGAAATGGCGGCCTTGAACAAAAATCAAATTAGGAAATAGCCGACAGTGTTACCAATTTGGGATTTTTGTGTTTTATACAAACAGATTTACAGATTTCGTACAACGAGATGAATATATTTATGCCCCAATTCACTTGCTTCTATATTTTATCCAAGCTGTAACAAAATGGTGTGAGAATTTAAACATAATTCCTAAAAAATACAATATTTTTGCCACTATAGGAACATTTAAATATTTTCTCATGTGACTAGCTTAAAATAACATTTGCCAACTTACAATAAATATATTTAAATATATACAATACAATAACACATCTCATGACTGTTTTAAATAAAGTATTAATTAATCAATTTAATAAAACTTATACAAAATAGCACCGCAATTTAAAAATATTCAATTTTTCGATATTGCAACACCCTTACCGTAGATTAAAAACTAAAACTATTTTACTAACAACACCTCCTTGACAAGATTTCAAAACTTTTTGCTTAGCTTAAGGAAACGACCTACTTTAAACGTGCCACAGACAGCTGCGGCCCGCGGCTGCGGCCTAGCGTTCGACCAATCAGTGACAATAATGTTTTTTTTAACGCATATTATGCATAGTATAGAAGATGAAGCACGCAGACTTACAACTCGACTTATTCACTCTGACCTTGAAAAGCCTTAGATTGTATCTCTTAGGAAACAGGGAAGCAGGAAGACTGTTCCATTCCCTGGCGGTACGAAACAGAAATGTTGAGTCAAACCGCTTCGTACGTATTGAAGGAAAATCTACAGTGTAGGGGTGGTAATGTGGCGTCCTCCTACTTGTCCTGTAGTAAAAAGAGGATGGTAGGATAAGGTCGTGCAGCTCAGATGCCCACTCTCCGAAATGAATCTTATAAAAAATGGACAGACTCGCAACCCTACGACGATGCTCCAGACATTTACACAATTGTACAGAATTTAAGTTTTTACCATATTTTTATAACATTGTGGAAGCTAATAAATATGTTTTTTTATGTAGAATAGGTCTACATTTGGCCACCTACTCGCCTGATGGAAAGCGAAGTTGTAGCCGAAGATGGAGTATGTAGACCTAGAAGATACCTATTCACTCTTGACATGAAGATATCCAAATTGTCAGGAAACAATGACGGAGGCAGGGCATTCCCCTATGAATGAATGAAAATGAAAGAAATGAATATGACTGTAAATAATTCTACAAACCTGTCATATTCATGACATATTAACAGTGCAGTTATCATTCTGACTTTAAAATCAAAGACATTAGGTCGAAACTTGACCGTTTGTTGAAAATGCCTCACCCCTCTCGCGCCTCACGCTAAGCTGATAGATGTTTTCAAGTGCGCGATAGCCTGAATCAAACTTCTTGGCGGCTGTGATGTGAGCTACAAGCTGCGCAAAACCCAACCTGACTCTGATGCTCACTTAATGGTGCCGCCACACACTCCACGAGGCGACACGAACGCCGCAGCTGTAGCTAACTTCACATCGTAAACAAGTATACAAGTCGGCGATATGAAGTCAGCTACAGATGTTTACTAGCTTTAGTTTTTAGGGTTCACGGGACCCTATCACTAAGACTTCGATGTCCGTCTGTCAGTCTGTCACCGGGCTGTATCTCATGAACCATGATAGCTAGGCAGCTGCAATTTTCACAGATGATATATTTCTGTTGCCGCTATAACAACAAATACTAAAAGGAAAATAAAATATATATTTAAGGGGGGCTCCCATACAGTACGGAACCCTCCGTGCGCGAGTCCGACTCGTACTTGGCCGATTATTTAGCTACTGAAGTTTACTGAACCGTCTCGTGGAGTGTGTGGCGGCACCATAACCGTGCGCGAGGATTGAATTTCGCGCAGCCTGTAGCTAACTTCACAGCGGCAAGGAGTTTGATTCACGCTTATATGTATTATTGTTAAACTAGCGACCCGCCCCGGCTTCGCACAGGTGTATTATACATATAAACCTTCCTGTTGAAACACTCTATCTATTAAAAAAAACCGCATCAAAATCCGTTGCGTAGTTTTAAAGATCTAAGCATACATGGGGACAGACAGCGGGAAGCGACTTTGTTTTATACTATGTAGTGATTGTTAAATGTGTTTTCTTGGTCGAATAGACTAGGCCGCAACCGCAGGCCGCTATTGTCTGCGGGACGCATTATTCTAGGAAAAGTTTAAAAAGACTTAGAGATAATTTTAAAAAATATAATTTTGTACTCATACGGCCGAAACATTTTAATTTTTTTTTAATTTCCGCTTGTTCTTATACAGACTTACTTTTCACAGGAGTTTTATACTTTTAAAGGAAACATTTTTTAGAACTAAGATCTCGGAGCTCAAGCAATTTGGAAAGAAACTATACTCGGAATTTTAATTCGATTCCAAATTTGACATTAGCTACTGTCATTTTTGACAGTTTTTGACAGTACATACTGTCAAAAATGACAGTAGCTAATGTCAAATCTGGAATAGAATTAAAATTCCGAGTATAAGTACCTATTTATTTATGTTTTTCTTTATAAGTTAATTTCTATAGGCGGGTATGCTTGAAGTAATACGATTTTTTTAGGTATTGCTTAGACAGGGTATGTTAAATACAATTATTTTTCGACAAAAATAGCACAACCGATTTAAACATACACAATTTATGTACAAAATTCAAATAGTTTGTTAATTTTAGATTATTGATGATTTTTTAAAAACAAACTAAGCAATTTAAAAAACATATAAGGGGCCAAACTTGGGGTATACCTTTTCCAAAAAAAAGAAATATCAAAATCGGTCAACTGTGTAAAAAGTTATGCGTGTTCATACAAAAAAAATACGCGTCGACTTAAGTACCTCCTCCGTTTATAAATGTTAATTGTATTATTTTTTTACCGACTTCCAAAAAGGAGGAGGCATTATGTCCGTCTGCATATATATTTTTTTGTGTATGTCCATCGATATTTTTGTCAATTCTGAACCGACTAAAAAAATCTTTTTTAGTTTGAAGGAGTATACTCCGAAGTGGTGCCATTTCAATTTTATTGAAAGCGGCTGAGCCGGTTTTTAATAAATCATAAAAAATGTACATGCATGTCACATCGATTCGTGAAAATTATTCGAATTCTGTACACGGTGGAAGTCGGTGTTGCGATTTTTGGCGATAAATAATTTATCTATGGATACACAGGTCGATTATTTTTATTTACCTCTGGCAACACTGGAAAAATAAGTCTGTATATGAACCTGTATTCAATACTACGTTACGATCACATTATGCCATCCATCACAGATATTATCACCCTGCGTCTAAATCCTTCCCCTCTTTTAGGGTCAACGCACAATAAATACAAATATACAGGGTTACTTGAAAAACAACGGCAACCTCGCCGGATTACATAGCTAACATCATAAACAGCAAAGTTTGTTCTACGATGATTGATATAAATCAACACAATAAATAACTTTTTTTTTCTGAATTTTAATTGTACTGTCGAGACATTTGTAAGTCTATGTTTACGCAACGCACGCGGCGCGCGTGTAGTTAAACGGACTTAATCACGTCGCTGAGTATCCGGAAAATCGAAAATCCGGATAATTGAATGAATGAAAAAATCGGTTTGTTTTATAAGTTACCCAACTGAATCAATAATATTTATTGTATCTTTAAGCAATAACAGCACTCGCTCATGCTTCAAAATATTTAAGTTCAGAAATGGCGTGGCGGCACCGCGCGCTACGAAGTAGGTACACGAATCATCAAAAACAAAGACAATAGTGTTGTTGACTGGTATTGAATTAATTATTAATTAAAGTATAAAGATTAGTGAATTCTGCAATCAATTATGATTCGTAAACCGAAAATAATAATAAAAATTGGCTAATCAAAACCAGATATATAAGCATGTAAAGATTTTGGTAGGGATAAAGAGGGGATGTCTTGTCCCTTCTCCACGAAGCATTACATAGTATGGCGAATGTATGACAGTTACGGGCAGTGACGTAATAGTCTGCTATAGTGCGCTCTTTGTTTAGCAAGAATGTAAATATGCTTGTAACTTCTTCATTTCTAAGTTGATTTTATTTTTGTTTTCGTTAATCGGCTCTGTTTATAGTTAGTTGTTACAGGAGGACATGAAAAAAATATTGTCAACTAGCCTATTCGCGAAGAGTAGAGCGAGCGCTAAGAACGAGGGTTATGAAACTTCGGACTTGCCTTCTATGTATGGATTCAACTTGGAAAATAAATTTTGTTGATCGCGGGTAGTGGTCCGGATAGTCGCGAATCCGTATAACTAAGAGCCGGATTATCGAATTTCCACTGTACGTATTAGAATATCAAAAAATATATATACAGGGCTATTTCTAATCAATTAGCATCCTTTAGGGGCTTATTCTGTGCATCTAAACTAACAACTTTTGTTCTACGAATTTTATAAATTCTCAAATAAAAGTTGTTATTCCATAGAAAATTATCGTTCACCCTCGAAAAAAATGTATGAAACAGCGGATTTTTTTTCGAGTTTTGACAAAAATCGCAAAACAAAAGTTGTTAGTTTTGATGTACAAAATAAGCCCCTAAAAGGATGCTAATTGATAAGAAATAACCCTGTATATGTATAGAACCTGTGTACCAAGTTTAGTCAAAATTCGTTGAAAATGCGACTTGCACGAAAGAAGCAATATCTAAAGTAACAAACATCCGCACAGACGAAAAAAAAATGCCAACCCGAAGCATAGACCCTTCAATTTTAGTATTAAATCATGATTAACTGTGCACTGACCCTAATAATAAGAGAGAAAGGGACAACAATCTTTCATCGCTTCAATTCAATCTATCAAGAATTACATTCAATTTCCAAAACTAGCTTCAACTAAATAATATAACATTTATTATTATACGATTGATAGATTACCACATTACTTCGCGATTTCGGATAACAGATGGCAGCACTAACGAGTTTACTTCATCTTCGGGTGTTTTAAGATTCTATTTTGTAAATAATAAAAAATTAAAATTTATTTGTCAATATGAACAACTTTAACTATGGTACCAATTCAGAATCAGCGAAAAAATCATAAAAATTCCTCTTAAAAATCGTTCGATTACGGCAAAATATATGAAACAGCTTATATTTATTCGATTTCGTAGTTGATTCCATATTTTAAAAGTTGTTCATAATAATGAGCATTTATATCTCTGAAAATCCATATTCATATTCGAACCTGCGTCTTCGGGTCACTAGCCCGACGCTCTCCCAACTGAGCTAATTCGCAGTCCTGACTTTGCGTCGAATTCGTGAAGTGTTTATAATTTTAACCAACTTATAGCGTTAATAACATGACATCCGAACCACGACAGCGCTCAGTTATAATAAATAAATATGTTTGAATGTGATAATCTATCAAGAAGTTTATTTACCTACAACACTGTTCCTTGGTTCACTTGTTGCCTTCTGGACTTACAATGTGTGACATTGACATGTGGCGCCTGAAATAACAAACATATTTGTTATCGTCTTATCGTACAGAGGAGGCCTATGTCCAGCAGTGACATGCATACAGATAATAGCCCGGGAGGTAAGCGCAAAAAATGCAACTACTTTCTAAAAGCTGATTTTTTGGTATTAAGTAGTCATGGTGGTGTACAACAATACCCGAGGTGGTCCCATTTAAATTTTACAGAAATCGGCTGAGCCGTTTTTGAAAAAACAAACAATAATGTAAGCATTTCGAGCGAAATATCCGAATTTTGTACACGATGAACATCGATAATTTCGCCAATCGTGTACCGAATCGAAAAATTATTTTTTAGTTCGAAAGGGTATACAAACCCTGTACTCCCAAGGTGGTCCCATATGAATTTTACAGAAATCGGCTGAGACGTTTTTGATAAATCAAGAATAATGTAAACAATTCGAGCGAAATATTCGAATTTAGTTCACGATGGAAGGCGGTTTTGCCATTTTTTGCGAAAAATAATTATATCACGAAATAATTATTTTTCGCAATTAATAGCATGACCGACTTCAACCGTGTACAGAATTCGCGAATAGTTCGCACGGATCGTTTCGTTCATTAGATTCGTTGATTTTTCAAAAATGGCTCAGCCGATTTCGATAAAATTTAAAGCGTATTCAATTTGCGAAAATGAGTATAAATCTAGTGCTTAAATAGAAAAAAGTATAACAATTTCTTAATTTGGAAGCATTTTAACAAAAATTAACCAATCTATTTCATTTAAAAGAAAATGTCAAGAAGAAGTTACCTAACAAATAATGTAAAATAAATATATTTTATTTATCCTTAGGGAAACATTAAAATTTCTTGTTTTGTTACGTATCATTGATATTCAACCATACACACATGTACTGTGTATGGTTGAATTTCAATGACACGTAGCAAAACTAGAAATTTTAATGTTTCCCTAAGGATAAATAATAGGAACTTATTTTATTTTATTTGGTAACTTCCTCTTGATATTTTCTTTCAAATGAAGTAGATCGGTTACTTTTTGTTAAAATGCTTCCAAATTAAGTAATTGTTATACTTTTTAAGCACAACATTTATATTCATTTTTGCAGATTGAGTACGCAACTGTCTCACTCACGCGGCATGTCGTCACGTCATTCATGGTGATCGCTGACAGCCATAGACGTTTCGCACACAAATGCACGTGTATGTATGTTGTCTGTAAGTGATTTTGTGTGAATAATCGCGGTGTGTCCGGGCTGTGGTATGACATAAGCTGCGGATTTGTTTACGTGTAAGCACGCGCTGTAACTACGACATAAACTGCAGTCGTCCTTTATTAAGTATCGTTTGATGTTTTTTTCTATTGAACAACAATAGGTTTCGAGAACTTTCATGATGCTTACTTTGTCAACACAATAGCGTCTATTAGTTCCCGTATAGACTCGATTGATCTAGTCGATTCGTGACTGAGGTGTCAGATATAAATAGAGCCACGAGCTTTTTTTCGAGTTGAGTCATTTGTGGTAAACAAAAAGGGAAGAAGGGAAAGCATCTCAAGTGTTTAAGTGCAGTATTTAGTGACTAGTGTGTGTGAATATCAGTATCAGTGTGAAGTGCTTTGTGCGAATAAATTTGTCGTGTATTTTGTGAAGTGAGAGTTATGTGCAATAAAGTACAGAGTGAATAATCGGCATTTCAACTGATTAATTGTCCAATTACCCATAACAATATTTACCTTAATCCTCGTTCGCCACGAAACGACAGACTGCACAGGCTGCAGCTTTTCCAATCTGTCACTTTGACATCTTTATTATATTTCCTCCTTTCATCGACAGTACACATTTTACGTTTGTCTACAAACACGTCAGCTTTGTCTACTTCCGAAGTTTTGTATATTTCAATATCTCTATTTGTGACTTTGACATTGCGATCTTTGCATTTAGCCAGAATAGCATCTTCACCTGTTTCAACTGTTGACGTTGTGATCACATTTTTTGAGAGCGCATTTTTTTCTACATTGTCTGTGGTCTCGCCCATTTTGACAGCTTTGTTGTCTATGCTTTTTATTTTCTCTATAATGACGGTTGGTACTTTAATGTCGTCGGGTTTGAGCAATTCGCGGAGTGTTAAGTTGTTTGACTTTTTTATCATGTATTTATCTTTTTCTGGCAGTTTTGGCTTCAGTTCTGAAAAGAGATAATATAGCATTTATTATTACGTTATTAACACACTGTACCAACCTAATCGATGATAATGAGATGATGATGATTACAGATGATTACCTGCGGGTATTATAACGTGCGCCCTTGCCAAAGTTGCTTCATCACCGGAGTTTCAACTGTCACAGTGTAACCTGTTCAATGATAAAGAGATGATGGTGATTACAGATGATTACCTGCGAGTAGTATGACGTGCACCCTTGCCAGTAATGCTTCGTCGCCGGAGCCTTAACTGTCACAGTGGAACCTGTTCGATGATATAATTAAATAATGATGATTACAGATGATTAACTGCGGGTATTATAACGTGCGCCCTTGCCAAAGTTGCTTCATCACTGGAGCTTCAACTGTCATGGTGGAACCTGATCGATGATATAATTAAATGATGATGATTACAGATGATTACCTGCGGGTAGTATGGCGTGTGCCCTCGCCACTAGGGGAGCTTCATCGCTGGAGCCTTAACTGTCACAGCGGAATCTGACCGATGATAAGATGACGATGATTACACATGATTACCTGCGGGTAGTATGACGTGTGCCCTCGCCACTAGGGGAGCTTCATCGCTGGAGCCTTCGCTGTCGCTGCGGGCGCGCGCCGACCGCTTCTTCACTCGCTTGCGGAATCTGAAAATAAAAACAAATTTCATTGCCTGGAGGAGGTTATAAGGTTAACCCCTCCTGTTTTAACATACAGCTAGACTTAAATTACAAAAAATGTAAAAAGGTCTCATAATATTTGCGCTCGCTCTGCTCGCGTTTTCTAGTCGCTATCATCTGGTGATTTTCTTTGTATTTTATTCTGGCCTTTACAGAAAATACATCGAATTTTATTTGATAAAGCTAGCGTCATATAACTAAAACTAAGATGGCAGCGCAGTCTGCGTATTTCTATGAGAACACCGAAACACATGCACTGATACCTTACCTCATCTCAAAAGACACCTTACATAAACTATTGCGAAGGTTTTCAACTGAACTTTTCACATCTACTAACTCAGGTACTTATTTTTACAGGTTGTCCATTGCTCTATCTCGAGGTAGACATGTGATTAATTGGTTTGACTAGAATCTAGATTCTAGCCACATATCTCACCAACCACACCAGTCAACGATCTTTCCTTTTAACAGTAAAACGTCGATTATCCGAATTAATTGGGACCTGGGTCGATTCGGATAATCGAAAATTCGGATAATCGGACATAGACTGGTAATAAAGAAAAACGAACTGTCACACTTAGAATAATAGGCGCCGGACGACAAGTTGTACACCGTCGCATTGGGGTTGCCACTTGATTCACTTGAGGGCTTTTTTTATAAAGCGCAAGTCAGGTCTTGCATGGAATACTGCTCTCACCTTTGGGATGGCTCTGCCAAATACCAGCTGCAGGCTTTAGAGTCCATTGAAAGGCGAGCCAGGAAGCTGATAGGCAACGAAACTTTGACTGAGTCGAAGCTGCAGAGTCTCGAGCATCGACGTTGCGTAGCGTGTTTATCAGCCTTCTATCGGATACACTTCGGTGAGTGCGCCCAGGAGTTGCACAATCTGGTCCCACCTGCCCCTTTCTTCTATCGTACGGCTAGACAGACGCGACCAAAGCGCCACCCTTTTATGGTGGACATCCCACGCATTAGAACCAAGCGTTTCGAGTCCACATTCCTCATACGAACAGCCAGAATGTGGAACGCTTTGCCTGGGTCTGTCTTCCCGCTAGAGTACAATGTAGGTGTCTTCAAATCCCGAGTAAATAGGTATCTTCTAGGTAAGCGTGTTACATCCTAGACCGCATATCTGCTTAACATCAGGTAGTGTGTAGTCAA
This sequence comes from Hypomecis atomaria, assembly GCA_964007245.1. NCBI lineage: Eukaryota > Metazoa > Arthropoda > Insecta > Lepidoptera > Geometridae > Hypomecis > Hypomecis atomaria. The sequence goes on along the minus strand of OZ023307.1, from coordinate 4,907,472 downwards.
ACGCAAACCTATTCGAAATAAAAAAAAAGGGCATTATTGAGGGCATCTACTTGAGGAGGAAGCACATAAACGCCTCGCTGTGCTGTGAGATGGTACACTTTGATCTTGTGCCTCTTCCCCTTCGGAGAACCGATTCGGATAATTGGCGATTCGGTTATTTGGCGTTCGATAATCGGCGTTCTACTGTAGTTTCTTATTGAGTCAGGAGTCAATAGAATAACTATGTATATGTTACAGCCAAAGTAATAAATCTGGATATTATATATACTGTCTAGCCATTATATATAATATCTACTCAATTTAGATAAAGTGATAATTGACACAAAATTAATCACATTAACTAGCTATTTTATATAATATCTTCGAAGACTTGGATAATGTAATAAAACAAACTCGTAATAAGGACAGATTGTCTCTGGCGCTTCGCCGGCCGCTGCCGCGGCACGCTCGCTTCGCTCGCTCGGCTCGCGCGTTGTTGTCACTGTTCAAACCTAACCTAACCTAGTAGGCAGATCAAGAGTCCAAGGAAACAAGCCGGCTGATGGCAGATGAAATGAAAAAACGTTTCTATGAAACTATCACTGTTCTTATCGCAAGTAAAGGAAAAAATAATCAGTTGTTTACAAATGATCAATATTTGTCTTTAATTTTAAAAGTTAAAGAATCTGTAACTATGTGTCAATTGTAAAATTGTGGAACTTAAAATGCTCATTGCTCATAACAAAACAATAACAATTCCTATTTCATTCCCTTGTCGCTTGCGTTTGTGGAATGTGCTCTGTATTTGATTTATTGATGGTCCCCAACGACCCGGCTTGTTTCCTTGGACTCTTGATTTGCCTACTAGGTTAGGTTAGGTTTGAACAGTGACAACAACGTGCGAGCCGAGCGAGCGAAGCGAGCGTGCCGCGGCAGCGACCGGCGAAGCGCCAGAGACAATCTGTCCTTATTACGAGTTTGTTTTATTACATTATCCAAGTCTTCGAAGATATTATATAAAATAGCTAGTTAATGTGATTAATTTTGTGTCAATTATCACTTTATCTAAATTGAGTAGATATTATATATAATGGCTAGACAGTATGTATAATAACTATTTAATCACTATAAAGCTATAAGACTGTAACATATATATCTCTTTTCATAGTTGTTATTGCTGCTATGGTGTACCATATAGTACCCTGTATCATATAGCAGATGCTAGAAGGATCTAGCATCTGCTTCAGCTCAGCAACTTGACTGTTCCAGTTGCTTGAGTAACGACAAATGTTTATAAGAATCAAGCTGTTGCATCAAGACAATGATAATACAAAGTCATACAGTCCATTAGCTATTGTAGTCTCTTCTATGACTTTCTAATGCTGTTATAGATTGAATCATACAACTAATGGCGCCTGTGATGTTGGCAGGATTGAGCTATCATCACTGCCGCCAACTTGTATAATTCGGACTATAACAGTGACTTGAATTGGTTTGGTCCATAAGGTTTCACTATGGAAACTAGTGTGGCTTTTGCACGTTTTTATTAAGTAAAGCACAGGTGTTACTCACGCTGCATTGTAGTAGAAAGATAGTAGCAGTTTTCTACTAAAATGCAGCGTGAGTAACACCTGTGCTTTACTTAATTAAAATGTCCATAAGGTTTTTTATAAAATGACTGTATATTAACATACCGTTTCCTGGGTCGCTTGTAGACGACAGCCTTCCCCCTTTCATCGTTGTTGTTATTGTTGAGAGGTATGGGGGGCGCGGGCGGTGCTCGCTCCGGCTCAGTACTGCTCGAGATGTCGCTCTTGTCACAAGCGAAGAGATCCGTTTCATTGCTCAGCTCGTTGCTGTCTATCTGCTCACTGAAACATGTATTAATACAAAGGCATGATAGTAGTAGGGTGAATCACTTCTTGGTAGTTGTGATGTTAGCTAAAACAGCAGTGTAATCGCAGCAAGGACTATAAACACACTAGCTGCCCATCCCGGCTTTACCCCAGTACAGACATATTTCAAAAGTAGAATTGACCAATTTGATTATAAATTGAGATATAAACTAACCTATCTCTCAAGTTGTATCGGTTAAGCAGTTTATGAGTCCATTGTGGACAAACAATGTGACGCATAATTAATATATATTAAGATTTAAGAATAGACTGGACCTTTGGATAAAGACGGCAAAAAAAAATCCTTAACAGAAATTAAATTTATCCACTCTGCTTGATATAGGCACATTAGTATATACTGCTCGCCTATAAACAAATGAATAAAATGAACAGCTGATGCCATTAAGTTTGAGGTTGTGGGTTCAAATCCCAGTTTTGTATCAATGATTTATTTGGAGCAATTACGTATGGAATAACACTATTGGCTTTTCAGTGAAGAAAAAAATTATGAGGCAAACTGCATACATAGAAGAAATTTTATGGTGTAAATGTATCTACCAACCCATACTGGGTCTGCGTGTCTCTGTAATCTGTGGTTGATCCAATAGCTTTTTATGCAGTAGGTAGTCATTTAAATATGTAGTTTTAGCTTACCTATGTATGTAGTATTGTATTTAGTACTTTAGTATTGTTGTAATTAATAAACATTGTTACGACATACCTGTTGTCTGATATATCACTTTGCTCACCACTCTCCAACTTTTTTATCTGAAAAGTGATGTTTATCCTCTTGTATATCTCCTCCGTAATATTTCTACATTTCTCGTATTTAGGATCTAGCGGCTGGCCCGCTAGACTGGTCCAAGAAGTTTGCTTATTTTGTATGGCCGACATGTCGACAAAAATATCTTCTTACTAGACTCTTATTGGATATTTAACCAGTTTTTCCTGTAATTGGTCGTCGAGCGTCGGGTTTTAGAACGATAATTGAGCAATACAGTCATAATGACGCGGGATATACGCATAAATCTGTCGCGCGGGGCAGTAACTCGTACAACTCGTTTCCTTGTTTTAAAGGCGATTCTCAACTGACTTCTTGTTAAAATTGAGCGTGACTGCTTCTTTGAACACTTTTGTATCGATTTCACAGCTCCTTCTTGCTCAGACAAGGCAAAACTCACTATTTCCACAACAAAGGAACGTACATCAACATTTTTATGGCACTGGCGTTGGAGCGTCACGATTGCAGATCTAAATTATATAACGCAAGCATAGGACTAGATAAATTTATAGTTCAAGCACACCTAGACGCTTTAATAACAATAATTAAACAAATAACAATAAAAATAAATAAAAACTACAATTGCCTTTGCGGCTTTGATTTTTTTGACGTTTTTAATTTAGTGTTGCAACTCGCTTGATTAATTGCTCATAAATTCATAATAGTACCACAGACTACATAAGAGTACTTTTTTTTCTTTGAGTTGTTGTTGAAAGAGTTTACAAACGATGACGTGAATTGCTCATGAACGAAGCACAAGAAACGTTTAGAGAAAAATTATATTTTCCATTTAATTCCTGCCTGCTCTGATAATTGTTTATTTTGTGCAGTTCTAAGACGCAAGTAGCTGTAACTTTAAGTATCGACGTGTGAATAAAAATTATTCATCAACATTGCGCTGCACGGCCGATTTTTTCCGAATTCGGCCGCTATTGTGAGTCGTATTTGTGTAGGGAATCCTTTATTTGTTAGGAAATTCAAATTCTTTGTCTATGGCCAGTACATCCGCAAATGTCAAAGTCAAATTCCCGCCAAAAGGCAAAATGTCGAAAGGCGATTGTTGTGATTTACATTTTTAGGATTTTTTTACAGTTTTTGTACAATTTACTCGCAACTTTCTCTAGAATCGTGTACTTTCAAGGAACATTTTACACCATGTGCATTCGCAGTGCCTAGAATCGTGATAATGTGTTAGAAATAATCTTCGAGATGTCTCGTAAGATAAGCAAGAAGGACAATCGGTATTTAGCCAGGCTCGTGACCGGTGAAAGAGCTCCATGTGCGTTTTGCTTACGAGAAACAGACGATGAAGTCACTTTCGGCAAGCTGTACGCAATTGGCGATATCCAGTGCCATTACTTTTGTTGTGTAAGTATCTTTGTTATGAAGCAAGCAATCAGTGCCTCCGATCGTCATGAAGCACTAAGAGATATATTTTTCCCTTAGGTGGAAACGTATATTTTTTTTATACTACTAGCCAAGACTTGTTACTCATGTAGCTATTCTTGCATGAATCCCATGCCTCAAGGAAGGGATGGCTTGGCTTAAAATTATAGCACTGAAAGTGGCTCCTGCCAGGCACTTTCTATCTTTATAGTGCAATTAGTGCACGCAATTTATCTTCATAAATTGCCTAATAACTATTCTGATTTTAGGCTAGTGCCAACAAATAATATAAATAAGTTTAATGCATCTTTAAATGACGCCCTCACGGGGTCAATGTCACTTAGTTAAGACTCTAGTTTGTAAGAACTTTTGTTGTAACAGTGCATTGTGCAATAAACGAATGTAAATAAATAAATGTTTTGTATGTCTTGCATCACAGCTCCATAATTGATAGACCAATTTCTATGAGGTTTTATCTTTATGTAAGTATTATGAGATGGTTCTGAGCTAGAGAACATTTAAAAAAAAAAACTGTAGCCAGAGGTTTTCTTCAAGACTGAAACACTGACACTGACAGACTGGAAGCATGCGATAGTAACTCCAATTTTTAAGAAAGGTGACAAATTCTAAACCGGAAAACTTCCAACCCATTAGTCTCACTTGCATTGTGGTGAAGATTATAGAAAGGATTATAAGTGAGAGAGTGACACAATTTTTAAATAGAAATTGTGTGATCTCAACAAAGCAGCATGGTTTTATTGAAAAAAGGTCAACTGTCACTAACTTATTGACATCTGTTCATGCCTGGAGTGTACAAGTTGATAAAAAACCGGCCAAGTGCGAGTCGGACTCGCGCACCGAGGGTTCCGTACAAACCTGCAAGGTTTACAAAGTTCGTTCATTACGACAAAAAAAGTAATAAGTTTATATTTATTAAAAAATATATATTTTGTAATGTAACTAAAAATTTAAGGTTTTCGGAATTTTTCCTTTATGTGTGCTATAAAACGTTGCTTCATGCCAAATTTCAAGATTCTAGGTCGACTGGAAGTACCCTTTAGGTTTTGATTCCCTTGCGAGTACTTGCGAGTTTCAAAATTTGCGGCATAAACGGCTGTATCTTTTGATTGCGTTGGCTTAGAAGTTTGATTTTTTCACAGCTTCAAGGGACAGTAGACCTGAGTAATTGATATAAATTTCATCTTCATACCTCCACGCGTTCCTGAGAAAAAGGGTCTTGACAGACGGACGGACGGACAGACGGACAACAAAGTGATCCTATAAGGGTTCCGTTTTTTCCTTTTGAGGTACGGAACCCTAAAAAGAACCTGTTGATGTAGCATACTTAGATTTTGAATGTGCATTTGACAAAGTACCTCACCAGCGCTTGATGTTTAAGCTTGAACATCATGGGTTGCGTGGTAAGTTGCTTGAGTGGTACCAGAGCTTCTTATCGGGTAGAACATTTCAGGTTTCAGTTAATGTCAGTCAGCTTTTTTCGCAGATTTTTTTTATTTCGTATAGGTTTGCATTTGACTAAACACTGCCTGATGTTAAGCAGATATGCGGTCTAGGATGTAACACGCTTACCTAGAAGATACCTATTTACTCGGGATTTGAAGACACCTACATTGTACTTTAGCGGGAAGACAGACTCAGGAAAAGCGTTCCACATTCTGTTGAAGTTGATGGGAAGTTTTTTTCTAATGCATTGATAAAGTCTGGAGAACTTCAAAAAATTCTAGACCGCATTCAGAACTGGACCAGGAACTGGATTATAAAGTTGAACACAACCAAATGTAGTGTGTTACATCTTGGTAGTACCAACCCTAAAGAGATATACACACTTGATGGAGTTGCCTTAGCATCTGTAAGGATCTAAGTATCTAAGATATTGATTTGCTTGAAAGTGCACAAAGAAAAGCCACCAGGATTCCATATGCTCTGCACCGCAAAACCTATGAAGATAGGTTAAAAGCTCGTCATCACACAACCCTCGAAGAACGACGATTGCGTGGAGACCTGATTGAGACCTTCAAAATTCTCAATGGCTTCTATAATCTTCTGGATATTCACGACATATACACCTTGAAGGAAAATATGCGCGATAGCAGACGCTATAAATTCCTCTTACAGCCTACACCATCACAAACCAACACTGTACACCACATCCTCTGCAATAGAGTTGTCTACAATTGGAATAGGTTGCCTGAGGATGTAATCTCAGCAAGAACTATAAACACATTTAAGAATAGACTGGACCTATGGATAAAGAAGGAAAAAAATCATTGATAGATAAATACTAATATTATTCGACTCTGCTTGATATAGGCACATCAATATACACTGCTCGCCTATAAACAAATCAATAAATTTATACTAAACAGAAACAGAAGCAGATGTAAGCCAAAAAATTTAAATGGCGTTGGGTTGGGCATGCACTGAGAAGCAAAAAAGATAAATGGACCAAAGAAGTTATGCTCTGGTACCCAAGAGACGGGAAGCAGTTCAGGGGACGACCTCAAAAAAGGTGGGATGATGACCTGCTGCCAGGGTGGCGCAGGAAAGCCAGAGATAGGGAGCTCTGGCAAATTCTAGAGGAGGCCTATGTCCAGGGTGGACAACCTAGTATTTAAGAAATAGAAATAAGAGTAATGTTTTGTAAGGTATATATTAGTGAATAAAGGCTATTCTTATTCTCTTCTTAAACAGACACAAATTGCACTTGAAGCTAAAATCCTTCTTGATTGTTGAGGACTGTAATTAGTTTTTGCAATAAATGGCAAAACTGCTACTCAAGTGTACAAAATTCAAATATTTTGCTCGAATTGTTTACAGTCATTATTGTTGAATTTTCAAAAATGGCTCCCTTAAATGGGACCACCTCGGGAGTATACCCTTTCAAACTAAAAAACACAATTGATGAAATTATCAATGAACATACCCAAAAAAAATAGATACACACGAACGTAGAACCTCCCCCTTTTTGGAAGTCGGTTTAAAAGGGTTATAAAATGGCGGCCTTTACCCCATGGCGATTTCTTTTAGGCAACCATTCTTTTTCGATATGGGGGCGATAAGTCCTTACACTGACGTCCAACATGGGCTCCAGCATCTACCCGAACCAGCCCAGCTCCTTAAAGTAGCAGAGCGTGGCTCTGGACAACTGGCATAACTGCTCTAATAGCTTAGATGGTGAATAAGATGATGTCGATGTAGATAACAAAGCTGATGATAATGCTAATGCAAAAGCGTCATGCAACCCGTTAGCTATTCTAGTGTCTTCTGTGGCTTTGCAATGCCACAGAACATGCTCTACAGTTTCGTTTTCTTGCAAACAGCCACGACAAAGTAGGCTGTCAGTGGCTCCCAGTTTATACAGATGACTATTTAAGTTGCAGTGACCAGTTATAGAGGCCTATCATAAGTCGGAGATCTTGTCGCTGCAATTTCAATAGATCGTTTGTGATGTTTTTATTCAGGGTTGGAAAAGCAGCATGCAACCTTGCAAGCAACATGCATCAGGCAACCATGCAGTAGTATGATATCCATGAAGCTGTAGGTAAAGCTAGCGCCTAGTCCTTTCTATAATAGTTTTACATAGACTTAAATAGGTTTTCAATGTTTTTTTCAGTTGCTTTCATGCTGCTTAATCCAAAAAGGCCATGATGAAGAGGGTCTGTTTGGATTCATGTATGCTGATATACTCGCCGAGGTGGAGAGGTGCAAGAAACATGTAAGTATTGACTGAACATGTTGTTTTTGTTGTTGTTCTGTACCTACGATCTACCACAGCTATTATGAGTGAACGCGCGCACCGCACAAATATTTTATTATAGTTTCTTTTTTTCCTTGATGTTCAGATATGTTGAGAATTAATAGAAAGTTACATTGTGTTAAATTATCTAATGATGAGAACCTATTGTCAAGACAAACCAAATCTTGGTTTTTAGACAATATTTAATGTAATCACTATTGTTTTAAGTTTTTGAATAAATAAATAAAAACACACTATTATTATTAACTACGGGACTAGTCGCGCACTAAAATTACGAGATAGATAAATACCACATCATCCTGACGTTTCGACCGAGTTACATCGATCGTGGTCTCGGAACAACGGCTCAGCCGATTTCGATAAAATTTTAATGGGGCCACCTTGGGAGTATACTCTTTCGAACTAAAATATTTTTTGATTCCGTTCACAATTGTCGAAAATATTGATGAACATATACAAAAAATAAATAAATACAGATATTACAGACAAACATTCTCCTTTTTAACCCCCGACGCAAAAGTTTGACGTGTCTGTTTGTCTGTCTGTCTGTGGCATCATAGCGCCCGAACCACTGAACCGATTTCAGTTTAGTTTTTTTGGATGAAATGAGACTTAATCGAGAGTGTTCTTAGCTATGATTTATAAAAATCGATTGAGCCGTTTAAGAGTTATGGTGGGTTAAAGTGGGGATGGAAGAACCAAAATTCTACAAATGTTTGTTGAAGTGTTTTTGTGTCGGGGTTTTTTAAATTTTCAATATAATTATAGTTATATTATTTTTAACGCGAATAAGTAAGTCCGCGCTTGACCACCAACTCGCCTGACTTCTTTTTGGAAGTCGAAATGTACATTTTCCGGTTGTTACAGAAATGTTCGTACTGCGGGCGTAGCGGCGCGAACCTGGGCTGCAGCGTGGGCGCCTGCCGGAAACAGTTCCACGTACCTTGTGGGAGAGATAAGAACGCTGTCTCACTATATTATGGCTCCTACAAGTACGTATACTAAATAATCGGCCAAGTACGAGTCGGACTCGCGCTCGGAGCGTTCCGTACTGTATGGGAGCCCCCTTAAATGTTTGTTTTGATTTTATTATTCAAGTGAATATACAACTAAATATTCTGTGAAAATTTCAAGCATCAACCTGTTACCTTTATTAATATAGAGCTAAAAACGGCTTTAAATCATGTTTGTTGTATGGGAGCCCCCCTTAATTATTAATTTTATTCTGTTTTTAATATTTGTTGTTATAGCGGCAACAGAAATACACCATCTGTGAAATATTCAGCTTTCTAGTTATAATGGTTCATGAGATACTGCCTGGAGACAGACAGACAGACGGACAGCAGAGTCTTAGTAATAGGGTATAAATTAATAAAAATTATTGTCTAGTATCTAGCCTTAAAAAACATTGTTCTTATTTCTACATATTTCTTATACTAGGTTGTCCACCCTGGACATAAGCCTCCTCTAGAAATTGCCAGTGCTCCATATCTCTGGCTTTCCTGCACCACCCTGACGGCAGGTCACATCTGCAGTCTGACAGTACGTATTCTAAGCGCCACACAAATCGGCGGATGGGAAATTATGCGCAGAACGCTGCGCAAAAGCCGAAATATATAGGTATGCGCGGGAGCCAAAGCGACCAGAGGGCACACCCAACCTCATGCCTCCCGCGCGCTCCCTACGCATTGTGCACACATGCGCAATAATTAGCGAATCACGGCGAAGTGTGCATCTGAGCTGCACGACCTTATCCTACCATCCCCTTTTTACTACACGACAAGTAGGAGGACGCCACATTACCACCCCTACACTGTCGATTTTCCTTCGATTCGTACGAAGCGGTTTGACTCAAAATTTCTGTAGAGACAAACCGCTGAGTAAAAGAAAATCATTTTGTTCGCAGGTCGTTCTGCCAGCAGCACGCTCCGAAGCAAAAGATTCCCGATCACATCATGGAGAAGGCTCGACAGCGGATGAGGATGGACAGGAGTAAAGGGAAACTTGCGCTCAGTGTAGCCTCTGGTAAATATAATCCCACCAAAAACATTCTGTAAAAAACTAGCCAAGTCTCGATGGAGCTGCTTGTTTATCTCTAAAAAGTAATGAAATCTAGACAAAATCGTGCCAAGTCTAAGGTTCCTAACTGTGATTTCTTTATTATTATAGTTTATGTTGTGTGACTTGGCCGTTGAAGGGTACACAAGGGTACAAAACCAGGTGCTCCATGACACCATTGCACCAATCTGTCGCCAGAACCGCTACAAACTTGTTTTTTTATTTATTTTAATTTATAGCTTTTTATAGCTTACTGGATGACGAAAACTTCTGCGTTCTGGTCTTATGCAGAGGTTCTCATAAAGGGGCTTGAAATGCGGCGAAATAGGTCCCCGTAAAGAATGGTACGGCAGTGTTTGTTTCACGCTCGACTTGCCGGGGGCACTGCCATGCTCCCGATAAATAATCGGCCAAGGGGTTCCGTACCGTATGGGGTGGTGTATGGGCCCCTTTAGCCCCATTTCAAGCGTACCTGTTCCCGTTATTAAAATCGAGCAAACAGCGGAATATTGTTGTTTATCTTTCACTATACTTTACTTGCATTTAAAAGAGAGAATAATGTTCTAAATTGCTATTCAATTTAGGATGGCGCCTATATAATTGGCCACATTATCAATACATAGGATAAAATAAAGTCGCACAAAATTGCAAATTTACTGCACCTTGGTCCGACCATGTATTACGTATGCTTGTCCAATGTGGAGCAGCACTTGTAAAAGCAATATCAATAAACTTCAGGTAGTACAAAATAAAGCCCTTAAGTATGCTTATAAAACCCCTTTTCGTACCAATCTCCAAAAATTACATCTTCAAATAGGCTTGCCTAAAATTGACGCATATATTTACAAACTGTCAGAAAATTTCTTTATACATAAAAATACTGGCAGTAAGAATAAATTAATCAACAATCTATGTAAAACTAGCAAGACTGATCTCCCTTTTATCGACAACTACAATAGATACAAATTGCCCCATCACTATTTCTTAGATGCGCAATGAATAGGCAGAGTGAGTGAGTGACGTGAGCGCGCGCGACCAGCCGATCGCCGGCGCTCGCGCCACTTCCGCCCGTATTACCAGCCGGTACGAAGGGCGAAGGTGGCGCGCGCGCCGTGCGGCGGCGGTCCGCGCGCTGTGTGCGTCATACAAACATTGTAGGTACATTATGCCTGTTGCTAGCTGTGGACCGCCCGATTTCGAGCGTTTTCACTTATTATTTTTATACCTACCCTCATTTGGGGGATGTTTTTCTTGTTTCGTAATATATTTTTTAAATGTAATGCTTCTCCTAAAAGCTTGCAATAGCAAATTAAAATGTTACTTATCCTCTTTAATTTTATCAGATGCCTTTTTTTAATATTTATATTTATGTTTTAAGTTTTGTATAAGCCAAGTGTTTGCAGAACAATCATTATGTTAAGTTTTTATAGTACTAGGATGGAATTAACACTGGTATTGTATTTATTAAATTATTTGTGTGTAAATAAAGAACTTTTGAAATTGAAATTGAAATTGATAAAATAAAGTCGCTATTTTGTCTGTTTGTTTGTCTGTATGCTTAAATCTTTAAAACTACGCAACGGATTTTGATGCGGTTTTTTTAATGGATAGAGTTATTCAAGAGGAAGGTTTAGATGTATAATACACCTGTGCGAAGCCAGGGCGAGTCGCTAGTTACATAAATATATATTAAAAAATGTAGTTTAGCAGTCTTTATTTATAAATAAAAATATTGTAAATCATTATGTATATATCTAGATACTGAATTGGCTGAGCAAAATGGCCCAAAAAATATGGTCTATATATGGTGCCTATGCATATAAATGTTGACAGGTTAGAAATTTAAAGTACGCGCGCAATATCAAAGTTCTTGGCCGTTTTCTTTGTGATTGATGTGTATTTGTCCAAAGAACAGTCTCTTGCAGCCATATCACAAGTGTTTCTTAGTTCGTGATCAGAGACCGTGTGTAAGATGTCCGCTAATATTTATTTATATTATTTTCAGAGCCAGAAAGCACAGAAGAGATGGTGTGCGTAATTTGCTACGAGGCTGTGGATGGTTTCCCCACAGTTAACACTTTCTGGCCGCCGTGCTGCGGCAAGGACGCCTGGTTCCATCGCACTTGCTTGCAGGTACGGCTAGATATTTATAAACCCCGTCGGAATTTCGAAAACCGTGATTTCATGAATTTCCATGGTATAGCCTAAAGTTGTTTATTTAAAAACCCACGAAAGGCCATTGAACTATAAGTTGTTTACTTCAAAACCCACGAAAGGTCATTGAGCAATGAGTTATTAATTAAAAAACCCACGAAAGACCACTGAGCAATTAGTTGCTTATTTAAAAACCCACGAAAGGCCAATAAGCAATTAGTTATTTATTTAAAAACCCACGAAAGGCTATTAGTAATAAGTTGTTTTTAAAAAATTCACGGAAGGCTACTGAGCAATAAGTTGTTTATTTAAAAACCCACGAAAGGCTTTTGAGCAATAAGTTGTTTATTTAAAAACCCACGAAAGACCATTGATCAATGAGTTGTTTATTTAAAAAGCCACAAAAGACCATTGAGCAATAAGTTGTTTATTTAAAAATCCACGAAAGGCTATTGAGCAATGATTTGTTAATTTAAAAATCCACGAATGGCCATTGAGCAATGAGTTGTTTATTTAAAATCCCACGAAAGGTCATTGAGCAATAAGTTGTTTATTTAAAAATCCACGAAAGGCTACTGAGCAATAAGTTGTTTATTTAAAAACCCACGAAAGGCTTTTGAGCAATAAGTTGTTTATTTAAAAACCCACGAAAGACCATTGATCAATGAGTTGTTTATTTAAAAAGCCACAAAAGACCATTGAGCAATAAGTTGTTTATTTAAAAATCCACGAAAGGCTATTGAGCAATGATTTGTTAATTTAAAAATCCACGAATGGCCATTGAGCAATGAGTTGTTTATTTAAAATCCCACGAAAGGTCATTGAGTAATAAGTTGTTTATTTAAAAACCTACGAAAGGCTATTGAGCCAAGTTGTTTATTAAATTATATTGTTCTAGCGAATGGCGCTAAGCGCAGGCATGCATTACCTAAAATGTCCTCTGTGCAACGACAAGGAAAGTTTCTACGATGCAGTCGTGAGCCACGGGTACTATGTGCCTGACAGGTGTGTATTTACTACATTATACTAATTATGTAATAATAATACTAATAACCAAGTGGCCAGGATCATCCATCAGCAACTTGCTCTTCAATACGGCCTTGTCGAGTCTGAGGTGCCGTACTATAAGTACGCTCCGGCGCCAGTTCTCGAGAATGGTCGTGCGTTGCTCTACTGGGACCGCTCTATCATCACGGACAGGACTATTGTCGCCAATGGGCCTGATGTCGTGGTGGTCGACCGGTCCCAGCGCCGGGCAGTGCTCGTCGACGTCACCATCCCACATGACGAGAACCTCGTGAAGGCCGAGAAGGACAAGCTCAGCAAGTACCTTGACTTGGCTCACGAGGTTACCGCCATGTGGGGTGTGGACTCGACGATCATTGTCCCGATAGTCGTGTCGGTGAACGGTTTAATAGCAAAGAGCCTCGACCAACACCTCAAGAGGCTCTCGCTAGACGGTTGGGTCAAGGACTAGATTCAAAAGGCAGTGATCCTGGACACGGCGCGCATTGTGAGGCGGCGGTGTTGTGTCTGCAGCCCCAACCACCGGTAGCTTGGTCCCCGCCCCGCTGCTGGCGGCAACCTAAGTTAAGTTTTTATAATGTTTTTATATTGTTTTTATAAAAATATTGTAAAAATCTAATCTAAGATGACAAATAAATACCTGAAATACTAATAATATATACTAATCATATAATAATTACTAGCTACCCGCCCCGGCTTCGCATAGGTGTATTTTATACAAACCTTCCTCTTCAATCACTTTATCTATTTAAAAAAACCGCATCAAAATCCGTTGCGTAGTTTTAAAGATAAGCCGTGGTGGTCTAGAGGTAGTGATACCCGCCTTACAAACGTGAAGTCGTGCGTTCAAATCCCGGTCCCGTACGCGCGTACCAATGAATTCTACGGAATTTCACAACACTGGCTTTTCGGTGAAGGAAAACATCGTGAGGCAACCTGCACACGTCCGTAGATGAAATTCGATAGCGTATGCGAGTACACCAACCCGCACTGGGCCAGCGTGGTGGATATGGCCCAATCACCCTTCGTGGGTAGGCCTACGTCCTGCAGTGGACTATTAAAAAGGCTGGTACAGTACAGTACTAATTATCTACGTTTTAACAAAATTTACGGGCTGTGGGAATTGATATTGTTTAATTTTACATTTATCTACTGTTGAAAATGTTTATTTCATTTTTAACCGACTTCCAAAAAGGAGGACGCTCTATGTTCGTCTGTATGTATTGGTTTTGTGTACGTTTATCGATATTTTCGCCAATATAATTGTAAACCGAAAAATATTTTTTTAATTCGAAAGGGTATTATACTCCCGAGGTGGTCCCATATAAATTTTATCTATATAGGCTGAACCGTTTTTGAAAAATCAACAATAATCTAAAAATTGTATGCATCGATTCGAGCGAACTATTCGAATTTCGTAAACGATGGAAGACTGTTTTGCCATTTTTAGGGTTCCGTACCCAAAGGGAAAAACGGGACCCCACTACTAAGACTTCGATGTCCGTCTGTTTGTCTGTCTGTCTGTCACCGGGCTGTATCTCATGAACCATGATAGCTAGGCAGCTGAAATTTTCACAGATGATGTATTTCTGTTGCCGCTATAACAAAAAAAACTAAAAAGAAAATAAAATAAATATTTCAGGTGGGCTCCCATACAACAAACCTGAATTTTTAGGCGTTTTTCGCTCTATATTAATAATGGTAACAGGTAGATACTTGAAATTTTCACAGAATATTTAGTTTTATATTCACTTCAATTATAAATAATAAAATTGAAAAAAATATATATTTAAGGTAGGCTCCCATACAGTACGGAACCCTCCGTGCGCGAGTCCGACTAGTACTTGGCCGATTATTTTCGTCAAATACATATATATATATATAGGGTTATTCCTAATCAATTAGCATCCTTTTAGGGGCTAAAACTTAACAACTTTTGTTCTGCGACTTATGTCAAAACTCAAAAAATAATTGTTGTTCCATAGAAAAATGTCGTTCACCCAAGACAAAATGTAGCTGTTTTTTTTTGTATTGACGAAAGTCGCAGAACAGAAATTGCTAGTTTTGATGTACAGAATAAGCCCCTAATAGGATGCTAATTGATTAGAAATAACACTGTATATTAATTATTTCCAGAGACGCCGCGTGGGAGTTGGAACAGAATGCTTTCGCGGAAATATACGAACGACCCGCGTCTTGCTCCGCTGAAAATTGTCTCTGTCCGCTCGGACGCAGCCACGACGCGGAAACTGGGTGAGACTATACTCATTTTCATCACTTCGTTCGTTTCAGCCATAGGACGTCCACTGCTGGACATAGGCCTCCCCTAATTGGTAGCGGTTTGCATCCAGCGCGATCACGCGGTCTTAATGAGGTCATCCGTCCACCTTGCGGGTGGACGTCCTACGCTGCGCTTGCCGGTGCGTTGTCTCCACTCGAGAACTCGATGACCCCATCGGTCATCAGTCCTCCGAGCTATGTGCCCTGCCCATTGCCATTTCAACTTGCCAATCCGCTAGGCTATCTCGGTAACTTTGGTTCTTCTACGGATTAGTTTTTAGTTGACAACCCAGAAACACAAGAGGTATTGTTTTTTTTGGCAAAGAACAATAATATTTGATTCTTGTTTTGAATAAATATTTAGTGTATTTCCGCTCTGTCGTAGTCATATAAGTTAAGGGTACTATTCAAAATCCAAATTAAATCACAAACAAAATTAGTAATTAATCATCAAACTGTATCATGGTTCGACTATGGTTAGGTCAGGTTAGAAAAGTTAGGCTCTCGTAGGTATGTTTACAAAATATGAATGAACCTGAAACAAAATTTTTTAATTAATCCGTTTAAAATAATAAAAAATAATTAAATCTGTAACAAAAATAGTGATTAGTAATCTATATAAAAAATGTAGTAAACCTGAAAATAATATTTAATTAATATGTTAAAATTACAAATATAATTTATTTATAAAAAAAAAAAAAAATGGTATAAAATAATTGAAAAAATACTTAGTCAATAAATAGCACCCCTATTCTTACTGTACTCTATTCGACACGTGTTTCGCCTCTAAACGAGGCATCTTCAGGACGTGTTGACTCTTCGAGCTCACTCGCAAGAATAAAGTACAGTAAGAATAGGGGTGCTATTTATTGACTAAGTATTACTAATCACTATTTTTGTTACAGATTTAATTATTTTTTATTATTTTAAACGGATTAATTAAAAAATTTTGTTTCAGGTTCATTCATATTTTGTAAACATACCTAAGCCCAACTTGTCTAACCTGACCTAACCATAGTCGAACCATGATACAGTTTGATGATTAATTACTAATTTTGTTTGTGATTTAATTTGGATTTTGAATAGTACCCTTAACTTATATGACTACGACAGAGCGGAAATACACTAAATATTTATTCAAAACAAGAATTTGAAGATGAGCTTCCGCAAAGTGACGCCTGATTCAATAAACTACAATAATATTTGAATTTCGCGCGCTGACCTAGTGAATTCACCTTAAAATTAAACGACCTTTTTTTCTTTTCAGCCAATGGGATATAAAGCTCTGTTTGCTATGCGGAAGCGCGGGCGCACACGCACAATGCATCGACCAATCACAGCCTCCGAAACTACACCCCGACCAATCAGAAACATCACACACGCTGTCCATCAACCAATCAGAGAAAGACCAATTACTCTCATCCCCTAATAAATTGGAGTCTCCAGTAAAATGTATTAGGTTCGTGTGTCGTTCGTGTCTCCCCGCCGCGCCTGATGATTTAAACGCTCTCGTTTCGAATATAGAAGCAAGTGAGTAATATAATTGTGTATACGTAGGTAAAGAAAAGTAAAAAAAAACCTGTAGTATAAATCTCCGAACAGAATATTTAGCGAATATTTATTGACCAAGCGAGCGAGGCGTCTAGGCTTCAGGCTTTCAACATTTTTAGGGTTCCGTACCCAAAGGGTAAAAACGGGACCCTATTACTAAGACTCCGCTGTCCGTCTGTCTGTCTGTACCAGGCTGTGTCTCACGAGCTGTTATAGCTAGAAAGCTGTTTAACAGATGTGTTGCTGTTGCCATTTCTATATTTGAGAAAAGTATTATACAAGCTTTGGCCACAACTAGGAATTGACGGATTCACGGACGCCTTGGCTTAGCATCGGGCCACAACTCACGCACGTCTATCAATTCCTCTGTTGCTGGCCGCTAGTAATATACTATTATTCGTCGAGCAACTTTGAGCAAATATCTATAGTCACAATCGTGCAAAAAAGTGTCCGAGAAAAAACTCTGCCCAAGCTATTTAATGGGCAGGTTTATTAGTTAGTCGTAAGCCGATTGCAAGCTGACTACAACGCCGCGCGATGCCAAAGTGCTCGGCTACAAGCACTAATTAGGTGACATAACGTCGAGATTAGAGAAAATGGGTCATTGTGAATTATTTAGCGTAAATATCTAATTCGGTATGTATGACGGCGCTCGGTCATTTTTAGGGTTCCGTACCCAAAGGGTAAAAACGGGACCTTATTACTAAGACTTCGATGTCCGTCTGTCCGTCTGTCTGTCACCGGGCTGTATCTCATGAACCGTGATAGCTAGGCAGGTGAAATTTTCACAGATGATGTATTTCTGTTGCCGCTATAACAACAAATACTAAAAACAGAATAAATAAATATTTAAGGGGGGCTCCCATACAAAAAACGTGATTTTTAGGAGTTTTTTTTTCTCGCTATTAATAACAGCAAGGAACCCTCCGTGTGCGAGTCCGACTCGCAGTTGGCCGATTTTATTTTTACTACTCTCACTTGGACTGTGGCTCTATAAATATTTGCTCGAAGTCTAGCCATGTATTGGATCAACTTCAGTATGAACTTGTTTATTTCAGTAATTCAACAAGAGCAGAGTCAAACCGCGGTGGAGGCGCGCCGACCTCTGATGACGACGCGCATGTCTATACGGAGGACCAAGGGACGACGGGCCATCGTTGACAGGTAACACTATTATTAAATTAATTATCGGCCAAGTACGAGTCGGACTCGCGCACGGAGGGTTCCGTACTGTATGGGAGCCTCCCTTAAATATTTATTTTGTTTTAATTTTATTAATTACTAGCAGCCTTCCTATTTTTTTTATGAAAATATAATATAGCCTATGTTCAACGGGGATTGTGTAGCTTCCCAACAGTGAAAGAATTTTTCAAATCGGTTCAGTAGTTTCGGAGCCTATTCGATGCAAACAAACAATCAAATCTTTCCTCTTTATAATATTGGTATAGATTATTGAAGTGAATATATAACTAAATATTGTGTGAATATTTCAATCATCTATCTGCCACCGTTATTAATATCGAGCAAAAAACAAACGTCTAAAAATTCAGGTTTGTTGTATGGGAGCCCCCCTTAAATTTTGATATTTTTCTATTTTTAGTAATTGTTATTATAGCGGCAACAGAAATACGTCATCTGTGAAAATATCAACGTTCTAGCTATAACCGTTCATTAGATACACAGCCTGGTGACAGACAGACGGGCATCGAAGTCTTTGTAATAGGGTTCCGTTATTACCCTTTGGGTACGGAACCCTAAAAACAAACAAATCAATATATACAAGAATTGCACATTTAAATGTAAGGTATTTAAATATCTAAATTGATCTTGTTTTTTTTTTCAGGCCATCCACTTCAAGAACCAATAGCAGAGTTGAGGTTGACTGCCGATCTTCAGGTAAACATCATTAGAATCGAATCCGTTAAAAGCGAGTCGAGATAAAGACTTATAAAGATTCAGTTGTATTCAGATGCGAGGTCTACTGTTCGGAGAATAACTAGTATTTATTTTTAACCGATTTCGAAAAAGGCGGAGGTTCTGTGTTCATCTGTATGTTTTTTTTTTCTGTGTATGTATAAACATACACAGAAAAAAAAACATATTAAAATTATTATTGTTCTAAATGGATATATTTGCCTGAAATAAAGATATTTTGAATTTGAAAAACGATATTTTCGCTAATTGTGAACCGATTTAATTTTTTTAATTTAGTTTATAGGATATGCTGTATACTCCAGAGGTGGTTCCATGTAAATTTTATCGAAATCGGCGGAGCTGTTTTTGAAAAACCGGCCAAGTGCGAGTCGGACTCGCGCACCGAGGGTTCCGTACAAACCTGCAAGGTTTACAAAGTTCTAAGTTCAAAGTTCTTCAAAAAAAAGTAATAAGTTTATATTTATTAAAAAATATATATTTTGTAATGTAACTAAAAATTTAAGATTTTCGGAATTTTTCCTTTATGTGTGCTATAAAACGTTGCTTCATGCCAAATTTCAAGATTCTAGGTCGACTGGAAGTACCCTTTAGGTTTTGATTCCCTTGCGAGTACTTGCGAGTTTCAAAATATGCAGCTTAAATTGCTGTTTCTTTTGATTGCGTTGACATAGAAGTTTGATTTTGTTACAGCTTAAAGGTATTATAGACCTGAGTATTTGGTATGAATTTCAATTTAATACCTCTACGCGTTTATGAGGAAATGAGTAGTAAGTTTAAAATTATTAAAAAAAAATATATTATGTGATGTAACTAAAAATTTATGGTTTTCGTAATTTTTCCTTTATCTATGCTATAAGACGTTGCTTCGTACCAAATTTCAAGATTCTGAGTTCACGGGAAGCACCCTGTAGGTTTTGATTCCCTTGCAAGTGTCGAAAATTTGCGGCATAAACGGCTGTATCTTTTGATTGCGTTGGCTTAGAAGTTTGATTTTTTCACAGCTTCAAGGGACAGTAGACCTGAGTAATTGATATAAATTTCAGCTTCATACCTCCACGCGTTCCTGAGAAAAAGGGTCTTGACAGACGGACAGACGGACAACAAAGTGATCCTATAAGGGTTCCGTTTTTTCCTTTTGAGGTACGGAACCCTAAAAATGAAAAATGTTATATACCTTAATCGGTTGGAGCATACTATCCTAATTTTGTACACGATGGAAGTCTACTGTGCCATTTTGACGTAAAACAATTATTTTTTATATTTCAGAATCGTCAAACGTACTGTCAAGTCGTATGGAGTTAAATTTGAAGACGCCGCGTCGTGTGACCGAGTCTGTCGCCATGGAAACTAACTTTGATAACAAGCTGGCCTCTCCCGTCAAACTGTTACAGCAGAGCTTCAAGGAAAAGGTAATAGAATATTCCAATCTTTGCTTTTTGACCGACGAACCACCGGAGGAGGTACTCAATTCGACGCGTATTTTGTTTTTTTTATGTATAACCACGCATAACTTTTTTTATAGTAGTCCGATTTTAATAATTCTTTTTTATTGGAAAGAGGATACTTCGAAATTGGTCCCATTTAAATTTTATAGAAATCGACTTAGCCATTTTTGATAAATCAACAATAATGTGAAAAATGCTAAATCGATCTGAGCGAAATATTCGCGAATTCTGTACACGGGTGAAGTCGGTCATGCTATTTTTTGCAAAAAATAATTATTATTTTGGCATCTCAACATTTAGGTATTTGCCAGTGGCAAGTCGAAGTGGAAGCCTTGGTGGTCTAGTGGTAGTGATAGCCGCCTTACAATCGTGTGGTTGTGGGTTCAAATCCCGGTCCCGTACCAATGGGTTAGAATTTATGTACCGAATTTAACACCACTGGCTTTCCGGTGAAGGAAAACATCGTGAGGCAACCTGCATACGTCCGTAGAAGTAATTCGATGGCGTATGTGAATCCACCAACCCGCATTGGGCCAAAATGATGGATATGGCCCAATCACCCTTCAACAATCAGGCCTACGACCTGTAGTGGACAATTAAAAAGGCTGTTATAGGTACAGATATTATGTAGTATATCAGTCTCTGGCAGCCATATCACAAGCTTTGCTTAGCTTGGGTGTGTAAGATGTCCCTAATGTATATTTACTAATTGTTTACAGATGGTGTGCACGGGAGTCAGGGACGCAGTACTGGACGAGGCCGTCATAGAAACTCTGCGGCGCAAGTTCAGGAAACCGAGGCCTATGTGCGAGAGGATACGGATTGTCAAGTAAGGCTTGAAACTGTTTTTAGGGTTCCGTAACCAAAGGGTAAAAACGGGACCCGATTACTAAGACTCTGCTGTCCGTCCGTCTGTACGTCTGTCACCAGGCACAGTCTCATGAACCGTGATAGCTATAACGTTGAAGTTTTCACAGATAACGTATAATAGGTTGCCGCTATTGTTATAGCGGGTATGCCTCGCGAGTCTCTCCGGCTCCCGCGTATACCTATATTTCGGCTTTTGCGCAACGTTCAGCGCATAACTTCCCATCTGCCGATTTGTGTGACGCTTAGTATACACGGTTGAAGTAGGTCATGCCAATTTTTGCGAAAAAATAATTATTATTTTATTTTCAGTGACATTCTGGACGGGCTGTTCGACGATCTCATGAAAGACTCGAAGCGAAAGGAGCAAGTCAAAGAATGGCGTTCTCCCAAAAAGTCTAATTCTGAAGATACCAAAGTAAGTGGAAATATGATATTTAAGATAATGAGATTTTAATGATAATTTTCGGGGTTTCGTTTTACTACGGAACCCTAAAACATCAAAAAAACCCAATATTTTATTTAACTTAAAATATAAATAAATTTATTCACAACGAATTTCTTTTTTGTAATAATATAATTATATTACACAATAACAGATAGAAACTAGAAAGAAACTCAAGTAGGTAAAGAGTAAGTAGATGAAATTAAAATACTGAATGCGGGCAGCCCTAGCGCGCGAGACGTTCTGCGTGGCCACGTGGCGCTGTAGATATATATTTCAAGGACAGGGCCGAGCCACAATACTCTTAGATATCATTACCGTGCCCTACGTTGAATTAAATAAACAGCAGTATTTTTTACATTTTAAATTGTTTTTTTTTTATTGTTACAGGAAGACAACGAGTCATCGAATGAAGTAGAAAAATGTCAAAACAAGGAAAATGACTCAAATATGTCTAACACAACTTCAAAAGACACCGATAATATTAAAATAGAAGACGATGTACTGAACCTTAGAAATAAAAACGAGGTTATGGAAAATAATGCTGTAGGACAAGAAAATTATGATAGGGACAGTAATGGTACACTTAATGTCAATAAAAATGAAAATTTCAAAAATAATGATCCAAAACTTGATATTATTGATGATTTAAAAAGTAACGTCATTCAAAATGAGACCAATCATGAAAGGATAACAAAAGATACATCAGAGAAGTTTGAGTTGTCCAAAAATTATACAAATGTTCAATCTGATGCTAACATTCAAGAAATTTCTAGAAATAATAATAAAGATAGTTGTGATTTAAGAAAAAACAAAATTTATCTAAGCGAAAGCTGTGAACAAAATGATACTAAAATTGTTGATACACCAACGAAAGAAGCTAAAGAAAATCGACTAAAAAGATATTCAACAAATATCAGAGGCACAGAAAAAAATAAATCAAACGAGATTAAACATAAAAATCCTATTAAAATCAAGTTTTTAAATAAAGACAAAAGGTCCAGAGGCGTTGATAAATCGAAACATTTTGTAAATAGTAAGTCTAAAAAAGATCGGAAAATTCGATCTAAATCCGAATCGTCGACAGATATTAACATCTTAAAAAGGCTTTTGACTGAAAAGGATCTCTGCTCCCAGCTACTTTTAGAACTAACCACGGGCAAAGTGAACAAAAATTCGAGTGATTCACAAGTCACCGATAAATGTGAAAAAAAAGATAAATCAACAACTCTAAATTTTGTTAAAGATGCATCGAAGTCTTTACTCGATGACCCAAAAAACAAAACTCCAGAAAATGTAAATACAACCCCAAAATGCCAGGAAAATTTAAACGTATCTAATGAAACAAAATCTTCTCATAATACACCAAAACCTTCAAGCAAAAAACGCTCAAATAGGTCGAGCGATTCCGGCGAAAGTCCAAAATCAAGAACACGGAACGATAAAAGCTCAAATACAAAAGATGATACTGATAAACTAAATAAAATTACAAAAGATCCAAAATCAAATGAAAGTGCTGAGAGTCCTAAATCTGAAGAAACTTTAATAGAAAACAAAGAAGTCCAAGCTTTAGCCAGCGCAGTGGAAATTTTAGACGATACTCGAAGCTTGACTGAAAAGAAACACAAAACTATAGATATACGACAAGATTCAAGCCTAGAAATATCGGAGAATGACCAACACATAAGCATAGACGTTATAAAAATCGGAGATAGTCCTACCACGGACGATTCTTACAAAAATGTTAATATAACCCTCCCGGATCAACTGAAAAAGTGTTATAAATTCAACCCCACGGGAGAAGTTTTAGATAAAAACGATGTCGATATTGATTTGGAGAGTTTCAAGAAAGAGTATTTAAGCGAAGTCGATAGGGAATTTACGTGTAACTTTAAGCATAAGCATGTAGGAAATAAATTAGAAGAGCGTAAATTTCGGTCACCGATTGATTTCGCTATAGAAGCAGCAATTAAAAAGGAAGCTGGTCCAGCTAAAATCACAAAAAGGAAATTGACTGAAACCGGAGTGAAGTTAATTTTTGATAACAGGGTCACTAAAAGGAGAAAAGTGTCCGAAGGCGATTTGAAACTTACCTACGATTACGATAAAAAGATTCCGGAAAATTTGTATGATGGAATCAAAAAAAAAGTTGAAAATAAAGAAGGTAGGAAAACGGGAAGAGGCGAGAAAATACGCAGGAAAAAAGAATTAAAAGAGAAAAGAAACAAGAGAGAGAAAGCGAAAAGAAACGATAAAGAGAAAAGGAACAAATCGCCCAGCGATAAAAACATCGAAGTGACAATAGACTCGTCCGAGAAGAGAAGTGCCAAAAACGAAAGAGTAAAGAAAAAAATAAAAACGAAATTCGCAATTCAAAACGAAAATATCCAAGTTAAAATCAAATGGAAAAAGAAACAATTCAGTTTGAACATCGAATCTAAGAAGGCTAAAAAGGAGAAAAATGTTAAAGACGATCGTTCTAAATTCAAACAGTATGTTTTGCAATTTCCCGAAGGTTCGTCGAAGGAGGTTATGGTAAAGCCCGAAAAAGAAGTTTGTCCGTTAAAAAGAAAATACGTTAAAAATGAAAAGAGTCCGGATAAGTTGAAACAAATGTCCATACAAAGCTTCTTTAAGTTAAAATCTGAGAAGTAACTAATAAAGTCGAAGAGTTTTTTCTTGAAGACTGAGTCTTATAACTATTTACATAAATGCCTTTTTACTGGTGCTTTAAATAACTAAGAACTGTTAGAATACTTTTGTTAGGCTTGATGACTAAAAAAATATAATTAGTCCGTCAGATAAATTATCAAAAAAACTTAGAGAAACTTAAAGAAAAAATACGTGTCCAATATTTTTTAGTGATCTTAGTAACGGACTAATAATAATGATTTTTATACCCAGCATATTATCATCTACTCGTATGTTGTAGAATACAATATTATTTTGTATGTATATTTTTGTACCTACTGTATTACTTTTATAGTCTACACTATTGAATTTTATAAAGAAAGATTAACGATTAACATTTAGAATTTTAAGATATACGATATCAGTAGGTACTTTACCAAATAGCCTAAAAAAGGTATTGTTTTTCTAAGTGCTAGGATTTCCAGAGGTGTATTATGCTCATTGTTATGAAGTACGTTTGCAATGGGACACACTGCGAAATTGTGAAAAAAATTGCTGCTCCGTACAATGTACGACAAAATGTACAGTATACATTTTGTCATGGTTCAATGATTTTTTTTTCGTAAATCTAATTTAAATAAGGAATTGGGAGGAAACAAGGTAAATGTGATCTCCAAGCAAATCATTTTATCGACGAAACGGAGGAGGTTTACAAGTCGACGCGTAATTTTAGTTATTTTTTTGTTTAACAACGCATAACTTTTTATAGAGTAGTCCGATTTTAGTAATTTTTTTTTAGAAGATTGTACTTTAAAGATTGTCCCATTTAAATTTAATCGAAATCGGCTGAGCCATTTTTGAAAATCAACAATATGTAGTGTGAAAGTTATTATATCGATCTGTATGAACTGTTCGAATTCTGTACACGGTTGAAATCGGTTATGACTTTTGCCACTTTTAGGGAAAATAATTATTAGGGTTTGCCAATCATTTTTTAGGGTTTGCACCAGAACTTCGTCTTGTATCGTGCCTAATTGATTACAGATTTACTAGTCCAATGTATGAATTTCATTGATTGTATATATTTTATGTGAAAATGAATAGGTAAGTTTAATAAAATTTAATAAACTACATAAACAAAAAGGCTTCAGCCAAATTTTAAATTTAATAAACTACATAAACAAAAAGGCTTCAGGCAAATTTTAAATTTTCCCTCGATGTTGGTACTGAGCCTTGATTGGTTCTTTTCAAATTCAGGTGATGTCTTAGTTTGCCATAAAGCGACAATTGTCTACTATTTTAGTAGTTTTCTATCTTAACTTATACCTTGTAAGTAGGTTATGTTATATTAATTAATTTTAGGGCTGTTCAATATTCATGATTATTTAAAGGTTTTGTTTTATTTACTTTCATAGTAAACGAAATTGTATGTTCATAATTAAGTTTTGTCATTAAAGTTAAATATAAAATAATGTTTTATTACACCTTATATCCTTGTTCTAAGTCCCCACCCCTTAACACAGCGTTATTCAAAACTGGTGTACTAAGCCAAATGGGGGTGATTAAGACTATAATTATGAACAACTTTTACAACGGGGCTAACCCAAAATTCGAGAGAAAAAATCTGCTGTTTCATACTTTTTGTTAATTCCGAGCATAGGGACAGTGTTTGAAATGACATGACAGTATCACTATGAGATTAGGGTTTA
Organism: Hypomecis atomaria; assembly: GCA_964007245.1. Lineage (NCBI taxonomy): Eukaryota > Metazoa > Arthropoda > Insecta > Lepidoptera > Geometridae > Hypomecis > Hypomecis atomaria. Next base: position 4,881,552 of record OZ023307.1, on the reverse strand, counting down.
AAATAAAAGCTCCGGCTAAGAGCCGTTTGAAGTGTGCCCACCATTAAGATCGAATTCGACATTTGATCACTAGTTCAAGTGTCATTTGTATCAATATCACGAGTACATAGCAATGCGTTTTCGACGCCATGTTTCTGAAATCATGCATCATAACTTTTTTTACTTTAGTCACTTCTACTGTTTTTCACTATCCTGAGATTCCGAGTTGCAATTTTGTGTGGAACAGCTGTTTTTTTCTCGAATATTGGGTTGACCTTGACGAATAATAATTGTTTAAACCTGACGCAGGAGTAAAGTGCCGTCCCGCGGCAATTAGACTTGTGTAACTAATTTTGACAGGTAGCCAATGGCCATGCCACTGGCGACGCGTCTACGGGACTTTCGTGATACGGAGTTAGATCGTTTAAGACTACGGTTTGAAACTACAACCCATAGAATAGAAGCCCATTCAGAAACAGCGCTTTCGGGCGTCGCGTCGTTTGTGTCCTGGGGCCCTATTTTTGAACTTCGAATGGCTTGGAATCAGTGTTTTGATAAAAATCAAAATTCCACAAAAAAAAATGCAAGTGGAGTCACTCCGCATTACAAAATAATTGAACACGTAGAATTCAATAAAACAAAATAAAATAAAATAATGGTATCCATGGTAGCATTAAACATTTAACGCAACCTTGTTGGAAGTCGCATTAGAAGTTTCACTTCAAAACGACAGTAACTTGAGAACGTCTATCGAGTTACAGTGCGACATACTTTTATGTTCTAGTCTTTACTAGAAAATAAATGAGGCCGCCACCATCGCTTTGTCAGCATATTTTGCATTATTTTTTTCATAATGATACTGTTTTTCTGTTCACAATCCACAAAATAACACGAAACGAGAAAAATGCTAGGATATTAGCAATGATTGACAGCTCAGATTGTGGTTCCAGCAAATGTGATAATTTAGTTCCCGAATATTTCATTTCATCTCTTTTGTTTCGCACTGTATGTCTATGTTATGATTTATTAATATTTTTATTACTAGGTATATCCCTCCCACTCAAAAAATTAATACCTAACTAATCCGTAGACGGAGTATTATTGGCACAGAGCTATAACAACTTAGTCCTCTTTCCACGTCTCAAAATGAACATAGTAGGTTTTATTGTTTTCTACTATGAAATATGGCAACACCGTCCTTCCCATTGTTTACAACGCCAAACGAACGAACGAAACAAAACAAGTACCGATCGAACCGAGTCAGTTATTTTTATCCTTTGTTTGAATGGACGTCTATCGGTTAAATATTTTGAAATTTTAATAACTGCAATAAAAGTTACAATCAGTAATTACAGATGAAGTAATAGTTTTTGTGTATGAAGTTTTAGAAATTCTTACAATCTTTTTACAACGGAGTTCTTTGTTTGAAAGTGCTAGAATTTGTGCGACGTTGCCGCTCTTCTACTCTAGATTTTCTTTAACAATTTTGCCTGATAACGGTTTTTGGGGCAAACTTTCGTTATCCTAAGGATTATTGGACTTATTTTTATGTGAATATATTACAAAAGGAATGGTACAGTGTTTTGAAATGTGTGACTTTGAACGCTCTTTATTATCTGACGCAATACCGATCTGGCAACAGCGCGCGGAGTTGGAGTGAATAAGGACATTCTGATGTATTAGACAAAAAACCTATCGGATTTTCTCCGATTTCACACACAGTCTACCGTTTATGAGGTAAGTTTCTTTGCTAATACCTTTCTGTCGTGCCTTGGAGTGATATTTTACATAATTTACTAAAAATAAGTGTAACGGATTTTTGAAAACTCCCGCTAAATGACGTAATTCGGCGCGATGGCCGCTGCCGCCATTTTTTTCGGGAACAACCAGTCATCTGTCAAGCTTATTGGAATTTGTTCGTGCGCAGTGAAAAATAAAAAATCTCACACATAGGGTGGTTTTTATCACAAAACTCACCACGGAAGCATCCGGGTAAGTGCTTTGTACCATTTCACTCAAACAATATCGTCCGTTACGCTTGTTTTTGTCGAAAAAATTGCATTTGTCGAACATAACCTCACACTGGCCTGTTGCTAAGGCCCGAAATTTTAGGTCAACCAGTGTCTTCTTCATGGCGAAATTCCGTGTATGCTCGTCTTTATTTGCATAATCGTCAAGCGGGCCTTATATGATAGTGAAATCGCTGGGCTGGTTGCGACGTAGGCTTGACGAATCAACTTGTAGATTCAGTACCATCTGAGACTTGTAGATTTCCATATAGACCCATTAAACTGATACCAAAAGGATATGAACACTTATTTATCCTTAGAATTTTAGTATCAGTCTTACTTATGTCAGAAATATACCTGGAACAACTTTCTAGCGAATTAAATTTAATCTGCTTGTCCTTCTACCTTCATTATAATCCATTCAAAACCTGAATGTACCTGCTCATTCATTAAGTACATAACATTTTAGTTTTCGCTCTAGCATTAAGTTAAATTTCTTCTACAGTTTTCTTGAAATTTCTCCTTTATTGAGTCACCAACTTGTTCAAACCTGAAAGCATATGTTTCACAATCATTGTAATAACTATAATACCTACTTGGAACATATCCAATTTGCTGTCGCCTACATAAAGTTAATTTTTACTGGGGTTCAGTAGGAAAAAGCTTTGCCATTTGCAATTTTAATCGGTTTTTAAAATTGAAAGGGAATGTTGCAATGGTGTTTTATAGCCCACTAGCGACCCGCCCCGGCTTCGTACAGATGTATTATGCATATAATCCTACCTCTTGAATCACTCTATATAATAAAAAAAACCACATAAAATCCGTTGCATAGTTTTAAAGACAAAAGCATACATGGGGACAGACAGCCGGAAGCGACTTTGTTTTATACTATGTAGTGATAGTGATGATAACAAAAATGTAGCTAAGAACTATTACTATTTCAATTATATAAGCTTGTAAACTAAACAAATGAACCTAAATTGGTTTGTTTGTATGGATGCTATGTTGCACAGTTACATCTAACTTATAACAACCTTCCTCTGATGGTGCGGATGCTGCATTCTTGAAGAGCTTTGTGTTTAAGCTTTCCTTACAAATGTAATGCTCGGTTCCCCTCTAATTCTAATTTGAAGTAGGGGCGATAAGTCCTGCACTGACGTCCCGCATGGGGTGTTTTGTGCATTTCCCCCTCCAGCGTCTACCCGAGCCAGCCCAGCTCCTTAAAGTAACGGAGCGTGGCTCTGGGCCGCTGGCATAACTGCTCCAGTAGCTTAGATGGTGAATGAGATGATGGCGATATAGATGACAGTGCAGAAGCATCATGCAATCCGTTAGCTATTCTAATGTCTTCTGTGGCTTTGCAATGCCACAGAACATGTTCTACAGTTTCGTTCTCCTGCAAACAGCCATGACAAAGTGGGCTGTCAGTGGCTCCTCGTTTATACAAGTGACTATTCACGGTTCCCCTCCCTCACTGATGTAATATTCAAGTCTGTAACGCTATATCACACTTTGCTCAGTGCTAGACTTTATGCCGAGACCTGTAATACTATCCATAGTAGAAAAACTGTTGCAATTTTTGTTCTCCAAACATTTATTAAGTTACTTACAGAAGTTTTGCAAGAGGTGCCATACAAAAATGTAAGTAACCACATTAAAACTTCAGTAGGTTTCGTACTGCGATATTCTCGCACATATGGTACAGCGCAAATAAAACTTCTTGATGGGTGTGAAGTTAGTTAGAAGCTGCGTGAGGATTGGGTTTCGTGCAGCTTGTAGCTAACTTCACAGCCATCAAATAATTTGATTCAGCCTAAAAAAAACTTTATTTATTTGTTTATAGGCGAGCGGTGTATACTGATGTGCCTATATCAAGCAGAGTCGAATAAAATTAGTATTTATATAACAAGGATTTTTTTTCCTTCTTTATCCAAAGGTCCAGTGTAGTCTTAAATGTGTTTATAGTTCTTGTTGAGATAACATCCACAGGCAACCTATTATAAATAAATAAATTTCATTGCCTATTTTGCTCGAAATTAATAACGGCAGCAGGTAGACACTTAAAATGAGACTAAGGAGACTCCCATACGGTACGGAACACTTTGTGCGCTAGTCTGACTAGCATGTGGCCGATTTTTTCAAATAGTTCGGATAATTTCGGAATTTTTACGTAAATAGTCCTTCAACCACACCCTAAGGGAGTGAACAGTACAGCAGCTGTGCTATAAGTGTGTTAATAGGGCGATAAACATTTGGGTTATCTATACTATGTCACATTTTCTACCTCGTATGGTTTTATGTCTGATGTTAGTGAAATAGTAGGTATAGGTCGAATTATACGTCGTTGCGCATTATTTCAATTAGCCGTGGTGGTCTAGTGGTAATGACACTCGCCTTACAGTCGTGAGGTCGTGGTTTCAAATCCCGGCCCCATACCAATGAATTCCTTGGAATTTATGTACGAAATTTCACATTTTATAGTCGCGAGTGTTTTGTGAACTGCTAGTTATAATTTATTATCATATTATAATATCCCATTGTGATGTACCTATCTATAAAAATCGGCCAAGTACGAGTCGAACTCGCGTACGGAGGGTTCCGTACTGCATGGGAGCCCCCCTTAAATATTTATTTTATTTTGTTTTTAACCCCCGACGCAAAAGAGGGGTGTTATAAGTTTGACGTGTCTGTTTGTGTGTCTGTCTGTGGCATCATAGCGCCCGAACCACTGAACCGATTTCAGTTTAGTTTTTTTTGGATGAAAGGAGACTTAATCGAGAGTGTTCTTAGCTATGTTTTGTAAAAATCGATTGAGCCATTTAAGAGTTATGGTAGGTTAAAGTGGGGATGGAAGAACCAAAATTCTACAAATGTGCCCAAAATGGTTGTCAATGTGTCGGGGGTGTTTTAAATTTTTAATTTATTAGTATTTGTTGTTATAGCGGCAACCGAAATACATCATCTGTGAAAATTTCAGCTGCCTAGCTATCATGGTTCATGAGATACAGCCCGGTGACAGACAGACAGACAGACATCGAAGTCTTAGTAATAGGATCCCGTTTTTCCCTTTGGGTACGGAACCCTAAAAACGGTTAAATTAAAGAACTAAAATGTCCCTAAGAATAATGTTTAAAAAATACGTCAGTGGCGCCTTCATTAATACACCACTGTTGGTGCCACAGACAGATGTGTAAAATAAATAGACAGCTGCGCGAAACATTCAACGTCGGCTCCATAACTCCCAACTTGGTCAAAACGATCGTAAAATTTCCTTCAATTTTATCTTGCGAATAAATTGTTTACAGATGTTTTTTGGCGTTGCGTTGGTCTGCCTAAGTAGGTCCCAACTGTTGGTCGTTTCAGACGGATTTAGTCTCCAAAATTATCCAAAATATGACATATGTATATCTATGACTTAAAAGAAATATGTAGTACTAGCGACCAGCCCGGGCTTCGCACAGATGTATCCTTCCTACTAATATTATAAACGCGAAAGTTTGTAAGTATGGATGGATGGATGTTTGTTACTCTTTCACGCAAAAACTACTGAACGGATTGAGATGAAACTTTGCAATTATATAGCTTATACATCAGAATAACACATAGGCTATAAATTATAATGATATTGCATATATTTTCCATAATATGACAAGTGTTAAGTTAGTAGGAAAAATTCTGCCATCTGCGAGCTATTCTAGCGTGCGCTCCAAATGTCAAAAAGAACTGTCAAATCGATTTTTTTTTGTTTTTTATTTTCCACCTCCTTTATTAAGGGTAGTATTTAAGGTAGAGCCTCGAAATATAATGCGGGCGAAGCCGCGGGCAAAATCTAGTACGACATATCGCCGCCCCCGGAGAACAAAATGACAATCGCTATTGTCTTGATTTTAATGTTATACCATATTCGACTTTAATGGAGCTTAATACATCTATACAATTTTTTTCATAATTTTTTTGTCGTTACTCATGAAGTTATAAAATAATGCAATAGTATTCGAAGTTTTTTATTCCCTAAATAGTTTCGGGAATAAAATTGCCAGATAACAATAGTAAACATTTTCAACTAGTATCAAAATGATAATATCGATAGCCACAATATTCCCGTGAAAACGAGTCTATAAAAATAGTGCTATGGATGTTGTCATTTTATTCTAGTAAAAATATACCGTGTTTGGCAATATCGTGTTTACCAATAATTTGTTTTATTTTGAAGGCAAGAACAACAGTCCAAAGTTCTATTACCATACAAAAATGGAAAAATTATAACGAGGATACAATGGTAAGTGATATTAAATTTCGACAATTGAGCTGTTAATAATCATTGAATAAAATTATTATACAATATTGCAATATTTGTTTTCGCTTAGATGAACCGAGAATAAAAAGACAACGGACATAGAAAAAAAATTACGTTGATTAATTTTTATCAATATCTTATTTTGTTAATATCTATTTAATTGTAGTACTGTTAATTACAATACTTTTACAAAAAAAAATATTTAAAAAAATATCTTTCATATGAGCTCATTCACTTACAATACTGTTCAGTGAATCATCAGCAATCATCGAAAAACGGTTTTTTATTTTTCCTGGAAAGTTGTGATTTTGCGATTGCCATTTTGTTCTCCGGGGGCGGCGATATATCTTTGACTTAAAAGAAATATGTAGTACTAGCGACCCGCCCCGGCTTCGCACAGGTGTATTATATACCTTTATCTTGAATCCCTCTATCTATTAAAAAAATCGCATCAAAATCCGTTGCGTAGTTTTAAAGATATAAGCATACATAGGGACAGACAGAGCGGGAAGCGACTTTGTTTTATACTATGTAGTGATTTTCAAATTTCGATAAAATGTAAATGGGACCACCTCGGGAGTCGGTAAAACTCGTGAAGTAATAATCAGCTATTTATCGTAAGCCTTAATTTTTTCTACTTCAAAGTTCAAAGTCCCATCATTTCAGCCATTGGATGTCCACTGCTGGATATAGTCCGCCCGATAGTCCTCATAGTAAAAGTTATTAAAAATTTGCTCCAACACCAATAGACAAGCACATACTAGGTACAGAAATACGACTCAAGTTCAAGAATTAATTTCCAGTTGAATGATGACTAGTGAATTAAATATTTTATCGTTCAATGACCTTGGTGATTGGTGACGTCATAAATTTACATCAGAAGACCCTTTTCATTCTAACTTCAATATTGACTGTACTAAAATGACGCATCATTATGAAAATATCATCAGAATTATAGCGTCAGCGTTTTGTTACAAATACTGTCTAAAAGGAAAATGTTCATGTAACAATTGGTATATTTTGAGAAATTTTGTCATTTGACATTGCATACATCCTTAATGCATGCATTGCATGCATTTTAATAGATAGAATGATTCAAGAGGAAGGTTTATATGTATAATACACCTGTGCGAAGCCAGGGCGGGTCGCTAGTTAATAATAATTTAAAAAATTACATAGATGACTCATTGATTCGTGCGAACTATTCGAATTCTGTACACAATGAAAATCGGTTATGCCATTTTTAGCGTAAAGTATTATTACTGAATCCTTATCCTTACATAGTATAAAATAAAGTCGCTATTTTTGTCTGTTTGTTTGTCTGTATGCTTAAATCTTTAAAACTACGCAACGGATTTTGAAGCGGTTTTTTTAATGGATAGAGTGATTCAAGAGGAAGGTTTATATGTATAATACACCTGTGCGAAGCCGGGGCGGGTCGTCTATTTACTGAATATAATTAAAATGGTAGTTGAAAAGGATCACTCCCGAGACGACAATAATTCAAATATCGATTTTTGCGGCAACGCAATAAAGTGCGATTTAGTCAAAATATGTACAAAAAATGTTTATAATTTATCAATACAAAAGTAGTTTTTTAGAGCATGACATCATGAAAAAAGATATAAATATATACCTAATCTTCCGATAAAAGTCCAACTGATAACATAGGGAGATGCCCGTTTGTCTAGCATTCGCTAATGCAATGTTGATAAATCCGGTAAAAGTGACTGTACCGGCCTTTTTAATAGTCCACTGTTGAACATAGGCGACCTACGATAGCCGATAGAGTAATCTAACTACTTACCTAAGACCTAACTCGATCTTTATTATTTTTCAATAAAATCTATCTGTGCACACGATTTCGATAATTCTTTTTTATTGGAAAGAGTGTACTTCGAAGATGGTCCCATTTCAATTTTATCGAAATTGGCTTAGCAATTTTTGATAAATCAATAATGTGAAAATGCTACGTCGATCCGTGCGAAATATTCGCGAATTCTGTACATGGTTGAAACCGACTTTGTACAGAATTCGCGAATATTTCGCATGCCATTTTTTGCAAAAAATAATTATTGTTTATAGAAGGAATGATTGTTTACTCAAGTGTAGTAAGTAGGTAGTATGTATTTTTATTTGCGCAGTAACCTTGTTCGCCGTGCTACTGCGACTCATTTACGATAATAATGATATCAATGTTGCTTATATTCTTAATCCAAGATGTAACATTTTGACTCTAGAGTTCTAGACAATGTTACATATGTATAACGATTCCATGAATAAGATCGCCTTGTGTTGTTTACTTATGTTCAGACAAAGTCCTAGCTAAATGAAGTGTAGACAATCGCCTACGTTCCGTTTTTAGGGTTCCGTATCCAAAGGGTAAAAACGGGACCCTATTACTAAGACTTCATCCGTCTGTCTGTCTGGCACCAGGCTGTATCTCATGAACCGTTATAGCTAGAAAGCTGAAATTTTCACAGATGATGTATTACTGTTGCCGCTATGAAAACAAATACTAAAAACAAAATAAAATAAATATTTAAGGGGGGCTTCCATACAACAAACCTGAATTTTTAGCCGTTTTTAAGCTCGACATTAATAATGGTAACAGGTAGATGCTTGAAATATTCACAGAATATTTAGTTGTATATTCACTTCAATAATAAATAATTAAAATAAATATTTAAGTGGGGCTCCCATACAGTACGGAACCCTTATGCGCGAGTCCGACTCGTACTTGGCCGATTATTCCTAAACCATGTCAAATATCCATAACTAATAACTAATTTCAATCCTAAATAGAAGTCCTAATGGTGAAATGATGATGAATGAAGATTTGATTTTTATGCGCCATTTAGGTATCACTTAGTACCATCAATTAGTGTAATTTTGCTCCGTCTAGATATTACGTAATTACACATGTTTCGTTTCCGGTGACAATACGCGTGTTTCGATACTGCAAACCTTGAAAATTTGACACCTTCGCCTCCGTGCGCTAACGATTACAATAATAGACTGTCTTGACCATAGATATCTCTAGAGAGGCATTCTACTCACTCGTCGCGCGAGATACTTAGTAATAACTCATATACTTACCGGAAAATCATGTTTACGAAATATATTTAAAAAAAGTTGGGGGTGTGTAAGATCACTGTCTCTGACCCTAAACTAAGCAATGCTTGTGATATGGCTGCCAGAGACTGATATACTACTTATACATATTTTTAAATACATACTTATATAGATAGAACTAAATAATACCCTGACAGGCAGACACAGAGCAAACACCTATGTTCATCACATAAATACCTGCCCTAGGTGGGGATTGAACCTACGCCTCTTTGACCCAGTAGTTAGGGTCACTAACCACTGAGCCACCAAGGCAGTCCACACATAAACAATACAGCACTCCTATCATAATAACAAACAGACAATTTGTTGTCGGCGTTGGACCCTAATTCGAACGTAGGATAGATTCAGAATTAGAATAGTTTTTAGGGTTCCGTACCCAAAGGGTAAAAACGGGACCCTATTACTAAGACTCCGCTGTCCGTCTGTCTCCAGGCTGTATCTCATGAACCGCTAAAGCTAGAAAGCTGATTTTTTTTCAGAAGATGTATTTCTCTTGACGCTATAGCAACAAATACTAAAAACAGAATACAATTAATATTAAAGGGGAGCTCCCATACAACAATCCTGAATTTTTAACCGTTTTTCTCTAGATATTAATAATGGTAACAGGTATGCTTGAAATATTCACAGAATATTTAATTTTGTATTCAGTTAAATAATAAATGATTAGATTAAAATTAAATAAATATTTAATGGGGGCTCCCATACAGTACGGAACCCTTCGTGCGCGAGTCCTACTCGTACTTGGCCGATTATTTTCCTATTTCTTGCCGTTCGATCGAATCCGATGCATCGAACTTTCCGGAAGGGTGTTCTAGAACCTTCCCGACACTTAGTAACCCGAGGAAAGAAGGGAAGATTCTAGAACTTTCGGAGAGCTCTGATTGGTGGATAGGATTGGTTAGCGGATCGGTCAGCCTATCAGAGCTCAGCTTTGTAAATAATTGTTTTAGTATATAAGGGCACCTGGATCTCCCGGTAGTCAGTCTTGATTTGAAAAGTGAACAGTTCTAATCTACAATTCGATCTCGGTAAGTTAACTAGTAGTGATAAGTGGTTGTAACGATTGGATTGTACAGGGTTCTTTTGGAATAAAAGGGCTACTCAAAGCCAAGGAATAATTAAGATTCGGGAGTTTTACTTTGAGCTCCCTGCACCTCGGCGGCAGATCATTGTACTTCAGGCATTTCCATTATCAACGCCTTGTCTTTCATACGACAGCGTCGTAATCGTAAGGGGCGAGTACACCAGCGCGTACCTAGGCAAGAGAGACACGCAAGGCTACTTAGTTTCTTATCTCTCTTTCGCTCAGAAAAAGTGCTCGCCACGCTAGCGAGTGGTATAGAGATTAGAGACTTGTCGCCTGCAATAGGCATATGACTGGATAAAAAAAATTATAATCAGTCCGTGAGTTGTATTATCAAAAAATATTGGACATTAAGTCGCTTCCCGCTGTCTGTATGCTTATATCTTTAAGATACGCAACGGATTTTGATGAGGTTATTTTTAATAGATAGAGTGATTCAAGGGGAAGGTTTATATGTAAAATACACCTGTGCGAAGCCGGGGCGGGTCGCTAGTCAAACAATAAATGACAAAGATAAAGTTTGAGAGTGGGGGCTCGTGACGTCACTTCTCTGTCAAATACATTTGTAGTCTACTCGTGACGTCACGCGGAACTTTAACGGGCTATATCTTCATTTGTTTCATTGACAATTACGATAAAATACCTAGGCACGTATCTAATATTTTTAACCGACAAAACAACGGAGGAGGTTCTCAAGTCGACGCGTATGTTTTTTTCTATGTACGACCTTGACCACGCATAACTTTTTACAGAGTAGTCCGATTAAGATTTTTGGTTTTGGTTGGCTAGATCATACTTCAGAGGTGGCTCCATTTAAATTTTATCGAAATCGGCTTAGCCATTTTTGATAAATCAACAATAATGTGAAAATTATTACATACATCGATCCGTGTAAACTATTCGAATTCTGTACACGGTTAAAGTCGGTTACGCCATTTATTGGGAAAAATATTATTAATTTTATCGAAATCACTACCGGCCGAGTACTTTTTGAAAAATCAACAATGTAATAATCGGCCAAGTACGAGTCGGACTCGCGCACGGAGGGTTCCGTACTGTATGAGAGCCCCCCTTAAATATTTATTTTAATTTTATTATTTATTATTGAATGGAATATAAAACTAAATATTCTGTGAAAATTTTAAGCATCTACCTGGTACCATTATTAACATAGAGCGAAAAACGTCAAAAAATCAGGTTTGTTGTATGGGAGCCCCCCTTAAATATTTATATTATTTCGTTTTTAGTATTTGTTGTTAACCGAAATACATCATCTGTGAAAATTTCAGCTGCCTAGCTACCATGGTTCATGAGATACAGCCCGGTGACAGACGGACAGACAGACAGACGGACATCGAAGTCTTAGTAATAGGGTCCCGTTTTTTCCTTTGGGTACGGAACCCTAAAAATTACTACATGGATGACACATTGATTCATGCCGACTGCTCGAATTCTGTACACGGTTGAATTCGGTTATGTCATTTTTGGCGAAATATAATTCTAAATAAAGAGTTCCTTGTGAGATTAGGTTCCAGCTGGCTCGCGACAACATGTCTCATCCGTCGAGATCTATGTAATAGACTGTGTCCTAACTGTTGGCAACTGAGACATTTAGCGAGTAGCGATGCAAGTTTGTTTGTAAATATGTTTTGTATTAGTGTGTCTTACTCAAATGTGACATTGATTTTAGATTCAGCGGGTGAAATCTAAATGTAAACATTTTGAATAATCGGCCAAGTACGAGTCGGACTCGCGCACGGAGGGTTCCGTACTGTATCGGAGCCCCCCTTAAATATAGATGTTATTTTAATTTTATTTATTATTGAAGTGAATATAAAACTAAATATTCTGTGAAAATTTCAAGCATCTACCTGTTACCATTATTAATATAGAGCGAAAAACGTCTCTAAAATCAGATTTGTTGTATGGGAGCCCCCTTTAAATATTTATTTTATTTTCCTTTCAGTATTTGTTGTTATAGCGGCAACAGAAATACATCATCTGTGAAAATTTCAGCTGCCTAGCTATCATGGTTCATGAGATACAGCCCGGTGACAGACAGACAGACAAACAGACGGACATAGTCTTAGTAATAGGGTCCCATTTTTCCCTTTGGGTACGGAAACCTAAAAACCGCATCAAAATCCGTTGCGTAGTTTTAAAGATATAAGCATACATAGGGACAGACAGCGGGAAACGACTTTGTTTTATACTATGTAGTGATGTGAGCCCACCTTAACAGAGTTACTAAGTTTAGTACTAAGTACTTAGATACTTATTTGCAATTCAACTAAAAGCATACATTGTGTAGTCCACTCATGTCGGTATTCAAGGTAAAAGATATCAGGTGGGAAAAAAAACTGAACCACCTTGGAGTTTTTTATGCTTATAGAGTTATCTAGTTAGGTTTTTATAACTTCAAAAAAAGTTTGACGTTTTTGACAGGTGGAGATCGGATTACGTTTCTGTGGTTCTAAAGCAATGTATTCACTGAGCAACAATGTTTCGGATACACAGTTTCTGAAACATCACGTAGATGTTTCCATTTCGATAAACACGTAGTGGTTTGTTTCAGAAACACGTAGATTTTGTTTCTGAAACAAAATTTACAAACAATTGTTGTTCATTGGTCAGTGAATACATGGCTTATCCTGTCCCATATTGGCACCCACAGAGATTATAATAACAGATTGATATTCTATGTATTCACTGCATAATAAATTATGGACGTACAGAGCCATTTTACTTTCGTCTATCCGGATGTTGATTTTCCTCTATAGGTCTCATTTTTGAACGAATCTTGACGAAATTTGGTATTTTGATTGGTTTTGATTCTATTATTTTTGCAATCTTTTTTGTCATCGGCGAGTTTTGGCAGGGGGGTATTTCTCTCAAAAGGGGGAAAGCTGTAGCCCTATTAATAACTGATGATTTTGATAATATTTGGCACGATCATTTATATAGCCCGGGCATCATTTATAAGCGCAAAAAATGCAACTACTTTCTGTAAGCTGATTTTTTGGTATTAGGTAGTTATGGTGGTGTACAACAATACCCCCATTCAGTCAGCTGGGATGCTTAGCGTTTGGTGGGGATACCAGTTTGAATAAAAAATAATCGGCCAAGTACGAGTCGGACTCGTGCACGGAGGGTTCCGTACTGTATGGGAGCCCCCATTAGATATTAATTTTATTTTAATTTTATTATTTATTATTGAAGGGAATATGAAACTAAATATTCTGTGAAAATTTCAAGCATCTACCTGGTACCATTATTAATATGGAGTGAAAAACGTCTAAAAATTCAGGTTTGTTGTATGGGAGCCCCCCTTAAATATTTATTTAATTTTGTTTTTAGTATTTGTTGTTGTAGCGGCAACCGGAATACATCATCTGTGAAAATTTCAGCTGCCTAGCTAGCATGGTTCATGAGATACAGCCCGGTGACAGACGGACAGACGGACATCGAAGTCTTAGTAATAGGGTCCCGTTTTTCCCTTTGGGTACGGAACCCTAAAAAAGCAGTATCTTGCAACTACTTTGAACAACTATCTATTATTCTGTGTCGTAAAGGAGCCGAATTAGGTCATCATAGCGTACGAGGCTACGGAATATTTAAATTAATGGTTCGCCAATTGACGCGCTTGTTGTTTGAATATAAATTAGTCAGAACTTGTTTGTTGAATTTCCGAATTGGGTAGACCTCGTAACTAATGTTGTTGTTTAGTTGATTTTCCGAAATCTAGCGAACAATTGAATAACTAAAGAACTTGTGGTTTTCCGAACCATAAATCTCGCGAGTGTAAATTAGGCATTTTTTAGTAATATTTTCTCAAAAATGCACAATTTGCACTTGTAAGGTACAATTTTACAGTTTTTTAGAAGATTTCGAAATTGGTTTATGTAGGTTCAGTTAAACACCTCTTTAACTGAATCTTCATTATCTATCTTGACTCGCTCTTGACCGATTTGTGTTTTAAAATCGTATCAACTTTATATCATCACATCACGTACACCAAAAATCTGCAAGTCTGTATGTCGTAGGCCCACGCAGGTTCCCAATTTAGACCTTATGTTAAGTATCCGTAAGGACGTTTATATTTCGATCAGTTACTCCTATCTCAAGTCATAAAGTATGTCCGTATAGGCCGGGTAGCTAGCTCTGGTGTCAGAGCTTTCAAGCCGCCTGAAGGTCTCAGTTGCAAATGCCACCCGCGGTCACCCATCTGAAGACTGACCGTGCCGAACGTTGCTTAACTTAGGTGGTCGCTGACAAACACCTAGTCAAACTACGCTAAGAGCGCGTATATAGTAGACCTTTAGTATGAGTCTGTAAGGTCGTATATCGGTTGTAAAGTCATCTGGATTACTCCAAGATCTCGCATCATACTATCATACAGTATGTTAAACTAACAAGGAGTTTTTCCAATTTAGACTTTATAATTATTGCCATAGCGTCATAATTATGTCGCTTGAACAGCTACTTCAAGATCTCTCGTCATACGTTGTCGTATGAACAGGGAGTTTTTTTTATAATTTTGACCTTTACTATGGTTCTGTAAGGTCGTATATCGGTTGTACACTCATCTGGATTACTCCAAGATTTCGCATCATACTATCATACAGTATGTTAAACTAACAAGGAGTTTTTCCAATTTAGACTTTATAATTATTGCCATAGAGTCATAATTATGTCGCTTGAACAGCTACTACAAGATCTCTCGTCATACGTGGTCGTATGAACAGGGAGTTTTTTTCTAATTTTGACCTTTACCATGTGTCTGTAAGGTCGTATATCGGTTGTACAGTCAGCTGGATTAGTGTAATCAAAGTACGTGCGTCACGCGCGCTTGTCGTGATGCGGCCTTGTTTGGAGGCTGCGCGCATCGTATGGGCCTCGGTTTTATTGAATTACCCGATTGGTCGAGAAAAGGATTTATTTTTAACCGACTTCAAAAAAGGTTTTCGATTCGACTTTTCATGAACTGATTTTGATGATTCTTTTGAAGGGTTAGGCTAAGACTCCGCTGTCTGTCCGTCTGTCTCTCACCGGGCTGTATCTCATGAACCGTGATAGCTAGAACGTTTTCACAAATGATTTATTTCTGCCGCTATAACAACAAAATACTAAATATAGAATCAAATGAGTAGTTAAGGAGAGCTCCCATACAACAAACATGAATTTTGTAGCTGTTTTTCGCTCGATATTAATAATTGTAACAGGTAGATGCTTGAAATATTCACAGAATATAAATTAAACTAAAATATATTAAGGAGGGCTCTCATACAGTAGGAACCCTCCGTGCGCGAGTTCGGCTCGCACTTGGCCGATTATTTGTTGTATGGCACATCATACTTCAGAGGTGGTCAGAAGTGGTGGAATATTAGATTAAAACAGTTATTTTTGTGATAAACACCTCAAATAATCGGCCAAGTACGAGTAGGACTCGCGCACGAAGGGTTCCGTACTGTATGGGAGCCCCCCTTAAATATTTATTTAATTTTTTTTATTTAGTATTGAAGTGAATATAAAACTAAATATTCTGTGAAAATTTCAAGCATCTACCTATTACCATTATTAATATAGAGCGAAAAACGTTTAAAAAATCAGGTTTGTTGTATGGAAGCCCCCCTTAAACATTAATTTTATTTTGTTTTTTTTCTATTTGTTGTTATAGCGGCAACAGAAATATTTCACTTTTTTATCTGTACATTTAAGTAGAAAAGTAGTTAATGGAAAAAAATAAACGTCTGTATGTATGATGGCGCTCGGACATTTTTTTACTATTTCATTAAGGGACTGTGGATCTGTAGATATTTGCTCGAAGTTTAACATCTATAGAATTAGCGAGCTCACGTAAAGTGCGTGCCTTTCCGATCTCACGGTCGCGCGGCGGTGCGGTGGAGTAATGCTTACGAAACATACTAACAATTACCAAATTCGGCAAAACATTGATAAATCTTCTACTATTGTTGACCTGTGAAACTGTTTTGTTTACAATGCTCAACACTCAATCATTTATTGCAACATTAATTTGTTTCATATAGATAGTCGTAAAAGTTAGGTAAAGTTTATGATATGTTCTTAATTTTTAGGGTTCCGTACCCAAAGGGAAACACGGGACCCTATTACTAAGACTTCGATGTCCGTCTGTCTGTCTGTCTGTCCGTCTGTCACCGGGCTGTATCTCATGAACCACGATAGCTAGGCAGCTGAAATTTTCACAGATGATGTATTTCTGTTGCCGCTATAACAACAAATACTAAAAATAAAATAAATATTTAAGGGGGGCTCCCATACAACGAACCTAAATTTTTAGACGTTTTTCGCTCTATATTAATAATGGTAACAGGTAGATGCATGAAATTTTCACAGAATATTTAGTTTTATATTAACTTCAATAATAAATAATAAAATAAAATAAATATTTAAGGGGGGCTCTTACACAGTACGGAACCCTCCGTGCGCGAGTCCGACTCGTACTTGGCCGATTATTAAATATTCTGTGAATATTTCAAGTGTCTACCTGTTACCGTTATTAATATAGAGCGAAAAATGGCTAAAAATTCATGTTTGTTGTATGAGAGCCCCCTTAAATATTTATTTTATTCAGTTTTTAGTATTAGAGCGGCAACAGAAATACATCGTCTGTGAAAAATTAAGCTCTCTAGCTATCACGTTTCATTAGATACAGCCAGACAGACAGACAGACGGACAATGGTGTCTTAGTAATAGGGTCCCGTTTTTACGGAACCCTAAAAACGACGTACAGTCGAATTGAGAACCATTTTAAAATTAAGCTTCAGGATCGATAAGAGTCGCCTACGCATAGGAAATTCGTCAGGCCACGTCATTACCGTAATGGCAGTTTCGCCAGGTCGTGTCAAAGCCATGGCCGCCTGCCCAACCGCTCCGTGGTCAAGGCCTGGTGATATTTTGAGCCGTGCCTGTGACCTCAGCCCGACAAACATCTCGTGTGCGGACTGTGCGGTAACAACATTGAGACTGTTTTGTCGGTACTCGTACTAGAATACAACAACAAATCATTATTTTTCGC
The DNA here is from genome assembly GCA_964007245.1 of Hypomecis atomaria. Classification (NCBI taxonomy): domain Eukaryota; kingdom Metazoa; phylum Arthropoda; class Insecta; order Lepidoptera; family Geometridae; genus Hypomecis; species Hypomecis atomaria. The sequence goes on along the minus strand of OZ023307.1, from coordinate 4,863,985 downwards.
AAAAAATGGCAAAACCGACTTCCATCGTGTACAAAATTCGAATAGTTCGCTCGAATTGATGTAAATAATTTTTCTTAAAAACGGCTTAGCCGATTTCGATAAAATTTAAATGGGAATCACCTCGGGAGTATAACCTTTCGAGCTAAAAAAGATTTTTTTTTTGATTCGGTACACAATTGGCGAAAATATCGATGAACATACACAAAAAAATACATACAGACGAACATAATAATACCTACTCCTTTTTGAAAGTAGGCTAAAAACATACTAAAGTATAAACTAGTAGTTCTCCGAACAGTAGACCTCTCATCTCTTTCACTGAATCTTCATAAGCCTATATCTCGACACGCTCTTGACCGATTTGGTTGAATCTCTTCCGTTTGGCTTTCGTCTGTCGGGATATCGATTTTCCTCTATAGGTCGTATTTTTCAACGAATCCAGACGAAATTTCTATACAGTTTTTTTTTTTTTTATTTTTTTTTTATTTTATTTATTTATTAAAATCAACAGCCCTTAAAAAACATAAATTAACTTAAAAACTAAACTTAAGGCCAATAACTGATTTATACTATGTTACCAAACAATTTTTTTTTTTTTTTTTTTTTGCAGTTTCACAGCATACTTAATACGAGTATTTATTACATAGTTGCGCTGTTTATTTGTGTGTGTGTGTGTGTCTGTGTGTGTGTGTGATATGTACATAATTATATATTTATTTAAACATATACTTAAATATACTATAAATTTATGCATTAACTGTGTCATATAATACGTGATACACCTCTTTTTTAAATCTCTCTTTTTTGGTATGAAAAATGTCAATTAAATTATTAAATTTCATGTTATATGTTCTATGTAAGCGATTGACAATTGAATTCTGTGCATAGTTTGTGCGAGAATGTGATACAGCAAATAATTTAGTATGTCTAGTGCGAGTCATTGGGGTACAAAAGCTCAGGATGTTCTTGGATAGGTCCGGATTATCTATATATCCATTACACAGGCCATGTAAAAAGGTCATATCCAAAACGGTGCGTCTATTTTCAAGGCTAGTTAGGAGGTGGCACTTGCAAGAGTCTTCATAGTTAGTAGAATATTTAAGAGCTCTATAATTAAGGTGTTTTATGAATTTGTGTTGAATGTTTTCTATGTCCCTAATGTATGTGATGTACGACGGATTCCAAATAGTACTACAGTATTCAAGAATACTACGTACATAAGAGTAATAAAGTAATTTAATACAATTAATGTCAGAAAAAGGTTTACAGACCCGTAAAATAAAGCCAAGACTTTTATAAGATTTATTTATAATATATTCAATATGATTGGAGAAGGTTAATTTGGAGTCCAGTAGAATTCCTAAGTCTCGTACTATGTTTGATCTAGAAATGTCAACACCAGTTAGCTGATAATCGAAGTTAAGGGAATCTTTCTTGCGCGTAAATGAGACACAGTGACACTTGCCCACATTGATACCTATCCGATTACTTTCATAGTAATCAGCAAGACGATTAAGGTCATCTTGAAGTAACGAACAATCACTAATTTTATTAATTTTCATAAAAATCTTCATGTCGTCTGCATACATGAGATATTTGGCATGCTGAATACTTTCACCTACATCATATAGATAGCACGCATAGAGTAACGGGCCCAATATAGAGCCTTGTGGGACACCTGAAGTTATATCTATATAGTTAGAGCAATAACCACCAACAACAACAGCCTGGGAACGCTTGCATAAATATGATTCTAACCACCTCAACAAGTTACCGCGAATACCTAGCTCATAAAGTTTACGTAGAAGGATAACATGGTCTACACGATCAAAAGCCTTTTCAAAATCTGTATAGATCACATCCACTTGTGACCCACCATCCATATTAGTAGCGACATAATCAATAAAAGTACCCAAATTGGTGGCAGTGGACCGACCTTTCATAAAACCATGCTGTTGAGGAGGTATAGCTGAAGATATAATTGGATAGATATGAGTGTGAACTATTCGTTCAATAACTTTACTAAGAACATTCAATATTGAAATGGGGCGATAGTTTTCAACTGCCGTTTTAAGACCTTTTTTATGAACCGGAACGACCCGAGCCTCTTTCCAAATTTTGGGAAAGAAACCATCACGAAAACATCTGTTAAAGATTAAAGTAATTGGGTAAACCAAAGATTTAACACATTTAACGAACAAAATTGGTGGTAAGTTATCATTACCAGCACCTTTGTTTATATCTAAGTTGCTAATAATTTTTTGAACCTCATCCACAGATACCTCGATATTAGAAATGATATTATTGGACAATAATTTTTCTTTAAATGAACAATGAGCCAAGTAATTTTCATCCACCGAGAAAGTATTAAAATTGCGCTGGAAGAAATCATTAAATGCAGAACATATATCTAGTGGTCCATCAACTTGTACATCACCGTATGTCATTAGATTTGGATAATCAGTGGTATTTTTTCTTTTAGATTTTATGTAACTCCAAAAAGCTTTAGGGTTTGACTTTATTTTTTCTTGTGAATAAGCAACAAATGATGCATAGCATTCATCTTGAAGAATTTTTTGTCTCTTTCTAAGCTTCGAAAATGCTAGATAGTCAACTGGATTTTTGTGCTTTTTCCAAGTTCTATGCAATTTAGTTTTTTCTTTTATTAACTTAATAAGTGATCTACTATACCAGCAAGGATATGTGTAACTACCACCACTGCGAACTTTTGGTACAAATTCATCAATAACGCTATTCAATATTGAGTAAAATTTACTCACAATATCTTCCAAATTACAGTATGAAGTTACAAAAGACCAGTCCTGTTGCTGAAACTTTCCATTCATCGCAGAATAATCAGCTCGTTTGTATTGGTACTTTAGTCTAAAACAGGGCTTAAGCTTAGGAATTAGAATATCAGTAGCAGTTATTGATAGCGCAGGGTGATACAAATCTTCTTTAATTAAAGGCGATTCAGATAATTTAATTCTAAGTGAAAATGTAGAGAATATTAAGTCAAGAGTATTATTACTACAATTTCTAATGTAATTATATTGTGAGAGTCCAGTGTATGAGAAACACGACAAAAGATCCGTAGCTGCATTTTGTAAATCAACAGAACCCTTTTTCATTACAATAGGCTCTCCTGAAGACCAATCAAGACAAGGCAAATTTAAATCACCGGCAACTAAAAAATCATCATCTGGACACTGATCTCTGACAGATGACACTATGTGTGATAAGAGTTGAATACGTGATGGTAATAGAGCGTTAGGTGGTAAGTAGGCCACAGCTACGTGAAGGTCTCTAGACGAGCCTAAGCTTGCTGCTGGAATAGTGACCCAGATGCATTCGAGATCCTCACGCACCCATTCAGGACGCAAACGAGCGTTTAATGTAGAGCGACATAATAACATAACTCCCCCACCTAAGGTTTCACGATCGTTGCGAAAAACTTTAAATTTGTTTTCACATAATTCAGCGTCATAAACTCCATCATAGAGCCATGTCTCGGTGACCATTATAATGTCAGACTCGGAGAGCATTACATTTTTATAGAATATGTTAGTTTTTGTCCGTAATCCCCTCACATTTTGATAAAATAACTTTAATTCTTTTGATGTGTTATCCATTTTGAAATACAGAGTTGTAGCTAATCAAATTACCAAACCATCTGAAGATATAAGACATGGCTTTTACCCAATTAAGCAGCTTCTGAAAAACATGATTTCGTTTGATTTTAAATGAATTCATAACTGAAAATATAAGTATATAATGCATATAATATATTAATGTATAGGATATATGGTTGTATTTATATGAGGTGTGTAAACTAGAGTGTGCGCAAGAGAATGTGATATAGATTGTGTTATAAATATGATTGTATTTATGTGAGATGTGTAAATTAAAGTGCGAGCAAGAAAATGTGATAAGAATTATAGTGCGACTGGGTCTGTAGAGTACCACGACGTTACGCATGAGACACAGGTAAAGCTCTTTTAAACAATTTTGGAGACATCGGAGGACGGGGAAATGAGTATAGGAGGCGAGGTCTCGTTTCTTCGTACGTAAATGCGGCAGTTTTTTGTCCAAATATATTTGAAACTAGCTTCTTTAGCTTTCAGCTTGCACGCATTTAGAAGCAGTTTATTCTCTCTTGTGAGATGCTCGTTTAGAAAAACCCGACCAACATTCCCTCCCACTCCCATTCCCAGATCCTTTGCATTAAGATTACGATATTTCCGAGCGGCAGCCACGATGTGATCCTTAGTAGTACGTTGCTTCAGTCGGACAACGATAGCCCGAGCTCGAGCAGCACTAGTAGAGTTGCGCGGCTGGACGCGGTGTGCAAACTCAATGTCAGCCGGTTGAAGAGAGACCCCTATGTGGTTTACCAGCTTAGTGACGATATCTACAGTAATCTCATCCTTGCTCTCAGGGATTCCAGTGATCTCGATGTTCTGCATTCTCGACCACTGTTGCTGCCTCAGGTTCTCTTCCTCTAATGCCTTAATTCTGGTCGATTGGGCTTGGATGCTATCTTTTAAGCTTTTATTTTCTTCTTTGATAGCTTTTAACTCGGTAGACGTACTTCCAAAAAGTTTCTTCAATGCCGCCATCTCCTTACGCAGTTCATCATTTTGTTTGCTTAGAAACGACAACGACTCCTGGTAGCTCGCACATTGTATATTTATTGCGCCTAATTGTTCTGACAGCCCCTTAGCACTCGACTCCACAATGCTGCGTATTTCACCTTTGTCGGCTTTAAGGATGTCTTTTAGCTTGTCCTCTGTAATATAATTACCAACCGGCGACTGTCCTCTACGCAGTGTGACATTGCTATCTGCCGTTGACAAGTATTCCGGACTCGATTGGGTTTTGGATGCTTGCTTCGGCTGGGCAGATGCTCGAACCGGCGTATTGGTGTTGTCGGACTTCGGTAGCTTACTGTTACACTCCAAACACCTCCATTTCCTTTTACCCTCATCGTTAAGTGCCTTATAGCGCTTCGGAGAGAGATTAGCGCATTGCAAATCATACTTTTGGTTGCAGCCATGACAGTTCATAAACTTTTTATCCTGTATTGCGGCTCTGCAACCGGCACACTGTTGCTTATCCATATCTGCTTGTAAGAAACAAAATCGTATGTTCTAAGTGTCATACAAAAATGCCAATGCTAATGCTCCTTAATAAAATTACAGTAGGTTCAGTGTGCGAACGTGTTATTGCGATTTTAGCAGGCGTTAATGGCTATGCGCGCGCGCCGGCCGGCGAGCGAGGGACACGGGTGGGGCGGCAGCGGTCGTGTGAAGGACAAGCGCCGTCGCTTGCCGCGCGTTGACGTAGGTCAGGACCACAATGACTCGTGACAATTTTGTTGTTGTTGTAATTACTCACAGAATCAGCATCAAATTGTGCAGTTAATACGCAATTTTAAAGCCCTTGACAAGGGCTACACACACATGTATGTCACTTGATGGAACTTATACTTAGAACCGTATTTTTTAAGTAATAATCAGAACGAAATTATAAACTATGTTGACTGCTCGACTGCGGGCGAGTGAATGGGTGGAATTATCTTGGGTGATTTTTGATTAGGGGAGGCATTTCCCTCAATAAAAGGGGGGAAATTTGCTGTCGCGCTATTTATCAGCTGATTTCTGGCAATTTCGCTCCGAAACTACAGAACCGATTTGAAAAATTCTTTCACTATTGGAAAAGCTACCTTATCTCCGGTATTCACCGGAGATAGACAAGCTGTACTATATTTTCAAAAAAATTAGGGATCCTTACTATTCGTTTTCTTTAGCTAATCGTTATAAAACAAAGTCGCTTCTCTGTCTGTCTGTCCCTATGTATGCTTATATGTTTGAAACTACGCAACGGATTTTGATGCGGGTTTTTAGGGTTCCGTAACCAAAGGGTAAAAACGATCCTATTACTAAGGCTCCTCTGTACGTCTGTCTGTCACCAGGCTGTATCTCATGAACCGTCATAGCTAGAAAGTTGAAATTTTCACAGATGATTTATTTCTGTTGCCGCTATAATAACAAATACTAAAAACAGAATAAAATATATGTTTAATTAATAAAAATAAAATAATATAATATTAATAATGGTAACTGGTAGATGCTTGAAATACCCACAGAATATTCAGTTGTATATTCCCTTCACTAATAAATAATGAAATTAAATATTTAAGGATAAGGTACTGTATGGGAGCCCCATACGGTACCGAACCCTTCGTGCCCGAGTCCGACTCGTACTTGGCCGATTATTTAAATAGATAAAAGTGATTCAAGAGGAATTTTTATACTTGTATGTATAACGCACCTGTGCGAAGCCAGGGCGGGTTGCTAGTTACTTATAATCTTTCTATATCATTCTGAATGTAAAACTAGGTGAGTCTTACATTGATGAAATTGTAGGCGAGTACAATAATTAATTTATGTCAGTTTTTGTGCGGCAGGACGCACTCGGCATTGGAGTCTCAAGGCTCTGGCTTTTTGTTTAGCTCTTTCCTGTCTAATGTCTACTTATAAAAAGCTTTGTAGGCGGTACGTAGTTATCGCAGAATAGGTTATAGTGATTAATAACTTGTTTTATACCAGAGTATAATAAAATAATTATTATTTGCAATTTTTGCGAATAATAATTATTTGGCATGACCGACTTCAGCCGTGTACAGAATTCGCGAATATGCGCACGGATCGATGTAGCATTTTTCACATTACTGATGATTTATCAAAAATGGCTCAGCCGATTTCAATAATATTTTAATGGGACCAATTTCGAAGTATACTCTTTCTAATAAAAAAATAATTATCAAAATTGGACCACTATATAAAAAGTTATGCGTAATACTTACTATACACAAAAAAAAATACGGGTGGAATTGTATCTTCTTCGTTTCGTCGATCAAAAATAGTTAACAGATTTAATACAATACTATTAATACAGCAAGTTACTTGTTAATACTACCTATCCATTGTCCTACAACGAATTTTCGTAAACGTATGATGAATGTTTTGTCTGTATATGGCAAAAACTCAAGAAAATTTGAATTTCGTGCGCTAACTGAAGGCTTATCTAATTCTTATGTACTAAACTATTAATCAAATCAGTTTCCTTAGACGCTGAGCTCTCTTCCGTGATTTGTTAACTAGCCCGTTTTCCTCGACTGCCTCGGAGCGACCTTAGACCCGCTCTGCCCTCAGGGTTACTGCTAATCTAACTACAAAGTAGGCTTAGTGTGAGATATTGTATTATGTATAGCACTATAATATATATGTAATTATAATATATTTTTCGCAAAAAATGGCTCCACCGACGGCTTCCTCCGTTGACAGAATTCGAATAGTTTGCATAAATCGATGTGACATCCATGTACATTATTATTGACTAGCAGCCCGTCCCGGCGTCGCCCGGGTACGACTGGCTAAAAATGACAAATAGTAAGGATCCCTAATTTTTTTGAAAATATAGCCTGTGTTCACCGGGGATAGTGTAGCTGTCCAATAGTGAAAGATTTTTTTAAATCGGTTTAGTAGTTTCCGAGCATATTCGATGCAAACAAACAAACAATCAAATCTTTCCTCTTTATAATATTTATTATTGATTTATCTAAAATGGCTCAGCCGATTTCGATAAAATTTAACTGGCCAAAGCCACCTACTTGACCATCATTTCTGGGCGCCAACGATATCTATAGTCATCAATAAATTATTATAAAAATAAAACTTCTTAAGTATATACAAGCTTTTGAGATCCTGGATATCATGTAGCAGCCTCGTGCTAGCCAAGACAAGTAAAACGAGCCCAAACACGACGTGGTCTATCTTGTTTAGTACAGTATTTCCTAACGACGACTAAACGACTCCATCATCAGACCAGCTCCATGGTACCATATTATTACATTGTCACGCGATATACATATGCGTGCAAAATTTCAGATCGGCTTCGTAAACCGGGAAGTTGGTCAAATTTAATTTGCAAGATTCTACCCGAACTTACATAGGTACATTCATTGCAAGTTAAATAAAAGCTTGTAATGAATATGAAATATTGTAGTTAAATTATAGCTATTAACAAATTCATTGAAACATCTAGAAGTGGAGACTAATTCGCTCGGTTAAAATATTTTATTTCGGCCAAGGTGACGCGTTTCCGTATATTTTTAACCGACAACGCTTTGAACTTGATATTTGGGCTGGCTGTTTGTCACGCGCTTTTACTCCGATGTTAAGGGGCAGCTGTCTCACTCGCTCATTAGTACATCCTACTAATATTATAAGACGCGAAAGTTTGTACGTATGTATGCATGTTTTTTTAGTCTTTCAAGCAAAAACTACTGTACGGATTGAGATGAAACTTTGCAATAGTAATGCTTGCAATCACGTCAGAATAACACAGGCTATAATTTATAAAGATATTGCGTGAAACGAAGTTCGCCGGGTCAGCTAGTTTTATCATATATCGCGAATTGGTCTTTTTCGGTAGATTTTTCAGGATCTGTCAAATGTTGGTGTTTTCATTCCTTGAGATTTCATTTTGAGGAAAAGATGTTATCGGTTTCAAAATTTTAATGTCCACAATGATCACGATTAGGGTTCCGTACCCAAAGGGAAAAACGGGACCCTATTACTAACCACTTACTAACCTAACCTGAATTTTTAGACGTTTTTCGCTTTATATTAATAATGTTACCAGGAAGATACTTGAAATTTTCACAGAATATTTAGTTTTATATTCCCTTCAATAATAAATAATAAAATTAAAATAAAATAAATATTTAAGGGGGGCTCCCATACAGTACGGAACCCTCCGTGCGCGAGTCCGACTCGTACTTGGCCGATTATTGAATTACGATTTGATACAATACCGAATAGAAACTGAAACGTGCCGCGTTGCACTTGCAATCCGCTCGTACAAATAAATTAAAAAAAAAAATAGCTTTTTAAATACAAGCTTTTGGGAACCTGGATTAGTATAGCAGCAGAGTGCTAGCCAAGACAAGTAAAACGAGCCCAAACACAACGGGTCTATCTGGTTTTAGTACAGGAGTTCCTATGGCCATCTTCGACTCCTCTTCGCTAAAGTACAATGTGGGCGTCTTCAAATCCCGAGTAAATAGATATCTTCTAGGTAAGCGTGCTACAACCTAGACCGCTTATCTGCTTAACAACGGGCAGTATGTGGTCAAACGCAAACCTATTCAGAATCAGATCAGCTCCATAGTACCATATTATTGCAATGTCATGGTACCATATCATTGCCAACGAAGCAGCTGCTTACGATTTGACTAAATTAATTTGTATATGTTTAGAAAAGCAGTAAGTAAACGTTTTATCAAAATCCTATTTCGATAATGGCGAGTCGTCCAATCGTCCTACTTTGTTTTGAGGTCGCACTACGCAATATATTTCAATAATTTGATAACTACGTGCGCAGTACCAAAATACCAATAGTGAAATTACTCGATTGTGTTGTGGTACCCTACATGTGGTATTCAAAATTATAGTATTTTAAAATAGACAATTTACTGGGACAAAAGATTAAATTAAACAGTCAATAAATAAATAATCTGTTATGAATTTATCTTATTATACTAATAAACTAGCGACCCGCCCCGGCTTCGCACAGGTGTATTACCTATACATACTTATAAACCTTCCTCATGAATCACTCTATCTATCAAAAAAACCGCATCAAAATCCGTTGCGTAGTTTTAAAGATATTAAAAAAAAAAAAAATATTGTCATAGGATACAAATTATGCAATTGTTACAGAGTCACTATAACAATTGCATAATTTGTATCAAACAATACCCCAATAAGGCCCCAAGATACGGGTGCTTTATTGTACCCAAACTGGGTACAATAAAGCACCCGTATCTTGGGGCCTAGGCATTCTCGCTATTGAATAGGTATAAGAAATAATTTGTAAATTCACAAAATTTCAAGTTAAATGTCAAACATGAAAAATTTGATTAATTTGATTTGATATAAGCATATATGGGGACAGAGAGCAGGAATCTACTTTGTTTTATACTAAGTAGTGATGTTATGAATTTATCTTAAGCTATGTGCTGAATAAAACTTAATTGCCTATGAAGTTATAATCCGACCGCTTAACTTAGTAAGTTAGAACACTTAGAACATTAGGTCGAACATCAGTCTTGCTATGTGCGCTGCCTTCTGCCTTTTTCAACTTGCCAATTCGCTGAGTTATGTCAGGTTCTTCTAAAGAACTCCTTATTCCTGATTCGATCTCACAGAGACTCCGAGCACAGCCATAATAATATCCCTCTCCATAGCTCGTTGGGCTAGTTGGGTAGTTTATTATAGGCGGACCGTTTATCTGAGACGTCGCCTGCGCGGTACAGGGGCGCCGGGGGTGACGACACAGGGGACTGAGACCGGTGCGGGCGGCGGGTCCCTGCCGCCCGCACCGGTCTCAGTCCCCCTTTGTCGTCTACCCGCGCGCCCCTGTACCCGCGCAGGCGACGTCTCAGATAAACGGTCCGCCTATAATAAGACTAATAATAGTGTGGGACTAGAGGAATAGAGAAATAGCTAGACTATGTATAGGCCGCGCCAGACAAGATGGCGGATGTGAAGTTGGCTACAAGCTGCGCAATAGCCAATCAACGCGCGGCTCTATGTGAGTTCACTCAGGACTGGATATTGCGCAGTTTGTAGCTAACTTCACATCCGCCAAGTTGTGTGGCGCGGACTATAGTAAATATATCATACTCGTAGAGTAGCCTAAATGATGGGGTTTTTCCAGCAGTATGAAAACCGGCACGTTCCAGTGCCTGTTTAGTATCACATCAAATTGTAATTAAAAAATCATTTCTGTTAATGTATTTGGTGATTATTTTAGACATTATCATTTAACCGTTAACGACGTCTTGCCTTTAAATACCGATCTCAAGGAATCCTGCAAACTAACATAAAATAATAGAGCCAGGAGAATCAGTGGAAAAGGACTATTTCATTATCTTCTGAGACTCTGTAAGCTTATTTGTTTATTATATTATTTATTTTTAGGGTTCCGTACCCAAAGGGTAAAAACGGGACCCTATTACTAAGACTGCGATGTCCGTCTGTCTGTCTGTCACCGGGCTGTATCTCAAGAACCATGATAGCTAGGCAGCTGAAATTTTCACAGATGATGTATTTCTGTTGCCGCTATAACAACAAATACTAAAAAAAAAAAAAATTAATTTAAACATTTAATATAATACAACAAACCTGATTTTTCAGACGTTTTTCGCTCTATATTAATAATGGTAACAGGTAGATGCTTGAAATTTTCACAGAATATTTAGTTTTATATTCATTTCAATAATAAATAATAAAATTAAAATAAAATAAATATTTAAGGGGGGCTCCCATAAAGTACGGAACCCTCCGTGCGCGAGTCGGACTCGTACTTGGCCGATTATTTTACTACATGTACTTAGGGACTGTGGCTCTGTAGATATTTGCTCGAAGCTTATGAAGATTCAGTTATATACAGATGCAATGTCTACTGTTCGGAGAATTACTAGTTAGCCCGGAAAGGCAACCAAATGAAAAGCTAGCGTATTATAAAATATAAATATTTGTATAGAAGAATGACAGCGTCAGAGGCGTTAAAAATAACCGTTCTCAAAGCAAACATTACCATACGCGCTCGCGCAACTGCCGTTAGCAGGCTATAAACAAAGATGGCCGCGACGCCATCCATGTTCTAATTTCAAATGTCTATTTCTGGCGGGAAAGTGGAGCGTCAACATTCATCATTGTTTTTAACCGACTTCCATAGAAGGAGGTTCTATGTTCGTCTGTATGTATTTTTATGTATGTGTATCAATATTCTCGCCAATTGTGAACAGAATCAAAAAATATGTTTTAGTTCGAAAGGGTATACTCCCGAGGTGGCCCTAATTAAATTTTATCGAAATCGGCTGAGCCGTTTTTGAAATATCAACAATCATGGAAAAATTGTATACAACAATCAGTTCGAGCGAACTATTCGAATTTTGTACACGATAGAAGTTGGTTTTGCCATTTTGCCGCCTTCCATCGTGTACAAAATTCGAATTATTTACAGTTTACATTATTGTTGATTTTTCAAAAATGGCTCAGTCGATTTCTTTACAAGTTAAATATATGGCACCACCTCGGGAGGACCACCCTTTCGAACTAAAAATTATTTATTCGATTCGGTGCACAATTGGCGAAATTATCGATGAACATACACAAAAAAGAATTAAATACAGACGAACTTACAACCTCCTCCTTTTTGGAAGTCGGTTAATTAGTAAGCTCATTGTAAGTTGTTACAAAATCTCACCTACCAAATAATTGCGTTAAAATATTTATTTGCCCGTTAATTAACTGTGAGAAACCTAATTTAAATTTAACTATGTCGGTTTCTAAAACGATTGTTCGTTTACAATTAGTAAGCATTATATCATTTTACCCCATTACGAAAAACATTATACAGGGTGACTGGTAAATAATAAGCATCCTTTTAGGGGCTTATTCTGTACATCAAAACTAACAACTTTTATTCCGCGACTTTTGTCAGAACTCAAAAAAAAATCAGCTGTTCCATACATTTTGTCGCGGGTGAACGATATTTTTCTATGGAACAACAACATTTTTTTTGAGCTTTGACAAAAGTCGCAGAACAAAAGTTGTTAAGATAAAATAATGCTAATTATTTACCAGTCATCCGGTACAGGCCGCGTCACGTAAAAACGGGACCCTATTACTAAGGCCGTTTTCTGACTTGTCGGTGCGGGAGCGGTGCGGATTCGTTTCGCTCGGTATACACGGTGCCGAAAGCTTGCCGAGCGCCTATGTATTAATGCGCGTCTTCTGATTGGCGCGGTGTGTGCGGGAGCGGGGAGGGATCGTTTCGTTTTACCGCGTCTCGGGATGCGTGTCCAGGCGCCGCTCGACATTTACCGCGCGAGGTCGTGCAAACAAGATGGCGGAGCGAGATATTCACGTCGTTTTAGTACTAGAAATTGAAAAGTATACCGAAAATATACCGATAGGTGAGTAGGTGAAGGCAACGCGGTATCGTTTCGGTACAGACCTTACAGATCCCGCACCGCTCCCACACCGACAAGTCAGAAAACGGCCTAAGACTCCGCTGTCCGTCCGTCTGTCTGTCAGTCGGTCACCAGGCTGTATCTCATGAACCGTGATAGGTAGACAGCTAAAATTTTCACAGATGATGTAGTTCTGTTGGCGATGTAACAACTAATACTAAAAATCGGCCAAGTACGAGTCGGACTCGCGCACGGAGGGTTCCGTACTGTATGGGAGCCCCCCTTAAATATTTATTTTATTTTAATTTTACTATTGATTGTTGAAGTGAATATAAAACTAAATATTCTGTGAAAATTTCAAGCATCTACCTGTTACATTAATATAGAACGAAAAACGTCTAAAAAATCAGGTTTGTTGTATGGGAGCCCCCCTTAAATATTGATTTTATTTTGTTTTTAGTATTTGTTGTTATAGCGGCAATAGAAATACATCATCTGTGATAATTTCAGCTGCCTAGCTATCATGGTTCATGAGATACAGCCCGGTGACAGACAGACAGACAGACGGACATCGAAGTCTTAGTAATAGGGTCCCGTTTTTCCCTTTGGGTACGGAACCCTAAAAACAGAATAAAATATTTTTAAGGGGGACTCTCATATTATAACAAACGTATTTTTTGCCGTTTTTGGTCCATATTAATAACGGCAACACGTGTACGCTTGAAATGGGGCTAAGAGGGCTCCCATATGGTACGGAGCCCTTCGTACCCGAGTCCAACTCGCACTTGGCAATTATTTAAATACGGCTAGTGTATAGCAGCGACATGGTCGGACTCACGTACGTGCACTTTCACTAGCGCTAACAGTGCGAAACATTCATTAAAACTGTTTATTCAGAATTGAATCATTCTACATTGATTCAGTTGATTTGCAAACAATATTATTCACATTGGAAGAAAAATAATTGGCCAAGTGCGAGTTGGACTCGCGCACGAAGGGTTCCGTACCGTATGGAAGCTCCCCTTAAAATATTTTATTTTAATTTATTAATTATTTTTGAAAATAATGTACCACCTCAGTATTTCAAGCATCTTCTGTTGCCGTTATTAATATCGAGCAAAAAAATGTTACTTGTATGGGAGCCCCCCTTGAATATTTAATTTAAATATTTAAATTATTATATTAATATTAGGTATATTTAAAAATTATGACAATAAGGCTAGCCACCCGGTCTATACATAATCTATAATCATGTGAATATACACGCCCTCTATACCTTAGAATGCACGCACTAACACACTGCCCACACACACACTCAAAACATGTAAATCACGTAAGAACAGCTGTTTGTACCAGCTATCCACCGCGCCACAGAATAAACAGCAGTGAGAGATAAAAATAATCATTATATTGCGTAAATAGAGGTTGTTGACTTTGACTTTCGACAAAGTGTACGAAGCAGCAATTTTTTTTTCGCTGTTGGTCCCGAAATTGAAATTTGTTCATAATTATGTGTTATCTATCTCTGAAAGTACCTGCACTTTGTAAAGCAACAACCTGTTTACATTTAAATAAAACCTTTTTATTGGGCCTTTTCAAAATTATCTATCTTGAAAATTTCTATTCTATGACTTTGAACACACGCACTAACATACTGTCTACACACATACAAAACATGTAAATCACGCAAGAACAGCTGTTTGTACCAACTATACACCGCGCCACAGAATAAACAGCATTGGGAGATAACAATAATCATTTATTGCGTAAATAGAGGTTGTTGACTGCCTATCGCGAAAACAACAAATTCTTGGCGAAAACGCGGCATTTTTAACCCCCGACGCAAAAGAGGGGTGTTATAAGTTTGACGTGTCTGATTGTCTGTCTGTGTGTCTGTCTGTCTGTCTGTGGCATCATAGCGCCCGAACCACTGAACCGATTTCAGTTTAGTTTTTTTTGGATGAAAGGAGACTTAATCGAGAGTGTTCTTAGCTATGTTTTATAAAAATCGATTGAGCCGTTTAAGAGTGATGGTGGGTTAAAGTGGGGATGGAAGAACCAAAATGGTTGTCAATGTGTCGGGGGTTTTTTAAATTTTTAATTTATATTATAAACTAGCAGCGCCCCGCGGTTTTACCCGCGTTGTGCCCGTTTCCGTGGGAATTTCGGGAATTTTTATACATATAAACCTTCCTCTTGAATCACTCTATCCATTAAAAAAAACCGCATCAAAATCTGTTGCGTAGTTTTAAAGATTTAAGCATACAGACAAACAAACAAACGAAAATAGCGACTTTATTTTATACTATGTAAGGATATTATGTGTACTTTACTCGCTGGTGTATGAATACAGTCGACGCGTGATTAGAATTGGATTGAAACCTTGTCAAAGTAAATCAAAAATTATGATTCTCACCTTCCATTTCATTTATTCAGATCTGTCATTTCGATTTAAGACGACAAAGTTCCTGCGTGCGCGGATTATTAAAGAAACACTAGCTGACCCGGCGAAGTTCGTTTCACGAAATATCTTTGTAAATTATAGGCTATGTGTTATTCTGATGTGTAAGCATTACTCTTGCAAAGTTTTATCACAACCCGTTCAGTAGTTTTTGCGTGAAGAGGAACAAATATTATCCATACATACAAACTTCGCGTTCATATTCATATTCATATTCATATTATTTTATTGATATCAACATACAAGATACAAGTCAATACAAATCAATAGTCATATAAATCATCAAATATTAAATTGTGTAAACAAAAAATAATAATTCAATATACTTATATGTATAAGTCAAATTTAAATATCAAAAATTGCATTAACAAAGTAATAACATTTTCCAATATAATGGAAAATATTCTAAAATAAATACATTTATGTCAACACTTTTACGTTTATACGTTTAAACGTTTATAATATTAGTAGGATATTAGGCCCAATTATGAAGGCGCCATCGTAAATTTAAAAGCAACGTAAAAAGTGTTCTCTCTATCGAATGCCTAAAGTGAAAAAGAAACAGAAATATTCTAAATTGCTAAAATAACCTACGATGGCGCCTTCATAATTTGGGCCTATTGTCGTAGTCGAAGTGAAACGCTTTGGCTAACTGCCATTCTAATAACTGTGCGCCCTGCCCACTGCCACTTAAACTTGCTACTCTGCTGGGTTATTACAGTTCTTCTATGGACCTCGCTTGTGAGTCGAATTCGCAGAGACTTAGCATAGCTCTCTCCATAACTCGTTGGGCTACATTGACCGTGCTCAAGCCCAAACAGAAAAGATAGAAGAGAAGGATAGAATAGCTATTATCATTTTATACCGACTAACAAAAAGAGGAGCAGGATCTCAATCCAAATAGAAGTCACCTCAGCTGAATTTGGAAGCGTGAAAGCAACATTACTAGTTTATTAACACGGTTAAATTTTCCACTTTCTATGTTTCCACTGCGGGTACAAAGTTATGGATTAGTTGGGTAACTTATACATTCATACGTCACGGTGGGATGCGCTTACGCAGCTGTTTAACTTGCTATAAAAATAAATAGTGACGTAACGACTACGTTACGACATTGTTTACTTTTATTACTAAATTCTCAAATATAAATATGCAACGCTTTGATTACACCACCAAAAAGGAAAATTAGGTAGTAAAAAGACATAGACATAAGAAAGGCACATAAGGCGGTCTTATCGGAGCCTTATGTCTTTATAATTCATTTATTTATTTGCGTTTATGGGTTACAAAGGTGTTGTACAATATTGAAGTTCGCCATAATCTACCTTTCGGCATGCATGTATAAGCTTGTATATTGGCTTGTATAAGTACACAAGTTATGAGAAAGAAATTAACTGCTAATTTGCGTATTTTCCAGTACAATAGCATCATATGAGGACACTGTATTTATCGAAAGTTTAGCATATCTAATATCCGTAGTACAATAATTAGCATTTATTATTTTGCTTAACGCTTGTTATCTTTCAAACCTTGAATATCACACAAGGTCGTATATTAAACAATATCTGCTTCCAACGCGCAAACATGCATGCTAAATATATACTTAAATCTAGCGAAAAGTATTCTGCGACGCAATAGTATTAGGAATGGGCGAATTTTTTATTCAATATCGAATTATATTTAGTACAGGAAAAAAAGAATTCAACTCTGCACTAAATATCCGATCCAATTTTTTTATAAGGTTTAGGACCACTTACTGAGCATAAAATCACAAAATGCTGACAGATCCAGGTGGAGCTTCAAGCGCCATCTTGAAAAAACGTTTTTTGCTGATATCTTGAAAACTATGCACTTAGGCAAAAGTCATTAAGATCATTATTGTAGAGAATAAAATTTCACATCTTTTGTTACCAGTGAACTTTTTAGGGTTTCGTACCCAAAGGGAAAAACGGGACCCTATTACTAAGACTTTGATGTCCGTCTGTCCGTCTGTCTGTCACCGGGCTGTATCTCATGAACCATGATAGCTAGACAGCTGAAATTTTCACAGATGATGTATTTCGGTTGCCGCTATAACAACAACAATACTAAAAACAAAATAAAATAAACATTTAAGGGGGGCTCCCATACAACAAACCTGAATTTTTAGACGTTTTTCGCTCTTAATAATGGTACCAGGTAGATGCTTGAAATTTTCACAGAATATTTAGTTTTATATTCCCTTCAATAATAAATAATAAAATTAAAATAAAATAAATATTTAAGGGGGGCTCCCATATAGTACGGAACCCTCCGTGCGCGAGTCCGACTCGTACTTGACCGATTATTTGTAAAACTTACCGTTTACGATTTATGAAATTTCATTAAATGGGCCAAAAATGATAAGCGGTTGACCAAAAAAAAAACGTCTCTTTTTCCAGAGGTTAATAATAATTGCACAAGATTAAGAATAGAAAAGGTGCTATTGATAAATGTTTCAAGTTTCGACCGTAGGTTGGGAAAGGAAATTCGAGAAAATAAATCTTCAATACATGCAATTAGGTAGGCAACTTATTGGTAACTCCCACGCAACCCTATCCATACAAAATAAAAAATAATCTATTATATAAAAGGCTTCGCTGAGTGACTGACTGACAGACAGCCTACAGCCCAAACCGCTAAAGATACGAACATGAAATTTGGAACAAAGATACATTGGACCACGTAATGGAGCACTAAGAACGGAATTTTGAAAAATCGACCTCTAAAGGGGTAAAACGGGCCCTTTTCGTTTGTATGTAACTTTTTATTCCCTTTACCGATTGACTTGAAATTTTGTATACATGCTACTCAAACAAAATAAAAGTTACGTTTGTTCCTGTTTTTCCGAATACAATTCCTTATCTAAGGGGTCAAATTGGGTCCCAAAGTTGGTGAAAAAAGCGTCTATTACATCCAACGAGCTGAACGGTTATGGATGAAATCTGGTATGGAGGAAGCACACAACACGTTTCAACACATGAACTATTATTATCCCGGAAATTCTATGGGGATCCTTAGGGATAGCCAAAATTAATCAGTTTAGGCTACAACCCAATCCACTAAAGATAGAGACTTGAAATTTCGAACATAGGTACAATGTACAACGTAATGAAGCACAAAGGACGAAAATTTCGAAAAATCGACCTCTAACGGGGTAAAACGGGCCCTTTTCGTTTGCATTTAATTTTTTATTACCTTTACCGATTGCCTTAAAAGTTTGTATTTATGCTTTACAAATAAAATAAAAGTTACATTTCTTCCTGTTTTTCCGAATTTTCCTTATCTAACGGGTCAGATAAGTTCCCAAAGTTGGTGAAAAAAGCATCAATAATTACATCAGACGAGCTGAACGGTTATAAATGAAATCTGGTAGGTATGCAGTAACTATTTTATCCCAGAAAATTTATAGGGTTTTTTAGCAATAGCCAAAATAATCAATTATAAAGCTAAGATAAAAGGGGTAAGTGAATTCTAACGAAATTTGGTACGACGCTAGACAATAACACAAATTACCACTTGGGTTTGGGTAATGCTATCCCGGAAAATTTCAGTGGGTCCTTCAGGATATCAAATTATCAATTTCCTAAAAAAAGTACTAAATGACTGTTCGAAAACCGCTGCAATATTGTTTGAAAATAGTTCACCCTTTAACTATTATATGACTATTAACGTCCTGGAAAAAGTCCCGGATTCCTTGTCTAACGCTAGACCATACATCCTATCCTAAATAAGCGTGAAAAATAACTTGATCGCGTTTTTTTTAAACGTAGTGAAATATCTAGAATTAAATTGAGATAATTTAGATCCTTCAATGGGGGCAAAATGGGCCCCTAATAGTTTATGAACGATTTTATTTTGTGAGCCAATAGACTTGAACTTAGGGTACATACGGATCAATAACTACTTACTTTACTATGGGAACTACCCTGAAAAAGCGAAAATTACCTATTCTTTACATTTTGTCGCGGGTCGATGAATTTTTTGTGTTGAACAGCTAATTTTATTTACGTGATTTCTGGGTTGGTACCATAGTAAAAGTTAGTCAAGTGATGAGTATAATGGAATCCTAGAACATGCCTGTCGTCTAGATGTAGGTGCGCTATGTATCTTTCAAACAAAATGTACCTTCTTGTGTGCTACTTTTTTGTCTGTACTTGGTCAGAGAATGTCTGAAAGTCCTACAAGTGTCTCGATCACTTTTGACCGCGAAAACGGTTTTGGGCGAGATCGTCATTGGGTTCAGAATAATCGAAATTAAATTTCTAATGAGTTAATGAAACATGATGAATACCTGTACTGGCCTTTTTTAGGGTTCCGTACCCAAAGGGTAAAAACGGGACCCTATTACTAAGACTTCGATGTCCGTCTGTCTGTCTGTCACCGTACCGTAATAGTTGGGCAGCTGAAATTTTCACAAATGATGTATTTCTGTTGTCGCTATAACAAAAAATACTAAAAAAAGAATAAAATAAATATTTAAGGGACATACAACAAACGTGATTTTTAGGAGTTTTTGTGCTCGCTATTAATAACGGCAAGAGGAATGGGCTCCCATACGGTACGGAACCCTTCGTGCGCGAGTTCGACTCGCACTTGGCCGATTTTTAATAGTCCACCACTGAACGTAGGCGTACCCACGAAGGGTGATTAAGCCATATCTATCACGCTGGCCGAGCGCGGGTTGCTGAGTTCACATACGACATCGATTTTTCTCTAAGGACGTGCCTATGCAGGTTGTTTCAATGTTTTCCATCAATGAAAAGCCAGTAGTATGAAATTCCGTACATAAGTTTCAAAGAGCTCAGTGGTCTGACCAGGATTAGGACCTTACGATTGTAATGTAGACCATGACATGCGAATGGAGTTGGATAAAATTTGGTAAACGAGTGGGAAACTACATGGGCCAACTCATGATCGAGCAATATTTCGAAAAATATTCTTTTCTCAATATGAAAAATCAGTAGGTATATTAAAATATAACTTTATTAAGTATTTATTTTATGACAAGTTATAAAATTACGCGGTCCAAACCGTGGGCTATTAAAGTCAAAGAACATTTATTGTTGAACTGTGTTACATTGAGATCTTACTACTAATCACAAAAATATTGAAATATCAGTTAAGTCCAATATGGCCATAAAATAATCATTAGAATATGAAAAAATTATACAATCATTTTAATTTAATTCGAATATTTTGCAATTTATCATCTAAAAATTGTCGTACTCCATAATAAGCTTTAGACACAAGTAAATTTAAGCAAATACTGAGACAAAGCAGGCCAATCCGTGGGCTATTATCATTGCAAGTAATACGCAACGCGTGCCAAACGGTAGGCTATTATAATTTTGAGGAAGTATTAGGACAACGCAGGCTAAGCTGCGTGCTAAAAATTACCATCTTAAACGAGTACTAAGAATACGCCGGCCAAACCGCGACCTGTTATCATTTTAGCCAAATACTAAGACAATTCAGGCCAAACCATAGGCATTATCCTTGCAAGTAATACGTTATATTATACGATAATGCTTTGCTAAACCACGACCTATTATTATTTTAAGGAAGTGCCAAGACAACGCAGGCCAATCGGCAGCCTTTTATAATTTTAAGCAAGAACTAAGACAAACGCGGGTCAAACCACGGGCTATTTTCCTAAGCAAGTACCTGTCTACTAAGACAACGCGGGCGAAGCCGCGGGTTTTAAGCTAGTTCAAGATAAAAATATAATTAGTCCGTCAGATAGATATCACAAAATCATTTCATAAATGTCAACTTAAAACTAGCTTATAAATAAATTAGTCGAAAAGCCCGCCCCTGGTTGTCCCCGGCGCAAAGGTCCCCATCACACTAGCTGCATTACCGCGCTGAATGGCAACGGCCAACCTCTGCACCAAAAAACAACCGGAACGGGGGTCACCGTTTAGTTCTCTGATTCGTTCCCCAATCTCACGAATCAGCTTCTTGCCCTCGGTCCCCCAAGAATCCAAAGTAGACAAATTGTCATACAAATAGACAAATTGTCTTTCCACCCATTTATCTGCAAACAAGTCAGATCCCTTCAAAGAGAAACAAAATTATGGATTGACAGTGACAACGTATATTAGGAATGGATAAATCCCGAGGTGGGTTAATCCATTTGCCATGCTGGGGGTGCTGGTGTTGCACTCTTTAGGTATTGTTTCTTACCATCAGGAAGCGTGTTAGTTTATTTACCACATTTATTGCAGTTGTTGCCACATAACAACATTTAATACAAAAACTTGTTTTTATAAACGACTTTGCTTTCGTGGTTTGTCACAATCGTAATGTTTTGAATGCTCTTTTATTTTTAGTCGCAACGCAAGAGAAGTGATATAATTATGTTTACTAATGTTTGTTTCCAAACTTATGAACTATGTGGGTAAATCTTGGTTACGAACGAACAAAATATGTATACAAATTAATTAAATCCCAGAGAATGTAGGTACATCACGATGTGCATGGCAATCCACACTAGGGTGACCTGTGTCGTGGGCGGCAGGCTCTTTCACTTACGTTTGGTACAATTAAAGCTATAGCTTATGTTATTATGTCTGTCTGAGGGATCCAAACTTCCTTACGGATGTGCCGAATTTAAATTGCTTTCTTTTATATAAATAAATGGTGTTTCATTATATTTTATTGGCGCTTAGATTCGTATTCATACTCATATTCATTGATTGCTGCTAAGTGTATAATAATTTGAATTTAATATTTAGTTTTGTTCAGTTTTAGTTCTTTCAAAAAAAGCTGAATTTAAAAAATACGTATCAGAAATATCAGCTTGTTTACTTCCTTGATAGGAGTGATAATGCTGATAGCGAAATTTGCTAGGTATATTATGACTGAAGACCATAAATCAATTTTATCAATTAACACGCAAATATTATTACGCAATTAACTGATGACGTTTCTAGATTGTTAAAAGGAAATTATTATTAATATGACCTCTGATCAATACACGCGTTTAACACTGCATACGATTTTCGATCTTATTTCATTGTCACCTGTAGAGAATTGTAGAAGAAATTGCAATGGCATATTTTTGAACAAACAATTATGAATAGATAAGTCAAAACAGGTACGAATACACTGGTTGACCTTCCAACTAAATGAGTGTTTATATTTGTGTTCGCCATATTCAATATATTAATTTTACAGGTATTTATACTTATTGTATACGCATTTTCTTGTCGATACCCTGTGAAGAGACCCTATCGCTTTGCTGCGACGAACCTTCGACGGTTCACATAAAAATAGTATCAAGGGTGCAAACCCAGTGTGTACTACGGGTCAAGGGATCAGACCGGTGCTAAAACTAGCTAACACAGTTGTGTCAGCCAATTTCGGGAAGTGTCCCTAAAGTTTTGCCGTCGCTGTGGCTCGTAGAGTACAGTGGACTTGGCCTACAGTCAGTGCTCAACCACTGCTGTACGTATCTGACTTTCGTATCACAGAAGCGCTCAAAGGCGGCTGGGCAATTGTCTTTCAACAAGGCATTGTACCCGGTAACCTTGTGTGGTAATCCTTATCCCAACCTTAGATCTGATAAAAGCCCTTTTCCAAATATCGATCGATCCTAATCCTTTATACTTCCATTAAAATTATCATCAAAGTTACTAAACTAGGCATTTAATCAGTGCTTAGAAGACATTATACTAAAGCATTGATAAAATTTGAGACATTTTCTAGTCCCTCATACTCTTTATTTACTAAACAGAGTTTATAGACGACTTGATTACTCTCACTAGTGCATTACCGCTGCATTGCAGTGATTTTTCGTGTACTCTTGAAAATATATCCTGTACCTAAGTAAATAGTTCTCCAATCTATCTTGAACGTGTATCTATATCATCTCAAATCCTTAGTTCTTATCTACCTACCCCCATTTTCTTTACGATTATTTAAACCCCCCGTCTTTTGATATCTTAGAAGATCTGTAGCCAATCTTCTTCTCCAGTTTCCCTTTTATAACATCTGTAAAGATCTCCACTCTCCTCCCGTCCCCCGCCAAACGGCTAACCATCAACGCCCCGTGGCTTCTCGAAGCTGCAGCGCGTTGACAGCGCTCTCGTGTGGTCAGGTACTAGGGCCTTCGCGCCCGGTCGCTACAACCGTCGGGTCGAGCCTTGGGGGGATCGGCGCGAGCATCAACGACCACATCTAGCCGCTGCCTGCTCTTGCGCACGCATAGGTAAGTCCTCTTATTCGATAGCTTAGCTGCCTTAATAACACAAATCGAGTTCCTCAGTCAAAGCTGGTACCTTTGCCCAGGACCCTAGGTTACTTGTAATTGGTAAAATATTTTTGCAATCGATCTAGTTGTTTTAGAGCCTATTCATCTGCCCAACATCAAAATCTAACTGTATTGTGATAAACGCCTCGACTCCGTTTTGAAGACCAAAATTCTTCAAAGTTGGTAACAGTTTCTGAACTCTGATTTTTTTTTGCCTGATGTGTATTAAATTTAAGTTTCGTCTATGTCCAGCAGTGAACATCCTACGGCTGGTATAGGCTGAATCAAACTTCTTGACGGCTGTGATGTTAGCTACAAGCTGCCCGAAACACAATCCTCGCGCAGCTGTTAAGTGAGCAATAGTCAGGGTTGGGTTGGGCCGCCAAGAAGTTCGGTTCGGCCTATATGATGATGAAGTAGCACTGATATAAAAATAACATATTATTTTATAAGTGTTCCTATTGCATTTGACATTACATCACAAAGAAACCTTGTCGTTATTATCAGAGAAATGTTCAAAACACGATCATTCAATAATATTGTATAGTTGTATGTATATTGTATCTTTTATTATTATACTATATAAAGCTGAATTACCACTGACTCACTCACTCACTCACTCACTGACATAGAGAAACCTAAAGGGTATAAGGGGGTGTGTGGGGGAAAAAGTGAATATAGGGTCATGTTGGGGGTGGTTCACAACCTCTGGGAAAAATCCGAAATTGGAAGAAAGTCGTACCCTGATGGTGAGATGCCCTCGTATCTCGAAAACGGTAAATAATTTTCATAAAGTAATTGAACTAAAAATTGAAGAAACCCTGGGACCTCTTTGGAGAATTGAAAAAAAAGATGGCTTCCGAACAAAAAAACATGGCCGCCATACAAAATTGGATCTTCAATAGCTCGGGAACGGTACAACTTGGATGTGGAGTGTTTGACCAAATGTCATAGGGGATCGGGAGAGCTACCTGGTGGGGTCGATGAAAATTCAAGATGGCGGTTTTTTTTTTTTTTTACTTTCGCCATACATTGGTTCGAAAGTAGTTTTGATGAAACTATTAGAAATGACAAATTTTTTTTTTTTTCAAAATAACAAAAGAGTGCCTCGCGGGCCGCTTGCGGCCCGCGCACCGCCCCAAAATACTAGTTATACTATATAAAGCTAAATTACCACTGACTGACTGACTCACTCACTGACTGACATAGAGAAACCTAAAGGGTATAAGGAGGTGTGTGGGGGAAAAAGTGAATATAGGGTCGTGTTGGGGGTGGTTCACAACCCCTGGGAAAAATCCGAAATTGGAAGAAATTCGTACCCTGATGGTGAGATGCCCTCGTATCTCGAAAACGGTAAACAATTTACGTAAAGCACTTGAACTAAAAATTGAAAAAACCCTGGGACCTCTTTGGAGAATCGAAAAAAAAGATGGCTTTCGAAGAAAAAAAGATGGCCGCCATACAAAATTGGATCTTCAATAGCTCGGGAACGGTACAACTTGGATGAAGAGTGTTTGACCAAATGTCATAGGGAATCGAGAGAGCTACCTGGTGGGGTCGATGAAAATTCAAGATGGCGGTTTTTTTTTTTTTTACTTTCGCCATACATTTGAAATGACAAAATTTTTTTTTTTTCAAAATAACAAAAGAGTGCCTCGCGGGCCGCTTGCGGCCCGCGCACCGCCCCAAAATACTAGTTATACTATATAAAGCTAAATTACCACTGACTGACTGACTCACTCACTGACTGACATAGAGAAACCTAAAGGGTATAAGGAGGTGTGTGGGGGAAAAAGTGAATATAGGGTCGTGTTGGGGGTGGTTCACAACCTCTGGGAAAAATCCGAAATTGGAAGAAAGTCGTACCCTGATGGTGAGATGCCCTCGTATCTCGAAAACGGTAAATAATTTTCATAAAGTAATTGAACTAAAAATTGAAGAAACCCTGGGACCTCTTTGGAGAATTGAAAAAAAAGATGGCCCCCGAACAAAAAAAAATGGCCGCAATACAAAATTGGATCTTCAATAGCTCGGGAACGGTACAACTTGGATGAAGAGTGTTTGACCAAATGTCATAGGGAATCGAGAGAGCTACCCGGTGGGGTCGATGAAAATTCAAGATGGCGGTTTTTTTTTTTTTACTTTCGCAATACATTGGTTCGAAAGTAGTTTTGAGGAAACTATTAGAAATGACAAAAAAATATTTTAATTTAAAAAAAAAAAAGAATGCCTCGCGGGCCGCTTGCGGCCCGCGCACCGCCCCAAAATACTAGTTATTATACTATATAAAGCTTAATTACCACTGACTCACTGACTGACTGACTCACTCACTGACATAGAGAAACCTAAAGGGTATAAGGGGGTGTGTTGGGGGAAAAGTGAATATAGGGTCATGTTGGGGGTGGTTCACAACCTCTGGGAAAAATCCGAAATTGGAAGAAAGTCGTACCCTGATGGTGAGATGCCCTCGTATCTCGAAAACGGTAAATAATTTTCCGAAAGCAGTTGAACTAAAAATTGAAGAAACCCTGGGACCTTTTTAGAGAATTGAAAAAAAAGATGGCCCCCGAACAAAAAAACATGGCCGCCATACAAAATTGGATCTTCAATAGCTCGGAAACGGTACAACTTGGATGAAGAGTGTTAGACCAAATGTCAAAGGGAATCGAGAGAGCTACCTGGTGGGTTCGATGAAAATTCAAGATGGCGGTTTTTTTTTTTTTTTACTTTCGCCATACATTGGTTCGAAAGTAGTTTTGAGGAAACTATTAGAAATGACAAAAAAATTTTTTTTTTACAATATTTAAAAAGAATGCCTCGCGGGCCGCTTGCGGCCCGCGCACCGCCCCAAAATACTAGTTATACTATATAAAGCTAAATTACCACTGACTCACTGACTGACATAGAGAAACCTAAAGGGTATAAGGAGGTGTGTGGGGGAAAAAGTGAATATAGGGTCGTGTTGGGGGTGGATCACAACCTCTGGGAAAAATCCGAAATTGGAAGAAAGTCGTACCCTGATGGTGAGATGCCCTCGTATCTCAAAAACGGTAAACAATTTTGCCAAAGCACTTGAACTAAAAATTGAAAAAACCCTGGGACCTCTTTAGAAAATTGAAAAAAAAGATGGCCCCCGAACAAAAAAACATGGCCGCCATACAAAATTGGATCTTCAATAGCTCGGGAACGGTACAACTTGGATGAAGAGTGTTTGACCAAATGTCATAGGGAATCGGGAGAGCTACCTGGTGGGGTCGATGAAAATTCAAGATGGCGGTTTTTTTTTTTTTTTTTACCTTCGCCATACATTGGTTCGAAAGTAGTTTTGATGAAACTATTAGAAATGACAAAAATTTTTTTTTTTCTTTTAAATAAAAGAATGCCTCGCGGGCCGCTTGCGGCCCGCGCACCGCCCCAAAATACTAGTTATACTATATAAAGCTGAATTACCACTGACTCACTCACTCACTCACTCACTGACATAGAGAAACCTAAAGGGTATAAGGGGGTGTGTGGGGGAAAAAGTGAATATAGGGTTGTGTTGGGGGTGGTTCACAACCTCTGGGAAAAATCCGAAATTGGAAGAAAGTCGTACCCTGATGGTGAGATGCCCTCGTATCTCGAAAACGGTAAACAATTTTCGAAATGCAATTGAACTAAAAATTGAAGAAACCCTGGGACCTCTTTGGAGAATTGAAAAAAAAGATGGCTTCCTAAGAAAAAAACATGGCCGCCATACAAAATTGAAACGTTAATATCTCGAAAACGATACAACTTGGATGGGGAGTGTTTGACCAAATGTCATAGGGAATCGGGAGAGCTACCTGGTGGGGTCGATGAAAATTCAAGATGGCGGATTTTTTTTTTTTTTTACTTTCGCCATACATTGGTTCGAAAGTAGTTTTGATGAAACTATTAAAAATGACAAAAATTTTTTCTTTACAATATTCTAAAAGAATGCCTCGCGGGCCGCTTGCGGCCCGCGCACCGCCCCAAAATACTAGTTATACTATATAAAGCTTAATTACCACTCACTGACTCACTCACTGACTGACATAGAGAAACCTAAAGGGTATAAGGGGGTGTGTGGGGGGAAAAGTGAATATAGGGTCATGTTGGGGGTGGTTCACAACCTCTGGGAAAAATCCGAAATTGGAAGAAAGTCGTACCCTGATGGTGAGATGCCCTCGTATCTCAAAAACGGTAAACAATATTTGGAAAGCACTTGAACTAAAAATTGAAGAAATCCTGGGACCTCTTTGGAGAATTGAAAAAAAAGATGGCCCCCGAACAAAAAAACATGGCCGCCATACAAAATTGGATCTTCAATATCTCGGGAACGGTACAACTTGGATGAAGAGTGTTTGACCAAATGTCATAGGGAATCGAGAGAGCTACCTGGTGGGGTCGATGAAAATTCAAGATGGCGGATTTTTTTTTTTACTTTCGCCATACATTTGTTCGAAAGTAGTTTTGATGAAACTATTAGAAATGACAAAAAAAATTTTAACACAAAAAAAATTAAAAGAATGCCTCGCGGGCCGCTTGCGGCCCGCGCACCGCCCCAAAATACTAGTTATACTATATAAAGCTAAATTACCACTGACTCACTCACTCACTCACTGACATAGAGAAACCTAAAGGGTATAAGGAGGTGTGTGGGGGGGAAAGTGAATATAGGGTCATGTTGGGGGTGGTTCACAACCTCTGGGAAAAATCCGAAATTGGAAGAAAGTCGTACCCTGATGGTGAGATGCCCTCGTATCTCGAAAACGGTAAATAATTTTCGTAAAGCAGTTGAACTAAAAATTGAAGAAACCCTGGGACCTTTTTAGAGAATTGAAAAAAAAGATGGCCCCCGAACAAAAAAACATGGCCGCCATACAAAATTGGATCTTCAATAGCTCGGGAACGGTACAACTTGGATGAAGAGTGTTTGACCAAATGTCATAGGGAATCGAGAGAGCTACCTGGTGGGGTCGATGAAAATTCAAGATGGCGGTTTTTTTTTTTTTTTTTACTTTCGCCATACATTGGTTCGAAAGTAGTTTTGATGAAACTATTAGAAATGACAAAAAATTTTTTTTTTTTCAAAATAACAAAAGAGTGCCTCGCGGGCCGCTTGCGGCCCGCGCACCGCCCCAAAATACTAGTTATACTATACAGGGTGATGGGGAGAGGGGTGCAAAGCTGAAAGGCGACGCTAGCATAGATCATTTAGACCCCTTTGAGCCATGGTTGTCTAAGACGAAGTGGGACTATTTTTTTTTTAAACAATTTTTTATGATTTTTGGCTAAAATCCCCGAAATTTTACCGTTAATTGCTAATGGTGGCCAGTTTGAATAATAAGTGATTTTTTTACATGTTATTTAATTAAAACAATCTGTAAGCAATCTAACAAAACATGTACTGAGCTTGTGTGTCATCAGATATTATTTTTACAGTCACTTGAAGTTCCCAAAAATTTTCAAAGATTAAGAAAACTGTTTTATGACGGCGTTTAAAAAAATAATTAATAAAGCTTTTTTAGTTCAAACCTTTTTGAAAACATGCTTAGTTATTGTTCTTTCTTTTGAGATATCATTTACGCCGATATCTCAAAAATTACTAAAATTAAAACGTAAAAACCAAATTGAGGCAGAAAATTTAAATTTTTAGGCAGATCAAAGAAACAACATTTTGCTTCAAAAAAACTGTTTTGTGTTCGAATTGATAACCGAGTTCAATTCTAAGAATGATTCATTGCACGTGCAGGAACCAGGAGGATTCCAAACAAAGGCCACCGCGCGCGGCGGCAATAAACTTGCCCTTTCCAGGTATTGCGCCCAGTAAAAGAATGGGCCATAAATTAGGGTTTATTTTACAGCAAAATTGACTTTATGGCAATAAAATAGTGTATCTCTATTTAGGATCAGTAACTACTTCAAAGGACTCGTCATCGTCACATCTTTTAGTCAAGTAACAACTGCCCTTGTGACTAGACGTAATTTTCATCGCGTTCATTCATAATTCACCGTATCCAGTTGTAGCCCTAAGCGCTCCTGCACGTGTTGAATTAGTATTGGTTATTTTTGTTTTACCGTGTCCAGTCGTAGCCTTAGCCCTAGCTTTGCGCTCCTGCACGTGTTGATTTTGTAGTTGTTTGAAGAGTTGACATTTAGTGCGCTCCTACGGCATTTTTAAATTGTGTAGTGACTATGGCTACTTTTTCCAATGCGGAATATGCGGATATCGTCTTCATGTATGGTAGAGCAGACGGCAATGGATCTTTGGCGCGGCGAATGTACCAAGAGCGCTATCCGAATCGCAGGGTACCGAATGTTCGAGTGTTTTACAACACATTTCGTCGGCTTGCTGAAGTTGGGATACACCGCGTGGAACCTGGAGTCAACCCAGGCAGACACACTCCTAACGTCGAGGAAGACATCATAGCAGCATTTGAAGCGGATCCCCATACCAGCACCAGAGCAGTAGCTCGAAATCTTAATATTTCACAATGGAAGGTGTGGAGTACAATGCACCAGAATGATAAATATCCGTTCCATGGCACGGGTGTGCAAGGTCTGGAAGAGCAAGATCCCATCAGAAGGATTCAATTTTGCCGTTACCTCCTCAACAGAGACATTGAAGATGAGTGGTTCCTGAAGTCAATCTTGTGGACGGATGAAAGCAAATTTTCTAGGGAAGGCATAACTAACTTTCACAACCTCCATCAATGGGCCGACAAGGGCAACAACCCCCACTGGAAAAAGCAGGTGTCGTTCCAGAGGAAATTCTCTGTCAATGTGTGGGCCGGAGTAATTGGCAGTACGTTGATTGGCCCCCACTTCTTACCAGACACTTTAAATGGCGATAATTATTTGGAATTTCTACTTGACGATCTACCTGTGCTTTTAGAGGAATCCGGTGCCCCGATATTCGAATCGGAGCGCGAAATTATCTTTCAGCAAGACGGCTGTCCAGCGCATTGGACATTAAATGTACGGGAATGCTTAGATCATTGCTTCCTTGATAGCTGGATCGGAAGAGGTGGGCCCATCCCTTGGCCCGCTCGTTCAC
Organism: Hypomecis atomaria; assembly: GCA_964007245.1. Lineage (NCBI taxonomy): Eukaryota > Metazoa > Arthropoda > Insecta > Lepidoptera > Geometridae > Hypomecis > Hypomecis atomaria. Next base: position 4,833,138 of record OZ023307.1, on the reverse strand, counting down.
CAGACCTGACCCCGTTGGATTTCTACGTGTGGGGTCGTGCCAAGGAGCTAGTGTATACGAGCGTAGAAATCAATACAAAAGACGAACTGATAGAGAGGATCAATTCAGCTTTTGAAACCATGAAACTGGAGATGATGTTAAAAACCACAACAACAGAAGTGAGAAGACGGGCTCGTGCTTGTGTTAGAAATCGCGGTAGTCATTTTGAACATGAAAAATAAATTATTTCAAATCAAATGTTGTTTTAATTAGTCCACATTAAAATTTAAATTTTCTTCCTCAATTTGGTTTTTACGTTTTAATTTTAGTAATTTTTGAGATATCGGCGTAAATGATATCTCAAAAGAAAGAACAATAACTAAGCATGTTTTCAAAAAGGTTTGAACTAAAAAAGCTTTATTAATTATTTTTTTAAACGCCGTCATAAAACAGTTTTCTTAATCTTTGAAAATTTTTGGGAACTTCAAGTGACTGTAAAAAAAATATCTGATGACACACAAGCTCAGTACATGTTTTGTTAGATTGCTTACAGATTGTTTTAATTAAATAACATGTAAAAAAATCACTTATTATTCAACATGGCCACCATTAGCAATTAACGGTAAAATTTCGGGGATTTTAGCCAAAAATCATAAAAAATTGATTACAAAAAAATAGTCCCACTTCGTCTTAGACAACCATGGCTCAAAAGGGTCTAAATGATCTATGCTAGCGTCGCCTTTCAGCTTTGCACCCCTCTCCCCATCACCCTGTATAAAGCTTAATTACCACTGACTGACTCACTCACTCACTCACTGACATAGAGAAACCTAAAGGGTATAAGGAGGTGTGTGGGGGGAAAAGTGAATATAGGGTCATGTTGGGGGTGGTTCACAACCTCTGGGAAAAATCTGAAATTGGAAGAAAGTCGTACCCTGATGGTGAGATGCCCTCGTATCTCGAAAACGGTAAACAATTTTGCCAAAGCAGTTGAACTAAAAATTGAAGAAACCCTGGGACCTCTTTGGAGAATTGAAAAAAAAGATGGCCCCCGAACAAAAAAACATGGCCGCCATACAAAATTGGATCTTCAATAGCTCGGGAACGGTACAACTTGGATGGGGAGTGTTTGACCAAATGTCATAGGGAATCGGGAGAGCTACCTGGTGGGGTCGATGAAAATTCAAGATGGCGGTTTTTTTTTTTTTTTTACTTTCGCCATACATTGGTTCGAAAGTAGTTTTGAGGAAACTATTAGAAATGACAAAAATATTTTTTTTTTACAATATTTAAAAGAATGCCTCGCGGGCCGCTTGCGGCCCGCGCACCGCCCCAAAATACTAGTTATTATACTATATAAAGCTAAATTACCACTGACTGACTGATTCACTCACTCACTCACTGACATAGAGAAACCTAAAGGGTATAAGGGGGTGTGTGGGGGGAAAAGTGAATATAGGGTCGTGTTGGGGGTGGTTCACAACCCCTGGGAAAAATCCGAAATTGGAAGAAAGTCGTACCCTGATGGTGAGATGCCCTCGTATCTCGAAAACGGTAAACAATTTTCGTAAAGCACTTGAACTAAAAATTGAAGAAACCCTGGGACCTCTTTGGAGAATTGAAAAAAAAGATGGCTTCCGAACAAAAAAACATGGCCGCCATACAAAATTGGATCTTCAATAGCTCGGGAACGGTACAACTCGGATGAAGAGTGTTTGACCAAATGTCATAGGGAATCGGGAGAGCTACCTGGTGGGGTCGATGAAAATTCAAGATGGCGGATTTTTTTTTTTTACTTTCGCCATACATTGGTTCGAAAGTAGTATTGATGAAACTATTAGAAATGACAAAAAAAATTTTTTTTTTCAAAATAACAAAAGAGTGCCTCGCGGGCCGCTTGCGGCCCGCGCACCGCCCCAAAATACTAGTTATTATACTATATAAAGCTAAATTACCACTGACTGACTCACTGACTGACTGACTGACATAGAGAAACCTAAAGGGTATAAGGAGGTGTGTGGGGGGAAAAGTGAATATAGGGTCATGTTGGGGGTGGTTCACAACCTCTGGGAAAAATCCGAAATTGGAAGAAAGTCGTACCCTGATGGTGAGATGCCCTCGTATCTCGAAAACGGTAAACAATTTTGCCAAAGCACTTGAACTAAAAATTGATAAAACCCTGGGACCTCTTTAGAGAATTGAAAAAAAAGATGGCCCCCGAAAAAAAAAACATGGCCGCCATACAAAATTGGATCTTCAATAGCTCGGGAACGGTACAACTTGGATGTGGAGTGTTTGACCAAATGTCATAGGGAATCGAGAGAGCTACCTGGTGGGGTCGATGAAAATTCAAGATGGCGGATTCAAGATGGCGGCCAAATTTAAAAATGGTCCGAGGGGGCTGATTTCATGCATCCGGGGGTTTTCGAGGTCCCTTATTTCATTGGTGAAAAAAAAATTTGGAAAAGTTTTTTTTTAAATATGGCCGCCATACATTGATCTTTTTTCATCTGTAGTTTCCATACATTGCATTTTTACTTATTTAGATGGTTGTATGTTCAGGAGAAAGGCTCACATATTATCGCGCCATATGCTTCAAGTAGAAGAATCAAAAGTGGAAACACTATTTTGAACCTTACAGTCATAGAAATAGATATATGAATAGATACACAATATTTTTTGAGTCGTCATATGCGAGGTTTTTGGGGCAGTAGAATGGCGGACTTTAAAGTCGTCATGGGTATCGTTTTCGAGGTTTTTGGGGGAGTAGATTTCGAAAATGGCTTAAAGATGGCGGACGTCACTTTTTTGAAAAAGTCGTCATGGGTATCGTTTTCGAGGTTTTTGGGGGAGTAGATTTCGAAAATGGCGTCCATTTTGAAATTAAAGATGGCGGACGACACTTTTTTGAAAAAGTCGTCATGGGTATCGTTTTCGAGGTTTTTGGGGGAGTAGATTTCGAAAATGGCGTCCATTTTGAAATTAAAGATGGCGGACGTCACTTTTTTGAAAAAGTCGTCATGGGTATCGTTTTCGAGGTTTTTGGGGGAGTAGATTTCGAAAATGGCGTCCATTTTGAAATTAAAGATGGCGGACGTCAATTTTTGAATTATTATACTATATAAAGCTAAATTACCACTGACTGACTGACTGACTCACTGACTGACATAGAGAAACCTAAAGGGTACAAGGAGGTGTGTGGGGAGAAAAGTGAATATAGGGTCATGTTGGGGGTGGTTCACAACCTCTGGGAAAAATCCGAAATTGGAAGAAAGTCGTACCCTGATGGTGAGATGCCCTCGTATCTCAAAAACGGTAAACAATTTTGCCAAAGCACTTGAACTAAAAATTGATAAAACCCTGGGACCTCTTTAGAGAATTGAAAAAAAAAAATGGCCCCCGAACAAAAAAACATGGCCGCCATACAAAATTGGATCTTCAATAGCTCGCGAACGGTACAACTTGGATGGGGAGTGTTTGACCAAATGTCATAGGGAATCGAGAGAGCTACCTGGTGGGGTCGATGAAAATTCAAGATGGCGGATTTTTTTTTTTTTTACTTTCGCCATACATTTGTTCGAAAGTAGTTTTGAGGAAACTATTGGAAATGACAAAAAAATTATTTTTTACAAAAAAAGAATGCCTCGCGGGCCGCTTGCGGCCCGCGCACCGCCCCAAAATACTAGTTATTATACTATATAAAGCTGAATTACCACTCACTGACTCACTCACTCACTCACTGACATAGAGAAACCTAAAGGGTATAAGGGGGTGTGTGTGGGGAAAAGTGAATATAGGGTCGTGTTGGGGGTGGTTCACAACCTCTGGGAAAAATCCGAAATTGGAAGAAAGTCGTACCCTGATGGTGAGATGCCCTCGTATCTCAAAAACTGTGAACATTTTTGCCAAAGCACTTGAACTAAAAATTGAAGAAACCCTGGGACCTCTTTGGAGAATTGAAAAAAAAGATGGCCCCCGAACAAAAAAACATGGCCGCCATACAAAATTGGATCTTCAATAGCTCGGGAACGGTACAACTTGGATGAAGAGTGTTTGACCAAATGTCATAGGGAATCGGGAGAGCTACCTGGTGGGGTCGATGAAAATTCAAGATGGCGGATTTTTTTTTTTTACTTTCGCCATACATTGGTTCGAAAGTAGTTTTGAGGAAACTATTAGAAATGACAAAATTTTTTTTTTTTAAATAACAATAGAATGCCTCGCGGGCCGCTTGCGGCCCGCGCACCGCCCCAAAATACTAGTTATACTATATAAAGCTTAATTACCACTCACTGACTCACTCACTGACATAGAGAAACCTAAAGGGTATAAGGAGGTGTGTGGGGGAAAAAGTGAATATAGGGTCATGTTGGGGGTGGTTCACAACCTCTGGGAAAAATCCGAAATTGGAAGAAAGTCGTACCCTGATGGTGAGATGCCCTCGTATCTCGAAAACGGTAAACAATTTTGCCAAAGCACTTGAACTAAAAATTGATAAAACCCTGGGACCTCTTTAGAGAATTGAAAAAAAAGATGGCCCCCGAACAAAAAAACATGGCCGCCATACAAAATTGGATCTTCAATAGCTTGGGAACGGTACAACTTGGATGAAGAGTGTTTGACCAAATGTCATAGGGAATCGAGAGAGCTACCTGGTGGGGTCGATGAAAATTCAAAATGGCGGATTTTTTTTTTTTTTTACTTTCGCCATACATTTGAAATGACAAATTTTTTTTTTTTCAAAATAACAAAAGAGTGCCTCGCGGGCCGCTCGCGGCCCGCGCACCGCCCCAAAATACTAGTTATACTATATAAAGCTTAATTACCACTGACTGACTCACTGACTCACTGACTCACTGACATAGAGAAACCTAAAGGGTATAAGGAGGTGTGTGGGGGAAAAAGTGAATATAGGGTCATGTTGGGGGTGGTTCACAACCTCTGGGAAAAATCCGAAATTGGAAGAAAGTCGTACCCTGATGGTGAGATGCCCTCGTATCTCGAAAACGGTAAACAATTTTGCCAAAGCACTTGAACTAAAAATTGATAAAACCCTGGGACCTCTTTAGAGAATTGAAAAAAAAGATGGCCCCCGAACAAAAAAACATGGCCGCCATACAAAATTGGATCTTCAATAGCTCGGGAACGGTACAACTTGGATGAAGAGTGTTTGACCAAATGTCATAGGGGATCGGGAGAGCTACCTGGTGGAGTCGATGAAAATTCAAGATGGCGGTTTTTTTTTTTTTTTTACTTTCGCCATACATTTGAAATGACAAAAATTTTTTTTTTCAAAATAACAAAAGAGTGCCTCGCGGGCCGCTTGCGGCCCGCGCACCGCCCCAAAATACTAGTTATACTATATAAAGCTTAATTACCACTGACTCACTGACTCACTGACTGACATAGAGAAACCTAAAGGGTATAAGGGGGTGTGTGGGGGGAAAAGTGAATATAGGGTCGTGTTGGGGGTGGTTCACAACCTCTGGGAAAAATCCGAAATTGGAAGAAAGTCGTACCCTGATGGTGAGATGCCCTCGTATCTCGAAAACGGTAAACAATTTTGCCAAAGCACTTGAACTAAAAATTGAAGAAACCCTGGGACCTCTTTGGAGAATTGAAAAAAAAGATGGCTTCCGGACAAAAAAAAATGGCCGCCATACAAAATTGGATCTTCAATAGCTCGGGAACGGTACAACTTGGATGAAGAGTGTTTGACTAAATGTCATAGGGAATCGAAAGAGCTACCTGGTGGGGTCGATGAAAATTCAAGATGGCGGATTTTTTTTTTTTTTTACTTTCGCCATACTGGTTGGTATTGGTTCGAAAGTAGTTTTGATGAAACTATTAAAAATGACAAAATTTTTTTTTTTTCAAAATAACAAAAGAGTGCCTCGCGGGCCGCTTGCGGCCCGCGCACCGCCCCAAAATACTAGTTATACTATATAAAGCTAAATTACCACTGACTCACTCACTGACTCACTGACATAGAGAAACCTAAAGGGTATAAGGAGGTGTGTGGGGGGAAAAGTGAATATAGGGTCATGTTGGGGGTGGTTCACAACCTCTAGGAAAAATCTGAAATTGGAAGAAAGTCGTACCCTGATGGTGAGATGCCCTCGTATCTCGAAAACGGTAAACAATTTTGCCAAAGCACTTGAACTAAAAATTGAAAAAACCCTGGGACCTCTTTGGAGAATTGAAAAAAAAGATGGCCCCCGAACAAAAAAACATGGCCGCCATACAAAATTGGATCTTCAATAGCTCGGGAACGGTACAACTTGGATGAAGAGTGTTTGACCAAATGTCATAGGGAATCGAGAGAGCTACCTTGTGGGGTCGATGAAAATTCAAGATGGCGGATTTTTTTTTTTTAACTTTCGCCATACATTTGTTCGAAAGTAGTTTTGATGAAACTATTAGAAACGACAATTTTTTTTTTTTTTTTTAAATAAAAATAGAATGCCACGCGGGCCGCTTGCGGCCCGCGCACCGCCCCAAAATACTAGTTATTATACTATATAAAGCTAAATTACCACTGACTGACTGACTCACTGACTCACTGACATAGAGAAACCTAAAGGGTATAAGGAGGTGTGTGGGGGAAAAAGTGAATATAGGGTCGTGTTGGGGCTGGTTCACAACCCCTGGGAAAAATCCGAAATTGGAAGAAAGTCGTACCCTGATGGTAAGATGCCCTCGTATCTCGAAAAAGGTAAACAATTTTTCCAAAGCAGTTGAACTAAAAATTGAAGAAACCCTGGGACCTCTTTGGAGAATTGAAAAAAAAGATGGCTTCCGAACAAAAAAAAATGGCCGCCATACAAAATTGGATCTTCAATAGCTCGGGAACGGTACAACTTGGATGAAGAGTGTTTGACCAAATGTCATAGGGAATCGAGAGAGCTACCTGGTGGGGTCGATGAAAATTCAAGATGGCGGATTTTTTTTTTTTTTACTTTCGCCATACATTGGTTCGAAAGTAGTTTTGATGAAACTATTAGAAATGACAAAAAATTTTTTTTTTTCTTTCAAATAAAAGAATGCCTCGCGGGCCGCTTGCGGCCCGCGCACCGCCCCAAAATACTAGTTATTATACTATATAAAGCTTAATTACCACTGACTGACTCACTCACTCACTGACATAGAGAAACCTAAAGGGTATAAGGAGGTGTGTGGGGGGAAAAGTGAATATAGGGTCATGTTGGGGGTGGTTCACAACCTCTGGGAAAAATCCGAAATTGGAAGAAAGTCGTACCCTGATGGTGAGATGCCCTCGTATCTCAAAAACTGTGAACATTTTTGCCAAAGCACTTGAACTAAAAATTGAAGAAACCCTGGGACCTTTTTGGAGAATTGAAAAAAAAGATGGCCCCCGAACAAAAAAACATGGCCGCCATACAAAATTGGATCTTCAATAGCTCGGGAACGGTACAACTTGGATGAAGAGTGTTTGACCAAATGTCATAGGGAATCGGGAGAGCTACCTGGCGGGGTCGATGAAAATTCAAGATGGCGGTTTTTTTTTTTTTTTTTTACTTTCGCCATACATTTGAAATGAAAAAATTTTTTTTTTCAAAATAACAAAAGAGTGCCTCGCGGGCCGCTTGCGGCCCGCGCACCGCCCCAAAATACTAGTTATACTATATAAAGCTGAATTACCACTGACTGACTGACTCACTCACTGACATAGAGAAACCTAAAGGGTATAAGGAGGTGTGTGGGGGAAAAAGTGAATATAGGGTCGTGTTGGGGGTGGTTCACAACCTCTGGGAAAAATCCGAAATTGGAAGAAAGTCGTACCCTGATGGTGAGATGCCCTCGTATCTCGAAAACGGTAAATAATTTTCCCAAAGTACTTGAAATAAAAATTGAAGAAACCCTGGGACCTCTTTGGAGAATTGAAAAAAAAGATGGCTTCCGAACAAAAAAAAATGGCCGCCATACAAAATTGGATCTTCAATAGCTCGGGAACGGTACAACTTGGATGTGGAGTGTTTGACCAAATGTCATAGGGAATCGAGAGAGCTACCTGGTGGGGTCGATGAAAATTCAAGATGGCGGTTTTTTTTTTTTTTTTTACTTTCGCCATACATTGGTTCGAAAGTAGTTTTGAGGAAACTATTAGAAATGACAAAAAAATTTTTTTTTTCAAAATAACAAAAGAGTGCCTCGCGGGCCGCTTGCGGCCCGCGCACCGCCCCATAATACTAGTTATACTATATAAAGCTGAATTACCACTCACTGACTCACTCACTCACTCACTGACATAGAGAAACCTAAAGGGTATAAGGGGGTGTGTACTGCCCTGCAGTCCTTAAAACGCAGTATCTGACTTTTTGACGTTTTTGAGTTAAATATTGATCCGTAATGGGCACGCCATAAGGAATCGAATGATGTAATCGGTTTTTGATTATCGCAACTACAAGATAGTAAAAAACAACTACCTCAACGCAGTAACTAGGAATGTTTTATGCAAACTGTAACGATAAACTATCTAAAATACAGTAAGAGCAATTACTGTATTTTAATAGCTTTGTTTTCCCAGATAAAATGCAGTAAATGTCGTCACTGCTACAAAAAAACGGTTAACACAACCTTAAAAATATGGTGAACACATAAACTAAAATGCAGTAAATAGATAATGTACTGAAAATATGAATACTGCAAAGTTTATTTTTATAAGTTTTCAAAATGATTACAGACTAGTATGCAGTAAGTTACTAAGACGCGGTGTTTAAGATAGCATCACCTATTTTTTCCATACGGTCAAAACAAAGTAAAATGCAGTGAAGTTAATTGAACTGTCTTTTATTTATATCATAGGTTACTTTTTGTTGTCAATGTTACTAATTAAATTGCAGTATTTTGGTTATTTACTGCAGTATAATCGATAATATCTATCACTTAAATAATTACATTTTACAGCCTAAATTGCAGTATAAGTCGTAATTACTGCATTTTAATTGGTAATTCGAATCAAGCCATTGCATTCCACTGTTTTCGTGGAGTTTCCTACTGCATTTTAGCTAGTATTTGTCGCTCAATCAGTCGCGTGCCGAACGCCGCGCCGTGGAAGGAGGACGTCGACAGCGCGTGGCTACTTGTTTTGTGTGGTAATTTCGATGTTTTTAAGGTTTCTAAATAAATTATGATAACACATTTACATTTATCCAAATCTATCACCTATTTCTAAGACCTAATTTTTACATAATACTTGTTACATTGACATGAATGTACAATGATAGATCACGTAATTCTATTTTATGGAATATTGGTTACAAGTATAATCCTACCTCTCAACTCAGTACTGAGACAGGACTTAACTCAGGACTGAAACAGGTGTGGGCGGCGGGCCCCTACAGCCCATCATCATCATCCGGGTTCTTCCCCTCCGTGTTTGGCGAAGGTTAGGATGCCAACTCGAGCTTGCGCTCTCTTCGGCGGCTGGACGCTTCAGCTATCGAGCTGAGAGGCAATGTTGGGAGGATGCGAGTACCTTTTCCGTCCGCGAGGACAGGCGGCTTTTCTCAGCACCCTCGCTAGCCACTTGTATGGCCATCGCTGGCCACATCTTGGCTTGGTTGTACTGGGGTGGCCATTCTTTGGCTTGGTGGTACTCTCTTCTTAGTTTAGGCCTCATCTCTATTTTGGATGCCGCTTGGTCCCTCAGAGTCCTGCTCCGTGTCCGAGCCAGCCAAGAGGAGATCTTTAGGGAGGGCACGCCATGTACGTTCGGCAGGGAGGCGTGCTTGAAGCGGCGCAATGTTGTTCAGGTGGTGTTATGGCCCATTGTCCGCGCGGTCAAACATGCCACGCGACAGACGAGCCACGAACCCCCACGGTTTAGATTCGCACGTCCCGGGCGATAACGTCATTGCGAAAGTACCGGCCGGCTCCCGAGATCATCCTCAGAGCGACGTTTTGCACCAATTGCATCATTTTCTTCTGGCTGGCTGAGCAGAGCGCGTACCAAGCGGGCGTTGCGTAAGTAAACCAGGAACGAATGTAGGTATTGTAAATCCCTACTTTGGTCTTCAGTGGCAGCTTAGAGCTCAGCACGGGCCGCAGCAAGGCTCGAACAGCCTTCGCCTGGTGAACGGCGTGCAAGGTCTGCTAGCTCATGCGAAGGGCCCGGTCGATGTAGACCCAGGTACTTGCAGGTGCTTTCCCACGCAATGTCTTGTCCTCTAAGCTGCAGTGGCTTCATCAATGGTGGTAGTCTTGGTGATCTCCCGGTCAGCAGCGCTGCCGTCTTTCCCACGTTGATGGTAATCCGTCATTTATCGAGCCATTCTGGCAGGATGTCTAGGACTAGTGGATCCTGCCAGCGGCTATTCTCTTGTTCCTGGACGACGCAATGTTAGCGCTATCGTCCGCGAAGAGGGCGAGGACGACTCCCCGTTCTCCTGGTCTGAGGTCTTCCAGGATCGGTATGTCGTCCGTGTAAATGGCATAATAGAATGGTGATGTGCAACTCCCCTGAGGAACTCCCGCAGCCATTCTTCTGTGTCCGGAGCTGACTTCTCGACGGACACGTAGAACTTGCGGCCTTCAAGGGATGACGCCGCGACTCGAACTAGCGCGGGCGGCGCCGTGGTGCGTCCGTACTACGTCCGTAGTTAAAACATACGGAAGGATAGCATTTGTTTTGTTATATATACTTAGAAGAATACCTATGATTATTGTTCCTAGATAGTTATTTAAGTGTTAAAGTATGTCTGAGCAGTTCTATTGAAAGATCTCATTAGTTTTTATTGCATATTTCACTTTTCTCGTAAGTATTATTGGCAGGGCCAGATTTAGGGGAGGGTAACCGGGGCTTCAGCCCTGGGCCTCTACAAAAGAGGAGTCCCTACAAACAGAGACTTCGGGAAAAAACCTTTCAATATCCGACTTATCTGACTAGTAAACAACTCTCCCTTCGATATTTTTTTCACTGTTTTACTTTTACCTAAAGTACTTTATACAAACATGATTGTAATGTTCTTAAATATAAACAGAAATCATAGATCTATATTTGTTCACTTCAATCAGGCAATCGATAAAATATCAAATGTCAAATGACCCTAATAAGTATTTGCAATTTACTACCCATCTTCAGGAAGTATTAACTCTCTAGACCGATAAATATTATTTATTTTATTTGGAAAATAATTTTGAGCCAGGTTGCCTCCACTCTTTTGTTGCCCCGAGGCCTCTAGAGCTCTAAATCCAGCCCTGATTATTGGCAGTGTTAATCATAAATGTTATAAGTGATTTAAGTTTTAATTACTACCTCTATACTGTGAGTGTGACTAACCCGAATTGCTATGATATCACAAAAGTCTGAGCCATAATAGTCTAAATAATAATAAAAAGTGATTGTGTTGATTTTTGTTGATGTTGAAGTGCAGTGTTGATTTTTTACTATATCTTTAATAAAAATATTTTGATCGAAATACTCTTTCTTACTCCATAAAATAAGTAGCTTACGAAATTTAGTCAATAATTATTTACATACTGCACCTACATTTTATTCAAGTGACACATTAAAATGCAGTAAAATAAATCTGATACTGCATTTTAAACGGCAAAGTAGTACATGTCCCGCATAATTTTGCAGTACTAACTCAAATTACTGCATTTTAATCTGATTATGCGAACTTTTTCACTAAATTTTATGTGTCGTATGTGCTCTATTTTGGGATCTTTTTTTTCAAAATCGTTTTTATTTATCATATAATAATCTAAGTGCGTATTTTCTTTCGTGAAGTCTGTCTTCGAATTCAGATGCGCCCAATGGCATTCAAAACATACGTCATAAAACCTTGTAACATAGAAAAAAAACAAATCAAAAAGTTTTTCGCGTTTTTCTCGAAACCGCGTTTTTGCTCATACTGCATTTTAAAGGCTGCACGGCAGTGTAGGGGAAAAAGTGAATATAGGGTCATGTTGGGGGTGGTTCACAACCTCTGGGAAAAATCCGAAATTGGAAGAAAGTCGTACCCTGATGGTGAGATGCCATCGTATCTCGAAAACGGTAAACAATTTTGCCAAAGCAGTTGTACTAAAAATTGAAGAAACCCTGGGACCTTTTTAGAGAATTGAAAAAAAAGATGGCCCCCGAACAAAAAAACATGGCCGCCATACAAAATTGGATCTTCAATAGCTCGGGAACGGTACAACTTGGATGGGGAGTGTTTGACCAAATGTCATAGGGAATCGGGAGAGCTACCTGGTGGGGTCGATGAAAATTCAAGATGGCGGATTTTTTTTTTTTTACTTTCGCCATACATTGGTTCGAAAGTAGTTTTGATGAAACTATTAGAAATGACAAAAAAAATTTTTTTTTCAAAATAACAAAAGAGTGCCTCGCGGGCCGCTTGCGGCCCGCGCACCGCCCCAAAATACTAGTTATACTATATAAAGCTAAATTACCACTGACTGACTCACTGACTCACTCACTGACATAGAGAAACCTAAAGGGTATAAGGAGGTGTGTGGGGGGAAAAGTGAATATAGGGTCGTGTTGGGGGTGGTTCACAACCCCTGGGAAAAATCCGAAATTGGAAGAAAGTCGTACCCTGATGGTGAGATGCCCTCGTATCTCAAAAACTGTGAACATTTTTGCCAAAGCACTTGAACTAAAAATTGAAGAAACCCTGGGACCTCTTTGGAGAATTGAAAAAAAAGATGGCTTCCGAACAAAAAAAAATGGCCGCCATACAAAATTGAAATGTTAATATCTCGGAACCGGTACAACTTGGATGGGGAGTGTTTGACCAAATGTCATAGGGAATCGGGAGAGCTACCTGGTGGGGTCGATGAAAATTCAAGATGGCGGATTTTTTTTTTTTTTTACTTTCACCATACATTGATTCGAAAGTAGTTTTGATGAAACTATTAGAAATGGCAAAAAAAATTTTTTTTTTTAAATAACAATAGAATGCCTCGCGGGCCGCTTGCGGCCCGCGCACCGCCCCAAAATACTAGTATACTATATAAAGCTAAATTACCACTCACTGACTCACTGACATAGAGAAACCTAAAGGGTATAAGGGGGTGTGTGGGGAGAAAAGTGAATATAGGGTCATGTTGGGGGTGGTTCACAACCTCTGGGAAAAATCCGAAATTGGAAGAAAGTCGTACCCTGATGGTGAGATGCCCTCGTATCTCGAAAACGGTAAATAATTTTCCCAAAGTACTTGAACTAAAAATTGAAGAAACCCTGGGACCTCTTTGGAGAATTGAAAAAAAAGATGGCTTCCGAACAAAAAAAAATGGCCGCCATACAAAATTGGATCTTCAATAGCTCGGGAACGGTACAACTTGGATGAAGAGTGTTTGACCAAATGTCATAGGGAATCGAGAGAGCTACCTGGTGGGGTCGATGAAAATTCAAGATGGCGGATTCAAGATGGCGGCCAAATTTCAAAATGGTCCGAGGGGGCTGATTTTTTGCATCCGGGGGTTTTCGAGGGCCCTTATTTCATTGGTGAAAAAAAAAATTGGAAAAGTTTTTTTTTAAATATGGCCGCCATACATTGATCTTTTTTCATCTGTAGTTTCCATACATTGCATTTTTACTTATTTAGATGGTTGTTGATGGCCCCTGGTTAGCCCTTGGATGTTCAGGAGAACGGCCCACATATTTTCGCGCCATATGCTTCAAGTAGAAGAGTCAAAAGTGGAAACACTATTTTGAACCTTACAGTCATAGAAATAGATATATGAATAGATACTAAGAAGAAGAAGATTGAGGGAGAGTTTTCTCTTTTAGAAAATGGCGTCCATTTTGAAATAAAAAAATGGCGGACTTCAAGTTTTTGAAAAAGTCGTCATGGGTATCGTTTTCAAGGTTTTTGGGGGAGTAGATTTCGAAAATGGCGTCCATTTTGAAATAAAAGATGGCGGACGTCACTTTTTTGAAAAAGTCGTCATGGGTATCGTTTTCAAGGTTTTTGGGGGAGTAGATTTCGAAAATGGCGTCCATTTTGAAATAAAAAAATGGTGGACTTCAAGTTTTTGAAAAAGTCGTCATGGGTATCGTTTTCAAGGTTTTTGGGGGAGTAGATTTCGAAAATGGCGTCCATTTTGAAATAAAAGATGGCGGACGTCACTTTTTTGAAAAAGTCGTCATGGGTATCGTTTTCAAGGTTTTTGGGGGAGTTGATTTCGAAAATGGCGTCCATTTTGAAATAAAATATGGCGGACGTCACTTTTTTGAAAAAGTCGTCATGGGTATCGTTTTCAAGGTTTTTGGGGGAGTAGATTTCGAAAATGGCGTCCATTTTGAAATAAAAGATGGCGGACGTCACTTTTTTGAAAAAGTCGTCATGGGTATCGTTTTTGAGGTTTTTGGGGGTACAGATTTCAAAATTGGCGTCCATTTTGAAATTAAAGATGGCGGACGTCACTTTTTTGAAAAAGTCGTCATGGGTATCGTTTTCGAGGTTTTTGGGGGTGTAGATGTCGAAAATGGCGTCCATTTTGAAATTAAAGATGGCGGATGTAACTTTTTTGAAAAAGTCGTCATGGGTATCATTTTCGAGGTTTTTGGGGGTGTAGATTTCAAAAATGGCGTTCATTTTGGAATCAAAGATGGCGTATATCACTTTTTTGAAAAAGTCGTCATGGGTATCGTTTTCGAGGTTTTTGGGGGTGTAGATTTCGAAAATGGCGTCCATTTTGAAATTAAAGATGGCGGACGTCACTTTTTTGAAAAAGTCGTAATGGGTATCGTTTTCGAGGTTTTTGGGGGTGTAGATTTCAAAAATGGCGTCCATTTTGAAATTAAAGATGGCGGATGTCACTTTTTAGAAGAAGTCGTCATGGGTATCGTTTTCGAGGTTTTCGGGGGTGTAGATTTCGAAAATGGCGTCCATTTTGAAATTAAAGATGGCGGACGTCACTTTTTTGAAAAAGTCGTAATGGGTATCGTTTTCGAGGTTTTTGGGGGTGTAGATTTCAAAAATGGCGTCCATTTTGAAATTAAAGATGGCGGATGTCACTTTTTAGAAAAAGTCGTCATGGGTATCGTTTTCGAGGTTTTTGGGGGTGTAGATTTCGAAAATGGCGTACATTTTGACAATAACGATGGCGGATGTCAATTTTTTGCAAAAGTCGTCATGGGTATCGTTTCCGAGGTTTTTGGGGGTACAGATTTCAAAATTGGCGTCCATTTTGAAATTAAAGATGGCGGACGTCACTTTTTTGAAAAAGTCGTCATGGGTATCGTTTTCAAGGTTTTTGGGGGAGTAGATTTCGAAAATGGCGTCCATTTTGAAATAAAAGATGCCGGACGTCACTTTTTTGAAAAAGTCGTCATGGGTATCGTTTTCAAGGTTTTTGGGGGAGTAGATTTCGAAAATGGCGTCCATTTTGAAATAAAATATGGCGGACGTCACTTTTTTGAAAAAGTCGTCATGGGTATTGTTTTCAAGGTTTTTGGGGGAGTAGATTTCGAAAATGGCGTCCATTTTGAAATAAAAGATGGCGGACGTCACTTTTTTGAAAAAGTCGTCATGGGTATCGTTTTCGAGGTTTTTGGGGGTACAGATTTCAAAAATGGCGTCCATTTTGAAATAAAAGATGCCGGACGTCACTTTTTTGAAAAAGTCGTCATGGGTATCGTTTTCAAGGTTTTTGGGGGAGTAGATTTCGAAAATGGCGTCCATTTTGAAATAAAATATGGCGGACGTCACTTTTTTGAAAAAGTCGTCATGGGTATTGTTTTCAAGGTTTTTGGGGGAGTAGATTTCGAAAATGGCGTCCATTTTGAAATAAAAGATGGCGGACGTCACTTTTTTGAAAAAGTCGTCATGGGTATCGTTTCCGAGGTTTTTGGGGGTACAGATTTCAAAATTGGCGTCCATTTTGAAATTAAAGATGGCGGACGTCACTTTTTTGAAAAAGTCGTCATGGGTATCGTTTTCGAGGTTTTTGGGGGTGTAGATGTCGAAAATGGCGTCCATTTTGAAATTAAAGATGGCGGATGTAACTTTTTTGAAAAAGTCGTCATGGGTATCATTTTCGAGGTTTTTGGGGGTGTAGATTTCAAAAATGGCGTTCATTTTGGAATCAAAGATGGCGTATATCACTTTTTTGAAAAAGTCGTCATGGGTATCGTTTTCGAGGTTTTTGGGGGTGTAGATTTCGAAAATGGCGTCCATTTTGAAATTAAAGATGGCGGACGTCACTTTTTTGAAAAAGTCGTCATGGGTATCGTTTCCGAGGTTTTTGGGGGTACAGATTTCAAAATTGGCGTCCATTTTGAAATTAAAGATGGCGGACGTCACTTTTTTGAAAAAGTCGTCATGGGTATCGTTTTCGAGGTTTTTGGGGGTGTAGATGTCGAAAATGGCGTCCATTTTGAAATTAAAGATGGCGGATGTAACTTTTTTGAAAAAGTCGTCATGGGTATCATTTTCGAGGTTTTTGGGGGTGTAGATTTCAAAAATGGCGTTCATTTTGGAATCAAAGATGGCGTATATCACTTTTTTGAAAAAGTCGTCATGGGTATCGTTTTCGAGGTTTTTGGGGGTGTAGATTTCGAAAATGGCGTCCATTTTGAAATTAAAGATGGCGGACGTCACTTTTTTGAAAAAGTCGTAATGGGTATCGTTTTCGAGGTTTTTGGGGGTGTAGATTTCAAAAATGGCGTCCATTTTGAAATTAAAGATGGCGGATGTCACTTTTTAGAAGAAGTCGTCATGGGTATCGTTTTCGAGGTTTTCGGGGGTGTAGATTTCGAAAATGGCGTCCATTTTGAAATTAAAGATGGCGGACGTCACTTTTTTGAAAAAGTCGTAATGGGTATCGTTTTCGAGGTTTTTGGGGGTGTAGATTTCGAAAATGGCGTCCATTTTGAAATTAAAGATGGCGGACGTCACTTTTTTGAAAAAGTCGTCATGGGTATCGTTTTCGAGGTTTTTGGGGGTGTAGATTTCAAAAATGGCGTCCATTTTGAAATTAAAGATGGCGGATGTCACTTTTTAGAAAAAGTCGTAGCTAAATTACCACTGACTCACTCACTGACTCACTGACTGACTGACATAGAGAAACCTAAAGGGTATAAGGAGGTGTGTGGGGGGAAAAGTGAATATAGGGTCGTGTTGGGGGTGGTTCACAACCCCTGGGAAAAATCCGAAATTGGAAGAAAGTCGTACCCTGATGGTGAGATGCCCTCGTATCTCGAAAACGGTAAACAATTTTGCCAAAGCACTTGAACTAAAAATTGAAGAAACCCTGGGACCTCTTTGGAGAATTGAAAAAAAAGATGGCCCCCGAACAAAAAAACATGGCCGCCATACAAAATTGGATCTTCAATAGCTCGGGAACGGTACAACTTGGATGGGGAGTGTTTGACCAAATGTCATAGGGAATCGGGAGAGCTACCTGGTGGGGTCGATGAAAATTCAAGATGGCGGATTCAAGATGGCGGCCAAATTTCAAAATGGTCCGAGGGGGCTGATTTTTTGCATCCGGGGGTTTTCGAGGTCCCTTATTTCATTGGTGAAAAAAAAATTAGGAAAAGTTTTTTTTTAAATATGGCCGCCATACATTGGTATTATTTCATCTGTAGTTTCCATACATTGCATTTTTACTTATTTAGATGGTTGTTGATGGCCCCTGGTTAGCCCTTGGATGTTCAGGAGAACGGCCCACATATTTTCGCGCCATATGCTTCAAGTAGAAGAGTCAAAAGTGGAAACACTATTTTGAACCTTACAGTCATAGAAATAGATATATGAATAGATACTAAGAAGAAGAAGATTGAGGGAGAGTTTTCTCTTTTAGAAAATGGCGTCCATTTTGAAATAAAAAAATGGCGGACTTCAAGTTTTTGAAAAAGTCGTCATGGGTATCGTTTTCAAAGTGGAACAGCAAGTTGTCACTTGCTGTTCCACTTTTGGATCTTCCGGCGAATTTCTTCGATAACATTGTTCTTATTAGAACATGTTTTATAACAAAATAGTGACAGTAACAGCCCAAGTATAGCAGTACGCATCACTTTTGTACGTGACAGAGGTAACCCAGGTATGGTATCCTCGCATCACTTAACAAGTTGTCACTTGCTGTTCCACTTTTGGATCTTCCGGCGAATTTCTTCTTCGTTGTTTTCTTTTCTTCTTTTTAGAGTCCGGAATGCTTGCTTCTAACTTTGGCGAGATTTGTAGGTTGACGTGCGAAGGCTTGAGCACGGAAACGCAGAATGGCTCGAAATCATAAGCCGACATATAATCAGGAGTGTAACTTGTAGAGGGGATATAACCACAGACTAAAAAAGATATTTAAAAAATAAAAAATAAAAAAAATCTCTAAAAATCCGTGCAAGGTGGCGGCTGGATCGCGGGCTACAGTATGTAAACAATAAATCGCGAAGAATGAAGCTGCGAAACATAATTATAATTTTTAGATATCATTACCGTTGTACAGTACTCTACCAAAATGGCCAGCTTACACTTCTGTTAGATTACGACCAGCTGGGCAATTCTGTTAACCGATCTCGTTGCTGAGGTGACGCGTTCTTGAGCTTCTCTCGTTTTTTTGACAACTTTGAGCTATCAAAACTGTCAGAAAAGCGAGAGGGGTTCGGGAGCGTATCACTTCGGTGACGAGATCGGTTGACAGAATTGCTCCGCAGGTCTTTTGTGATTATAGCGTTGGTCCCATAGTAAAAGGGATATTACCCTTTTAATATGGGATGGGATTTAATTTTTACTGTACTGTATTCAGTACAGTACAATTAGGAGAAAAATATATCAATTGATTTTTGTTTGTATGGGTACCATATTTTACGATTTTTATTATATACGAATGGAAAGTAGTTTCCTAGGTAAATTGTAGGTCTTTGTTTAAGGTTCCCTGGAAGAAATAACTTTCAGTGATAAGGCTGCCGGTTGCTTCACATGTCTAAGCATCGGTTTTCTGTAATAAATAATGTGTGTAAACTGTGAATCTCTCTGAAAATAGTAGTAAAATCATTTCACAATATAGTAAATTATTTTTACAATTAATTAACAATTGTCTGCATGCGTGACGGTACAGATTACATAATTTGAATAGTTTGAATGGATTAACATAGTCATTTTTACATTATTGTGGATTTTCCTAAAACATCCATCCATCAACCACAGGACGTCCATTGCTGGACATAGGCCTCCCCTATAGATCTCCAATAAAACCGGTTGGAAGCGGCTTGTATCCAACGCGACCCTGCAGTCTTAATGACGCCGGTGATATATCCACTCGAAAACATTTCGATTGATGATTGATGGGATCGAAAATTCTCTTAAACCATATTTATATATCTTCTTCTTATATGTAAAAATGAATAGTGGTTGTTGTTAGTCTTGCTATAACTCGAAAGCAGCTAAACCGATTTGGCTAGTTTTGATCTTGAAATATCCGTGGAAGTTAAGAGAAGGATGATCGATCAAATAAAAAAGGTTCAAAATTGACGGAGTAAGGTAAACGTACGTAATTGCGGACGAGTCCCAGAACGCGGACGTTACTCGGTTTTTTAATTTTTGTAAATTTCTACGAAAGTTTAATTTAATCTTATGAATGACAATACATTCTTGGTTATATTTCAAAGTATTATACAGGAAAAACTGTGCACGTAGTGTAATGGTGTCCAAACCAAATGATCTTAAAAGTGCGGTGTCGTAAAGTTTTCGTTAATCTGTTAATTCAGTGGCTGAATTTGGTGCCTACCCTGTCATCAACTTCAGTTCATTTTTTAGTTGTATAATGTGATACGGTAAGTGTGCTATTTTATTATGATACTTAGATAAATTACCTGATATTATAACTTATAATCTAGACATAATCTTGTTGATTATTTATAATATTTACGTATCCGCCTAATGGTACTCACTAAACCCGTATTTGTCCCAATGCAAGGACAATAATCACATTTTCCGTCCGAGAAGTGGGACACACATCAGTTCTATAATACCCCATGTACCAAAGTTCGGATCTTGACCTTATTGCCTTGAAATAAGTCTCATTTTTCCTTGCATGTAAGAACATCGTTTTCAAAACCGTGAAAAATGCAATTATTATAATTCGGCTGCGTCTTGTTCCTTTGAATTAAAAATTATTATTGGACTGGTTCAAGCAATAGTCGTATCCAATTTGCTTAAATATTGCTTAGGCTGTATTTTTATACATGACAAAGATAATGTATTTTTTTTATCGATTTACATCTATATTTTTAAATAATATTATATTATAATGTAAAAATATTGAAGCAAGGGTTCAATTATGTTTAAAAGATTATCTTAAGATTTTTTCGTGGTCAGATTTTGATATTATGTTTTATTTTCTATGAAACACTAAACTTTTGGTGTTTCATAGAAAATAACAAACATTTAATTTGTCATAAATAAGTAGTTAAAAGTAAGTATGTAAGTAAGTTCGAATGGGTCGGGTGGCTAGTCCTAGTGTCAGAGTAAAATACTACATAGCGATTGAGCCATTTTTTAAAAGTTGATTATTATATCGATACAATAATTTACTATAGAACTAAAAATAGGGATTAAGATTATATGATTAAGATTATGAAATAATAAAACAATTTGATTTTCTAAATAACAACTGAATCTTCTCATTTAAACATGTGATGGTGATAAATAGTTAAAATTAGAAGATAAATTACTACAATGTAATTTGTTATTTTTCGGTGTGGAGACGTAAGTCATCCCGCGTGGGGTGTTTTGTGCATTTCCTTTTTAACAAAGCGTAGCTCTAGACCACTGGCACAACTGCTGCAGTGACTTGGATGATATAAGAAATGATAACGATATAGATGACGAAACTGATGTCAATGGAGAAGTGTCATGCAATTTGTTAGTTATTCTAGTGTCTTCTGTGATCAGCCGCGATAACGTGGACCATCAGTGGTTCTCAGTTCAGATCTCAGGCTCTTGCTCAGTTTTCAAGCTCTCAGCTCTCAGTACAAGTAAACACTTAAGTTGCAGTGACCAGTTATGAGGCCTACCATAAGTTTTGCCGCTGAAACTTCATTAGGTTGTTTATCGTGTTTCTATTCAGAGTTAGGAAAGCAGCCTTAGAGTGCTTGAATTCCTTCCTTTTATTCTACATAATCTGTTTTTTTTTCGATATCACGGCGCTAAAGCTTACGAACTTCCGCCACTGTCGGTTTACAGTGTTTTATCGCCTCGTCTTCAACCTGTTTTCTCTTTGGAAAGCGTGTCTTTGGTGTTTATTTTATAGAGTTTGGAGTGTTGCATGACCCTCAGCGATTAATTTCAACCTTGTTATAGGTCTTCTGAGTTCATAGATAGTAGCAGCACTATCAACTGTGACCATGATCACCTTTTTGGCCTCTTTGTTTCCAGTAGCTGTCAGAAGCTCAGTTTATTTGAATGATTAAGTGCTTGTGTGGCTAGTAATAGGCCCACGGCCTCCGCTTGCAAAGTTTATGTTGTTTTACTCAGGGCAAGGGACTCTGTTAAGCTTGTTTTTTGCACCATCTCCGTATTTGTTCCAAGATACCAATATTTCGTCAGATAGGTTGTTTGATTTGGGAATGATTGCCAACGCCCGGTTAATTTTTTTGCTGTAGGTTGTCGTGGCACTCATACTCTTCCACTTATTTATAGATTTGATAAATAGGGCAGAAGTCATCAATTTCTGCTGTGCAGGTGCAGCTGAGTGATTCCTTAGGTGATTTCAACAGCAACTGAGTGTCTCTTTTTCATACATTTGCTAATTAAAGAGCACGTTAGTTTTTGCGTTTCTTGTAGCATAGTTGTTTTTAGCACGTGTTGTCATCTGTTTTTTTGTTAGACTCCAGTTTTTTCCTACCGCTTTACCTACCTACATACCTACCGAAGAACGGTAGTTCTCGTTTTTCAACGGGCAAGCTTTTTCATAGTTCTTTATCAAAGGATATACCAAGACTTCTGTCATGGTCTCTATTTCCTGCGGCAACAGTTGCGCATTTGGATCCAGCGGTTCCTTTTTATAGCTATTTTGAGTTCATGTCTAAAAGTTGCTATGTCGGTTTGCTTCAGGTTCTTGCTTCGTAACCAGAGTATTCATAAATTGCCACGCGCCACTCATTGATTGTTCAAGAGATATAGCTTGTAGCCAGCATGATGTTGATAATTGATTCCCAAGACGTTACGAAGGTATACTCAGAGTCATGGTTTAGTAGGTTTGAATAATGCCTGAAGATGAAGTCAAATACGTCATTTCTCCTTTCATTTGCATTTGGACAGTCCCAGATATTACAGTGGGCGTTTGAGTCACATCCTACTTTAGTTTCTTGTTTTTTACTTGTACCTACTAAAATCATTAATTCATTGACCGCCAGATGTTACGCCACTTCTGTGATATTCAGGTACGCCGTGTTCTAAAGGTAACTATACTAATGAGGCCTTAGAGACTGGTATCCAATTTGTTTACCGTGAGATCATCCTTACACATATGTGTCTCCTAAGGCGCCTTATACGGACCTGTTTGATATAATTTTATAAGAGTACGCATTTTATTTTGCATGAGATGACTGAATACATTACTTTGGGGATCATTTAAGCCGCTTATCTTGCTACGGACTAAATACAGTTCCTATACCAGTGCTATTATGTTAACTACCTAACGTATCAGCAACTTTTTTCATAATGTGAATATTGTTTTGTTTGAAATATATTATTTTTTATAAATAATAGTTTTACATACTATTATTTCTTTAATTTACGAGACCTGGAAAGGCTTAAACTAAAATATTCTGGAATAATAATAAGTAATAATACAAAATGAAGGCAATTTAAATTCTAATGTAAAGCAAATAGAGTTCTAATTCGTATAGCGTCCAGGAGTTGGGATGAGATGTCCAAGATTTGGGTCGATTTTAAAGTTCATAAAAATAATAATACAATTGAAAGGCAATTTCAATTCTAATGTAAAGCAAAAAGAGTTCAATTTCGTATAGCGTCCAGGAATTGGGACGAGATTCCGCGCATTAGGACAAATCGTCCGCGGTTTGGTACATTTGGGTGTTTTTTTACATTTTGGATATTAATTCCCATTAAAGCTCAAACAAATTAGAAAAAGTTTAATTATTATAAAACTCAGATAAATGCCCTACCTGGTAATATTCACTTTGTTGTTGTAAGTCTATTAGTATCAGCGTAGTTTTACTGCAAAGTCAGCGAAGTTCAAAAACGTCCGTACATTGGTACGTTTACCTTAATCGCGTAACATACATACAAAAAAACATACAGTCTGATTGAGAACCTCCTTTGTTAAAGTCAGTTAAAAACATCAAATATTTTACCGGAATACAGCTTATTTTTGGAAAAAAGATGGCAAAACCGCCTTCCATCGTGTACAAAATTCGAATATTGCGCTCGAATTGTTTACATTATTGTTGATTTTTCAAAAACGGCTCAGCCGGTTTCTGTAAAATATAAATGGGACCACTTCGGGAGTATACCCTTTCGAACTAAAATATTTTTTTCGATTCGGTTCACAATTGGCGGAATTATCGATGAACATACACAAAAAAAAAAACATACAGATGAACATAGACCCTCCTCCTTTTTGGAAGTCAGTTAAAAAAAAACATACAGACTAATTAAGAACCTCGTTTATTAAAGTCAGTTAAAATCATCAAACATTTAACCGGAATACAGACTTAAGATTTATAGCGCGATTCTTGGCTTTGAAAAATGCGAGTAAATTTCTCAAATCGTGATTGAATCATTTTGAATTTTACAGTTATTTCCAGTTTCTACAGCATGTTACCTAACTCAGGTATCCAAGAGCAAGGGGGAGGGGTGAGGGGGGATAAACGTGAACTATAAATTAAATAGCGCCCGGGATCTGAGCCACCCCGGGAGTCACGGTCTCCTGTTGCCAAGCGGGGCTTAGGCTGGGTACAAACTTGCGACAAACACGATGAAACTAAATTAAAATGTTATTGCGGTGGCATCATGTGTCGGGTCGTTCTCCTCCCTCAAATATGGTCGAGGAGAATGATGGCTGGCACATGCGTCACACTCGTGATCGGGTGCTGCTTGCGGGTCCCCGGTCTGCTCGCGGCATTCACGCAGTGCATTGGCTAACTTAGGCTATTTCAAGTACCTACTACTAACTACTCTTTTTATAGTATAATCTAATAATTGTAAATTTTAGTTAACAAAGGGCACAGACCCTAGAGTCTGTAGCTAGTAAATTTTAATTTAAAAAAAAATAACAAAGTTTTTGCTGGTCCCAACCAGTGTTATTTCATTGATTGGCGAATCGAGTTGTGTTTATGGAAAATATGGCAGCTGTTTACTAAATATACCGAATATACGAAAATTTCGACGGTGACAAATTTCAAAATCAATTGTAATATAATGTTTAGTAAGCAAAGGCGCAGCCGGACGGCATTTTCCCTAGTTAGAAATCCATTCCTGCTAATAATAAGATAATCGGCCAAGTACGAGTGGGACTCGCGCACGTTGGGTACTGTATGGGAGCCCCCCTTAAATATTTATATTATTTTAATTTCATTATTTATTATTGAAGTGAATATACAAGTAAATATTCTGTGAAATTTCAAGCATCTACCTGTTACCATTATAGAGCGAAACGAGCTTTCAAAATTATCTTACAAGGAGACTGAGAGCCTCATTCATAGCGTTTACAGTGAGAGACGGACTTAAATAGTTGTATTTCTTTAAGCGCAAATTTGCCGATGTATATTTGAAAAAAAAAATGTTTCAAAAAGCTTAGCATTTTTTCTATGAATAATCATTTACTTACTCATTAATTTTACAATTTGTTTAATGCCTGTTAAACTTTTGTCGCACAAACTTTTTTAAAACTTCGCACTCGAGCTCCAAAATACAAGCATTCAGCTTAGTTTGGGGCTCACTGCAATATCTTTATCATCTAGAGTACAAAATCTAGGTAACTTAGGTATATAATATATTGTTAGATGTAATTTATGTATTCTAGAGTTGTAACGTATTTAAGTACTAGCGTTTACCCGCGGCTTCGCCCGCGTTATATTTTGATTTTGGCTAATGTTTATGTCGGCTGCGAAACCTAACCTAAGCGACAAACATCAAATACCTTAGAGGAATGCTTTTGTTGGTTAAGTTACGGTTGGAGTGTATATACAACCCCCCTGTGTATTCCCGCCTTGTCGTGGTGGGGGAGGTCTAAGGCAGCTGAAAAGGCGGCGCTAGAAGTCTCCCTCTTCTTTGGGTCTTTCTCCCAAGGCAGCTTAGAGGCCGGCACTCGTTGTTCAGCCGCTTTTAACTGAAGCAGCTGAGAGTATGGCCGGTAGGTTGCCTGCCTTATGAGGAGTGTTGCTTCTGAGGCGGGCTGCAGTGCCGCTCTTGCGACGCTGCAGCCGAGGATTAGGGGCTGCGGTGGGATGGAACTGGTTGTGTGGGTGCCGCCACCCACCCTACCTTCCGCTAGGCCGTCAACCTGTTGGCAGACGCAGTGGGGCTGCAGGGGAAGAGAAGTGTCGGTATCGCGATGGCCGTTCTCACTGCCCTCTGCAGTTGAAGAGGCAGGCGCTGGGCTACTATGACTGACCCGTTGCACTGGGACCAGGGCGTTGGAATGCTGGCCGACGCTCAGTGCTGGTTAGTCGGTTAGTGGTGGATGACGATGTGTCTTGTGCTCCGAAACACTCCGTCATTATGGCGGGAGCGCAAGCTCCGTTATGGAGCCCGAGTCTGGGCTAGCGCTGTTGAGTACCGCGAAGGAGTGCAAAAAATGTAGGAACGTCCTAAGCTTGAAATGACAGGTTATTTCTGGCGCTTAGACGGCTGCTACCGCGGCCCGCTCGCTTAGTTTTTATCCTATCCTACGGGAACTGTTAAAGTTTTTGGGATAAAAAGTGGCCTATGTCACTTTTCGTCTTTCAAACTATATTCATGCAATAAGCCAAGGCAATCCGTTGCTCCGTTGCTGAGAAAAAGTTATTGTCTTATCCTACGGGAACCGCAATTTTTTCGGAATGGAAAGTATCCTATGTCACTTTCCGTCTTCCAAACTATGCCCACCCCAAAAATCAAGTCAATCCGTTGCTCCATTGCTGAGAAACAGTTATTGTCCTATCCCATGGGAATCACGAATTTTCTCGGGATAAAAATGTATCCTATTATCACTTTTTGTCCTTAAAGTAAGTAAGTTCGTATAGGCCGGGTGGCTAGCCCTGGTGTCAGAGTTTTTTGGCCGCCTGAAGGCCTCTGACACGGCTAACTTTCTGTCCTTTAAACCATAGGTATCCATACCAAAAATCAAGTCAATCTTTTGCTCCGTTGCTGCGTCAAAGAGGAACAAACCTACAAACTTTTCGGATTGATAATATTAAAGTAGGTATGATGATTCTGTACCATAAAGGTAGAATAA
This sequence comes from Hypomecis atomaria, assembly GCA_964007245.1. Taxonomy (NCBI): domain Eukaryota; kingdom Metazoa; phylum Arthropoda; class Insecta; order Lepidoptera; family Geometridae; genus Hypomecis; species Hypomecis atomaria. The sequence goes on along the minus strand of OZ023307.1, from coordinate 4,806,783 downwards.
AGAAACATGTTAAACCTCTAATGATAGTAGATTTAAAAATATTTTTAATGTCAGACAAAATGATGGCCTGGTATTAAACGTCATAGTAACATGCAGTATGCAGAGGGAAAAAAAACATTTTATCCAATTTTAATGTCAGTTGTCATTTTCAATCCATACTTTATTTCCTCTTCAAGGGGATATGATGGTGGAAAAACAATTTGTCCCCTTGCCATGCTACCTGTGATTTATAAAAGTCTGCAGACAATATTGTCACCTGTCATCTAATTACGTTTCGCTGTGACGTTTCGTCTTTTACTTTCTTCACTTAGCGTCTTTGTGATAGTGGCGACAGTTTTGCTTTCGATAGTTTTTGTCCTGTCCTACAGGAACTATGCAATTTTTGCTTAACTTCTAACGCTTAGCATCTAAAATTCGACGCGCTTGTTTTTTTGCTTTTGAGTCTCAGCAGTTATTTGCGCTGCGTGATGCTCAGCATCTAAAAGCGCGCTTGACTTTCTCCTTAAATCTCAGCAGTTCTCTGAGCTGCGCTGCGTGCCGCTCAGCATCTAAAATTCGACTCTTGGCTTCTAGCAATTTTTTTTACGCGAGCTTTTTTTTTTTTTTTTTTTATTTCGAATAGGTTTGCGTTTGACTACACACTACCTGATGTTAAGCAGATATGCGGTCTAGGATGTAACACGCTTACCTAGAAGATACCTATTCACTCGGGATTTGAAGACACCTACATTGTACTCTAGCGGGAAGACAGACCCAGGCAAAGCGTTCCACATTCTGGCAGTTCGTATGAGGAATGAGGACTCGAAACGCTTGATTCTAACGCGCGGAATGTCCACCATAAAAGGGTGGCGCTTTGGTCGCGTCTGTCTAGCCGTACGTTAGAAGAAAGGGGCAGGTGGGACCAGATTGTGCAACTCCTGGGCGCACTCACCGAAGTGTATCCGATAGAAGGCTGATAAACACGCTACGCAACGTCGATGCTCGAGACTCTGCAGCTTCGACTCAGTCAAAGTTTCGTTGCCTATCAGCCTCCTGGCTCGCCTTTCAATGGACTCTAAAGGCTCCAGCTGGTATTTGGCAGAGCCATCCCAAAGGTGAGAGCAGTATTACATGCAAGACCTGACTTGCGCTTTATAAAGACTAAGCAGTTGCTCAGGTGTGAAATACCGTCTCACCTTAGAGAGAACACCAAGTTTTTTTGAGGCTAATTGCGCTCCGCTAGAACTACGCGCTAGATTCGATTTGCGTTTTGTAGGCATACCTATTAGAATGAAAACTACGTTATTAAACTGAAAAAATACATGTAACCTTCTCTAAATTTTACAGGAAAAGAGTGAATGACGTTGACATTTGCAACTTGAGCAGCCTTGAATGGGCATTGGGCATAGAGAATGTAATTTGGAAAGTCAAGATGCAAATTACCATTTGTCATGGTAGAAAATACTTAAGTTTTTTCTTCTAAGATTCTAGCCAATGCGTTTTCATCCCCCCTTTTCAACCCTTTAAAACTATTTTTTCGAATCAAAAAGTAGCCTATGTCCTTTCTCAGGCTCTAGACTATCTGTGTACCAAATTTCATTCAAATCGGTTCAGTAGTTTTAGCGTGAAAGCGCGACAGACAGACAGACAGACAGAGTTACTTTCGCATTTATAATATTAGTAAGGAAAAAACACCAAAACGTTTTTGGGGGTACAGATTTCAAAATTGGCGTCCATTTTGAAATTAAAGATGGCGGACGTCACTTTTTTGAAAAAGTCGTCATGGGTATCGTTTTCAAGGTTTTTGGGGGAGTAGATTTCGAAAATGGCGTCCATTTTGAAATAAAAGATGGCGGACGTCACTTTTTTGAAAAAGTCGTCATGGGTATCGTTTTCAAGGTTTTTGGGGGAGTAGATTTCGAAAATGGCGTCCATTTTGAAATAAAATATGGCGGACGTCACTTTTTTGAAAAAGTCGTCATGGGTATTGTTTTCAAGGTTTTTGGGGGAGTAGATTTCGAAAATGGCGTCCATTTTGAAATAAAAGATGGCGGACGTCACTTTTTTGAAAAAGTCGTCATGGGTATCGTTTTCGAGGTTTTTGGGGGTACAGATTTCAAAAGTGGCGTCCATTTTGAAATTAAAGATGGCGGACGTCTTTTTTTTTAAAAAGTCGTCATGGGTATCGTTTCCGAGGTTTTTGGGGGTACAAATTTCAAAATTGGCGTCCATTTTGAAATTAAAGATGGCGGACGTCACTTTTTTGAAAAAGTCGTCATGGGTATCGTTTCCGAGGTTTTTGGGGGTACAGATTTCAAAATTGGCGTCCATTTTGAAATTAAAGATGGCGGACGTCACTTTTTTGAAAAAGTCGTCATGGGTATCGTTTTCGAGGTTTTTGGGGGTGTAGATGTCGAAAATGGCGTCCATTTTGAAATTAAAGATGGCGGATGTAACTTTTTTGAAAAAGTCGTCATGGGTATCATTTTCGAGGTTTTTGGGGGTGTAGATTTCAAAAATGGCGTTCATTTTGGAATCAAAGATGGCGTATATCACTTTTTTGAAAAAGTCGTCATGGGTATCGTTTTCGAGGTTTTTGGGGGTGTAGATTTCGAAAATGGCGTCCATTTTGAAATTAAAGATGGCGGACGTCACTTTTTTGAAAAAGTCGTAATGGGTATCGTTTTCGAGGTTTTTGGGGGTGTAGATTTCAAAAATGGCGTCCATTTTGAAATTAAAGATGGCGGATGTCACTTTTTAGAAGAAGTCGTCATGGGTATCGTTTTCGAGGTTTTCGGGGGTGTAGATTTCGAAAATGGCGTCCATTTTGAAATTAAAGATGGCGGACGTCACTTTTTTGAAAAAGTCGTAATGGGTATCGTTTTCGAGGTTTTTGGGGGTGTAGATTTCGAAAATGGCGTCCATTTTGAAATTAAAGATGGCGGACGTCACTTTTTTGAAAAAGTCGTCATGGGTATCGTTTTCGAGGTTTTTGGGGGTGTAGATTTCAAAAATGGCGTCCATTTTGAAATTAAAGATGGCGGATGTCACTTTTTAGAAAAAGTCGTAGCTAAATTACCACTGACTCACTCACTGACTCACTGACTGACTGACATAGAGAAACCTAAAGGGTATAAGGAGGTGTGTGGGGGGAAAAGTGAATATAGGGTCGTGTTGGGGGTGGTTCACAACCCCTGGGAAAAATCCGAAATTGGAAGAAAGTCGTACCCTGATGGTGAGATGCCCTCGTATCTCGAAAACGGTAAACAATTTTGCCAAAGCACTTGAACTAAAAATTGAAGAAACCCTGGGACCTCTTTGGAGAATTGAAAAAAAAGATGGCCCCCGAACAAAAAAACATGGCCGCCATACAAAATTGGATCTTCAATAGCTCGGGAACGGTACAACTTGGATGGGGAGTGTTTGACCAAATGTCATAGGGAATCGGGAGAGCTACCTGGTGGGGTCGATGAAAATTCAAGATGGCGGATTCAAGATGGCGGCCAAATTTCAAAATGGTCCGAGGGGGCTGATTTTTTGCATCCGGGGGTTTTCGAGGTCCCTTATTTCATTGGTGAAAAAAAAATTAGGAAAAGTTTTTTTTTAAATATGGCCGCCATACATTGGTATTATTTCATCTGTAGTTTCCATACATTGCATTTTTACTTATTTAGATGGTTGTTGATGGCCCCTGGTTAGCCCTTGGATGTTCAGGAGAACGGCCCACATATTTTCGCGCCATATGCTTCAAGTAGAAGAGTCAAAAGTGGAAACACTATTTTGAACCTTACAGTCATAGAAATAGATATATGAATAGATACTAAGAAGAAGAAGATTGAGGGAGAGTTTTCTCTTTTAGAAAATGGCGTCCATTTTGAAATAAAAAAATGGCGGACTTCAAGTTTTTGAAAAAGTCGTCATGGGTATCGTTTTCAAGGTTTTTGGGGGAGTAGATTTCGAAAATGGCGTCCATTTTGAAATAAAAGATGGCGAACGTCACTTTTTTGAAAAAGTCGTCATGGGTATCGTTTTCAAGGTTTTTGGGGGAGTAGATTTCGAAAATGGCGTCCATTTTGAAATAAAAGATGGCGGACGTCACTTTTTTGAAAAAGTCGTCATGGGTATCGTTTTCAAGGTTTTTGGGGGAGTAGATTTCGAAAATGGCGTCCATTTTGAAATAAAATATGGCGGACGTCACTTTTTTGAAAAAGTCGTCATGGGTATTGTTTTCAAGGTTTTTGGGGGAGTAGATTTCGAAAATGGCGTCCATTTTGAAATAAAAGATGGCGGACGTCACTTTTTTGAAAAAGTCGTCATGGGTATCGTTTTCGAGGTTTTTGGGGGTACAGATTTCAAAAGTGGCGTCCATTTTGAAATTAAAGATGGCGGACGTCTTTTTTTTTAAAAAGTCGTCATGGGTATCGTTTCCGAGGTTTTTGGGGGTACAAATTTCAAAATTGGCGTCCATTTTGAAATTAAAGATGGCGGACGTCACTTTTTTGAAAAAGTCGTCATGGGTATCGTTTCCGAGGTTTTTGGGGGTACAGATTTCAAAATTGGCGTCCATTTTGAAATTAAAGATGGCGGACGTCACTTTTTTGAAAAAGTCGTCATGGGTATCGTTTTCGAGGTTTTTGGGGGTGTAGATGTCGAAAATGGCGTCCATTTTGAAATTAAAGATGGCGGATGTAACTTTTTTGAAAAAGTCGTCATGGGTATCATTTTCGAGGTTTTTGGGGGTGTAGATTTCAAAAATGGCGTTCATTTTGGAATCAAAGATGGCGTATATCACTTTTTTGAAAAAGTCGTCATGGGTATCGTTTTCGAGGTTTTTGGGGGTGTAGATTTCGAAAATGGCGTCCATTTTGAAATTAAAGATGGCGGACGTCACTTTTTTGAAAAAGTCGTAATGGGTATCGTTTTCGAGGTTTTTGGGGGTGTAGATTTCAAAAATGGCGTCCATTTTGAAATTAAAGATGGCGGATGTCACTTTTTAGAAGAAGTCGTCATGGGTATCGTTTTCGAGGTTTTCGGGGGTGTAGATTTCGAAAATGGCGTCCATTTTGAAATTAAAGATGGCGGACGTCACTTTTTTGAAAAAGTCGTAATGGGTATCGTTTTCGAGGTTTTTGGGGGTGTAGATTTCGAAAATGGCGTCCATTTTGAAATTAAAGATGGCGGACGTCACTTTTTTGAAAAAGTCGTCATGGGTATCGTTTTCGAGGTTTTTGGGGGTGTAGATTTCAAAAATGGCGTCCATTTTGAAATTAAAGATGGCGGATGTCACTTTTTAGAAAAAGTCGTAGCTAAATTACCACTGACTCACTCACTGACTCACTGACTGACTGACATAGAGAAACCTAAAGGGTATAAGGAGGTGTGTGGGGGGAAAAGTGAATATAGGGTCGTGTTGGGGGTGGTTCACAACCCCTGGGAAAAATCCGAAATTGGAAGAAAGTCGTACCCTGATGGTGAGATGCCCTCGTATCTCGAAAACGGTAAACAATTTTGCCAAAGCACTTGAACTAAAAATTGAAGAAACCCTGGGACCTCTTTGGAGAATTGAAAAAAAAGATGGCCCCCGAACAAAAAAACATGGCCGCCATACAAAATTGGATCTTCAATAGCTCGGGAACGGTACAACTTGGATGGGGAGTGTTTGACCAAATGTCATAGGGAATCGGGAGAGCTACCTGGTGGGGTCGATGAAAATTCAAGATGGCGGATTCAAGATGGCGGCCAAATTTCAAAATGGTCCGAGGGGGCTGATTTTTTGCATCCGGGGGTTTTCGAGGTCCCTTATTTCATTGGTGAAAAAAAAATTAGGAAAAGTTTTTTTTTAAATATGGCCGCCATACATTGGTATTATTTCATCTGTAGTTTCCATACATTGCATTTTTACTTATTTAGATGGTTGTTGATGGCCCCTGGTTAGCCCTTGGATGTTCAGGAGAACGGCCCACATATTTTCGCGCCATATGCTTCAAGTAGAAGAGTCAAAAGTGGAAACACTATTTTGAACCTTACAGTCATAGAAATAGATATATGAATAGATACTAAGAAGAAGAAGATTGAGGGAGAGTTTTCTCTTTAAGAAAATGGCGTCCATTTTGAAATAAAAAAATGGCGGACTTCAAGTTTTTGAAAAAGTCGTCATGGGTATCGTTTTCAAGGTTTTTGGGGGAGTAGATTTCGAAAATGGCGTCCATTTTGAAATAAAAGATGGCGGACGTCACTTTTTTGAAAAAGTCGTCATGGGTATCGTTTTCAAGGTTTTTGGGGGAGTAGATTTCGAAAATGGCGTCCATTTTGAAATAAAAGATGGCGGACGTCACTTTTTTGAAAAAGTCGTCATGGGTATCGTTTTCAAGGTTTTTGGGGGAGTAGATTTCGAAAATGGCGTCCATTTTGAAATAAAATATGGCGGACGTCACTTTTTTGAAAAAGTCGTCATGGGTATTGTTTTCAAGGTTTTTGGGGGAGTAGATTTCGAAAATGGCGTCCATTTTGAAATAAAAGATGGCGGACGTCACTTTTTTGAAAAAGTCGTCATGGGTATCGTTTTCGAGGTTTTTGGGGGTACAGATTTCAAAAGTGGCGTCCATTTTGAAATTAAAGATGGCGGACGTCTTTTTTTTTAAAAAGTCGTCATGGGTATCGTTTCCGAGGTTTTTGGGGGTACAAATTTCAAAATTGGCGTCCATTTTGAAATTAAAGATGGCGGACGTCACTTTTTTGAAAAAGTCGTCATGGGTATCGTTTCCGAGGTTTTTGGGGGTACAGATTTCAAAATTGGCGTCCATTTTGAAATTAAAGATGGCGGACGTCACTTTTTTGAAAAAGTCGTCATGGGTATCGTTTTCGAGGTTTTTGGGGGTGTAGATGTCGAAAATGGCGTCCATTTTGAAATTAAAGATGGCGGATGTAACTTTTTTGAAAAAGTCGTCATGGGTATCATTTTCGAGGTTTTTGGGGGTGTAGATTTCAAAAATGGCGTTCATTTTGGAATCAAAGATGGCGTATATCACTTTTTTGAAAAAGTCGTCATGGGTATCGTTTTCGAGGTTTTTGGGGGTGTAGATTTCGAAAATGGCGTCCATTTTGAAATTAAAGATGGCGGACGTCACTTTTTTGAAAAAGTCGTAATGGGTATCGTTTTCGAGGTTTTTGGGGGTGTAGATTTCAAAAATGGCGTCCATTTTGAAATTAAAGATGGCGGATGTCACTTTTTAGAAGAAGTCGTCATGGGTATCGTTTTCGAGGTTTTCGGGGGTGTAGATTTCGAAAATGGCGTCCATTTTGAAATTAAAGATGGCGGACGTCACTTTTTTGAAAAAGTCGTAATGGGTATCGTTTTCGAGGTTTTTGGGGGTGTAGATTTCGAAAATGGCGTCCATTTTGAAATTAAAGATGGCGGACGTCACTTTTTTGAAAAAGTCGTCATGGGTATCGTTTTCGAGGTTTTTGGGGGTGTAGATTTCAAAAATGGCGTCCATTTTGAAATTAAAGATGGCGGATGTCACTTTTTAGAAAAAGTCGTAGCTAAATTACCACTGACTCACTCACTGACTCACTGACTGACTGACATAGAGAAACCTAAAGGGTATAAGGAGGTGTGTGGGGGGAAAAGTGAATATAGGGTCGTGTTGGGGGTGGTTCACAACCCCTGGGAAAAATCCGAAATTGGAAGAAAGTCGTACCCTGATGGTGAGATGCCCTCGTATCTCGAAAACGGTAAACAATTTTGCCAAAGCACTTGAACTAAAAATTGAAGAAACCCTGGGACCTCTTTGGAGAATTGAAAAAAAAGATGGCCCCCGAACAAAAAAACATGGCCGCCATACAAAATTGGATCTTCAATAGCTCGGGAACGGTACAACTTGGATGGGGAGTGTTTGACCAAATGTCATAGGGAATCGGGAGAGCTACCTGGTGGGGTCGATGAAAATTCAAGATGGCGGATTCAAGATGGCGGCCAAATTTCAAAATGGTCCGAGGGGGCTGATTTTTTGCATCCGGGGGTTTTCGAGGTCCCTTATTTCATTGGTGAAAAAAAAATTAGGAAAAGTTTTTTTTTAAATATGGCCGCCATACATTGGTATTATTTCATCTGTAGTTTCCATACATTGCATTTTTACTTATTTAGATGGTTGTTGATGGCCCCTGGTTAGCCCTTGGATGTTCAGGAGAACGGCCCACATATTTTCGCGCCATATGCTTCAAGTAGAAGAGTCAAAAGTGGAAACACTATTTTGAACCTTACAGTCATAGAAATAGATATATGAATAGATACTAAGAAGAAGAAGATTGAGGGAGAGTTTTCTCTTTTAGAAAATGGCGTCCATTTTGAAATAAAAAAATGGCGGACTTCAAGTTTTTGAAAAAGTCGTCATGGGTATCGTTTTCAAGGTTTTTGGGGGAGTAGATTTCGAAAATGGCGTCCATTTTGAAATAAAAGATGGCGAACGTCACTTTTTTGAAAAAGTCGTCATGGGTATCGTTTTCAAGGTTTTTGGGGGAGTAGATTTCGAAAATGGCGTCCATTTTGAAATAAAAGATGGCGGACGTCACTTTTTTGAAAAAGTCGTCATGGGTATCGTTTTCAAGGTTTTTGGGGGAGTAGATTTCGAAAATGGCGTCCATTTTGAAATAAAATATGGCGGACGTCACTTTTTTGAAAAAGTCGTCATGGGTATTGTTTTCAAGGTTTTTGGGGGAGTAGATTTCGAAAATGGCGTCCATTTTGAAATAAAAGATGGCGGACGTCACTTTTTTGAAAAAGTCGTCATGGGTATCGTTTTCGAGGTTTTTGGGGGTACAGATTTCAAAAGTGGCGTCCATTTTGAAATTAAAGATGGCGGACGTCTTTTTTTTTAAAAAGTCGTCATGGGTATCGTTTCCGAGGTTTTTGGGGGTACAAATTTCAAAATTGGCGTCCATTTTGAAATTAAAGATGGCGGACGTCACTTTTTTGAAAAAGTCGTCATGGGTATCGTTTCCGAGGTTTTTGGGGGTACAGATTTCAAAATTGGCGTCCATTTTGAAATTAAAGATGGCGGACGTCACTTTTTTGAAAAAGTCGTCATGGGTATCGTTTTCGAGGTTTTTGGGGGTGTAGATGTCGAAAATGGCGTCCATTTTGAAATTAAAGATGGCGGATGTAACTTTTTTGAAAAAGTCGTCATGGGTATCATTTTCGAGGTTTTTGGGGGTGTAGATTTCAAAAATGGCGTTCATTTTGGAATCAAAGATGGCGTATATCACTTTTTTGAAAAAGTCGTCATGGGTATCGTTTTCGAGGTTTTTGGGGGTGTAGATTTCGAAAATGGCGTCCATTTTGAAATTAAAGATGGCGGACGTCACTTTTTTGAAAAAGTCGTAATGGGTATCGTTTTCGAGGTTTTTGGGGGTGTAGATTTCAAAAATGGCGTCCATTTTGAAATTAAAGATGGCGGATGTCACTTTTTAGAAGAAGTCGTCATGGGTATCGTTTTCGAGGTTTTCGGGGGTGTAGATTTCGAAAATGGCGTCCATTTTGAAATTAAAGATGGCGGACGTCACTTTTTTGAAAAAGTCGTAATGGGTATCGTTTTCGAGGTTTTTGGGGGTGTAGATTTCGAAAATGGCGTCCATTTTGAAATTAAAGATGGCGGACGTCACTTTTTTGAAAAAGTCGTCATGGGTATCGTTTTCGAGGTTTTTGGGGGTGTAGATTTCAAAAATGGCGTCCATTTTGAAATTAAAGATGGCGGATGTCACTTTTTAGAAAAAGTCGTAGCTAAATTACCACTGACTCACTCACTGACTCACTGACTGACTGACATAGAGAAACCTAAAGGGTATAAGGAGGTGTGTGGGGGGAAAAGTGAATATAGGGTCGTGTTGGGGGTGGTTCACAACCCCTGGGAAAAATCCGAAATTGGAAGAAAGTCGTACCCTGATGGTGAGATGCCCTCGTATCTCGAAAACGGTAAACAATTTTGCCAAAGCACTTGAACTAAAAATTGAAGAAACCCTGGGACCTCTTTGGAGAATTGAAAAAAAAGATGGCCCCCGAACAAAAAAACATGGCCGCCATACAAAATTGGATCTTCAATAGCTCGGGAACGGTACAACTTGGATGGGGAGTGTTTGACCAAATGTCATAGGGAATCGGGAGAGCTACCTGGTGGGGTCGATGAAAATTCAAGATGGCGGATTCAAGATGGCGGCCAAATTTCAAAATGGTCCGAGGGGGCTGATTTTTTGCATCCGGGGGTTTTCGAGGTCCCTTATTTCATTGGTGAAAAAAAAATTAGGAAAAGTTTTTTTTTAAATATGGCCGCCATACATTGGTATTATTTCATCTGTAGTTTCCATACATTGCATTTTTACTTATTTAGATGGTTGTTGATGGCCCCTGGTTAGCCCTTGGATGTTCAGGAGAACGGCCCACATATTTTCGCGCCATATGCTTCAAGTAGAAGAGTCAAAAGTGGAAACACTATTTTGAACCTTACAGTCATAGAAATAGATATATGAATAGATACTAAGAAGAAGAAGATTGAGGGAGAGTTTTCTCTTTTAGAAAATGGCGTCCATTTTGAAATAAAAAAATGGCGGACTTCAAGTTTTT